>CM036318.1:40382851-40990351 GCA_020567845.1 Rhododendron henanense subsp. lingbaoense
GAGCCCACTCGAATCGTTTTAAACAAAATGCATATTTTGAAGAAATACACTTTGCATCACAATCGACTTGATGGGCCAAGTGAGAGAATGTTAGTTTTTTCCTATTAGTGTGGCCCACTAGTCTCACCATTTTGTGCATGTGGAACTCCACTATCAAATAAGCCAATGAAGTGATATGGTTCATTACGATAACTATTTAGAATTATAGATGAAGAAAAACTCTTGATAATAAAAGAGACCTTGATGGACTAGGTGTCTTTTAATAATTATCTCTAAGGCCCTTTTCTCTCCTCTATAAAAGGTAGAATACCTTCCCCTTATTCTTACGGTTTTTCCATCAATTAAAGTATGGGGTATCCTAGAAAAGTAGAGACATAGAGAAGAAGGTGAGCCAAGAATTAAAGTGTTTCTAATTAAGGGGTTTGTTCTCTCTAATCACGATGGCCAACAAAGGTATGCTATTTATTGTTCTTGAGATGTGTTGAATTCAAGATCTTGTTATATTTGTTTTCCACATAATAGTTTCAATACAGATATAGATTTACATTCATGAAACGGGAAATGTCTAGAGAGTGGGATGACAGTAGTTGACATGTTACGTCCAGAAACTAAACTTCAGATTGCGTTTGGATCGTGGATATGTGAAGGATTTACCATGGGACCATGGAAAATAAAGATAATAAAGGAAAGGAACCTAGAGAAAATTAATTAGCTTTCCTTTGCAGATCCCTTCATAATCTTTAGCAGATCCATTATCTAACTGTGATGTTTCGGCTCGATTTGATTTCAGTGTTTGTTCACACCGACCCACAACACTAGCAAAGCATTAAGGAAACCGAGAGCATATCTTGTGAAATTTTAAACTTGTACTTTCCAATTTCGCAAAGAGAAAATTGAAATCTGACATTGTGGAGTACTTGTATTCTGAGAGAACACCATAATACCTCCGATGCCATTTTTTACTCGAATTTTCTCCACTGATTTGAGTAAAAAGTATTAGTACAATTCACTTTTATATAAGTTCGAGTATTGAGGTGTTTTTTACTCAAATTCTGAGTTGAAGTGGAAAAAAAGACAGTAAGGGCTGGAGATGCTCTATTGTATTGTACCCAACAACGGAGAGGGAATTGTTCTAAAATATTTCCTTCTTATTGTTTCCGATAGAACAATTTCACTAAGGCAATAATGATAGATGTAGATAATATTTTCACTAAGGCAGTGTTTGGTTGGCTGGAAATAATGCGTGTGCAAGTCCAATTTTCAAAGTTTTTGTTAAAATTCAAGTAAGTCCAATTTTCACAATTTTTGTTAAAATTCAAGTTGCACACACATCTTGTCCCCCGCCCGTTATACTAAAAGTGTTACTACTAGAAATTATTTTCTGGCTATATTTTGTTGTCTTTGTTTCTGTTGTATTCTCCTTTCAATGCGTGTGCAAATCGGATTTTGAAAAATTAATCACCCTTTATATATTAGATTAGAATAGATATACGAGTATTGTTTAGGAATGTACATAATCACATTACATAACTACGATTTTATGCCGAATTGCAATGTAACAAGCGAAAGAAAACTAGAAGTACGATAATACACCAACATATCACAGTACACCACACAAATGAGTTGATCTTATTAAGCTAGAAAAACAATCCGACGACAAGCTTTGGGAACACCAGAGTTACAGAATAGATACAACATAGATAGCATGAAGCCACTTATTTAGTACATAGTTCAGAACAACTGCTGGAGTAGCTTCTGGGGAATTCACTACTGACCCTGCAAAAAGAAAGATGGATAGTGTAAGTTAATTCTGTTTGATGTTTCACTATGAGTGAATAAATTCAAGTGCCAATTGCATTTCAAACTTCTCAGTAGAAAGCACGAGGGACTACCAGAAAGCGCTGCTTCCAGGTTTGAATAAGGAATTCGGGATCGCCCTTTGTCGGCTTGTAAGCATCAATCTTGTTCACCTCCTGCACAGATCAGCAGTTCCAGATGTCATGGAAGATATTATAAAGTTCAACGCTTCTTGCAATGGAAATTCGCAGTTCCTACCATACCCTTGATTGAGAAAATTAACATCCTACACCCTTAACCAAATTTAATAAGGAGCCAAATCACTAGAGCAAAAAACAAAAAGTTGCAAAAGATCTCGTTGCCTACGTTCTGCTCACAAACATTGGACTCAAAGTTAAACTTTCATCCAAAGAGGTAGTGCGCAACACAAATTTGTTATGTTAGCGCAACACACAGAGAGAGAGAGAGAGAGAGAATGAGAGAATGAGAGAATGAGGGACCATATTTCTTTTCTGTGCAACCGTGAAACAGAGAGATCATAAACATCAGGAGAGATGATCCTACAAAACACAATCATATACATTTTCATTTGTCATTGCTTCCATGCCCTTCCAAGTGAAATGTCCAATTGCACCATCTCAATCAGAGTTTGGTGTCTCACATTAGCGATCAAACTTACATGGTCAATTACTCAAAGAACTTATGGCTACGCAACGAAAACATATGATTGATGTGCATTAAACCACAATGCACCACATCTGTATAGTATTAACTATTAAATTCAAATTTGCCTTCAAGAACAAATTTAATTGATTAACTCACTTCAATCCATGTTGCTAGTTTTGGTCGTCCTGCCGTAATGTCATACTTCCACGTGTCTTGTAAGAAGATTTGAAACCTTTCGACAAATGGAGCATAGGCTATGTCCACCTGTAGATCATGAGTTAGTAACATGGAGAAAAAAACAGAAAATTAAGCACATGGTTCCGTTGACATGCATGCTTGTTTGCCATAAAAAGTTAAAATGATCTCCAAAAAGTTAAAATGATACCCAAAATAGCACCCCGTGGCACATAAAGAACTATTGACTGCAAATGCACAAAGTTCCACACAATGTAGCATCATTAAAACCAACAGAACAGAGATGAGGCATACCAGACTGAATTGGCCAAGGAAGAAAGGTCCATCCTCGAATTTGTGTAGAGCGGTTTCCAAGTAATCAAAAGCACTACCTGATGCAGAAATTACTGAAGTTAGCAATGTGTCGAGAGAGTGCTTTCATTTATTCTGAGACTAATTTCCCAGAACACGCAAAGTTTAGAATCTCACCAGCTTCTTTCCCTGCATCTCCTTTAAAAGAAGTAAACACGATTTTGTTGAATGTGTCAGTGTACGCTAACAACTCTTCAGCAAACTGCTGTTTCAAAGGATCCTGTAATATTTCACATCTTTGCTCGTCAAAATCTGAAAACTTGAAGAGTGAGAGGGACGGAGAACAGGGTGTAAATACATATTCACATCTTACATTAGGCAAAAGTTTGGGGCCTTCAAAGTTATCATCTAGATATTTAAGTAAAACTAGACTCTCTCCGATGATTTTGTTATTGTGCTCCAGTGATGGCACCTAGGGAAAAAAGAACTGAAGATGTGAGCTAGGCAGATAAAAAATTCTCAAGTAGGTAATATAATGATAGGCAGCAGCTTTGAAGAAAGATTTGAAATTTTGAATTGATGAATATGCAAAAGGTATCACATGACTATTCCAAATGTATTCACAAATAAGTTTAGCAGACAATAGATCAACTTGCCATTTAAATAGTATTTCTGGAGAAGCCAGATTTTCTATTGAATGTAGCTGCAAGTCAGGGAAACGACACCAAGAGGACCAAGGTAGAGACGACAGAAGTCAAATCTTCTGTCATAACCATTGTTCATGATAGACACCAAGAGGGCCAAGGTAGAGATGACAGAAGTCAAATCTTCTGTTGTAATCATTGTTCATGATAGTTAACTATACTGGTTAGTGGTTACGTATTTTCATCCACTGCACTATTACTGCCAATACTTCATAAGTGGGATTTCTACATGAAAATTCCCACCAACACTCCCTCTACTACTATTAATGAATATCAATAAAAATATCAAAAACTCTATTCAAGATTATTGCAATTACCTCATGTAGCCTAGGTCTAGAATGAAAAGAAACAAACTTATGGCCAAAAGTTGTCCCATTTATCTCTCCATTCAAATTCAATCTAAACCTTTATGTCAAATCATTGTAACACTTCAGGCCAAAAACTCTCCCCCCGTTCCAATTAATAAAATATTGTCCCTCTCGCCAAGCAATTCTTAACTTCTCCATAAGGATGTTTCGAATGCATGACATCAGTTTGATGTTCATCAACAACAGATCAGCACATGGCACGCCGTAACAGTGAAAACATGTGAACAGTGTATATTGCTTTCCGAAGTACTTTACAGCACAATGCATAGCAGGCAAAATAATTGGAGGTCATTTTCCTGGGATTATAGAGAAATGTTGGAAAATATTTACATGCCCATATAAGAAGATTTATGGTTTGTTAGTCAACCATTTGATCAACAAATACTAGTCACTGGTGATAAACACAAACTGCACCAAGTATGTAATTAAGATGGCCAAAAATGATCAGAAGTACATTTTATGAAGAGAATGCTACCTTATTTTCTGGGTAAACTTTCTCTTTGTACCAGGCAGGCCTGTTTTTAAGGTCAATAGGAACCAATTTGATCTCGTCTTGTAAACCCTAAATCACAAAATTTATACAAAATAAGACACGTAAACAGGTTGAATAAACTCACAAGTCACAATGCATATAAGCCTATAAGGTGAAAAATAAATTGCACTTTGGTCTCTTCTGACGTCCAACATTGGACTGGACATCCCTCTGGCCTCCCCCACTTGTAATCAAACTCAAAGTGCTATCTTTTTTTCTTTGACAAACTCAAAGTTCTACCTTAATATTGGTGATTGAGCCTATGTTCAATCATTATGCTCATCTGACAAGCAGGATATATGCATTAAAACCCATGGGCAGACATTGGAAATGGTATCTACAAAAAGGTTATTAGGTGAAAATGTACGGATGCATACCATGAAATGATTAAATGTAACAGCATTCTGGGCGAACTCCAATAAGAAAATCAAAAACATTGCCTAACAAAAATGAATTGAGGATAAGGAAAAACAGACCTTATAGTTCCTGGCAATCCAAACACGCTGAGCAAACGGGCACTGGTAATAGGTATACAACCTTCAAGAAAGTACCCACTTTAGATCACGACGTGATCACACAAAACTAATTTGAGTCTAGACTAGGCCAGAAAAAAAGAAAATCGCAACAGCAAATAAACTTTGTTCTGTGAAATCTGTATACTCACATCACATCAAACCAAACTTTATTATGCCCATAAAGTGGGATTGCCTAAATGAATTCGTATATATCCAAATCAAAGAGAGAGGGAGGGAGGGTATACCGAGTAGTTCCATCAAAGAGGGGAGGCTGTTCAGAAGTAGAATCCAAATATGGGGGAAGATCTTCTTTCACGTACCTGAAACATTAAAGAAAACCCATCAAAATCGTCACACCAAACAACAGGACAATTAGTCATCACATATCAATAGCATCATCAATATTAAGAACAATGCACCGGACTGGCTTTGGGCTAAAGCCCATAAAGCTACTACTTTAGACCCTCAAATTTGGACTAATTTTGGCGACTCCAATTTTCATGGACACTTTTTTATTATGGACACTTTTTTAATTGAGGCCTGTGTAAAAAGTATTTCTTATCATACACAAAAAGTTAACCAGCCTAAAAAATTGAAGGGCCCAATTTAAAATAAGGCCATAGTGGAAAGGCAACAACATGAAATAATTCGATGCCCATTTTGTGAAGATATTAAATCTTCAAAGATTGAAAGGCCTTTGCTGATTCACTGCTCTTCTTGGACTTTAACGAGAAAAAACTCTAACATGGTGTGATTATTCAGTGTGTCTGGGGCACCACCCAAGTCCCTTTTCCACCCCTTGGCAGTCCAAGGGCACTGAATAATTTTCCCTAACAGGGAGTGATGAGAAAGGGGAAGTAACCAATTAGTAATTTTATACTTTCTTCTCCATTTCCTATCAAAATAGCCAACCCAAAGAGTGATTTGGCAAGAAACTCTAATCCTTTCTTTTCTTCTCTTACCAAATAGTACCTCAATCAAAGGGGCTATAAAACTCTCTAAACTTGAGGATCTAACTGAACTAAACGGCGAAAATAGCGCCTCAGGTTGCAGACTTGCAAAGATTCATAGTAATCTCTTCTCTCTTTTTTTGGTAACTAAAGATTCATTATTTCTGTATAGGTAACTTGATTTTTTATTTCTTGTTGTAACTACGCAAAGTATATTGAGATTTCACAGCCCCATCTGAAAATTTTGCCTCAGGCCCATAATGCACCAAAAAAAAAAAAAAAACACTACTAACACAAAAATCGCGGAGTATGAACATGTATATAAGACCAGCCGACCAGAGCTTCTAGCTCAGTTGGTCGTGTACCAGTACTTAGGCGTTGGGAGTTTCTGGGTAGTTGGTCGTGTACCTGTACTCAGGTGCTGGGAGTTTCTGGGTTCAAGCTGATACAACAGCATCGATATGACTTTGTAGTAATCTAACTTTAACTAACATTCTAACATAAACCCCAAAAGGGTTGGCCAATCGATCTTGGCTTGGGACTTGGTGTTTGCTCCACTAAGGTCTCCAGATTCAATTCCTTGTCAACCACTCTTAGGCCCCTCACCTCGGGGGCAGGGCAGGGAGGGCGGGGCCTAACCCAGGGGCAGGGCAGGGAGGGCCGTAGGGATTAGTCCAAGATATGGAAACCCGAGACAACTCGCATTATCCAAAAAAGAAAAAGAAAGAAAACAAAATCGGGGAGCATGCAGACGTATATATAGATGAATCTAACCACACATAAGTACGTAGAATCAGAGAATAGTGCAAAGAGCTTACGTAGTAGCCATGATCGGTTGTTTGTGCGACTTCGATTTGAGTGCTGTTCTTTGGGTTGCGGTAAGCGTTTAAGGTCTAAATCCGCGAGAATTTATAGAGGAGGTGAGATTACTGAGATGAAGTCGCTACGCAAGCAGTGACGGGGAATGACCAATACAATACATGATTATGGCTCTACGCAGGCAGTGACGGAGGGTCCAAATCCCCAAGAATAGCCCTTTCTTCTCTAAACTCGGGCTTGTTCTTCTAAATAAGCCATTGGCTTTCCCGAAAAAAAATAAGCCTAATAAAATTGGCTTATTGGCTTTCCCACCAAAAAGTCAAAATTGGATTTCGATAAAAAAAAATTTACTTTTTAGATTCCTCTTATAACGAGGATGTAATAATCCCCCAAAAAATAATGATAAGCCAAGTGATACGAAATTTTTTTGAATAAAGACAAAAAATAAGCCATTTGGCTTATTTAAGAGTACTCGAGATATTTTTCAGTGCCGAACGGGTATATCCTATGTGGTACCTGCTCGGCGCATCCGAGTCGTCCGATACACTTTTGGACGGTTCGGATTGAAACTCTCCCTCTCCTCTCACCCCAACACTTTCTCTCTCCTTTTTCTCTCTCCAAATTGGAGCCGTTCAAACACGGAATGGACGGCTCGGATGCGTGAGCAGGTACCACGGGCATCATATGGTACCCGCTCGGCACTGAAAAATTTATCTAAGTACTTCCTTCATCCCAAATTATTTGTCTAATCCGCAAAACGAAAACTAAAAAATAATGCATTTGTTTGATTACTCCTACTTACTACTTGACATGGGTAGTCGTACGAGCTCTTTCGACCAAAAAGGCAAACAATTAAGGATAAGGAAAGATGTTGAATTTGCCACTCTCTTTTTTATTAACCCCACTCCCCTGTAAGTGTATTTTTGCACCAAAAATATAATTACAGGGGAGTGGGGTTAACAAAAAAGGGAGTGGCAAAATCATTTCCCTAAGGAAATTAGAGCTCGTTTCCGGAAAGAGAAATAAATACTTATTTTTTAATTTTAAAGAAGGTATTTTTAAGTTTAAAAATTATGTGTTTAAGCAAATAATTTTTCTATCAATATGAATCTTGTTTGATAGATCTCATTGAGAACTTTTATACGGTGAAAAAAAATTTAAAAAATTATTTTTTATATACATTTGTTTTTGAATTTGAAAATGTAAAATAAATATTATTTTTTAATAAAGTTTCTGACCTAACTACTCCACTACAATTTTTTTTTGACAAGACTCCACTACAATTGAAAAAATAAATAAAAATCAGTTGGCCTTGGTTTGAGGTTCATTGCATCTGGACGATTTTCAAGGTTCATTCAACATTTTCTTCTTCTAATTGATGTCCAGTCAGTCATCGACAAAAAAAAAAAAGAAGGGAAAATCAATTAGCTTTTGAGTACCATCACGCAATGTTGTAGGACCATTCTCTACCGGATTTGGAAATCTTGTGATGCACAGCCGGTCGATCTAGCTCTTATTGATTTGGACTGTCTATTTTAATCCGAGCCATCCATTGTTGAAATAGACAGCTGGATTGGCCGCACTATAACCCTGTATTATAGTCCGCCTTACAAGATCCCCGGTAGAATGTGTGATGGAAAAAAAAAAAAACCATTAAGCACTGCCACAAGTACTGAATTATCTAGGGAAATGATTTTGCCATACCCTTATTTGTTAATGCCACACCCAGCAAGTGTATTTTTTTGGTAAAAAAAATACACTTGCTGGGTGTGGCATTAACAAATAAGGGTGTGGCAAATCACTAGCCATTATCTATCACAAATTTAATGGACATATAAATAAATAGAGAATTGATTTTAGCACTCTCGAAATTTATAACCACACTCCCAAAGGGGAGTACGATTATCAATTTGAAGAGTGTCAAAATTACTCCCCTATAAAAATATTGCAGATTGCCATCCTCCAAGTCACATATTTTGGAAGGAAACAAGATAACGTTCATTTCCATGGAACATCCAGATTATCGAGTCAAATTCTTAACCTTGGTTTCGGAATTCAAAAAGGAAAAGACCATTTGAGGTACTATCAAGCGTTCCCAAAGTATTAAGTGACAAGTGGCTTTGCCTACGTGCGGGACCTGCGGGTCCTGTAGTTTGTGGCCGCGGTCTGGCCACTCCTACAGTTTGTGGCTGCGGTCGGGGCTCTCTTTCAGCTCGTGGTCGTGCCAATCCAACAGTAAAAAATTTCTAATTTTTTAATTTAAATCCTCTAGTAAATTACTCAGAGCAATTCAGATGTACAAGGCAAAATTCAATCAGCCGCCCTAACCTTGGTTTCGGAATTAAAGAAGGAAAAGAAATGACTTTTGTTCCATGTGACTAGCCTGTCAATGGATCCGATCCGAAAAATCCGATCCAAATCCGATAACGTCGATCCGATAATTTGAATCTGGTAACCGGATTCGGATCGGATCATATTAAATCCGTTATCGATCCGAATCCGAACTTTATTTTTTTAATTTTTTTTATAAATTTTATAAATTTTTTTTTTAAAAACAGTAAATTTTTTATTTTGAAAAAAAAATGTTTAAGAAGTTGTATTTTTATTTTTATTTTTTGGAAAATAATTTTTTTGCTAAAATTTTTGAAGTAAAAAAGTTTTCGGATCGGATTCAGATTTTTGGATCAGATCCAATTTTTTCAAATCGGCTCCGAGTCTTATCGGATTCCGATCGGATCCGACCCGTTGACAGGCCTACATGTGACTGGTAAGAGCATCTCCACCAGATATTCCTATCTTAAAACGTCAAACTGTCAGAAAAATTAAATATTTTTGTAATAGATGTTTCAAACAACAAACTCAGCATTCAAATTCTTGAAATACCAAATCACACAATATGTGTAAAATAGGTAGATATGGCAAAGAATATCGCAATAATATCGTGATTGATTGTGATTGCGATTAAATTATAATTAAGATGATTACATTCCAGACCAAAGGAGCTCATGCAAGTCCAAAAACAAACCATTCTTTTCCCTTTCTTTTCCCCGGTAGAAGGCATTCTTGTCTCTCCTAATACAAGCTCAACTTTACAGTGTTTCATCCGAAACGACTTCCTTATCTACAGCTCCAAATCTCCAAGATCCAACTATACAACAATGCAGTTGCCACCAATTCACTTGCTAGCTAAAAGCTAGACAGGGATGGAGCAAAAAAAAAAAAAAAAAACCCCGATATAACTGCGTAACAACAAAAATAACTTAGCAAAACACAATTACGAACCCGCTTGAAAGGTTCTTCATCTAATTCCGATCAGACTTCTTCATTAAACTCAGCAACACCCCAGCAGTAAGAGTAGTAGCTACGACACCAAGAGAAACCTCAGTTGATACGTGATAACCTGCAGTGGAAGAATCAAGTAATGCTAAACTTTCCAAATTAACAATCAAGAGAATGAAATCGCGTTCTTTTGTTATGTTTTCCCCTGTACTTTTTTTCCCACTTGTTTTTTTTTTTTTCAAATAATGTTAGGGCGAGTAGCCGACTAATCTGCTGACCATGTTTTAAATACTACTCCATGTGAGTTGTCCGAATGCATTGGTAAAATGGTTCCCACCTGTTGGCTGTTGTGTCTATCACCAACGCATTAAGTAGGGACAACTCACCAGTTATCCAACAAATATGGTACTAAATGCTGTAAGAATATCATTTGTATTACATTTTCGGGGAAAGGGAATATCAAGGAATATAGTTCATTGTGACCAGAAAATACCCACCGAAGAAATCTACGATCATCTTACAGCCAATAAAGCCCAGAACAACACCAATGGAGGGCTGATCAACAAAACAACAAAAACCATCAGAATTCAGATGGACGGAAATCTACTTATCCAGACAAAACAATTAAAAGAAGCCTAAAAAGACAAAACAATGACCGATTAGACTAGATAAAACAAATACAATTAGACATTACGAATGATATCATGTAAACTATATTTCCATCACGGAGATATGAATCAGTTTATGTTGTTTGCAGGAAACGCTATTTTTTCTCCAACTATTTCTATTCTCTTGCAGTTTCGGGAAAAAGAAGAAGTGTTTCGTCAAGCTTTTTGACTAGGTGCCTCAAGCCTCCTTGGATGTTTCCTGGTGTTACATCTCTAATTTACGCTCTCTTGCTCGCTCAGACTGCAGCTTCTTACCAGATGAAATGACCAATAAACTAGGAATTGGCAAGCATCTCACGGGGAAACGATGACTAAACCATGTCATATGTCTCTCAGACTCTATTTTTAGGTAAGATCCTTTTCAAACTTGAAGGCAATATTAGCATGCTTAGCTAGTTTCACCAGCTCTCATGAAAATCTCTGATTCCCTATAGCCCCATAAGTTGATTTTATAATTTGGAAATGCAGATGGATGGTAATGACCTCATACAAGGAGTCGAGGACAAGTAGATAACCAGCCTATTCATGCAGCAAGCTTCATAAAAGTTGACATACATTAAGGCATAGAAAGTGCATTTCCCACCTGTAAATACTCCAAGTCGGCCATACCTTCAGAAATGAGGGTGTAAAGCGACCTTAGACCTACATTTGACAGAAACAGTAAATGTGACAAGAAAGCATATGTATATGTTGATGAAGGGGGGTTTATCACCAATGCTCCTGTGATTCAAGCACTAGATAACTGAACATAAGATGAAATAGGGCTCCAAGAAGAAAAGGTCTCATAACTAATTATTCAACATTTGCTTGCAGCCTAAAATGTCCTAGTCCGGAGAAGCACATTACCTAAACCTAATTAGCAATGTATATTGCTTTTCATTCTAGTCCAAAAACCTGAACGCATAAAAATGGTCATGAATAAAGGGAAAATGTTAACAAATGCAGTTTGACTACAGGATTTGAATAAACCTATACTTTTTAGTGTAATACCTTTTGAGAGTGTTCAGAGATCAAAGTGGGAATAATTTATGAGAACGAAGAATATTATTTACCTAGGATGGCGAAGAGGTTAGATGTGAAAACTATGAAAGGGTCTCGAGTAACACCAAAAACGGCTGGTATAGAGTCAACCTGAAAACAGGACATGAAATTGTCACCAATTACTAAAAATCCCTAATCTCTTGGAAAATATACATGTAACATGGATAAGGGATAGAGGGAACTCACTGCAAATGCAATATCACTAAGCTCAATAACTGCAACCGTTAGAAGTAGAGGTGTGGCCTGCCAAAATGTTTGACACCTGTTAGAAATCAATTTAACAATTAATTTACAGAATTACTGGCCGCTGAATTTTTCTGCAATAAAAGATGCCATTTGCTGAAGTAGAGATTTTTCTTTCCCCCATCACTTAATTTATCTGATTCAAGTATGCTTAACCCATCAATGACTTACTTTCCACACACCATCCTGAAGTGTTATGAACCGATTTCCATCATAGTTAGCTGCTCAAGAAAGAATGATTGGAGATTAGGATCTCAGACAACAAAACTAAATTGAAGCTTCGGACCTAAGATATTTGTAATTGTACTGCAAGTCTGCTATTCCACATACAACTGCTTCTTGTAGTTCTTATTTTGTTACAATTTTTTTGTCCCATCTTACCAACTGGAAAACTATGGTCAAATTCAGACATTCCAATTGATTACCCAAACATGACAACCTGAATAATACAACTTAGATACTTAAAATGTGCATATAGAACAGGAAAATGTGGAGAGAGAATTTACACGTGACAGGGATAAATTTCTGGCATGTCTTCACTATAAAGTTGTCTGAAAGATCAGAGTCTTCTTCTTCACTACCAAATAGCTATGATAAGATAAAGAAAGTCAACTCTCAGTGACTAAGTTGCAAAATTCAAACCTCATAGATAATTTGAAAAAGAAATCAAGAAAAGGGAAAGAAAAAAAAAAAGGGGTCAGTCAAGGAGGACAACAAAAGTTCCAATCTACAGAATAAAAAGACCCATCAGGTGTGGAAAACCGAAATTTGTGAAGCTTTCTTTTTAAAAAATCCATGATGTGGTAGGATTATGCTTATCAAGATCACGCTTCTCATTCTCCGACTTACTTTCATGTCAGCCTTCGCTAGTTCAATATCTAAAGTAGAGTACAGAAATTTCTGCTAGAAAAATTGAGAAGCAAGTACAAATATCATCTCCAAGTGGGGGGAAAGCTGCATGGCTGGTACACAGACGAGAGTTAGGAGTTTGGAATCCTGGATTGTTGAACCTAGCTATTTTAAACTTGGTATGGGAACAAACTCAAACATGGACGAGTTTTCAAGTAGAGTGGTAGACGAAATAGAGGGGGTCAGATGTATGAATTGCCATCTCACAATTATGTTGACTCGTATGTCCACATTTGACACATAAATCGATAGAGTGGCATTTATTGGATACTATTGGTAGAAATTTTGAACTGCAATTTCATATTGTTCGATTACTTGAAGAGGATATATGTTACGCTTAATCTACTGTTGGACCAAATTCAAGAGTCTTACTCAACCTGGTTAAATGGAAGCATTCCAGTTTACATAAGTTGAAACCTAATCAACAAAAAGGTTGACTTCGGGAATTTTGAAAAATGTTATTGATCATGTTTCAGTGAATCACGGATATCACAAAGTTTCTGCCCCTAGGCCATCGTTGAGACGCAAAAAACCACAAATGCACTTGATGATAAATTGTAGTAGTTATAGGTCTTATATGCAGAAATGTGTTATAACTTATAAGTCATATCTGATAATACATTCCATTAGGAAAGTAAACAAGATCAAATGTACTCAGAAGAGAAATTTAACCTTGAATGATGTGTAAAGAAGTATTGCAGCCAGTACCAGGTTTACTGCCTCGAATCTCTAAAACATTAATAAGGCAAATCTTAGAAAGAACTCAACAAATGAAAATGAAAAATATATATATTACTAGAAAGTTGAAATAGCTAGAATCTGAACCAATAGAAGAAAATTGAAAGTTAACTGGAAAAGTGTCCTATAAGGGCAATGATAACTGTCCCCCAAGGGCCAGCGGAAAACATCAGTCCATGTGTATAACGTGTATGGAAAATTGTGAGAAGTGTACAGAAATTCATAAGAGTGTATATCAATAAATGGAATGTATACTGAATCTCCAACTTTTATCCACCTCTTAAGCTGTTAGCAGGACTCATACTACAAGAAGAATTTTTTTGCATCTTTGTGTGTATTAATGTAAGCATCCACGTAAGGAGATATTACCTGAAGAGTTACTGATCCTAGAAGAATTATAGACAACCGGAAGACTATTGCACCAGCAATACCATAAGAAAGCACCCGGTTCTGCATTCCAACAAGAGAGAATTCATATAAAAAGGTCTGACATAAACAAATTTAATTATAGCCACAAAAAAAAAAATCCAAAGTGATCTGAAGCTGAAGGTAGCACAAGTGAGTTCATTCAGTATGAAAGCTTATTACAACACCTGATATGAAAGAGGCACTTTGAAGTATTTGAAAATCAAAACAAAGACAAATAGATTGTCCACCGATAAACTTTGTTCCAGTAAGTACCTGATCATATAGAACAACAGCAATTATGTAGAATGATGGGAACACACAAAGGAATAAAACTTCAGTGTTACTGAAAGAAAGTCTATAAACTGAGAATCAAAAGTAAAAGAAACTATGCATTAGCTGACAACCTGACAGTACTGTGAATCTTTTAGAAGTGCAATATTTAATATCTACAAAAAAATGGTGGTAACTCGTTAAAAAAGATAACGCTAAGAAAGAAGGGAACAGTTCGAGATGAAAGTTTTGCAAATTGACCTATTTCGACATGAAAAGGCCAAAAGAGGTCGGATCAATTGATAACTGACTATAGATCTTTGACGAGTGTTCTAATATTCCAGATAACATTAACCATGACTAGATGTGTAAAGGTTCTAATTTTAGGATTCAAAAGTTATGGAAGAACAAGCCCCTGCCTCAAATATAACCTTTCACAAGCTGTGGAATAACCTTCACAAGAAAAGAAGATAAGTTAATTGCCGAATCCAGATAACTTCCTCAAATATCCTTAAGAGTTTGAAGTTTCACTTAACTAGCTAAAGTAATTTCCCAATCGTAAGTTCTACTGCAACTTGAGTTTCACAAAATTGTCCAATGGAGCAACCAAAAGTGTGCACTTTCTTCAAAGCTAGTAAAAAATAGAGGACGCGAGGAAGAGCTAGCAATTAAAGTTTTCCTTTTTGTTTGCCACAAGGAAACATGAAACCCTCACATGTAACTCATATAATTCTAACAAACTAATATTGGCTTCATGCTCCATACCCAGCAAAAAATTCAGATGCCTTGCCAACACCATCTTTGAAACCCAACCCAACACCAAATGCAACTGCTGTGGATACCTGAAACGATAAATAACTACATTGTCTTCAACCAAGCGTGATACAAAACGAAGGAGTCAAGAGAGACATAAAAGTAAGATGGCAGGTCCTTACGCATAAGGCAACAGTTCTAATAGAGGAAGCATAATTTTCAGGTGCACTTTTCTTTTCCTTCGGGCTACTGGAAGGGGTAAAGTATGAGCTCTCAACATTTCTAATGCTTTCAGGTGACTGGGAACTGGATCTGTCTCCTTCTGAGATTCATTTGAGCAAAACATCGTACTCAGAGAAGTTAACCAAAACTGCGCAATTGACTTATCAAATAGAAAAATCACCTAATTGAAGCCATTTTGAGGAACAATAACAATGATCATTTTTAGCTTAAGAATGCTGCATGCATTGCTGTTGAAGAAATAGTAACAAACCCGCCAACCTCTAAAGTTAGAAAGAACTAGGTGAATTGACAACATCAAGCTACGTACCCATTATCTACCAGGCCACTGATAAATACATGTTGGATATAAGACTAACTTATAGCATACAACTCAATGTAGTTCTAGGTTTCTTGGGTATCACGGAACACGATGCTATTGACAGAACTAAAAGAAGACAACATATTCATGTGGCCGAACCCAAATGATTGGGATTCAATTGTGACACAAGACTCGATTTAGTTTGGTTTGGTTACAACATAGAACTACAATGGCCTTGTCACTTGTTAACAGTTGACACCACGTATCGCCTAAAACAACTGTGATGCTATGACAACCACATTTAGGGACTAATCACAATCATCTTATAGTCCCATATAGAAGATACAATTTGTCCATGTAACTTAGAACTAAAACAACAATTGTCAAGTATTTCTAAACGCAAAACCAATAAGAATCTCAATTGTTGTAGACCTGAAAGATATAATTCAATGGAATAACTGCTTTCACAGTGAAAGTAAGACGGGTTCCAACAAGTATCTATCACTTGTAGACCTGAAAGATATATTAACTATTAAGGGCACGTCCCATGTTGGGATTGTAAGTGGCCCCACAAGCCACAAGTTCCAAGGATTAGCTAGTCCCACGTTTTCCGAGTTGGATTTAAGATAAGACTCGAATAGAGCGGGACTATTTATACAATACCACTAGGGTGGTAGTATAAGTTAATCCGGACCTTCGGAATTATTTCCATCTTCAACGGTCAAAAACGATTTTCCGCTCTGAATCCCATCCTTTATCCCTCCCAAATCCAACATAGTACAATTCGTGTCGAACTACATATAAATAAAGGGCTGCAAGCAAGAGCAACTCGTGGCTCGGCTCGACTTGTTAAGGGCTCAAGCTCGAGTTTTCAGCTCGTTTAGTAAGCAAGCCGAGCTCGAACACTAAAAAGCTCGGCTCAGCTCGTTTGCACCCATACTAGATTAATTTAGGACCCATACGTCAACTTTATCCCCATTGCTAATATCCTATTTTCCAATCCTTCCAGAACATAATCCGGCAATCAAACGCGCCCCTAAGGACATAAACTAAACGCTTAAGCATTTGCACCTGAATTAGATATCCCTTCCTCCTGCTCAGTTCCTCTCGAACAGGCAATTGGTGAATAATTCGCCCGACCGCAACGCCAGCCGACTGCTACCACAAAGTAAATGAACAGAGTTGAGAAATTCAGTTCATTGAACAAGACTGAGCGCTTATAAATAATTAGAGAGAGAGAGAACCTAGAGATGAGGAGGGAAGCTGAAGGTGATAAAATTGAAGCGTGGATAACTTAGGAGGAACCCTGAGCAAGGTCGAATCGAGTTTCGGGAGAAGTGGGACGCCATTGTAGGTGACAGAGGCAAGTCCCGTAATTGGCATCATGTGGAGAGAGAGAGAGGCGGGGATGATTTGGAACTTCAGATTTTCATCGACAGATATGATGACTGCGTCGTTTTGAGGGGCAATCGGCTCTATTCTTCTAATTTTTGTATTTAGTGTAGTGGTAATTTCGGTATTCGAAACTTTTTGTAATTTATTGTTTAGTTTTTTACATATTTTTTTATTTAATCATTCATTGAGACAATAGGAATAAGAAAAACGTGAAAATGTGGATCGATGTTAAAAAAAGTCATGTAAGATGAAACTTTAGACCCAAAAAGGCAGCCGTATTTTTTTTTGGATTTTTCAGATTCTTCTTGTTCAGACAAATGACTAATCCAAATAATAAGACGTGAATAAAAAAAATCGAACAAGATACACAAACACGGAAAAGACTTTTAATTTAAGTTAAGGAAAATGAATAAGCACCTCAGGTCCCTATACTGAACTTTGCACTGTTCCCGTGGAAATTCAGCCACAAGATTGCACAAAAGACTTGTGAAATAGCTGAAAGTTTTTTATTCAATCCCGCGAATGAAATTGCTCGAAAACAGACATACGAACACAAATCCGACATGGCTCATGATGATCGTCGACAAGTAGTTTGTCGGTGTCTTTTGCAACTTTGACGAGACATTAGTCTCTGTTTGATTTGAATTTTGAAGGGGTTTGAGAGTATAAGTAAGGAGAGATAGATAGAGAGATGAGCGTAATAGTTAGAGATAAATTTACGGTTATCATTGTTGTCCTTTTCCATTTTCACATTCCACCTGCTTTCTTGGTGGGGCTATATAGTTGGTTTTACACGTTACGAATATGAATTAACTGCGGATAAAATATATATATATATGAATTAACAGGTGTATCTTGATAAACGAATTAAAAAAGTAAAATACGATGACTAATGTAAAAAAAATATTTGCTAAACACGAAAAAATTTAGGAGAAGAACATATTCTACTTGTTTTTGGGCTAATCTTTTTCCCCAATTATGTCTATATTTTTATGTTTTTTGATTTTTCTAATAACAAAAATTCCCCCCAAAAACCAGACACCTTTAATAACTACCGCAATTAGAAAAAAGTGTATTGATTTGAAGTAAGGGTCATCATTTAGCCCGAAGGCCCATGACCCACCCAAAGCCCACGCCAGCCCATCGGACTTGTAATGGGCGGGCTTGGGCCTATGAATTTTTACTCGGCCCGCCCATAGGCCCTGCCCGTGAGCCCACCCACAAGCCCGCCCGTGGTACCCGCCCATTAGCCCGAAATCCCACAAAACCATTTTTTCCCTTGGTTTAGTTTATACCCAAGGAAATTTAAGCCTGCCCGGCTTTTGGCCTGCCAGCCCGTCAATTGG
The DNA here is from genome assembly GCA_020567845.1 of Rhododendron henanense subsp. lingbaoense. NCBI lineage: Eukaryota > Viridiplantae > Streptophyta > Magnoliopsida > Ericales > Ericaceae > Rhododendron > Rhododendron henanense. The sequence goes on from CM036318.1 coordinate 40,401,280, forward strand.
GCTAGCCCGTGGGCTTCAATTTATGGTAGGTAGCCCGGCCCGCAAAAAAGAAACCCGACCCGTGGGCGGGCTTGGGCAGTGACTTGGCGGGCCCGGCCCGATGATGACCCTTAATTTGAAGTTAAAAAAGCAAGGGTGGGGTCGGTTCTTGTAAACGTATTTTCTTTTTTTGGTTTTTGTGTGTTTTGTTCGTTTTTTTTTCCCGTGAGATATGGGTTTACATTTTTTGTATTAATCATTCGCCTCGATCAGGGGAGTCTAAAACATAAAAGATTATGACCAAAAGCCCCCCAAAAAATCTCTAAAGATGAAACAAGTATCAAACAACGGTCTTCTTTGTCTAAATTATATGATATTTTTTTCAATATCGACCCATATTTTTATATTTTTTCGATTAGTCTTATCGAAATAAACGATTATCCCTAAAAATTAACGAATTAAAAGGTAAACAAAAAATTACGAAAGTAAAAAATACTAAAATAAGTTTACAAATTGGCAAACTTTGACCTAAAAAAGCTAGGGTTTTATCTAACAGATTCTTAACAGAAGGTGTTTTAAGTGATAACGGTGAATAGACGGAGGTGTGCCGATGAAAGGGTTTCAAGATGAGGGGGTATTTAGTGATTAAGGTTGATAGATGAAGGGGGTATTCGAGATATTTGCCCTTCACTCGACTCTATATATATGGGCTACCAACTTTCTCAAGCCCTAAAATAAATTAATCGACAGAAGCAGAAACCACACCACCCCATAATGGCAGAAAAACCAGCGACCAACGGCGACTACATGTACGGCCACGGGTGCGTTCGTCTCTCTCTCTCTCTCTCTCGATTATTGTTTTTCGTCTTCGTCTTTTGATGGTTCAGTTATAGTTATTGACTGAGAATGGTTGCTGTCCAGTAGTAGTAGTGGTCGTAGTAGTAGTAGTTGCCAACCCGTTCTAATAATGTTTTTCTCGATAATGTGAATCGCGAGCAGCTTGCGGCTCGGCTTGGCTCGAGATTTAGGCTCGTTTACTAAAAGAGCCGAGCTTGACACTCAAAAGCTCGGCTCGCTAAAGCTTGGGTTGTTGCTTGAGTTGTTTGTGTAGGCTTGGCTCGTTTAAAAGGCTCGTTAAGTAAAATGTAAATGAGCCAAGCTCGGCTCGTTAAGGGCTCGGCTCATTTACAAACGAGTCGATGTTGAGCTCGAGTTTTAGGCTCGTTTACTCCAGATCGAACACAAGGAAGCTTGGCTCAGCTCGTTTGCATCCCTAGGAGGAACCGAGGAACTAATTGGATTGTTGCGATGGAACGAATGATAATCAATGATTTTATCAACTGCCTGCTTGTATGTACAGGAGGTGCGGCTCCGGGATTTTGGTTCAGTGGTGATGAAAACATATATATTTTTTTTGTGTGTACCACGTCGACACTTTATGTAAAAAAAACATATATTTATTTTGGTTGAAAATTTATTTAGCCTAATTTATTTTGTTTTGTTGAGTTATGTTATCTATTGACTCACAAGTTTATTTTGGTTGAATAATTCAGTGCCGACAATATTACAAAAACACATTACATCCCCTGAAACCTTTGTGCAGCCGCCCTTTTGTATGTATAATAATCTCTCTGGTTCCATTTTAATTGATCAGAATGTTGGTTTTCCCGAAACCAGGTCAAGAGCATTTTGTGGAGCTTCTGAAAGAAAGAAGACTTATTGTCTTTGGGGGGGTTCAGTTGTAGTAGTTATTGATCGAGATTGGTTGCTGTCTAGTCGTAGTAGTCGTTGTAGTTACCTACCCGTTTTTAATAACATATGATGATGATGGTTTTATCAACTACCTGCCTGCTTGTATGTATAACAATCTCTCCGGTTCCATTTTAATTGATCAGAATGTTGGTTTTTCTGAAACCGGGGCAAGAGCATTCTGTGGAGCTTCTGAGGGAGGAGAAAGAAAGAAGAATTATTTTACATAAAAAGCGGATAGCTCTACTAGGGGAGGAGGAAGCCAAGAAACTTCAGCAGGAGGATTACGAGCGAGAGCAACGTCTGCTAGACCGAGTGCTTAAGAAGCAGACACTTGATACTCCACTCTCAATCTCTGAATTACCAGTGGATCCCAAGATAGAAGAAATGCCAGCAACCCTCGGCAGCTATACGTGCTGTTTCGGGTACGTCTCTCTCTCTTTCTCTCTCCGTGGCGACGCTATTGATTCTTCAAATCGAGATTATTGTCTTTTGGGAGGTTGTATTAGTTATTGATCAAGATTGGTTGCTGTCTAGTCGTTGTAGTTGCCTACCCATTTTAATAATATATGATGATGATGCCTTTATTAACAGCCTGCCTGCTTGTTTGTATAATAATCTCTGTGGTTCGATTTTAATTGATCAGAATGTTGGTTTTTCCAAAACCGGGTCAAGAGCACTCTATGGAGCTTCTGGGGGAGGAGAGAGGAAGAAGACTTCTGTTACATAAAAATCGGATAGCTCTACTAGGGGAGGAGGAAGCGGAGAAACTTCAGAAGGAGGATCATGAGCGAGAGCAACATCTGCTAGATCAAATTCACAAGGAGGGGAGTGCTAAGAGAGAAAAAACGGAACGACGACATTATATGGGCCCTGAGTTCGTCGAGTTTACATCCACACAGCGGCTTGATTACGAAAAGAGGCTCCGTGAGAGCGGGGTACGTGTGCGGATGTCCACATACGTACATGCGGAAATGGAGATCAAATGATTCTTCTGTTTGATGTCTATCTTATTACTACTTCTTTGTTTGTGTGGTAAAAACGAAAGAGCCCTCCATTTTGCACACAGGCCACAGCTGCTGCCTCGTCATTCAACAAATTTTTTTTCCCAGCATGCCATTCTTTAAATGTCTTCTTTGAAGTTATTATTTGACAGAAAACATGCCATTCGTTAGATGCAGCATCCCAAGCAGATTTGGCACAAAACATGCCATTCTTTGAAAGCAACCATTCCACGCTATTGGCCAACACTGGATTAGGAGTAAGATAGTTGGCAATGATTTTCCCCATAGGCCGGCCATAAGCTTTGCCCTCGATTGGATCGATTTATTGTACTTTTGACTTACATTGGTCTCATATCACCTCTTTAATATTTTCCCTCTCTTTAATAATGATTGCATAACTTTGCTTTATATACCTGCAGGGGTTTGATGTTGGGGATATTCCCGCAAATGTTTCCAATATCCCTGTTAGACCATTTGTGCTGGGCAGCCCCATGTTAGTGAAGATGATTCAAGGGTATGCAAAGTCGGCCCTTGATCAGCACAACAAACATAATGTATGTGCGTACATGCATGCGGGCTTTTGGCGGTTCCTTAAATTCTTCCACCCTCACCTCTTTCTTTGTATTTGGTTTGACATCTCTCTTGAAATTTGTAGAATACAAAGTACCAATTTGTGAAGGTCCTCAAGGCAAACATCGGTGGTTATAGTCCTGGTTGGACCTACTATATTACCTCTCAGGTCAAGGATATGGCTGGTTCTGGTTCTCCCACTCTCAACTTCCAGGCTGAAGTGAATAGTTTGGAGGATCAGGAAGCTGTCACATCTATCGTGTCTGAACCGTAATCCTATCTACTCCAAGGTACACTTTTTTCCCTATTAAATGAGCTTATACAGTTATACGTGTTGACATTGTTATGGTATTGCTGAAAAGGTCGTGTGTGCTGTGTTTCCTTTTTTTTGTTTTTTTTTGTTTTGACACTGGTGAATTGTTGCTGGTTTTGAATGGATACTCCTTTTATTTCTCCCCTTTCCCATATCTGTTTTTGTTGCATGCTTCATTAAGTCCACTGCCAAGGTGCACCTTTTGCCATACCAAAAATCAGTTGAAGATTTTTGACATCTTGAATATGATAAATAAATTAGTTTTCATTTCACAGAAATGTTTGTGCTGACATTGGATTCAACTCATATGTCTTACGCATTTTGAATAATGTATCTGGAAACTCTGCGTAAAGGAAAAACCCATGAGAACATTTGTTTATGGTTTTTATGTAGAGAACATGGAAGATGCTTTCAGTATTGTTATAATAATGAAACTTGGTTACATCATATCATGTACTAGCTTGTTTTCTTAATGATCTCGTAGCCACCAATGGTGCTTGAAAGTCGAAGAACTTGAGATGTTTATTTCCGCGGAATCAGTATATTTTTCATGAAGAGGACTTTAGGAACTGGAGGACTTTAGGGAATGGAGATTTAGGATCTACTTTACACGGACATAGGTGTGGGTGTTGGATGCCTTGATATGCTGATGCCACAGCAAATTGTTTTGTAGAACGCACGTTCCGAACCACAGTGCATGTCCGTTCTCCTTTGTTTCTCGTACATCTCTGGTTTTCTTCCTCCTTTCCTCCTCTTCTTTCAATAATCCTCTTTCTTTTCTTCATCGAATCGCATCTGTTGATTTAATTTGCCACATGGCGAGCAAGTTGACGTAAGAAAACTTCCGAGCCTGAACATTTTTTCTTTTTCGCAAGAGGCAAGCTTTTGCAAGTCTTTGGGTCATTCTGAGTCATGATCCTTCCAGGAATGCAGGGGTTTGGTGATGGGTACTATTGTGGGTTTGCACTTTGTATTACATTAGTACTAGTAAATTTGGATGATCAGCTGGAATGAAATCCTCATTGTATTGTTTTTCACTCTCCTATAAAAGAATTTGAATGATGATTACCTAGGAAAAGTCATTTAACCCTAATCTTATTAACTTTTGCCGGAGAAACGCAGAACTGATCTCTTTAACTTTTTTTAGTTACTCCAACTTTTCCTTTTGGTGGTGGTCTGTATTTTATGGAACATTGTAAGTTCGTAATACTTACAAAAAAAAGTTGTATGGAAACCTGAAACAATCTTCTTGAATTTGATCCAGCTTGTTGGTTGGCTCATTTACTATCCAGCTAATTTAGCTATTGTACTTCTTGTTCAGGTGTCTTAATGTGAGGTTCAATCTTATTTTCAAGCTAATTTTCAGTATTGAGACGTGAGAGCAAGGTCTTTGATCCATGGTTTGTGCTATTTCTGTGTAAACTCCCCATGCTTCACCAATAAATTAGAAATCTGAAAGGCTTCTTTTTTTGTTCTTGTGGATATTTAGTGTCAACTGCTGGGAAATTATCTGACATCCGCTTCAAAGGATACGTACCTGTACTGGCTATTTTATTTATACCAGTACTTTGCTTGGTAGTTGTACAAGCATATCAGTTACCATTATGTTGTACGGGTACTGTAAAGTACGAGTACGTATCCGGAAAAATCCTAAAAAATTAGAGTACGTATCCGGAAAAGTACCATTATTTTATTACATTTTATGGATATAAACCTAAAAGACCAACAAAAAGCAACTTCATAGGAAATCAAGAGTGCATACATCAAGTTCCACTTGTCAATTACCAAAAGCAAATTACATCCTTCTCTTCTTTTTTTTTTTTATTTTGTCAACTATGACAAAAGCAAGGGAGGTTAGGGAGCCATTTTAACCCTTTCATCAGCTTCTTCAACTTTCCTAATTTCCTTTGCATATCAGTAATCTGTTGTGGAGTCCCTCTTGGGCACAATCTGATCCCTTTTCCAGGAGGTTATGTACCTCGACTCACAACTCTAGAGTATGTACCCATGTATTCAAGTTCACAAAATTGCATTTAAATTTGGTGAGCCCCCTCCTTCCATGTTACCAATTTTTGTAATGTAAGAGGAACATGGTTTTCTTCAGCCATGAATGTTTGTTCTGCAAATAGTGATATATATACTAGTTTAAGTCAACTTAATTACCAAAACCCTAACCCCCCCCCCCCCCCCCCCAAAACCACCACAATTTCCAAAAAACCCATGGAGTTTCGATATCCACAACCCATAAAAAGGGGGAGGAGAGTGGAATGAAAACGCAAAGAAAGGAACAAAAATTAGACGAAATAACTATAAAAGTGGGTACTTCTTGGAGTCAAACGTTGCTGCGTTGGAATGGTAATTGGAGCCGGAGGGTTAGATATAGGGTCTTGGATTTGGATGGAGGGCTGATTCTGCCTTTTGAGGCTCGTGCCTACTTCAGTGCAGCTAACATGATCATAAGAATACTTTTGGGCATTCTCGTCTTGAGTTTAGTCTTCGTAGTCGCAAATGGGGCATTTTGTTATCTAAAACTAGTTTCTTATTGCTCCACATCTACTTGGGTTATTGATTCAACGTCTAGTGTTTGTTCCATGCACCAATGCTAGTCATTTGTTGAAGCAACTCCCTTTCTATGGTTCCCAGCATTTGCTTGAGGACAAATAGCCCTTAATTTTCCCTTGTACTTACTGTGTGTTGCAGTACAAGTTGAACAAAAATTGTGCTTGTACTAAATGCGACAAAATAGCGGATAGTAATGTACAATTTTCCCTTGTACTGTCGCAGCCTTTTAGGCTAACAATGTAATCATGTCGTGTTATTTACAAGTTGTTTGTTAACTGTTCATTCCTGTTCTATTTCAGTGTAGGCGGAGATTTCACGCTAGGAGTATGCTCAGGTGGAGATTTCACATTGCTGTTGATGTTGTTTATCGACTTCTCTTTACTTTTTTGGGTAGTTGGTGCTTCCAAACTAATGGTTAAGCGCTTCCAAACTAATGGTTAACTATGCGTATGCCTGGAATACTCTGTTAGGTTCGGTATCGTGTTCTGGAAATATGACTGATATGGCAGTATGGTCAGTTTAGGCTCAAAAGCTGTTGTTAAGTTTAGGGTGGTTGGTGCTTCCAAACTAATGGTTAACTATGCGTATGACCGGAATACTCTGCTAGGTCCAGTATCATGTTCTGGAAATATGAGACGGTAATATGGCATTGTAGTCGGTTTCAATGTGCTAACTGTTGCTCATGTGAACTTCATAATTTTTCTCATTCAGCATTGTTGTTTTCTTTTCTTTTGCTTAAGAATCAAACAGGTAATCAGCGCGCATCTTGAGCGGTTTGAACATTTTTTAGACAGCCCAGACCCGACCACTCTCTCTCCTCTTTCTCTCCCTCTAAAATTCTGGCCGTCCAAAACACGCTTGGACGGCTCGGGTGCGCGTTCGGGTGCCACGTGTCATCAAACGGAGACTTCCATACTACATAAACGAAAAAGGTTAGATGTTTTCATCATACAAGACTAGCTGCTACCCGCTACGAGATGGCACACTGAAAAGCAACTGCAATATGATTCTCGACTCCTTATCCTACCCCTTATGTAACAAACCCAAATCAAACATGGTACAACTAATTCATTCTGCATGTTATCTAATTCTTTGAAGACATAATCTGGCAATCAAACGTGTCCAAAGGGATTAAACTAAACACTTGAACATTTTCACCTGAGCTAGATTATCCCTTCCTCCTGCTCGGCCTCCCGAGCGGTCAACATTTTCACCTGGGTTAGAAGTTAGATATCTCTACCTCCTGCTCGGTTCGGCTCGAATGGTCAATTGGTGAATAATTCGCCCGACGATGGTGCCAGCAGACTGTAGCCACAGAGTAAATGAACAGAGTTGAGAAAATATTAGGATGGAAAAATGTTACTCCAAAATATCCCTTCTCTTTTTCCTCTTACCTCCTGGATCACTTTGTTCTACTTTCTCGAAAAAGAACTTTTAGAAAAAAAAAGATAGGTAATTTCAAGTTCAAAAATCATGTGTTTACGCAAATAATTTTCCTATCAATATGGATCTTGTTTGATAGATTTCATTGAGATCTTTTAAACGGTGCAAAAAAAATTAAAAAATTATTTTTTATTTTCATTATATTTGAGCTTGAAATTATATTTTTTTTGAAAAAGAAGAATTAAAAAGAAAGTGGAACGGCGCCTAATACTGGCTAGAAAAAAGAAAATAAAGTGCCAGTGGATAAAGAGAAACTTTTAGGTATACCGGGGATACCAAGTCCCATGGTATCCCTTCGGTCTGTTTCTTATTTTTCGGTCATTTTTCGATCACATTTAGATGATCGATTTCGTTCATTTTGTAGAGTTCGGCGAGAATCATAATCATACCAAAAATTGTGTTCATCGGATTTTATTGGATACATGATCAGCACACGTGAAAATTGAAGAAAATCAAAACTGAGTCAAAAAACACACTGAATTAAAACTCAATTTTGCTTTTTTTGCGATTTTCACGTGTTCCGATCATGTATCAAATAAAGTTAGAAGAGCACAATTTTTGGTGTAATTAGGGTTCTCGCCGAACTCTCCAAAATGAACGGAACTGATCATCCAAATGTGATAAAAAAAAATGCACCGAAAAATAAGAAACAGACTATGGGGCTTGGTATCCCCGATGTACCTAAAAGTCTCTCGTGGATAAAGGGGTGTCATCAAATAATTTTCTTAAAAAAAAACATTTTCCACTTTCTTCCCGCTCTGTACGTTAAAACTTAAAACCTCCCTCCCTCGCAGGAAATCCCTAGGGTTTCATTTCACTTCACTTCCTCACTCTAGAAAACCCCGAATCTCTCTCTCTCTCTCTCTCTGAAAATGTCATGGCTTCCGGCCAAATCGCTCGTCCGATTCACGTGCGTTTGCAAGCCATGGCTCTCTCTCATCCGTGATTCCACCTCCGCCCACACCACCGCCAAACCTCCCTTTCTCCTCCGCTCTTTTTCCCTCCCCCCAGACAACACTCGGCTCTTCTGCCTCCGTTCCGATGCCCACGCTGTCTACGCCCACGGGTACGTTCCTCTCTGTCTCTCTCTCTCTCACGGTCTACGCTATTTCTTCTTCAAATCGAGATCTATTATTTAACCGACACAAATTGCTCATTGTCTTTTAGGGTTTAGGGTTTAGTAGTTGCCTACCCGTTTTAATATGATGATGATGATGATGATTTTATATAATAGTAGTATATGTACGCCCACGGGTACATTGGTGTCTCTCTAATCGAAGATCTATTATTTAACCAACTCAAATTGTTACTGTGTTTTGGGGTTTGAATTGTGGTTATTGATAATATGATTATTTTATTATCTGCCGCCTGCATGTATAATAATCCTTCTGTGTGTGTGTGTGGCCATGCTATTGATTTTTCGAGATGAGATTGTTGTCTTTTGTTTTTGTCTTTTGGGGGTTTCAATTGTAGTAGGTAGGAGATGAAGATGAGATTGGTTGCTGTCTAGTAGTAGTAGTCGTAGTTGTTTCCTACCCGATTTAATAATAGGATGATGATTTTATTTTTATCAACTACCTGCTTGTGTGTATAATAATATCTGTCGCTCTATCTCAATTGACCAGAATGTTGGTTTTTACAAAACCCGGTCAAGAGCACTCTGTGGAGCTTCTGAGGAGAAGAAAGAAAGAAGACTTATCGTTTTTTGTCTCTGTCTTTTGGGGGTTCAGTTGTAGTAGTTGTTGATCGAGATTGGTTGCTGTATAGTCGTAATAGTCGTTGTAGTTGCCTAACCGTTTTTAATAATATATGACGATGATGGTTTTATCAACTGGCTGCCTGCTTGAATGTATAACAATCTCTCTGGTTCCATTTTAATTGATCAGAATGTTGGTTTTTCTGAAACCGGGGCAAGAGCACTCTGTGGAGCTTCTGAGAGAGGAGAAAGAAAAAAGAATTATTTTACATAAAAAGCGGATGGCTCTACTAGGGGAGGAGGAAGCCAAGAAACTTCAGCAGGAGGATTACGAGCGAGAGCAACGTCTGCTAGACCGAGTGCTTGAGAAGCAGACACTTGATACTCCACTCTCAATCTCTGAATTACCAGTGGATCCCAAGATAGAAGAAATGCCAGCAACCCTCGGCGACTATATGGTCTGTTTTGGGTATGTTCGTCTTTCTCTCTTGGTGGCCACACTATTGATTCTTCAAATTGAGATTATTGTCTTTTGTCTTTGTCTTTTGGGGGTTCAGTTGTAGTAGTTATTGATCGAGATTGGTTGATGTCTACTCGTAGTAGTTGTTGTAGTTGCCTACCCGTTTTAATAATAGGCAAAAGTACATAAACACCCCCTCAACTATCACTTTTTCCCACGGAGACCCCCTCACATTTAAAATCGCTCATACAGACCCCCTCAACTACTGGAAACGAAAAAAATGCTAACTCCGTTAACGGAATGGAGGAAATGACTAAGATACCCTTTTTTTATAAGGCAAAAATACATAAACACCCCCTCAACTATCACTTTGTTCCATGGAGACCCCCTAACATTTATATTATACCCTTATTCTATCAATTGTTGTTCTAATCGTTTTTTTCGTTTTATACAATTTCTTTTTTTCTAACATCAATCATTTTAAAGAGAACCTTCTGTATATAACCCTAAAATTGCATCTTCACTTATTTCATCCATAAAAGATCGGATTCCACCAAAAATAGTGCGAAAACCGTGGCGCTGCGGTGATTCTTTTGTTGAGCAGAAATGAGAAGGGAAGAAGAAGAGGGAAAGGAGAGAGGTGTGGGAGAAGAGAAGTGGAGGAGAATGGTGGTGGCAACCGACGGCGGCCATGGCGGCTGTTGCGTTGATTTTCCCATCTCCTTTTTTGTAACTTGTTTGGGTTCTTTAGAGAGAATGTATTGGAGGAGAGAGAAAAGGTCGCCGGAGTGAGACGAAACCAGTGGTTAGTTGGTGAGGGTATAGAGAGAGAATAGCTTAGATGGAGAGGAATAGATTACCTGTGGTTGAGAGGGGGGAAGAGAGATTACCTGTGTTGGTTTTGAGTTTTGATTGAAGGCTGTTTGTAGAGGGGAGAAAGGGAAGGGTTGGAGGGGGTGTATGTATGTAATGCAACAAGGGTATTTTTGTTCGATTTATGGATGAGGGGGTTCATCACAAACGGTTTTGAGACGGAAGGGTGTCACTTGGGTAACGGAGATTAGTTGAGGGGGTCTGTATGGGCGATTTTAAATGTGAGGGGGTCTCCGTGGGAAAAAGTGATAGTTGAGGGGGTGTTTATGTACTTTTGCCTTAATAATATGTGAATATGATGCTTTTATTAACAGCCTGCCTGCTTGTATGTATAATAACCTCTGTGGTTCAATTTTAATTGATCAGAATGTTGGTTTTTCCGAAACCGGGTCAAAGGTTCACTATGGAGCTTCTGAGGGAGGAGAGAGAAAGAAGACTTCTGTTACATAAAAATCGGATAGCTCTACTAGGGACGGAGGAAGCAGAGAAACTTCAGAAGGAGGATTATGAGCGAGAGCAACATCTACTAGATCAAACTCACAAGGAGAGGAGTGCTAAGAGAGAAAAAACGGAACAACATCATCCGGGCCCTAAGTTTGTCGAGCTTACATCCACACAGCGGCTTGATTACGAAGAGAGGCTCCGTGAGAGCGGGGTACGTGCGTGGATGTACACATACATACATACATGCAGAAATGCGCATTGAATGATTCTTCTGTTTGATTGTTTTCTTATCTTATTCTTTCTTTGTTTGTGTGGTAAAAACACCTTTTGAGGGAGCCTCCATTTTGCACACAGGCCACTGCTGCTGCCTATTCCCGTCATTCAACTTGAAGATTATTTTTACCGGCATGCCATTCCTTAAATGTCTTCTTTGAAATTATTATTTGACAGAAAACATGCCATTCTTTAGATGCAGCATGCCAAGCAGATTTGGCACAAAACATGTCATTCTTTGAAAGCAATCATTTCACGCTATCGGCCAACACTGGATTAGGAGTAAGATAGTTAGTTGTGTTGGCAATGATTTCCCCCATAGGCCGGCCATAAGCTTTGCCCTCGATTTGATTGATTTATTGTACTTTTGAGTTACATTTGCTCTCATATCCCCTCTTTGATATTTTTTCCCTCTCCTCTTTAATACTGATTGCATAACATTGCTTTATATACCTGCAGGGGTTTGATGTCGGGGATATTCCTGCATATGTTTCCAATATCCCTGTTAGACCATTTGTGCTGGGCAACCCCTTGTTAGCGGAGATGATTGAAGGATATGCAAAGTCAGCCCTTGATCAGCACAACAAATATAATGTATGTGCATGTGGGCTTTTGGTGGTTCCTTAAATTCTTCCACTTTCACCTCTTTCTTTGTATTGGGTTTGACATCTCTCTTGAAATTTGTAGAATACAAAGTACCAATTTGTGAAGGTCCTCAAGGCAAACATCGGTGGTTATAGTCCTGGTTGGAATTACTACATTACCTCTCAGGTCAAGGATATGGCTAGTTCTGGTTCTCCCACTCTCAACTTCCAGGCCAAAGTGAATAGTATTGAGGATCAGGAAGCTGTCACGTCTATCTCGCCTGAACCGTAATCCCATCTACTCCAAGGTACACTTTTTTCCCTATTAAATGAGCTTATACAGTTACAGTTATACGTGTTGACTTTGTTATGGTATTGCTGAAAAGGTCTTGTGCGCTGGTATTGCTGAATAGTTATGATTTATTGTGATGCTAAGCTCTCCCTTAATAAAATTTTCTTTGCCGATTAAAAAAAAAACATGAGAAGTAAATTTCCGATAAAGAAAACACGAGAAAGAAATTAGTTTCATTTCGCAAAAATGTTTGTGCTGACATTGGATTCCACTCATATATCTTGTGCTCTTTGAATATCTGGAAACTCTTTGTAAAGAAAAACCCCATGAGAATGCTTGTCTATGGTTTTTATGTAGAGAACATGGAAGATGCTTTCAGTATTATTCTAATAATGAAACTTGGTTACATCATTATCATGTAGCTTGTTTTTTTAATAATCTTGTATATTAACTCGAAGAACTTAAGATGTTTATTTTTGCGGCATCAGTATATTTTCCATGAAGAACTTTAGAAACTGGCGACCTCTGATCTATTTTACAGACACAGGTGCGGGTGTTGGATGTGATACACATCCAAGTGTGGGTCAGTTTTTCCATGATATGCTAATGCCGTAGAATATTACAGTGTAGAATTGACCGAACCATAGTACACGTTCTTTTTAAAACAGAAAATTTGAAGATCCAAAGTGATCCCAAGATTTTTTTCTATTTGTTTCTTTAGTGTTTTCCGTATGTGTTAAAAGTACCTTAAAGTTATGTTTTCATTACTCTTTTCACACTTTTCCGTACACTTTTACATCTTTTAAGGTGCTTTTTACACATTGGGTTGTGGTTAGCCTTTCCCAACTATGAAACCTAAATTGGCTAGTAGCCCATAAATTTTTTTAGACCAACACTTTAAGTTAACATGCCATATTATAAAACCCCTATCTCCAGCACAAATTAATATATATAATTACGTTACCCTAGTCGCCCTAACGTTATGATTGAAGAAGGAACCTACGCCATGTCTCTGGTTCATCATTGGAGGGAGGGAACCCCTTAGCTGCCATAAAATTTCTCTCTGGTTCACGATCTCCTTTGTTTCTTGTATGTCTCTGGTTCTTCCTTCTCTCCTTTTCTTCTATGAATCCCCTCTCTTTTCTTCATCAATCGCCTTTGTTCGATTTGATCAGCCACAAATAGGCAAGCAAGTCGACATAAGAACGGGTAGGAAACTGAAGTTTTTTTTTTTGTTTTTTTTGTTTTGGGCAAGAGGTGAGCATTTGCAAGTGTTTGGGTCTGGGGAATGTTGATGTGTGTTGTGATGGGTTTATATTACGATATTTTTACTTGGAAGTTTGGATGATCCAGCAGGAATGAAATCCTCATTGTAGTGTTTTTTACGTTCCTATGAAAGAATTTAAATGCTGATCACGTAGGGGAAGTCATCTAACCGTAATATCTTATTGACTTTTGCTTGAGAAATGCAGAACTGGTCTCAACTTTTTTTTTGGTTACTGCTACTTTTCCTTTTGCCGGGAGTTTGTATTCTATGTAACCTTTTAACCCTTCCACCAAAAAAAAAAGGAAGAGAGAAAATTGTATGGAAAGTTGGAAACCTAAAACAACTTCTTTGAATTTGATCTGGTTTGTTCTTTGGCTCATTTGCTGGCTCATTTGCTCTCCAGCTGATTTAGCTATAGTGCTTCTTGTTCAGTCGTTTTAATTTGAGGTTCAATCTCAGCTTCAAGCTAATTCTCAGTATTGAGACTTCAGAGCCATCAACGTCTTAGATCCGTGGATTGTGCTACTTCTGTGTAAACTCCCCATGCTTCAACCAAGATTTAGAAATCTGAAAGGTTCTTTATTTGAACTTATGGATATTTAGTTGCAACTTGTGGGCATTGATCCAACACCAACTTCATAAGGATACGTTTGGGCATTATCATGTGAAGTTTGTCTTTGTAGTCCCCAATGGAACACTTTGTTCTCTAAAACTAGTTTTTTATTGCTCCATGTCTACTTGGGGGGTTAAAACGACATCTAGTGTTCCATGCATGCACCAATTCTAATAATTTGTTAAAGCAACTCCCTTTCTATCTTTTCCCAGCTTTCAGTCGAGGACAAATACCCTTTAATTTCCCCTTATACTAATTGCGTGTTGCATACAAGTTGAATAAAAAGTGTGCTTGGACTGTATGCAACAAAATTGCGGATAATCTTTTTACTGTTGCAGCCTTTTCGGGTAACAATGGAAGTATGCCGTGTTATTTTCAATTTGTTTGTTAACTGTTCATTCTCGTGCTATTTCAGGTTAGGGGGAGCATTGAGGTTAAAGAGTACGCTTATGGAGGCTGTGAAGTTCATTTTGATGGGTAGTTGGGTGAAATTGACTATCTTTACTTTTGCGTCTAAAATGTCGTTCTCGTTAAGTTTAGGGTGGTTGGTGCTTCCGAACTAATGGTAAACTATGCATACGACGGAACCTTCTCTGTTAGTTCAAGTATCTTGTGTTCTGGAAATACCATATCAGTTTCTTGTGATATGGTATTGTAGTCTGTTTCACTGTTTCAGTATCTTGATTCGCCAGAATTGTTTTCTTCTCTCTCTCTCTCATGAAACTGAACTTTCATTTTTCATAAACAAAAACGATTGCATATTTAACATACAAGACTAGCGGCTACCCAGTATGAGATGGCACCCAAAAAGCAACTGCAAGATGCGCTTCCTGCACTTGTCCTCGAGGGCCTGAGGCACTTTGCGAATACGCACAAAAATATGTTCAAACATATAGAAATCTACTGTATCTGTTACTATCGACTGCAACGGCCATTCCAAAGCTTTTCCCAGAGATAGGTCCCTTAACTATGCAAATTAACATAGAGAAAGTTGAGTTGGCAACATCATGTTAGCGCATCTCTTTCAGTCCGACATCTCATGCATACATTGACCAAAATATCCCCCCCCCTCACACGCACCTTTTGAGTCATTTTTTTTTCCATATAAAGGGCAATTTGTATTTTCATATGAATTAAATAGCAAAAAATAAAGTGGCAATGGATAAGGAAAATGATTTTCATATCCTCTTTTACAATTCATACTCTCTTGTTTTTGTTTTTATTTACACGAATTTACAATATTACACTTTTTTTTTTTGAACGGAACAAATTTACAATATTACACTTAGATGTGTGAAAAAGTGTATTAATGGGAGGGCAAGATATTAAATTTAAGTGGATAAAGATAAAAAAAGAAAGAAAAGGGATGTGTGAATTATAAAAAATGAAGTGTGAAAATCCATTCCTATGAATAAAGTGGTGTCTTAAAATTATTTTCCGTCGTTTTTTTTGCAAAAAAGCTACTGGTATAGCAGCATGTTCATAGACAACGCGTACAACACGCTTTTTGGCCCGTCTCGGGTTCAACAAAAATAATCGGAGCCGTTCATTTTGTTCAATACTTCACTATATTTTTCTTAAGGTCTTCGTGAAAAATCAGCTCCATTCGACATGGATAAAAGCATTAACAAAAGGTCTAAAATCGTTTCAGAATTTTAGGCTAAATTCTAAAGCGATTTTAGACTTATTGAAGATGGATGGAGTTGATTTTTAACGGAGTGATTCTAAACAAAATATATTGAACAAAATGAACTGCTCCAATTATCTGACTCAAGACGCGCCAAAAAAAGCACTGTGCATGGTAGTGGGGTCCACACATGTGAGAGGAGTTTGTGTGTATGTGGTTGCAGAAGAATTTAAATGCTGATCACGTAGGGGAAGTCATCTAACCGTAATATCTTATTGACTTTTGCTTGAGAAATGCAGAACTGGTCTCAACTTTTTTTTTGGTTACTGCTACTTTTCCTTTTGCCGGGAGTTTGTATTCTATGTAACCTTTTAACCCTTCCACCAAAAAAAAAAGGAAGAGAGAAAATTGTATGGAAAGTTGGAAACCTAAAACAACTTCTTTGAATTTGATCTGGTTTGTTCTTTGGCTCATTTGCTGGCTCATTTGCTCTCCAGCTGATTTAGCTATAGTGCTTCTTGTTCAGTCGTTTTAATTTGAGGTTCAATCTCAGCTTCAAGCTAATTCTCAGTATTGAGACTTCAGAGCCATCAACGTCTTAGATCCGTGGATTGTGCTACTTCTGTGTAAACTCCCCATGCTTCAACCAAGATTTAGAAATCTGAAAGGTTCTTTATTTGAACTTATGGATATTTAGTTGCAACTTGTGGGCATTGATCCAACACCAACTTCATAAGGATACGTTTGGGCATTATCATGTGAAGTTTGTCTTTGTAGTCCCCAATGGAACACTTTGTTCTCTAAAACTAGTTTTTTATTGCTCCATGTCTACTTGGGGGGTTAAAACGACATCTAGTGTTCCATGCATGCACCAATTCTAATAATTTGTTAAAGCAACTCCCTTTCTATCTTTTCCCAGCTTTCAGTCGAGGACAAATACCCTTTAATTTCCCCTTATACTAATTGCGTGTTGCATACAAGTTGAATAAAAAGTGTGCTTGGACTGTATGCAACAAAATTGCGGATAATCTTTTTACTGTTGCAGCCTTTTCGGGTAACAATGGAAGTATGCCGTGTTATTTTCAATTTGTTTGTTAACTGTTCATTCTCGTGCTATTTCAGGTTAGGGGGAGCATTGAGGTTAAAGAGTACGCTTATGGAGGCTGTGAAGTTCATTTTGATGGGTAGTTGGGTGAAATTGACTATCTTTACTTTTGCGTCTAAAATGTCGTTCTCGTTAAGTTTAGGGTGGTTGGTGCTTCCGAACTAATGGTAAACTATGCATACGACGGAACCTTCTCTGTTAGTTCAAGTATCTTGTGTTCTGGAAATACCATATCAGTTTCTTGTGATATGGTATTGTAGTCTGTTTCACTGTTTCAGTATCTTGATTCGCCAGAATTGTTTTCTTCTCTCTCTCTCTCATGAAACTGAACTTTCATTTTTCATAAACAAAAACGATTGCATATTTAACATACAAGACTAGCGGCTACCCAGTATGAGATGGCACCCAAAAAGCAACTGCAAGATGCGCTTCCTGCACTTGTCCTCGAGGGCCTGAGGCACTTTGCGAATACGCACAAAAATATGTTCAAACATATAGAAATCTACTGTATCTGTTACTATCGACTGCAACGGCCATTCCAAAGCTTTTCCCAGAGATAGGTCCCTTAACTATGCAAATTAACATAGAGAAAGTTGAGTTGGCAACATCATGTTAGCGCATCTCTTTCAGTCCGACATCTCATGCATACATTGACCAAAATATCCCCCCCCCTCACACGCACCTTTTGAGTCATTTTTTTTTCCATATAAAGGGCAATTTGTATTTTCATATGAATTAAATAGCAAAAAATAAAGTGGCAATGGATAAGGAAAATGATTTTCATATCCTCTTTTACAATTCATACTCTCTTGTTTTTGTTTTTATTTACACGAATTTACAATATTACACTTTTTTTTTTTGAACGGAACAAATTTACAATATTACACTTAGATGTGTGAAAAAGTGTATTAATGGGAGGGCAAGATATTAAATTTAAGTGGATAAAGATAAAAAAAGAAAGAAAAGGGATGTGTGAATTATAAAAAATGAAGTGTGAAAATCCATTCCTATGAATAAAGTGGTGTCTTAAAATTATTTTCCGTCGTTTTTTTTGCAAAAAAGCTACTGGTATAGCAGCATGTTCATAGACAACGCGTACAACACGCTTTTTGGCCCGTCTCGGGTTCAACAAAAATAATCGGAGCCGTTCATTTTGTTCAATACTTCACTATATTTTTCTTAAGGTCTTCGTGAAAAATCAGCTCCATTCGACATGGATAAAAGCATTAACAAAAGGTCTAAAATCGTTTCAGAATTTTAGGCTAAATTCTAAAGCGATTTTAGACTTATTGAAGATGGATGGAGTTGATTTTTAACGGAGTGATTCTAAACAAAATATATTGAACAAAATGAACTGCTCCAATTATCTGACTCAAGACGCGCCAAAAAAAGCACTGTGCATGGTAGTGGGGTCCACACATGTGAGAGGAGTTTGTGTGTATGTGGTTGCAGAAGAATTTAAATGCTGATCACGTAGGGGAAGTCATCTAACCGTAATATCTTATTGACTTTTGCTTGAGAAATGCAGAACTGGTCTCAACTTTTTTTTTGGTTACTGCTACTTTTCCTTTTGCCGGGAGTTTGTATTCTATGTAACCTTTTAACCCTTCCACCAAAAAAAAAAGGAAGAGAGAAAATTGTATGGAAAGTTGGAAACCTAAAACAACTTCTTTGAATTTGATCTGGTTTGTTCTTTGGCTCATTTGCTGGCTCATTTGCTCTCCAGCTGATTTAGCTATAGTGCTTCTTGTTCAGTCGTTTTAATTTGAGGTTCAATCTCAGCTTCAAGCTAATTCTCAGTATTGAGACTTCAGAGCCATCAACGTCTTAGATCCGTGGATTGTGCTACTTCTGTGTAAACTCCCCATGCTTCAACCAAGATTTAGAAATCTGAAAGGTTCTTTATTTGAACTTATGGATATTTAGTTGCAACTTGTGGGCATTGATCCAACACCAACTTCATAAGGATACGTTTGGGCATTATCATGTGAAGTTTGTCTTTGTAGTCCCCAATGGAACACTTTGTTCTCTAAAACTAGTTTTTTATTGCTCCATGTCTACTTGGGGGGTTAAAACGACATCTAGTGTTCCATGCATGCACCAATTCTAATAATTTGTTAAAGCAACTCCCTTTCTATCTTTTCCCAGCTTTCAGTCGAGGACAAATACCCTTTAATTTCCCCTTATACTAATTGCGTGTTGCATACAAGTTGAATAAAAAGTGTGCTTGGACTGTATGCAACAAAATTGCGGATAATCTTTTTACTGTTGCAGCCTTTTCGGGTAACAATGGAAGTATGCCGTGTTATTTTCAATTTGTTTGTTAACTGTTCATTCTCGTGCTATTTCAGGTTAGGGGGAGCATTGAGGTTAAAGAGTACGCTTATGGAGGCTGTGAAGTTCATTTTGATGGGTAGTTGGGTGAAATTGACTATCTTTACTTTTGCGTCTAAAATGTCGTTCTCGTTAAGTTTAGGGTGGTTGGTGCTTCCGAACTAATGGTAAACTATGCATACGACGGAACCTTCTCTGTTAGTTCAAGTATCTTGTGTTCTGGAAATACCATATCAGTTTCTTGTGATATGGTATTGTAGTCTGTTTCACTGTTTCAGTATCTTGATTCGCCAGAATTGTTTTCTTCTCTCTCTCTCTCATGAAACTGAACTTTCATTTTTCATAAACAAAAACGATTGCATATTTAACATACAAGACTAGCGGCTACCCAGTATGAGATGGCACCCAAAAAGCAACTGCAAGATGCGCTTCCTGCACTTGTCCTCGAGGGCCTGAGGCACTTTGCGAATACGCACAAAAATATGTTCAAACATATAGAAATCTACTGTATCTGTTACTATCGACTGCAACGGCCATTCCAAAGCTTTTCCCAGAGATAGGTCCCTTAACTATGCAAATTAACATAGAGAAAGTTGAGTTGGCAACATCATGTTAGCGCATCTCTTTCAGTCCGACATCTCATGCATACATTGACCAAAATATCCCCCCCCCCTCACACGCACCTTTTGAGTCATTTTTTTTTCCATATAAAGGGCAATTTGTATTTTCATATGAATTAAATAGCAAAAAATAAAGTGGCAATGGATAAGGAAAATGATTTTCATATCCTCTTTTACAATTCATACTCTCTTGTTTTTGTTTTTATTTACACGAATTTACAATATTACACTTTTTTTTTTTGAACGGAACAAATTTACAATATTACACTTAGATGTGTGAAAAAGTGTATTAATGGGAGGGCAAGATATTAAATTTAAGTGGATAAAGATAAAAAAAGAAAGAAAAGGGATGTGTGAATTATAAAAAATGAAGTGTGAAAATCCATTCCTATGAATAAAGTGGTGTCTTAAAATTATTTTCCGTCGTTTTTTTTGCAAAAAAGCTACTGGTATAGCAGCATGTTCATAGACAACGCGTACAACACGCTTTTTGGCCCGTCTCGGGTTCAACAAAAATAATCGGAGCCGTTCATTTTGTTCAATACTTCACTATATTTTTCTTAAGGTCTTCGTGAAAAATCAGCTCCATTCGACATGGATAAAAGCATTAACAAAAGGTCTAAAATCGTTTCAGAATTTTAGGCTAAATTCTAAAGCGATTTTAGACTTATTGAAGATGGATGGAGTTGATTTTTAACGGAGTGATTCTAAACAAAATATATTGAACAAAATGAACTGCTCCAATTATCTGACTCAAGACGCGCCAAAAAAAGCACTGTGCATGGTAGTGGGGTCCACACATGTGAGAGGAGTTTGTGTGTATGTGGTTGCAGAAGAATTTAAATGCTGATCACGTAGGGGAAGTCATCTAACCGTAATATCTTATTGACTTTTGCTTGAGAAATGCAGAACTGGTCTCAACTTTTTTTTTGGTTACTGCTACTTTTCCTTTTGCCGGGAGTTTGTATTCTATGTAACCTTTTAACCCTTCCACCAAAAAAAAAAGGAAGAGAGAAAATTGTATGGAAAGTTGGAAACCTAAAACAACTTCTTTGAATTTGATCTGGTTTGTTCTTTGGCTCATTTGCTGGCTCATTTGCTCTCCAGCTGATTTAGCTATAGTGCTTCTTGTTCAGTCGTTTTAATTTGAGGTTCAATCTCAGCTTCAAGCTAATTCTCAGTATTGAGACTTCAGAGCCATCAACGTCTTAGATCCGTGGATTGTGCTACTTCTGTGTAAACTCCCCATGCTTCAACCAAGATTTAGAAATCTGAAAGGTTCTTTATTTGAACTTATGGATATTTAGTTGCAACTTGTGGGCATTGATCCAACACCAACTTCATAAGGATACGTTTGGGCATTATCATGTGAAGTTTGTCTTTGTAGTCCCCAATGGAACACTTTGTTCTCTAAAACTAGTTTTTTATTGCTCCATGTCTACTTGGGGGGTTAAAACGACATCTAGTGTTCCATGCATGCACCAATTCTAATAATTTGTTAAAGCAACTCCCTTTCTATCTTTTCCCAGCTTTCAGTCGAGGACAAATACCCTTTAATTTCCCCTTATACTAATTGCGTGTTGCATACAAGTTGAATAAAAAGTGTGCTTGGACTGTATGCAACAAAATTGTGGATAATCTTTTTACTGTTGCAGCCTTTTCGGGTAACAATGGAAGCACGCCGTGTTATTTTCAATTTGTTTGTTAACTGTTCATTCTCGTGCTATTTCAGGTTAGGGGGAGCTTTGAGGTTAAAGAGTACGCTTATGGAGGCTGTGAAGTTCATTTTGATGGGTAGTTGGGTGAAATTGACTATCTTTACTTTTGCGTCTAAAATGTCGTTCTCGTTAAGTTTAGGGTGGTTGGTGCTTCCGAACTAATGGTAAACTATGCATACGACGGAACCTTCTCTGTTAGTTTAAGTATCTTGTGTTCTGGAAATACCATATCAGTTTCTTGTGATATGGTATTGTAGTCTGTTTCACTGTTTCAGTATCTTGATTCGCCAGAATTGTTTTATTCTCTCTCTCTCTCTCTCGTGAAACTGAACTTTCATTTTTCATAAACAAAAACGATTGCATATTTAACATACAAGACTAGCGGCTACCCAGTATGCGATGGCACCCGAAAAGCAACTGCAAGATGCCACTTCCTGCACTTGTCCTCGAGGGGCCGAGGCACTTTACGAATACGCACAAAAATATGTTTAAACATATAGAAATCTACTGTATCTGTTACTAACGACTGCAACGGCCATTCCGAAGCTTTTCCCAGAGATAGATCCCTTAACTATGCAAATTAACATAGAGAAAATTGAGTTGGCAACATCATGTTAGCGCATCTCTTTCAGTCCGACATCTCATGCATACATTGACCAAAATATCCCCCCTCTCTCTCACACACACCTTTTGAGTCATTTTTTTTTACATACAAAGGGCAATTTAGTACTTTCATATGAATTAAATAGCAGAAAATAAAGTGGCAATGGATAAGGAAAATGATTTTCATATCCTCTTTTACAATTCATAATATCTTGTTTTTGTTTTTATTTACACGAATTTACAATATTGCACTTAGATGTGTGAAAAAGTGTATTAAAGGGACGGCAAGATATTAAATTTAGGGAAATGATATTGGCACTCCAAAAATTGATGCAGGCACTCCAAATTCAGTGTAATTCCAAAGTCATTTTCTTTTGTTTTTTGGAGTGCCTGCATCAATTTTTGGAGTGCCAATATCATTTCCCTAAATTTAAGTGGATAAAGATAAAAAAAGAAGAAGAAGGAGTGTGAATTATTATAAAAAAAAAAGTGTGAAAATCCATTCCTATGAATAAAGTGGTGTCTTAAAATTATTTTCCATCGCTTTTTTTGCAAAAAAGCTACTGGTACAGCAGCATGTGCACAGACAACGCATACAACACGTTTTTTGGCCCGTCTCGGGTTCAACAAAGATAATCGGAGCCGTTCATTTTGTTCAATACTTCAATATATTTTTCTTAAGGTTTTCGTAAAAAATCAGCTCAATCCGACATGGATAAGGGCATTAACGAAAGGTCTAAAATCTCTTCAGAATTTAGGCTAAATTCTAAAGCGATTTTAAACTTATTGATGATGGATGGAGTTGATTATTTACGGGGGATTTTAAATAAAATACATTGAACAAAATAAGTGGTTATGATTATCTTTATTGGACTCAAGAAGCACCAAAAAAGCACTGTGCATGTTAGTAGGGTCCACGCTCATGTGAGAGGAGTTTGCGTGTTTGGTTGCAGAAGAAATTGCTGTCTTCACACTCCCGTGACTCTCTCTGTACGTAAACCCTCCCGGATCACTCTCCTTGTCCACTCACAGCGAATCTCTAGCAGGTGTTTCACTTCCTCACTCTAGAACACCCCAAATCTCTCTCTCTCTCTCTCTCTGCAAATGTCGGACTACCTCCCTCCCGAAGCCTTAACCAACATCCTCGCCCGCCTCCCGGCCAAATCCCTCATTCGATTCACGTGCGTTTGCAAGTCATGGCTCTCTCTCATCTGTCATTTCGCCTCCGCCCACACCACCGCCAAACCCCCCTTCCTCTTCCTCCACTTCTCCCTCCCCCGAAACAACCCTGTGCTCTTCTGCCTCCGTTCCGATGCCCACGCTGTCTACGCTCACGGGTACCTTCGCCTCTCTCTCTCTCTCTCTCTCTCTCTCTCTAGGGTTTAGTAGTATTTTAGGTTTTTGGGTTTAATAGTTGCCTACCCGTTTTAATATGATGGTGATGATGATGATTTTATATATAATAGTACTAACATATGTACGCCCACGGGTACATTGGTCTCTCTCTAATCGAAGATCTATTATTTAACCAACACAAATTGTTAATTGTCATTTGGGTTTACGTTTTCAATGCCGGGTGGGTACCACGTGGTGTCCGCTCAACGCATCTGAGCCGTCCATTGTGTTTCTGGATGGCTCGGATTTGGAGAGAGAAAAAGAGAGAGAAAGTGTTGGGGTGAAAGGAGAGCAAGGGTTTCAATCCGAGCCGTCCAAAAGTGTATTGGACGGCCCGGATGTATCGAGCAGGTATCACGTGGGATATACCCATCTGGCACCGAAAAATTTCTCGTCTATTGGGGTTTGAATTGTGGTCACTGATAATATGATTAGTTTATTAACTGCCTGCATGCATGTATAATTCTCTCTCTCTTTTCTCTCTGTGTGGCCACGCTATTGATTCTTCAAAACGAGATTATTGTCTTTTGTTTTTGTCTCTTGAGGTTTCAATTGTAGTAGTTGTTGATGAAGATGAGATTGGTTGGCATGGTTGCTGTCTAGTAGTAGTAGTCGTAGTTGTTTCCTAATAATAGGATGAAGATTTCAATTTTCATCCACTACCTGCTTGTGTGTATTATGATATCTGTCGTTCTATTTCAATTGACCAGAATGTTGGTTTTTACAAAACCCGGTCAAGAGCCCTCTGTGGAGTTTCTGAGAAAGGAGAGAGAAAGAAGACTTATGTTACATTGGAATCGGATGGGTATACTGGGGGAGGAGGAAACGAAGAAACTTGAGGAGGAGGATTACCAGCGAGAGCGACGTCTACTAGATCGACTGCTTGAGAAGAAGCAGACATTTGATAATACTCCTCCATTCTCGAGCCCTAAATTACCAACAATGGATCAGATTCTGACCGAAATCGAAGAATTACCAGCAACCTTCAACAAACACTTTGAGTTCTGCTGGGTGGGAGGAATCAGGTGTGCTCGTCTCTCTCTCTCTCTCTCTCTCTGTGGCTATGCAATTGATTCTTCAAATCGAAGATCTATTATTTAACCAACACAAATTGTTTATTGTCTTTTGGGGATTAATTCTTGTTGTTTATAATATGATTATTGCATCAACTGCCTGCATGTATGTATAATAATAATAGTCTCTCTCTCTCTCTCTCTGTGTGTGTGTGTCTCTCTCTCTCTGGCCACACTACTGAATTTACATACAATTTAATTTTTCTTTAATACTTTTGGCACTGACACATTCCTTCATAGCCAAAATAAATGAAAATCTACCGAATTTTGGAAATAAGTAGATAATATAGCTCAGCGAAAACAAGGTAAACTAGGCCTCGTAAATTTTCAACGAAAATAAATATGTTCATTTTATATAGAGCTTTGTATACAAAAAATTTCACCACGTTTTTTGTCACCTCTGGATTAACATCCTAGAGCAGCCCTTCAAATGTAGTTATTGATTGAGATTGGTTGTTGTCTAGTAGTAGTAGTAGTTGTTGCCTACCCGTTTTAATAATATGATGATGATGATTTTATCAACTACCTGCTTGTATGTATAATAATCTCGCTCCATTTTAATTGATCAGAGTGCTGATTTTCCTGACACCGGATCAAGATAGCACGATGGAGCTACTGTTTGAAGAGAAAGAAAGAATAGTTATCTTACATAAGAATCGGATAGCTCTACTAGGGGAGGAGGAAGCGAAGAAACTTCAGATGGAGGATTATGATCGAATGAATCGTCTTCTAGATCGACCGAATGAGGAGGAGAGTGCAGAGAGTAGAAAACCTGAACCAACACATCGACCGCGCCCTGATTTCGTCGAACTTACATCCACACAGTGGCGAGATTACGAAAGGAGGGCCCTTGAGAGCGGGGTACGTACGGGGATGCATGTTGAATGATTCTTCTGCTTGATTGTTTTTATTCTTTTATTTCTTTTTGGTCAAACGGAATAGATATTCTTCTATTTCTTTGCGTGTGGTAAAAAACACCTTTTGAGAGAGCCTCCAATTTGCATGTGGCTGCTGCCGATTCCTGTCATTCAACTTCAAAATTATTTTTACCAGCATGCCATTCTGTAAATCAGTGTTCTACATAGCGCTGGGCTCTAGTCGGGTGGAAAAGGGGCACCTAGTGCCTAGGCAAGGATTAGATGCCGACTAGTTGGCTGCCTAATCTAGGCATTGGACATTGCTTTAAATTGTACCATCTTAATGTGAAATGTCTTTTTTGAAGTTATTATTTGACAGAAAACATGCCATTCTTTAGATGTAGCATCCAAGCAGATTTGACAGACAACGTGCCATTCTTTGCAAGCAGCCATTCCACGCTATCGGCCAACACTGGTTAGGAGTAAGAGCGTTAGTTGTTTTGGCAATGATTTCCCCAATAGGCAGGCCATAAGCTCTGCCCTCTATTGATGTAGCTGTGGACTCGTTTTACCTATAGAGAATCAGCTTTGCCCTCTATTTGATCAATTTATTATTCTTTTTACTTGCATTTGCTCTCATCCTCCCTATAGAGAATCAGCTTTGCCCTCTATTTGATCAATTTATTATACTTTTTACTTGCATTTGCTCTCATCCTCCCCTCTTTAATATTATTCCCCTCTCTTCTTTAATTCTGATTGCATAACTTTGCTTTATATACTTGCAGGGGTTTGATGTTGGGGATATTCCCGGATATGCTTTTGTCCCTGTTAGACCATTTGTGCTGGACTGCCGTGAGTCAATGGAGAGGATTGAAGGATATGCAAAGTTTGCCCTTGATGATTACAACAAATGTAATGTATGTGCATGTGTGTGTGGGCTTTTGATGGTTCATTAAATTCTTCCATCCTCCCCTCTTTGATCAACTCCTCTTTCTTTGTATTTGGTTTAACGTCTCTCTTGAAATTTGTAGAATACAAAATACCAAATTGTGAAGGCCCTCAAGGCAAACATCGGTAGTGGTTTTCCTGGTTGGACCTACTATATTACATTTCAGGTCAAGGATATGGCTGGTTCTGGTTCTCCCACTCTCAACTTCCAGGCCATTGTGGAAACTTTTCAGGGTCAGGAAACTGTCAAGTTTATCGCGCCTGAACTGTAATCCTATTTACTCCAAGGTACACTTTTTTCACTGGTGAATGAGCTCATACAGTTGTACGTGTTTGTACTCTTATGGTATTGCTGATGGTCTTGTGTACCATGGTACCCTGTGTTCTTTTTTTTTTGACACTTGCGAATTGTTCTGGTTTTAATGCATACGATGGGCTTTTATTTTTCTCCTTTTCCATATGTATTTTTTATACACGCTTCACTGAGTCAGCTGCCAAGGTGCGCCTTTTGCCAAACAAAAAATCAGTTGAAGATTTTTGATATCTTGAACATGAGAAATAAATTTGTTTCATTTCACTGAAATATTTGTGCTGACATTGGATTCAACTCATACATCTTACTTTTCTTGAACAATGTATCTGGAAACTATTTGTAAACCCATGTGAATGATTGTCTATGGTTTTTATGTAGAGAACATGGAAGATGCTTTCAGTATTGTTCTAATAATGAAACTTGGTTACATCATTATCCTGTAGCTTGTTTTCTTATGTTCTCGTATATTTGCCACCAATGTTGCTTGAAACGCGAAGAACTTAAGATATTTATTTTCGCGGCATCAGTATATTTTTCATGAATAACTTTAGGAACTGGAGATTTAGGATCAATTATACATGGATACAGGTGCGGATGTTGGATGTGATACACATCTAGGTGTCAGTTTTGCCATGATTCGCTTATGGCCTAGCAAATTGTTTTGTTGAACACGCGATCTGAACCATAGTACACCTCTGTTTTAAAACGGTTAATTTGGTGATCCAAAATGATCCCAAGTCTTTTTTCCATTTTTTTTTCTTTAGCGTTCTCCTTATGTGTAAAAACTAAAAAGTACCTTAAAGTTGCGTATTCATTATTCTTTTCATACTTTCCAATACAGTTTTACATATTTTAAGGTACTTTCTAAACATTGGGTGGTGGTAATACAGTTTTACGTCTTTTGAGGTATTTTTTACACATTGGGTGGTGTTAGCATTTCCCAAATATATTGAAACTAAATTTATTAGTTGCCTATAAATTTTTTTAGACCAACACTTTAAGTTAACATGCCACAATATAAAACTCTAATCTCTAGCACAAATGTATATATATAAGCTCAACTTGTTTAATCTAAGGAAGCCAATAGTAGTTCATCGTGCCCAATTTGTAAACTGAGCCCAGCAGCCCAAAAGGAATTATAAGCCCCTTTGAGTTCACGCAGTTGGTAATAATCACGTTACCCTAGCCGCTCTAACATTATGACTGAAGAAGGAACCTAACGTCCTGTCTTTGGTTCATCATTGGAGGTAGGAAACCCCGTAGCCACCATAAAATTTATCTCCGGTTCGCGATCTCCTTTGTTTCATGTACATCTCTGGTTCTTCCTCCTCCTTTCTTCCTCTTCTTCTAAGAATCCCCTTTCTTTTCTTCATCGAATGGCTCTGTTTGATTTAATCCGCCACAAATAGGCAAACGACTTGATGTAAGAAAGGTTAGGAGCTTGAACATTCGTTCACTTCTTTTTCCCGCAAGAGGCAAGCTTTTGCAAGTCTTTGGGTCACTGTGAGTCATGAACCTTGGGTTTGTACTTTGTATTACATAAGCGCTAGTAAGTTTGATGATGGCTGGAATGAAATCCTCATCGTATTGTTTCTTACCTTCCTATGAAAGAAATTAAATGATGATCGCCTTGGGAAAGTCATTTAACCCTAATCTTAACTTTTGCTTGAGAAATGCAGAACTGATCTGTAAACTGTGTTTTTGTTTTGATCGGCATCTCTAAACTGTGTTCTAGTTACTCCTACTTTTCCTTTTGCCGGTTGTCACAGCCTTTTAGGCTAATAATGTGATTATTTCGTGTTATTTACAAGTTATTTGTTAACTGTTCATTCTCATGCTATTTCAGGTTAGGTGAAGATTGGAGGCTGTGAAGTTCATGTTGATGTTGTTTGGGTGGAATGTTATGTTGACTGTCTTTACTTTTTGAGCATAAAAATGCTGTTCTTGTTAAGTTTAGGGTGGTTGGTGTTTCCAAACTAATGGTTAACCATGCATATAACAGAATACTCAGTTAGGTTCAACATGTTGTGTTCCGGAAATGTGAGACTGTCATACGGCATCATAGTTGTTTTCAATGTGCTAGTATTTGTAGATACGGTTCACGAGATGGTAGGTGTAGTACCTATAAAGGAGAAGTTGAGGGAAAAAGGCTAAGATGGTTTGGGCATGTCTACTGTAGACCAGGAGATGCAGTAGTTAAGAGAGCGGATAAAATAGCTTTTGATAGCAATGATACGGGGAGGGGTTGACCTAAATTGATATTAGATGCTGTTGTGCGCAAATATATGAGTATAATGGATTTGTGTGAACAAGTGGCTCTTGATAGAACTCAATGGAGAAAAAGAATTTATGTAGCCGATCCCAAGTTATTGGGACATAAGATTTGGTTTGGCAGAGTTGCTTTCTACTATCTTTTCTTTTTATTAAGAATCAAACTGGAACTTTCATACGAAGTCAACGAAAAGGATTAGATATTTAGCATACAAGACTAGCTGCTACCCACTGCGAGATGGCACCCCTGAAAATCAACTGCAAAATGCACTTGCACACCTTTCAGTAGCCCGGCAAATATATATATTTGGGGTGGAGGGAGCGTGTGGAATGATTTGATTTGTTTCAATACTTTTTAAGGTAATAAATTTTCAGTAGCCCGGCAAATATATATACGTACTACTAAAGTATATGAATTTCACACCTTTCCTGGTGTACATTTTTCTGAAATTTAAATGTTGTACTATTGCAAAAATAGTACTTTTAGGCCTCGTTCCAGAACACCTTTCTTAAAAAATAAATAAATAATTTACATTTTTTAACTCAAAAATAATATAAATGAAAAATAATTTATTGATTTTTTTTGCATCGTATAAAAGATCTCGATGAGATCTTTCAAATAAGATTTATATTGCATATTTTTAAATTTCATTAAATCTATAATTTTTAAGTTTGAAATTGCCTTCTTAAAAAATTAAGTACTTAAGTTTCGATTAATTATAGGAGTAATATTTAGAATCCTCTCTTCCATTTGGTGATGCAGCAGAACAGTACAGTGGGTGGCCATTGCAACTCTCCTTTCTCCACTCACAGGAAATCCCTGTAGGGTTTCATTTCACTTCCTCACTCCAGAGAGCTCCAAATCCCCCCCTCTCTCTCTCTCTGAAAAATGTCGGACTACCTCCCTCCCGAAGCTCTAATCAACATCCTCGGCCGCCTCCCCGGCAAATCCCTCGTCCGATTCACGTGCGTTTGCAAGTCGTGGCTCTCTCTCATCTGTGATTTCGCATCCGCCCGCACCACCGCCAAACCCCCCTTCCTCCTCCTCCACTTCTCTCTCCCCCAGAACAACGATAATGTGCTCTTCTGCCTCCGTTCCGATGCCCAATCTGTCTACGCCCACGGGTTCGTTCGTCTCTCTCACGGTGACTATGCTATTTCTTCTTCAAATCGAGATCTATTATGTAACCGACACAAATTGCTCATTGTCTTTTATGGTTTAGGGTTTAGTAGAATTTTAGGGTTTAGTAATTGCCTACCCTTTTTAATATTATGATGATGATTTTATATGACAATATATGTACGCCAGCGGGTACATTGGTCGGTCTCTCTCTCTCATCGAAGTTCTATTCGAAAATGCTACTCACACAACCATTCCCACACAATAACTCACACAATCGCTGACGTCATGCTGACGTCATCTCAAAACGACGTCGTTTTGATTTAAAAAAAAAAAAAAAAAACAGGTCACGTACAGAGAACCCCCCCTTTTCCCTTTCCCCTTCTCGTTCCCTCCATTTTTTACGCTCAAAACATTCAAAGGGGCTCCCACCACCACCACTTACTCTTCCCACGACCACCGGCAACCACCACCACCACCAATTTCTGAGAACTCCAACGTTGTTACACCCACCACCACCGATTTCTGTACTGGGTTGATTTTGTTCAAGTTAGGGTTTGTTTGAGAGTTGAGCTGAATCTTTCTCTCTCTGGTTCGTTTTCTTAGGGATTAATTGCTGAAGAGGACGAAGAAGAGAACTACAGAAGGTATCTCTCTCTCTCTCTCTGTATTTTTTTCCTGGACTGCAGATTTTAGAAATGTGTATTTTTATTTTTTGTAATTATGCATTTTGATTCTTACTAGATCTAGGACTTTACTGGTAGAATGGAATTTTAGCCTGAGGCGACTTTATTACTACTCTACATCAATATTGTTTAAGTTCTTTTTAAGTTTTTATTGTAGATTTAAAGGTTCTTTTTTTGTATAAGAACATATAATTTATTAACTTGAGTAGTATAATTGCATAGAATATAGAGGGTGCAAAAAAACATCGTAGTTGAGGGTGAAAAAAACATAATAGTTGAGGATGAAAATACAATTCAAGAAACCCTAGATTGTTCGAGTTGTTTACACTGGTATGTAGTTGACATGGCTTCTGGTGGTAAGTTGAGAACAAAGCCATAACAATTAAAATTCCAGTACAGATTTCACATGCTATAATACATGTTTACATATTTTGGTACATCTCTTGCTCACATGAGAAAATGGAGAAGCCGTATCTATTTGTCAAAGGTTTTCCTGGTCTCATTTTAGTATTAAGTGGAAAAGCTATAAGTGGTTTCGGTTTAGGATATTGAAAGGACCGTTTAAAGTAAAAGTATGTGTATGGGCACGACATATATCTTCTGCAAATAAAAGCGTTGTGCACATTTAATGCACGGGACAAAAAAAATCAGAGCACGAACATACTTGACCCGGAAGGTCTTCGACGAAAAGGGAGACCGCCGTGCAAAAGAAAGATCAGTGCTGTGGAAAAAGCTGTTACGAAGAAAAGACAAACATCTAAGAAGCCATTGTCCAACGAAAAATCCAAGGTATAAGTTTTTTACGATTTGTTGCTTACTAGTTAATATGGACATATAGATTATTTGATGAATGTGTAATAGTTATATTATTTGCTAATTTCAGGAGGTTGAGGAGATTGCGGTTAGCCACCATATCGGGACACAAGAGAGTATTCTAAATGTAAATGTGAGAAATTTTATTTTTAATTGCATAATTTCATGCGTCATGTAATTGTTATTCAAAATTCATTTTTTTAAATGGACAGGGCCACCCAAGCTACATGGGACACTCAATGTGGCCAAACATGATGCCCCATCCTATGCGACCAAATATGGCACAAGGCGGAAGCATCTTCCAATTTTCCCCAACTTTATGCCCCACCGGAACAAGCTTGAACCAATTTATGCCTTCTTTTCCAAGTTCACAAAGCTTATTAAGCAATCAAGTTTGGATGGGTCAATCAACTATTGCAGGTAGTCAAGGTTGGGGAGGAGGACAATCAAGTATTTTGGAAGCTCAAGGTCAATATTGGGGAGGACCACAACCAAGTATGCTGGAAAGTCAATGGCAAGGATGCGGAGGACAACAAAGTTATACGCAAATGATGAATGCACCGGATAATGTTGAAGAGTAGTTCAGTTGCTTGTATTGTTTTATATCGTGTCCTGTGTCCCTTTTGTGTCCTTGAAAGCTGTCCATATCGTGTCATGTGTCCTGTGTCCCTTTTGTGTCCTTGAAAGCTGTCCATATCGTGTCATGTGTCCTGTGTCCCCTTTTGTGTCTTTGAAAGCTGTCCATATCGTGTCATGTGTCCCGTGTCCCTTTTGTGTCCTTGAAAGACCTGATTGTTTGTTGGTCTTGTAATGACTTTGTATAAGGTAGATGGTTTGAAGATTTCTATTTGAAGTTGACTTCTTTAATGACATGCAACCTACTTTTGTTCATAAAATTGCACCATTTCTTTACTTTCTTTGTGCTTCTGCAATGACCTGATTACTTGTTGAATTCAGAGTTCCATCAGATAAGATTTTGAAAGTTTTTTTTTTTATGGAGGAT
This sequence comes from Rhododendron henanense subsp. lingbaoense, assembly GCA_020567845.1. Taxonomy (NCBI): domain Eukaryota; kingdom Viridiplantae; phylum Streptophyta; class Magnoliopsida; order Ericales; family Ericaceae; genus Rhododendron; species Rhododendron henanense. Next base: position 40,433,888 of record CM036318.1, read on the forward strand.
GATTTGGTCAGTTCAAGGTGTTATCGATAGCTTAGAATAAAAGCAAAATAGTACTAAGTTTTGAGGTGAATTCAATCACCAATATCAATAGTAGAATTATGCTAATGTATTTGGTTCTGGAAAAATTTCGGCATAGTCTCCCCTGTTTTTTGATCCTAGCCTGACGTCTAGCGTCTCAGTCCGTACAACAATAGAAACAACATGAGGTTACTCACAAACCCATCCCGGGCATTTGTCATTCTAAATAACCAGTCACAAGCTATATTCAACGCCAAAATATATTGCCACATTATCATTTCACAACGAAAACCATAATACAATAAATTTAAAACCCACGCCGGGCTGTTCTCATTACAATTATCAATTACATATGAAGTTAGGTTTCGCAATATTACAACTTGATATTTCAAAACTTAGTACATATTGATATTCCAAACTACAACAAATTGATCATTTTCCTTGGCCTTTAATTCACTTGAAGAATGCTAAATCTCTTTCACTGCCTTTTCGAGTCTCCACTAGTCTTTGCAAAGCTATTGGTCCCATAGCTAACTTTTGCAACAGCTGAGCTATCCTTTACAGTTGCATGATCACATGATTTCTTTTCCCATCCTCTAGATTTAACATATGGCTCTCTCCATTGGCCGCGCCATATTTTTTCTCCGCTCGAACTCCACCAACGAACATCTACAGTAATGAAAAGAATAACATTACAAAAGGCAGAAGTGCCCAAATTCCAAATAACCAGTGAAAAAGAACGTACTATAAAAAGGAATATATGCCACAGTTCCAGATAAATAATGTGGTTAGCATATGGTGCCGAAACTGCTCATGTAAACTCAACTGAGGTCCAGTAGCATGTTAATGCTTGAAAAGGGTAGCAATGGCTAAGCTGTAATCAATAACTTTAAAAGTATTTGCATGATGCATAACTTATTTTGGTTATACATCAAGCAACCCTTATTAGTGCTCCTTCAGCACAGATGACTTTCAAGTTGGATTACTTGCACAGTTGCACCCAAATTCAATTACGCAAACAAATTGCACCAAGAAGATCCATAACGTAATAATGTCAAGATAGAGGAAACACAAAACAATGATTCCTTTGGAATTAATTTAGCTCCTTTATAGATATACATGGAACAAAATAAGAGGCAGTTTGGGGAACAGATAAGACCAATCATCAATCTAATAAATCTTGAACAAACAACCAAATTTCGTGATGCCATATCCACAGTAGTCACCAACTGTTATAAACCCTTTGTGTATTGTTATGCAGGTTAAAATATTGTACACTACCGTCATAATAAGAAGCAAATCAGGACAAGAGAATTTGACAATTTTCCTTCCTAAAACTTAACCAGTCCACCTAAGTTTTACTGTACTACAATCCCCGCTAATAGAAAACATCATCATTATCATATAATGACTTCGATGTCGAGACAGGAGTAAAGCATTAAAGAGTTCAGAATTAGTGTCCCAAACGAAAATAATGACTATTGCAATTTAGCAACTAAAACTACTACTTATTCCATCAAGCAACAATACTGATTACTGAAGCTGTAGAACTTCATCAATAGTTACCTCTTCACATTTCTCTCCACAAAAAGACGGACGATCAGAATCAACATGCACAGCATCGTTTGCCTGAATGCAGAGTAGGTGGTCAACAAAAGGCAACATAGTCGATATCGAAACAATCACTATTCTCCCTTTCAAATTGTTTTTTTTTTTTCACGTACATATCAAATTGTTCAGTCACCTTCAATTGCCAATTTGACTCTAAGTTCAAAACGAAACCCTAATTTTTGAATTAGGGGTTTTTTTTTCCAGGAAACTCAATTTAGGGTTTTTTTTCCCAGCAACTCAGCAATTAGTTCAAGGAGAGAGAGAGAGAGAGAGACCTTCGTGGTGAGGATTTCAGAATAGAAGCGCTGCCCTCGTCTGCGGTGACCAGGAGAATCAGCCCGAGATAGGGAGAGGGGATTTCAGAATAGAAGACTTGGGGTTGGGTACTGGTGGTGGAGGTGGGAAGCGTGGTCACCGGTGGAGGTGGAAGCTTCGTCGCCGGCGGTGGTGGTGGTGGGAGCAACCCTCTCTCTCGATTCTCTTCTCATCGTAAATGGGGATGGAAGGGAAAGGGTGTGTGAGTTCGTTTGAAGACCTGGGATCTGCAGGTTTGTGTTGTTGTTGTTTTTTTTTTTTAAATCAAAACGACGTCGTTTTGAGATGACGTCAGCATGACGTCAGCGGTTGTGTGAGTTGTTGTGTGGGAATGGTTGTGTGAGTAGCATTTTCGAGTTCTATTACTCTTAACAAAAACAAATTGTTTATTGTCTTTTGGGATTTGAATTGTGGTTATTAATAAGATGATTATTTTATTAACTGCCTGCCTGCATGTATAATAATCCCTGTGTGTGTGTGTGTGGCCATGCTATTGATTCTTCAAAACGAGATTATTGTCTTTTGTTTTCGTCTTTTTGGGGTTCAATTGTAGCAGTAGTTGTTGATTGAGATTGGTTGCTGTCTAGTAGTAGTAGTCGTAGTAGTTGTTGTTGTTGCCCCGTTTTAATAATATGATGATGATTTTATCAACTGCCTGCTTGTGTGTTCATATCCATCATTTCATTTTAATTGATCAGAATGTTGATTTTTCTGAAACCGGGTCAAGTTATCTCTGTGGAGCTTCTGAGGAAGGAGAGAGAAAGAAGACTTATGTTACGTAGATTTCGGATATGTCTACTAGAGGTGGAGGAAATGAAGAAACTTGAGGAGGAGGATTACGAGCGGGAGCGATGTCTACTAGATCGACTGCTTGAGAAGAAGCAGACATTTGATAATACTCCTCCATTCTCAAGCCCTAAATTACCAACAATGGATCAGATTCTGACCGAAATCGAAGAAATACCAGCAACCTTCAAGTTAGACTTTTCGTTCCACAGGGTGGGAAGCACCATGTATGTTCCTCTCTCTCTCTCTCTCTCGGTAGTTACGCTATTGATTCTTCAAATCCAAGATCTATTCACTCCGTTTGGTTTAACACTTTGAGAGTAACTTTTAACTCTCACAGTTTTCAATAAATCTTTCTCTCTATCTCTCTCCACTCATTACCACTCCAACTCTCAAAAACAACTTTCTAAAAGTTAAACCAAACGGAGTGATTGTTTAACCCGCTCAAATTGTTTATTGTCTTTTGGGGGTTGAATTGTGGTTATTTATAATATGATTATTTTATCAACTGCCTGCATGTATGTATAATAATCCCCCCCCCCCCCCCCCCCCCCCCCCCCCTCTCTCCTCTCTCTCTCTCTCTCTCTCTCTCTCTCTCTCTCTCTCTCACACCCACACCCACACCAGGTATCCCAAGGGGTTCAAGCGAAAAACGCACTAAAATTTTGTACTTTTTACATGCAATTTAATTTTTCTTTATTATTGTTGGCCCTGAAATATTCCTATGTAGCCAAAATAAATGAAAATCTACTGAAATTTGGAAGTAGATAATATAGCACAATAAAAACAAAATAAACTAGGCCTAGTAAATTTTGAACGAAAATAAATATGTTCATTTTATATAGAGCTTTGTATACAAAAAATTTCTTCACATTTTTGTCACCTCTGGATTAGCATCCTAGAGCAGCCCATCAATTCGTAGTTATTGATTGAGATTGGTTGTTGTCTAGTTGTAGTAGTCGTAGTTGTTGCCTACCCGTATTAATAATATGATGATGATGATTTTATCAACTACCTGCTTGTATGTATAATAAACTCTCACGTTCCATTTTAAATGATCAGAGTGTTGATTTTTCCAACACCGAATCAAGATAGCACGATGGAGCTTCTGTCTGAGGAGAAAGAAAGAATAGTTATCTTACATAAGAATCGGATAGCTCTACTAGGGGAGGAGGAAGCGAAGAAACTTCAGAAGGAGGATTATGATCGAATGGAACGTCTACTTGATCGACTGAGCTAAGAGAAGAAAACCTTAACCCTATCTACTCCAAGGTACACTTTTTTGTCTATTAATGATCTTATACAGTTATACGTGTTTATGCTTTTATGGCATTGCTGATGGTCTTGTGCGCTATGTTGCATTCTTTTTTTTTTGTTTGACACTGGTGAATTGTTGCTGGTTTTGAATGCATACGATGGCCCTTTATAGAGAGCTTTGTATACAAAAAATTTCTTCACGTTTTTGTCACCTCTGAATTAATATCCTAGAGCAGCCCTTCAATTTTAGTTTTTTATTGAGATTGGTTGTTTTCTATTTGTAGTAGTCGTATTTGTTGCCTACCCATTTTAATAATATGATGGTGATGACTTTATCAAATACCTGCTTGTATGTATAATAATCTCTCTCGTTCCATTTTAATTGGTCAGAGTGTTGATTTTTCTGAAACCGGGTCAAGAGCATACTCAGGAGCTTCTGGAGGAGGAGATAGAAAGAAGATTTATCTTACATAAAAATAGGATAGCTCTGCTAGGGGAGGAGGAAGCAAAGAAACTTCACAAGGAGGATTTTGATCGAGATGAGTGTCTACTAGATCAAATTGATGAGGAGGAGAGTGCTGAGCGAGAAGAAAAGGAATGAAAACATCGACCGCGCCCTGATTTCGTCGAACTTACATCCACACAGCATTGGGATTACAAAAAGAGACTCTTTGAGAGTGGGGTGCGTACGTGGATGTATACATATGTACATACGTACGTACGGAGATGCATGTCGAATGATTCTTCTGCTTGATTGTATTTATTATTTTATTTCTATGTGGGGTAAAAAAAACCTTTTGAGAGAGCCTCCAATTTGCACACGGCTGCTGCCTATTCCTGTCGTTCAACTTCAAAATTATTTTTACCAGCATGCCATTCTTTAAATATGTGTTCTAAATATTGCTAGGCTCCAGTCGGGCGGAAAAAGGGGCGCCTAGTGCCTAGGCGAGGATTAGATGCCGACTAGTTGTCTGCCTAATCTAGGCATTGTACATTGCTTTATATTGTATCATCTTCATGTGAAATGTCTTTAGATGTAGCATATTAAGCAGATTTGACAGACAACGTGCCATTCTTTGAAAGCAGCCATTTCCATGCTATCGGCCAACACTGGATTAGGAGCAAGAGCGTTAGTTGTTTTGGCAATGCTTTCCCCAATAGGCTGGCCATAAGCTCTGCCCTCTATTGATGTAGCTGTGGACTCGTTTTACCCATAGAGAATCAACTTTGCCCTTTATTTGATCGATTTACTGTACTTTTTACTTACATTTGCTCTCATCTCCCCCTCTTTAATACTCCCCTCCGTCCAATTTGTTTGTCTAATATTGAGAATCCAACTTATTTAGGGAGCATAATGATTACACCTAAAAGTAGTGTATTTTTCAATATTTACCCTTCAATTTTTTTGAAAAATTACTTTATTTCAAAAAAGTAAGGGCAAAGAGGGAATTTTATTCATTTAAAAGCAGTGTTCTAAAATTCGTTAAACGGTAGTCGCTCGGTCAGGCACCTTGGAGCGAGTACTCAGCGAGTAATGTCCATCGAGTAGGGATTAGTCGCCTTGGCCAAGCACCTTGGAGCGAGTACTCGGCGAGGAATACCTTGTTTTAGAACACTGTTTAAAGGTCAAACGGACAAACAAATTGGGACAAAACAAAGTCAAAAAGTGGACAAACAAATTGGGACGAAGGGAGTATTATTTCCCTCTCGTCTTTAAATCCTGATTGCATAACTTTGCTTTATATACTTGCAGGGGTTTGATGTTGGGGATATTCCCGGATATGTTTTCGTCCCTGTTAGACCATTTGTGCTGGACTGCCGCGAGTCATTGGAGAGGATTGAAGGATATGCAAAGTTTGCCCTTGATGATTACAACAAACGTAATGTATGTGCGTGTGTGTGTGGGTTTTTGATGGTTCATTAAATTCTTCCATCCTCACCTCTTTGATCAACTCCCCTTTCTATTTGGTTTAACATCTCTCTTGAAATTTGTAGAATACAACGTACCAAATTGTGAAGGCCCTCAAGGCAAACGTGGATGTTCGGACCTACTATATTACCTTTCAGGTCAAGGATATGGCTGGTTCTGGTTCTCCCACTCTCAACTTCCAGGCCAAAGTGGAAACATTTCAGGGTTAGGAAACCGTCCTGTTTATCGCGGCTGAACCGTAATCCTATATACTCCAAGGTACACTTTTTTCTCTATTGAATGAGCTTATACGGCTGCACGAGTTTGTACTCTTATGGTATTGCTGATGGTCTTGTGCGCCATGTTACCTTGTCCTTTTTTTTTTTTGAACACCTGTGAATTGTTCTGGTTTTGAATGCATAAGATGGCCTCTTATTTTTCTCCCTTCCCATATGTACTTTTGATACATGCTTCACTGAGTCAGCTGCCAAGGTGCACCTTTTGCCAAACAAAAAATCAGTTGAAGATTCTTTTAGTTCTTGACAGAGGTCTCAAGAGAGAGAAGCAAGGAGATGTTGGGACCAAAGAAAGGTAGAAGCCTCAACCGTGTCGATGCTTACTACGGCAACGAAGAATCATGAGAAGCAAAGAACCCAGATGTAGAAAGATCGGGAGCCAGAAGCCTGGGATTATTGAACGTAAATCTGTGCACGAGCCTATGCAAACAGGGTTAAAAGCGGTGGATAGCCCGGTTCGTAAGGATCTAGTAGGTTGGGTAGCTTTTGCTATCTTTTTTTTCCATTTTTTCTTGATATCTTGAACATGAGAAATAAATTAGTTTCATTTCACATAAAAGTTTGTGCTGACATTGGATTCAACTCATACATCTTACGCTTTTTGAATAATGTATCTGGAAACTTGTTGTAAACCCATGAGAATGATTTTTATGTAGAGAACATGGAAAGATGCTTTCAGTATTGTTCTAATAATGAAACTTGGTTACATCATTATCCTGTAGCTTGTTTTCTTAATGTTCTCGTAGATTTGCCACCAATGTTGCTTGAAACGCGAAGAACTTAAGATATTTAATTTCTCGGCATCGGTATATTTTCCTCCAAGGACTTTAGGAACTGGAGATTTAGGTTCTATATTATACAGTTTTACATATTTTAAGGTACTTTTTACACATTGGGTGGTGACCGTGGTGTTATCATTTCCCAAGTATTGAAACTAAATAAATTAGTAGCCTATAAATTTTTTTAGACCAACACTCTAAGTTAACATGCCACAATGTAAAACTCCAATCTCTAAGTTAACACCCTATTTTTTTAGACCAACTGTTTGATAAAACTGAAACTGAATGCTGAAAAATTAAGTACTGAATGCTGGATTTTTTAAGCTGAAAAACTGTTTGATAAATATATTAAGCACTGAATTAAAAAAAATATTGAATTAATTTTAATTCCGATTCTCTCTTATACTAATGATCACAATATACTTTTACGGTAATGGTGGAGTGGTGATTGTGGTGGTGGTGGCTTGGTGGTGATGGAGCGAGGGTAGTGGTGGTGGTGGTACGGTGGTGGAGTGGTGAGGATGGGGATAGAGTGAAAGTGGTAGTAGAATTGGAGTGAGAGTGGTGGTGGTGGTAGGGTGGCGGTGGGGTGTTGGTGGTGTAATGGTGGCATGAGGGGTGGCGGTGGAGTGGTGGTTGTGCAATGGTGGTGTTGTGGTGGTGGCGGCGGCGGCGTTGTGGTGGTTGTGCAATGATGGCGTTATGGTGGTGGCGGCGGCGATGGCGTGGTAGTGGTGGTGGTGGTGGTAGTGGTGGAGTGGTGAAGGTGGTGGTAGTGTTGGTGGTGGTGTAGTGGTGTTGGTGGTGGGAGTTGTTGTGGTGGTGGTATGATGGTTGAACGCAAGTACATAAAAATTCAGTTAGAATTAAGTAGTTCAAAGCTACTTAATTTTTTTCAACTTTTTAGCCTACATTTTAAGTAGCACTTAATTTATTAAGTAATGTAAAATGTGGTTATCAAACCAACTGAATCACTTATTACGTAATTGATTCAATTTTAAGTGCTGAATTCAGGTTATCAAACAACCCCTAACGGTATGACTGAAGAAGGAACCTAACGATCATGTCTCTAGTTCATCATTGGAGGTAGGAAACCCCGTAGCCACCATAAAAGTTCTCTCTGGTTAGCGATCTCCTTTTTTTCTTGTACATCTCTTGGTTCTTCCTCCTCTTCTTCTGAGAACCCTTTCTTTTCTTCATCGGCTCTGTTTGATTCAGTTTCGTTCACATCTTTTTCCCGCAAGAGGCAAGCTTTTGCAAGTCTTTGGGTCACTGTGAGTCATGGGTTTGTACTTTGTATTACATTAGCACTAGTAAGTTTGATGACGGCTGGAATGAAATCCTCATCGTATTGTTTCTTACCTTCCTACGAAAGAAATTAAATGATGATCGCCTCGGGAAAGTCGTTTAACCCTAATCTTATTGAATTTTGCTTGAGAAATGCAGAACTGATCTGTAAACTGTGTTATTGTTTTGATCGGCATCTCTAAACTTTGTTCTAGCTACTCCTACTTTTCCTTTTGCTTGTTGTCGCAGCCTTTTAGGCTAATACTGTGATTATTTCGTGTTATTTACAAGTTATTTAACCGTTCATTCTCATGCTATTTCAGGTTAGGTGGAGATTGGAGGCTGTGAAGTTCATGTTGATGTTGTTTGGGTGGAATGTAATGTTGACTGTCTTTACTTTTTGGGTATAAAAATGCTGTTCTTGTTAAGTTTAGGCTGTGTTCCATAACCCTTCTTATTTTATAAGTTCTTATTTGACAACTTCTTTTTCAAAAAATAAGAAACTTTGTACCACAAAAATCAAACAAAAAGTTTATTTTACATTTTCAAACTCAAAAATAATGTAAATGATTTTTTTTTTTTGCACCGTATTAAAGATCCCAATGAGATCTATCAAATAAGATCCATAGTGATAAGAAAATTATTCGCATAAACACATGATTTTTGAGCTTGAAGTTGACTAAGCTTAAAAAACCGAGTACTGCTATGAGTAATGGGCGCCGGGGAGGGAAATCGTACCGACGGCCGTGCCGGGCCATCTCCAGCCACCGGACGGCCGATCCGAGCCGTCCAAAAATTCTATAAAAAAAAACCGAGGGGGCTAACGCGAGAATCAACGGCATCCGAGGTGTGTTGGGTGCTTGATCCGAGCACCATTTTTCCGTGTGTATATGACATATCATATACACATCATATACACACGGAAAAGGGGTGCTCGGATCAAGCACCCTACACCCCTTGGATGCCGTTGATTCCCGCCCAGGCCCTCTCGAGTTTTTTTATAGAATTTTTGGACGGCTCAGATCGGTTGTCCGGTGGCCGGAGACGGCCCGACATGACTGTCGGTACGATTTCCCTTCCCGGCGCCCATTGGCACCTATATAAATTCTGAAAAAATAAGTACCAGCTTCTTATTTTTGTAGAACAAGCCTTATTATTGAACAAAAAATAAGTTCTTATTCCATTTCTGGAACGGAGCCTTAGGGTGGTTGGTGTTTCCAAACTACTGGTCAGCCGTGCATATAACAGAATACTCAGGTTAGGTTCAACATGTTGTGTTCCGGATATGTGAGACTGTGATACGGCATCATAGTCGGTTTCAATGAACAATGAGAAAAGAAGAAAATCTTATTTGTCATTTTCTCTTCTCTTTTCTCTCTTTTCTCGAGAATTTTTTTTGGTGCAAATAGGGTATGTCTCCCGTGGTACTTGACGCACACGTTCGGGCGGTTCAAAAATACAACCGACGATCTAGATTAAAAAGTACTTTTGTTTTTCTTTTTTAAAAATTCGTTCGGTACTTTCAATCCGAACAATCGATTGTATTTTTTAACGACCCGAACGTGCGCATCGGGTTAAACCAAACAAGGGAAGTGAAATTTTTTGAACTTTTCCTTCCTTTCCGCATGTTCCCACTTCCAAAGCAAAGCATAAAAGCAAGAGAGAACAACGAAAGATCATCGATTCCACCCCCCACACCCCACCCATCGAAGATTAACTTCTACGCTTCTCTCTCTCTCATCAACAATGGCAACGGCGATCGCGAAATCAACCACTGCGAAAGACGAAAACCCTAGAAAAACCCCCGACCAGCCACAGTCGCCCCCGCCCTCAGATCCTCTACCTGCAGACAAGGACGGCGGTGATGAATCGAAGCCCTCGGCCGTGAAGGAAACCGACGAAGTCAAGAAGGACGACGCCGTTTCTTCCGTCCAGAAGAAGATCCGACGAGCCGAGCGGTTCGGGATGCCGGTTCAGCTGTCCGAGGAAGAGAAGCGTAACTCTCGAGCTGAAAGGTAGTTTCTTTTTAGCTTTTTTCGTTTTTTTATTTTTTTAAATTCTTCAAATCTCTTTTTCGTGACTAGGGTTAGGTAGTTCTGTGACTCTTTCTTGCTTTTTTGTTAGGCCGGTCTGTGTCGTGGTAATTGAATTCAAGTACGCACTAACTGTCTACATGTGTTGGTATTGACTAGGGCTGCAACACGAGCTCGAGTTTTAAGCTTGGTTAGTAAACGAGCTGAGCTCGAGTTAGTTGTAACTAGGCTTGATTATAAATGCTCGGATCGTTTGCAGCGGCTCGGCTCGTGTGGTAAACAAACCAAGCCCAAACACCTCGATATTCGATAATACAAGCCGAGCTTGAGCTCGATTGGGGCTCAAGTCAAGCTCGAGCCTGACTAGTTTTGAACGAGCCGAGCTCAAACACGGAGAAGCTCAGCTTGTTTGCTGCTATAATTGACTTACATACACATTCTCGGCAATTTTCGTTACGGCTGGCAGTGGATTTCTTAAGTTTGGTTAGAAAACTTAGTGAGATTAGCCTAGGGTCTATGATTGTCTATGTCGTGGTACTTGAACTATATACCCATTCTCAGCAAATTTCTTTGGGGATGCATACAAGCATAGTGGGTGAGCAATGGATTGTACAGACTTGGATAGAAAACTTAACAAGATTCACTTGTTTGATGTTTTCTCTTCTTTAGTAGTTGAGCCAAGCTTTAACTGAATCACGAGTGAGCTCAAGTGGCTTGGTTATTTTTGAACTGTATATGCTTATCAAGCCGGATAGTAAGTTCTTTAAGCTTGGTTTGAAAACTTAGTGAGCTTAAAAAACATGTTCAAACTTGCTTTGTGTATGTAGTGATTGTTATTGAGAGAGATGCTTGTGAGCATGAGTCAAGCTCAAGTAGATAGTTCATTTAACATGCATAATTGCCATCACTATTTAATCAGTTCTCCCTTTTGCTAATTTTTTGTTTGTTTGTTTCGGTTGAGAAATGTGGAATTTATTGTTTGGACAGTGAACCAACTGTTGCCTTTTGGTTTGGAGATACGGTATTTATTTTATCCATGTGTCTTTGGGATTGGATTCAAGCAGAGAGATGCCTAACTTGGTGAAGGCCCCTTACAACACTTGGTATGGGGTGTGTCCATTTTCGTAGGAAAAGCAAGAGGAAGGAGTGGTACGCAGGTACTCTATGTATTTTGTGGTGCATTTTGGAGTGGATGGATTGTGTAGATCCTTTGAAGGGATCAAAAGCTCTTCAAGACTTGAACTAATTTGAAAGGAATGGTGGTGGTGGTGTGGCGTTTAGAGATGATTGTCCATTTGCTTTGGACTCTTTTATAGAATTTTGGGGAAACTTGTACATCCCCGTCTATTTTTATGGGCACTAGTGTAGTTGTTTCTGGTTTCGTATACTCAAGTTTTGTTTACAAGGTTGCGTGGCTTGCGCAGCAGTTTTGATATTTATAAAACTTGCGCTTATCGGGAAAAAATAAATGAAATGTTGTTGGTCAATTAGAAGGAATTCATTCTTGTTTGTTGAGAAGTATGGCCTATGGGTGGCCTTGAGCCTTGACAAAAAGCTGTTGGAATTTAGTATTTTGGGGTTGAAGTTTAAGTGCAAGGATATTTCTTATTGGAAGAGGGGCGTGGTTTGCCTCTATTTTATATGGTATCGTTGGCAGATCCCATAGGGGCCTTCTGGTGGGATGGAGTGAATTGCTTGTTGAGCAAACTTTCTGGCAAGTGATGTGGACACTGGGCATCAGAGCTGAGCTGTTAATTGTAACCCACTTTAGTTAGGTTAAAAGTTTGCAGATCAATTTACTAATGATCTGATCTATTTGCAGGTTTGGAACCACTTCTGCCGTGCATGGATCGGATACATTGAAGCAATCAGAGGAGCACAAGAGAAAGGCTAGAGCAGAGAGGTTTGGTTATGCAATTCCTTGTTGTTTCATTTCAGAGACATTGTTCTTGTAATTTTCTTTTCTTTTGATGTACATATTACGCTTTTCAGCTGTTTTTTTTACACTGCTTTATGTGTTTCAGGTTTGGGCTTGCACAGTCTGTGACTGCTGATGAGGAGGCAAAGAAGAAAGCTAGGCTTTCCAGGTTTGGTGCAGTCCCAGCAGTCCCCAAGGCAAATGCACAGGAAGAAGACAAAAAGAAAGCTAGGGCACTAAGGTGTGCACCACTCTCACATCTCTACTCTTTTTACTAGTATGGGGGTCTCATGTCTGCCTGATTGCTTAGTTCTGACTCAAACAAAGCATACTTTATATCTACTCCAGCATGCCAACATGCAAACGGATTATGAGCTCCTGGCAGTTCATACATCCTAGAGCCACTTTTGATTTCTGTTTTTCTGTTGTAGTATCAAATGCTCATGCTAATTATTAATGCATATACTTTTATATTTCAGTACACATTTTCTCACTTTTCAATAACCTTCACCTATTTCTACACATCTCGGTTATCCCATTTTTCAGCTTTTGCACCTTAACTGCTACCCTTCTGCATTTTCCAGCACGAGATTTGATTTAATTTCACCATTTGATTTTCCAGGTTTTCACAACCTCCAAATGACTCTTTATCACAATTGAATGGCAAGGGAAACAATATTGAAGTTGTAAGTACCTAAGATTGGATCCTTTTGAAGCCGAAGATTTTGAAGTAAACTCATAGTTGGTTGTTTATTGTTCAGAAGACTGCTACTGCGGGCAAGGCTGGTGGGGGAACCTAAATAGTGTGCCTTCTTTCTTTTATAGTAAGTGCTGTTTGAAGTAGCATTACAGTGTCATTCGACTTTGTTCCTTGTCCGACTTTTTAATTGATCTTGTTGTCTCATTTTTTGGCAGGTTTAGGGTTTTTTACATTTTGTGACTCCTCTGGCGACTTGTAGTCAAGTCTACTTTCTGACCTATGAATTCCTGGATGCAGCTCTGTTCCATTCTTGGATAACTTCTTGTGACCTGTGGCTGGAGAGCATGACATAGTTGGTGTTTCTCTGGGGTATATCTATTTTCCTGGTGAGGCCTGGGAGAATCCTCATGTTCTCCTTAGTGTGAATCCATCTGAAATGTTGGACAAAAAATGAAGTACTGAAATTATGGCCTGGGAAAACATCACTGATTGCTAACTTGGTTATATCTATAATTTCACCCTCATCATCTCTTTGTCCAGCTCACATTGACCAACCTTGCATATCCATGTGTTGTCTTGTGTCACGTAACAGACCATGTTGGAATTAACAGTTGCAAGTGTAACATAACCTGACCTAACTTTTTTAGTTCAAAATTGCACCATTGTCCATGTAGCAATGCATTAGTTTAGAAGATAGTACTTTTAAATCATCTTACACTTCTGCTGTGGCGTATTTTGGTTTGAGATCTTGGGTTGCTGCTTGTTTTGTGGTCTCTTCTGCCTAAATTTGTTGGAAAAGTCCGATTAAAAAAAACTTGTGGAATAGTCGGCATTTTATTTTAAATCCTATATTAATCGTGTTTTGGAAGAGTCCCAATTCTGCCTTTTTTTTTATACACCGACTTAGTTCTAGTTAGATGGTAGACTTGGGACAAGAACTATGTAATGCATCATTTTCGGTAATATTCCTGCAGTATGCTTTCCCTTTAGCAAAGGACTCTTGTGTCCCATTCGTAGTGGTGAGATACCATTTTCTTTTCAGTGATGATAGTAGATTTGCCTAGTTTTTTTTTTCCTAGATGTTATTTTTGAGTCACTTTCTTTGCATTATCGTGCTTACTTCAAAACATGCATAGCCTCTTTTGCTGACTGCTGTCTTTCAACTTGGTCACTTGTCCACAACATATGATGAGACATGAGTTGAATGAAGTTTGAGGGTGAAGTTTTTAAAAAATATGTGCACCAGTGGTTATTGTGATTGGTTTTTAGGATGACATCGGTTTACAGAAACAAGATATTTCCCAGGCTATAATTTCCAGAAATTTGGTTACTCTTGGTTAGTCCTCGGAACATTGACACTCGGGAGATGTTTGTTGATTACCCTTTGGCCTCACCAGCTGAATTTCCCCTGCTACAGTCTATTGGGTGTGTAGAGAAGAATGGAGGATGTTGTTCGGTAATAGATGTCGTTTTCGTTTTGAAACTTCTATGGAAGGGTGCTTTGTTTCCAAATTTGTATGACCAGATAAGTAGATGTCGGGCAGTCATTTTGTTGTTTCTGTTTTACTGTGAAATATTATTTGTCTTACTTGGAAAATCAAGCTTGGTATCTGTTCTGTTTCTGATCTGAGGGAAGGTGGGATGGTGCAACCCCTCAAAAGCGCTGTACGGTGCATTGCTCAATCTCATCGTCCAGTAGTGTTTTGGGCGGTCTAGATTTTAAAAGAACTCTTCCGGGAAAGAGTTAAACTCTTCCCTTTTGTAATCTAGACCATTGATTATCGAGACGGACGGTTTAGATGAAGCGCTGCACCGTGCAGTGCCCCAGGCGCGCTACATGGTCCCTGGATCCCTGATCCGTGATGTTAGTGTCTTCAAATCTTCCACGAGGGAGTTAGCTCTTCCTTTTTTGGGACTGAAACTTGCTGTACTAGCTTAACATCTTCGCTCCTAATTGTGCCAGTTCTGGGCTTGTTTTGTGATATACCTATTACGCATGACAGAAAATTCATCGAAGATCCGTAGCCTATGGATATCAACTCTTGAAGTTTATGTTCGTTTGATTTACCACCAGAAAGACCATGAATTCAAAAGTTTAATGAGCTAAGGTCCATTAGTTTGAAAGTTATAATGTACTTTTATCACTCACTACATTTATCAGGATACGCTCCTATTAGAGTATCCACATCAGGCTCAATAAATTCGAGTCAAATTATGACTAGAGAAATCCACTAAATTCGAGTCAAATTAGTCAGTCCTATTAGAGCATCCACATCAGGCTCAATAAATTCGAGTCAAATTATGACTAGAGAAATCCACTAAATTCGAGTCAAATTATGACTAGAGAAATCCACTTTATTTTATTTTATTGAGTGTCTTATTTAACCTTCACTCCACCTGACTCTATTAGTACTGTACATTTCTTTCCTACTTTAAAAAAGAAAGAAAGAAGTCTATCCTATTAGTAGAATATTAGTTCTTCTTATGGTTTTGTCTCTTTGGATTATTTAGTTGCATAATTCACACAAACCAATCACCAGAGCATATAACTCCCAAAAAAGATGCGTGATATATTTTTTTTAGTCTTTTTTGGGAACAAAGTATTCACAAAATATATACTTTTTGTTATTTTCATTTTGTAGCTCAAAAATATTCAAACAAATCATTGTAAACCTGGCTCAATCCATTGAATTTGGGGTTGCCGTAGTGCCCCAGTTCTTTGAAAACAAGAGAGTAGAGGCCATGTGGTTATTTGTAAAAAAAAAAGAAGATAAAATAATTGCTAAAGAGTGAATAGTGGCTTTTCATCTTTGAAGAGGAACTGTTCCACTTTTAAAGTGTTCACAAAATAATTGCTACTACTATTTAGCCAAAACGCTCTCATTCTTCCCACAATGAAAGTAATACTCATTCGGATTTTCCTCGGTAAAACTCGCCAAAAATCCATGATCCCACCAGAGTCTAAGGCCCCATTTGATAACCATATTAGTCCTTAGGATTGGATTACCAATCCCAAGAGATTACTAATACTGTGTTTGGTAACCCAAAATGAGTTGGGATAGCAAGGTGGGTTATTAGGGGGGATTCCCAATACCCTCTCACACTTGGTATTCATAGTCCAGTCCATACCCAAGCCATACGAAATTACCGTCCTATCCTTGCTTAAACCAACTAATCACCAAAATACCTACAACCCACCACTGCTAATCTGAGCCTCCCCTCGCCGGAGCCATTCCCATCACCGGAGTTGGATTGAATTTGTTTGAAATCGCACCACTGGACTTGGCAAAACTGTGGCTTGTCTGAAATTGCACCACTGGACTTGTTGGGTTTTGGACTGAATTCGACTCCATCTGGGTTTTGGATTTTGCCGATAAAAAAAAAACAAAGGATTTGTGAACTGGGTTTTGGGTTTTGCTGATTAGGACTGAAGAGGAGATGGGAATTTGTGGGTTGAAGGGGTTTGAGAGAGAGAGAGTGGGCTATGGAGGTTCATTGCTGCTTTGAGGATAAACCAGAGGAGAGCGGTGTGGGTAGTAATTTTTAATCCCTTCTCATTATCAATCTCAATCATAATCTCATCCCCTTATGAATCTCATCCATCTATTACTGTTATCAAACAAGACCTAAAGGCACTGTACTCGACATCCTAATGATCGTATCCCTGCGTCCAAACTGGTACTGAGTAGATCAAGGTGCCCAAGCCAAAGGACGCGACAATGGTGACTAGGGCATAAGCATCTCCTCTCCAAGGGTGTTTGCTCTCTCTCAGCAAGTGAACCTCAGCGATGAAAGTGGAAACAGTGCTTAGACAACCCATCAGGCCAAACTGTATGCCGGTTGCTACGGTATTACAAGTTTGTGTATTCACCTGAATAAAACATAACGAAATTTTTTTAAGATTCAAAATGATTGTCAGAGTAACTAAAAGTGTGAATAGGCCATTAAGTGCAGAAATTGATCAGGAATCCTATGATGTAATGTGAATGGACACACGCATATTATGTAGGCCGTGTTTGGAACTTGAAGAATTTGATTTCCCTCATTACTCTGTTTCGTTACTAGCGTAAGAGAAAAAGCAACAAACTTTAAAGGTCTGTTTGATTAGCAGGAGAATGATAACGCGAGGAAAAGTCTAAAGGCCCTCTTTTCTCTTCAAAATAAACATGAGGATTATATTCCTTTACTTTACTTTCCCAAGAATACATCTTCGCATTTACTGTCTTCCTTTCTCATTCCCTTCCGCAAGTTCCAAACACACACCAAGATTTTCCAGAAACAAGAGAAGTTCTTGATCTATGAAAATGCAAATACGATCAAAGAAGGTTTCCTTACCGCTTTCTTCAGAGTTGCTAGCGCTGCCATGACACAAGCCGCAGAAACATTGGCAACTAGAGTCCCAAAAGGAACCCATTTCAACAAGCCCGATTTTCCTAAGCCACGTCCATTGAGTCGACAGGCTAAGAACCACCTGATCCACACACCGAAAGGTCCAACAAGGCATGCTAGCCACAGCTCGGCTCCACTGCTACCACTGTGAAACTCTCTCTTCTCCAAAGCTCCGCTGATCCCCCATAACAAGCCCAGCGTCAATAGCAGCACCGCCGCAACTGCAAACCGGCGCCAGAATTTGTCCGTCTTCCAACTGCGTTCAGAACTCGAAAGGCCATTTAAGGGGATTACACGTTGAGTTTTCAGGAACCTTTGGAAGGCCTGAGCTGTCCTGACCCCGTAGCTTATGGAATAATCAGCTAGAATGAAGCCTGCAAACAAAAACTGAGAATTGGTCATCTTTTACTTGGCCAAATCAGCCACATTAGTGTTTTGGCGTGAAATGAAACAAGACATGGAAATTACATTACTTCTAGGATAATTGGATCAGATTTCTGTTCCTACGACTGTTGTCCACGTTAAATGGAAACAGTTGAACCCAGTTGATTATGCGAAAATAATTTCCCTACAGAATTTCCAGGAGAGAAAGGAGAAGTACGTGATCTCTCTTGTATGGGTTGGGAAAGTCACTTCCATGTTTTGAAATGATGAGAAATCAAATTAAGATATGACTTATGAGTGATGAAGATTTTCTTCCTTCAAATTTTTTTGGGCAATCTAGATATTGTGGAAAGGCAGCTGTTGTTTGGAAGGATAGGAAAAGTGCGTAGGGTGTTAATAACCCTAACACATAACAATCTTATTTATATAGACGACTCACATATTAAATAAGTAAACTAAGCAATGTGGGACTACAACTAATACTATATTCTAACAGAAGCCATTTTTGTTTCTCACAACTCTTCTTTTTCTTTTTCTTCAGAAACAAAAGTTGCATGATGAGTCATCTTTTCCCACCTAATGTGATATCCAAACAAAAGAGGGAAAATCTATCCTCTCCTATCCTATCTTGTCATCTCGCACTAAATGACTTAAATAGACTTCTAACTTTTTAGTAGACTGCAATTAGAAGAAATCCTAGCCATACATTATGTATATATAGAAGTTACCGTTTTCAATATTCATGCAAGGAGACCAGCATGATAAAAAATAAAAAAAAGGTAAATGAATAGATAAATAAACAAAGAAAAAATAGAACTGTTTTTTTTTTTTTTTTTTTTCTTTCTCGCAAGGGCACAATACTTGTTACTCTGCCTAGTTAAGCTAGTGAAAATACATCTTGCATTACCTAATGGAAGCCCGAACACAGCGAAAGCCCATTTGCCTTGAACACTGAGGTTAAGCATGCTCTGATTCCAACCACTGAGAGTTGTAAGGCTTCCCAAGTAACCAGTTGTCAGTCCAATGGCTAGATGTTCTGAAACTCTGGATATATCTCCTTTGAAAACGATGCCCAACCATCCCATCAAGAACGAGCCAACCTTCCAATGGAGGTAAGGATTTTTTTTTTTTGATAAGTAAGGAGGTAAGGATTTTGTTAGACAAATAACCAAATCTTAAAGTGATAGCAAATGATTGTGCTTCATAAATTTCCAGGAAGTATAGTTCTTATAGCCATCCATGCCCTACTAAATATGATTAAAAAAAAAAAAAAACTTTAAAATGTATCAAGATAAGATTGGGTCGCGTTGCCTGAACATTCAATAAAATCAGCAGCACCCTAACAGCAGATGGGGTTGCCAAAGCTCAAGAATGAGGATTAACTTGCATATGGAATAAACAAACAACATTCAGGAATGGAATCACCCTGACATTACGTAATGCAACTCTTAATTTGTGTAGTGAAGATAACAGGAAATAGTGGACACCTAAGCATTGCAACTAAAATTCTTTGCAATCTGCATTCCTTTTACAAAGCTGCATGTTTTCAGCCATGTTGCAAATGCAAATTTCGTGGGTATGAGAGAGAGAGAGAGAGAGAGAGAGAGAGAGACCATATTAGAAGGAAGATCAAGGTACAGAACACTTCCGTTGCTTGTGAGACCAATCACTCCAGGGCCAAACAGTTTTTCCAGTACATACCTTGTTAAAACCTACAAAAAGATCACAAAACAGGTTAGGGTATTGCACGTAAGTAAAAATGCTACCTCAAGGACACAAGGGTGCTAGAAAGAATCTCCATTAATTATTGGACAGGCAACTGATAGGAAAGTTCGCTTGAAGCTACCAACGTTAAGTGAACAAAAATGAACGGGGAAAAACAGTTTGTAAACTAATTATTTTAAGCACCACCCTTGCTGCAACATACCAGGGGCTAATAGTAAAAGATAAAATAACACCAATTTCGCCCCTTTTCCCCTGCTTAAGGACCTATTTGATTCCATTGTTTATGGCCTTTTCGGCTTATAAGCTTACTGCTTACTACATTTTTTAAGCAATAAGCCAAAAAACTTGTTCGGCGGCTACCTTCAAAATGAGAAAATAAGCAACAAGCAGTATCCACAAAAAAACAAGCAACAAGCAATTGAATTGCCAAACATTTTTGCTTATTTTTGGTTTTGTTTGTTGCTCATTTTTAAGCTATAGCCTATATGGAATAAAAACCAGACAGGCCATAAGCGTGTCATCCAAACATAAGGAGAGAACCTTTTTTATCCTACCTACCCCTTGACTCAATTTTCTAACCTCCTATTAAACACTGCATTAGCCACATTAAACATGACCAAATCATAAAAACACGAGCCACATACAAATTCAACCCAAATGAGTAAAGAAAAAGATAAAACCTTGTATATCGAAGATACAAAGTTGCAAAGACACCAATAGAGGGGAGTCAAAAGCCAGCCATGGCCAGCTGATGAAGGAAAATAGAGAATAAGAAGCAAGAGAGAGAAAGATAAGAAAATGTAAGCAACGAACATTATGAATGTAAGTACTTGTTCAGAAGAACAGATTACTCGTACTCAACAATGCAGCCGGGTAGAAGAAATACAAAAGGAGGAAACAATAGCACCGAACTTAACTTTGGAACCCCACCACTATTTTTGTGTCTGAGGTGGAGCTGATTAACACACAATTGTCTTTTCCAGGCTCTCGATGAATTCAAGTATTTAAATCGCACTCCTTCCTCACTAACTAAGAAATTATCAAACTTGAAATCAACCCACAAAGAAAAATATACTATCCAAGAAAAAGGTAAATTTAACCAATGGGACTATTGGAGGAACATGCAAAAAACAAAATACCATCCACGTCTATGTTTTATTGCATGAGTTAAAACCACAGAGTAATATTAACTATTAAGCAACTCAACTCCTTCACAGGTACCATTTACCCACTTATGAGAGGAAGGTATATACTGAACAGCAAAATGATATAAATCGATAGAAAAGTCGTGAATAAAACTACAAGTGTCCCTGCATATATTTTGGCCAGTGACAAAATAACTGCACAAATCGCATAAACCACTGGTATTTTTGGCCCACAGTGAAAGCACTGAATACTTTGGCGAGATTGCTTGGCAACGATGCTAAAATAGTAAAACTTACATACTATGCTAGCATATTGATCTTTAAAATGCAAAGGTTTAGCACATTACCCCAAGAATGCCGAAAACAGAGAGATGCATAAGGTGTAAACCGTAATCCATCAGCCATGGTACCTCTTTCTTGGTCTCCTGCGCATGGAATATGTAACACCTAAACACCGGCATTTGGCCATGGAAGTAATATCTTCACAATAGCATACAAAATTCTTCTTCTACAACTTTACATAAACCACTAGAAAGAACAGTTATAGATGAACTCACTTGTTTTTTGTCATCGCATTGAATAATAGCCTCAGTAGAAAGAGGAGATATAATCTCCAATGTTGATGGTGATACAGGGGAAGCAGTGGACAAATCATCCCCAGGAATAATGGGCAAATCAATGCCACTTTCCATTACATCATGCATATCATCATATATTGGATTTACAGCATTTGAAAATTTAAAAGAATGCCTCCTCAAGGAAGAATCAGCACGATTAGTCTCAAGGTCCATGATCACTGCACCAGGGCTACTGGAACTTCATCCCCACTTGCAACTACTTCACAAACTACAACAGTCACGAATTACAATTGTGAAACTACGATCTTAATTCCATGAAACATATAAGCTAAAAACCACAATGACGTATGTCTGATGCACGTGGACTCCACAATATAATGAGAATTGAGAAGCCCATGCGCATCGGACGGTTATGGACACATCTACATCCGAATCCATCCACATAAGCCTGTTTAGGTAGCATTGCCCTTAATCATAAGCTATTGTCAACTTCTCCACTTGTAAAAGCTAGCAAAACGCGTAATCAGGGTACTTGATCCAACGATTGTGTAATTGCACTTAGGTAGTGGGTTCAATTATAAATTCTTGAGGGGGGAAAAACTAACAGAACACAACGGTTACGGACCCATCTACATCCGAATCGGTCCACATAAGTCTGTGTGGGAAGCATTGCTCTTAATCATAAGCTATTGTTAACCTCTCCACTTGCAAAACCAAAAACGTTACTCAACTGGAGCACTTGATCCAACAGTTGTGTAATTGCACTTGTACAGTGAGCTCAATTACAAATTCTTGGAAAATAAAAACTAATAGAACCCAAATAATCTAGGCCGTACAGCAAAAGCCTGCCAATGGGATATAGGGATAGTATATCAGAACTACTTATATTCGGTGTTTGAAGGGATATAATATCTCCAGATTGTATATTCGCCTGAAGTTGGATATAATAACACCGCCTCCCCCTACCCTTATTATACCAGCCTTCATATCCGACATCGTAATTATGAAAAATGCCAAATTTCCTTTTTAATTCTATATCCACCCCGAAATAAACCAAAAGCATCTACATATCCTCTCTGCTATAAATTACTCAAACAAACAATCTACAACATATTATATATTCGTTACCATATCTCTCCTTGTACTATATCCATCCAAAACTAATCCGGTCTGGTCCGCAAACCGCACGTAAGGATATTGGTTACTTTTATTAAGTCTTCCACTAGTGATGCAAGACAAGTAAAGGCAATCTTCGGTAGCAAAGAAAACAAAATAAGACATTGAATAGTGAGACATCTGATTCTCATACCATTTGATAAAAACCAAAAGACTCTGTTACAAATGGGTATGAGATTCTCAACGACACACAACCTTTACATCAAAATACCTTTATAAAGTCTTCTAAGAAACTTTTCTTCTCCTTCTTTCTCACCTTTCCAGACCCCACAACGTTCTTCGAGTTTTATTGATGTTATTCCTTCTTCACTGCTAAACTTCACGTGCTCAAAACTTGATAGCCTCGAATAATTTGGACGAAAAACCTCGAACGCGGTTTCCCTTCGATTCTTGGGTCGCTCAATTTGGTTCGGGTTTGCACCTGTAGGTGGCGGTTTAGGGTTTTGTCTGGGGATTTGAGAATGGGTTCGGTGCTCGATTGGGTCCTGAAAATGGGTTTTCGATTTCGGGGTAATGCGATGAATGGGATGACAATGGGCCAGAAAATCCCTGAAACAAAGCTCCGTATTAATGTGAGGCGGGCACGCCATTAAATTCTAATGGCTGAAATTCCTCGTTAAAGCAAGTATCTGGAGAGCCAAAGGTCAAATTGTTCACGTGAAACAAGTAAAAGGACAGCTTTGACTTGCTTTCACATGGGAACGTGCGACGTGAAAGTCTGCGCCTCTCCCTTTCCTTCCACCTCCCTCACAAACATCTCTCTCTCTCTCTCTCTCTCTAGAAAAGGAAAAGAAGTTCCCCAGCAAAGCAGTGGACAAAGATGCTTCGACAGAGATTGACGTTGGGTGGAGATGGGGTGGCCGGCTGGTGTGCCACCTGGAAGAACAAGTTCCCAGAGCACCGTCGTGTGTGCCGCGTGGCACACATTTACATGAGCTTTACCACATCTGCAAGGCAAAAAGTCTACCCCACCACTCTCATTCATTGCTCTCCCATCACTCTCAATTAGGGGTGTAAACGAGCCGAGTCGAGCCGAGTTTCGGCGAGCTCGAGCTCGGCTCGAGCCTTAACGAGCCGAGCTTTTGTCGAACGAGCCGAGTTTCATTCGGCTCGTTTAGTTAACGAGCCGAATAGTCGAGCTCGAGCTCGGCTCGTTTACTAAACGAGCCGAGTCGAGCCGAGCCTTAACGAGCCGAGCCGAGCCGAGCTCGCGAGTAGCTCGGCTCACTTACAGCCCTACTCTCAATATCACAATCCAGAAGTGACAGTCACTTTAGAAGGGAGAGCTGCTTTTCCCCCCTGACACACCCCCCCTCCCGGCCCCACCTCCATTTTCCCGGATTACCCCCGCCCCTCTCTCTCTCTCTCTCTCTTTTCTTTCTTTCTTTCTTTACCGTTTGTTTCTTTTTATTTTTTTTCCCTTTTTTTCCGGTTTACTTCTTTTTTTTCATTTTATTTCCTTTTCTTTCTTTTCAATTTGATTTTTTTCTTTTTTTTCTCTTTAATAATAGGTTCAAGTCTAAGGGGGTGTTTGGACAAATAAGCCATTTGGCTTTTCCGCCAAATTTTTTTTGTCCTTATTCAATTTTTTTTTGCATTTTGTGACTTATTGTCAATTTTTTGGGGATTATTGCTTCCTTATGACGAGAGAAATCTAAAAAGTAAAAAAATTTGGTCGAAATCCAAATTTTTTTGAATAAAGACGAAATAAGTGGCTTTCCAGTCAATTTTCATCGAAATTCAAAAAAAATTGGATTTCGATAAAAAATTTTACTTTTTAGATTCCTCTCGTCATAAGGAAGTAATAATCCCCAAAAAATTGACAATAAGCCACAAAATGCAAAAAAAAATTGAATAAGGACAAAAAATAAGCCACTTTGACTTCTTTGTCCAAACACCCCCTAATTCTAGGCTTTATAAAGTAATTGAGAGTAAAAAAAATGTTTCAATTGATCATATTTATCCGACTGTTTTATTTTTCTTTTTTTGTCCTTTATAGATTAAAAAATATAGTTACAAAAATATGTGTTTCAATTTTCAATAGTGATTCAATCCGTTTGAACCAGTGTAAAGATGTTATTTTTCAACGAGCACCCTAAGACTCTTTATTTAGTTTTAGGACTCTTTTAGGGTGCCTATTGAAAGGCCTTGGAGCCAAAAACTTATTACGACGATTTAGGATGAAATGTTTAGAAAAATAACATCTTTGCACCGGTTCAAATGGATTGAAAATTGAAACACTTATTTTTTTAATATATATATAGGAAAAAAAGGAAAAAAACAGTCGGATTAATTTTTTAATATTTTTTAAGACTTCTTATTTAGTTTTAGAGCTCTTAGGGTGCCCATTGAAAGGCCTTAGAGCCAAAAATTTATTACGACCATTTAGGATGAAATGATTGGAAAAATAATATCTTTGCACCAATTCAAACACTTATTTTTTTAAACCTTTTATATATTAAAAAATATAGTAAAAAATTAATCCGACTGTTTTTTTCCATTTTTTCCTATATATATATATATTAAAAATATAGTTAAAAAAATAAGTGTTTCAATTTTCAATCCGTTTGAACCGGTGCAAAGATGTTATTTTTATAAACATTTCATCCTAAATGGTCGTAGTAAATTTTTGAATACACTTATTTTTTAAACTATTTTTTCAATATATAAACGATGTAAAAAAATAAGTGTTTCAATTTTCAATCTGTTTGAAAAATAAAGGAGTTTTTTTGGTTATTATATATTTTTTAAATTTTGAAATCCACTTTTGTAATTATCTCTCATAATTATTGTATTGGCTCCAAGGCCTTTCAATAGACACCCTAAGAAAGCCATGAAACTAAATAATGAGTCTTAGGGTGTTCGTTGAAAAGCCTAAGTCATTATGACCATTTAGAATAAAATGATAAAAAAAAATATGATCTTCGCCCCGGTTAAACGGAATTGAAAATTGGAGCGCTTAATTCTTGAATTATATTTTTTAATATAGAAAGGGTGTATTTATAGAAATTAAATAAATAAGATAAAAGTAATTAAATAAATAAAGAAATTTAAAAGTGGGAGTAATTTAAGGGGACCGGGGGCTCTACTGCCCTAGGGGCACAGGAGCCCGTACCCACACTGTCAAAACGTTGCCGTTTTGGTTAAATAAAAAATCATTGCCATCGATTTGCAATCCTATGGAGCAGAAACGTGATTATGAGAGTCTTAGAAACAAAATTTGATTATGTCTCTTTCGAATAATATGATCAGAATAACAAGATCTTTGCACCGATTCAAACGGAGTGAAAATTTGAGTACTAAGACCCTTTTAAAAAAAAAAAAGAGAATAGTTAAAAAATTAAGTGGTCCAATTTTTAATCCGTTTGAACGGGTGTGAAGATCTTACTATTTTGATCATATTATTCTAAAGAGACATAATTAAATTGTCTCTAAGGCTCTCATAATCACGTTTTTGCTCCATAGGATTGCAAATTGGTGGTAAGAATTTTTATTTAACAGAAACGGTGCCGTTTGGTATGGTATGGGGCGGGTCCAATTTTAAGAGGAGAGAGAGAGAGAGAGAGGGGGGGCCGGGGGTACTTTGGGAAAATGGAGGTGGGGCCGGGAGGGGGGGTGTGTCAGGGGGGTGGGAAAAGCAATTTCCTTAGAAGGTCTGAATTTTAAGAAAATTCTTTCAATAAATAGTGAGTTAAACTCTTTTCTGGGCGAGTTGTTTTAAAATTCAGGCCATTGATTGTTGGGACGGACTGTAAAATTGAGCGTTGCGGTGCGGATAGACCTTCTGTTTAGTACTCCCTCCGTTGGATACCGTGTAATTTCGACCTAAAAAAATTTATTCTTCATAATTTTTCCAGAATTTTTTTGCACTATTTGAAAGTACTTACTGACATCTTATTAACAACGCAAAAAAAATTAAAAATTAATTTCAAAAGTACTTTATTTTTAGGTCAAAATTACACAATTTTTCATAAAAAGTCCTAATAAATACCACTCTCAACCGTGGTGGATAGACTGGGGGAGCTGCTGTCCTTTCAAGGGCCAGCAGTGTGCTGTTCCGGCTAAAGGGGTTCCGCTCCGATTTTACTCTGATGATCGAAAACATTCACTTCGTAGAGCTCGTCGAGTTAAACAAGTATGCAAAAAATCAGTTTGATTGGATATCATTAAGTGCCTGATCGGAACACATATAACTTGCCAATAATGGGATCTAGTAGAGTTGATCCAATGTTTCGGATCCATTCTTTTTCAAGACAAAAAGGTTTCGATTAGGCATTTAATGATATCCGATCAAGCTGATTTTTTACATATTTGTTAAACTCAATGAGTTCTACGAAGTGAACGTTTCCGATCATTGGAGCGAGACCGGAGCACGACCCCCTTGACCGAGACAGCAGGCTGTTGCCCCTCTGTGTAGGTAGAAATGCTCTCATCATAATTGTCAACTTCCCCACTTATAAAAACTAAACCAACAGGAACCACCGCCTAGTGCAGTTGGTTGCCTACCAATCCCCTCTTTTAGAAATTGGAGGTTCGAGCTCCTTCATGGGCGGTTTGGGGTCAAGATTATGGATAGTCCATGCACCCTCTGTGCTAACCTAACACGCCCCATTAACCCCCCGCTAACTATACCGTGTAGCCAAAAAAAAAAAAACGAACACGTAACCAGAACACTTGACCCAAGGTTGTGTAACTTCGCTCACGTGGTGGGTTCAATTATAAATCCTTGTAGGAAAGTAAAAACTAACAGAACACAAATAATAATACTCCTATTAGCAAGATATGGGCATATAATAATAATAATAATAATAATGATATCGGTTACTTCAGTAGTCTTCCACTAAATACTAATGATACAAGAAAAGTAGAGACAATCCTCAGATGTAACAAAAAAACATTGAATAGTGAGACATATGAGACTCTCATGCAATTTGATCAACAAAAAAGGACCCTTTTTTTTTTTCGACGGGAAGAAATGTCCAGGTAAGCTTATGCTTCCTCTTTGATCCGGCAAGTCATCCACGTTGGAACTAGAGAATTCACAAGAGATTACTTTCTTTCGATCCGACCCCAAGATTTGAGACCAATTGCGTAGAGAGCAAACTCACCAACTAACCAGACGGGCTAAAAATATAAGACTGGCACAATGGATATGAGGTTCTCAATGTCACTTAACCTTAACATCAACTTACCTAAGGGTGATAAATTGAAGCAGCGGAATTTACGAAGAGATTAGTTGCGTACTAATCAAAACGAGATAGGTACTCGTAGTCACGAGCAGTTCTTGAATCCACAAGAAAAATAGACAAAGTCTGAATATTATTGGTGAAAAGTTGAATAATTGAATAACTTACACCCCTATTTATACTAATAGGAGTCCTAACAATAAGGTAAACTACTTAGAGTGGAGACCAAGCAAAACAATTACTTGGAAACCAAGACCATAATAAAAGGGAAAATAAAATCTCCAAGGAAATAACATCTCCAAGGGAATAATAAATCCTACAAAAACTAGGAATTAGAAAAATAAGACATGTGCAAAACAGGCAGCACAAATATAATTTCATAATAATATTGTTCCCAAATAAAGGTTTCCAAAATATAAAAAATCCTACGATTTTGTCCTACATCATAAATATGTTCGAGCTTAGCTCGTTTAGGAGACAAGCTGATCTCAAACGAGCTTTAATCAAGTCAAACACGAGCCGATTTCGAGTAGCTTGAATTTTTAATACATAATAAGCTGAACGAGCCAAGTAGTAACTTGTTCAAACTTAGTTTGAAATCTTAACGAGTTTTAAAAAAATGTACAAACTTGATTTGTTTATGGAACAAACTAATCTTAAATAAACTTTTAACGAACGAACATGAGCTCAAACTCAGAGTAGTTTAGCAGCCCTAAACTTACCTTTATAAAGTCTTCTAAACAACTTTTCTGCAAAACTTCATGTGCTTAAAACTGTGCGCATAACTTCGATTCGATTCGGCTTGCTCGATTTGCACGTATACGTGACGATTTAGGGTTTTGTTCGGCGGATTTGTGGGTTTGGTTGATGGGTTTAAAACTGGGTTTGGTGCTCGATTTGGTCCTGAAACTGGGTTTTGGTTTTGGTGAATTACGATGAATCGGATGATATAATGCGCCCAAAAATTCCCTGAACCAATGTTCCATAATGTGAGGCGGAGACGCCTTAGATTTCAATGGCCGAAATTCCTCGTTCGTACTTTTGAGAGCTAAAAGGTCGAATTGTTCACGTGAAACAAGAAAGGGGAACAGCTTTGACTTGTCTTTCACGTTGGGACGTGCGACGTGGAAGTCTGCACCTCTTTTCATTCAGAAAATCTACTGGTACAGTAATCTGTGCACAGATTTTTTTGTGGGGCCCACTACGGGTTTCACACAAGTGATCCAAACCGTTCATCATGTTTAAAACATTTTTTCAAGTGCCCCCGTGAAAAATCAGCTCAATCCGACACTTATAAATACTTGATCTAATCGTCTAACTTTTCATTCTCTAAAAACCCGAATGAAAAGTTAGATGATTAGATCAAGCACTTATAGGTATTGGATTGAGCTAACTTTTCGCGGAGGCCCTTGAAAAAAAAATGTTTTAAACATAATTAACGGTTCGAATCACTTGTGTGGGACCCGTAGTGGGCCCCACAAAAAAATCTGTGCACAAATTGCTGTACCAGTAGCAAGGTTCCTTTTCATTCCTCCTTGAACAAGATCATGTTTGTTTTGAGATTTTGGTTTTTGGATAATGTGTGGAGCGAGATAAATAGAGAAATAAGAGTAATAGGAGTAATTGAGAGAAAATTTATTGAAAATCGTGAACAAAAAGAGGATTCAAAATCCAAAATTCCAAAACAAACATGTTCCTTGGTGGAGAACGTTGGGTGGAGATGTTTTTACTGGGTGCCATGTGACCGCCTGACCGGTATTTTAGGTACGGAATAATCATCCCCAACAGTGGTGGGTTGTACTGGGTTGGACGAAATATGTGAGAATGATCATATCTAACGGTTTTTAAGAACACGAAAGATTGAACGTTTTTGTCACAACTTTTTCTCCCCTTCTAGCGGTAGTTTTTACCGGTTACGAGGAGGGAAAGGGGATGCTGCCGAGCTGCCCGAGCATCTCGAGGAATGTGTTTGGTCTAGCAGGAAAAAATTAGAGGGTTTCAAATTGATCGTTTCCGGAAAATTAGATGGTCTTGAACGAACATACCTTTTCATTTGATAGGAAACATCAAGGAACCTACCTAGCTAGTAGAAGACATATCATCTACTATCTCGTGCTTTGTATTGGCTCGAGTCTTCAATTCTCAATTTACTCCAATACGTTTGTGTCGCCGCAGGGGCAAATGATGGAGGTGCACTTTCAACTATATATGGTACTAGTACTATTACTTAGGATGTGATTTGAACACTCAAACTAGACTCGGGTACTATAATAATGGAAGCCGCTACAGCCACCGACCATGGCCATCGACGGTTACACGGGAACAATTTCGGGTCCCGCACAGATGATACAAGCCGTTTGATAATTTTAAAAAAATTGAGTTGGCCCCGTGAAAAATCAGCTCGATCTGATATGTGTAGGTGATCGATCCAATATTTTATTTGTTTCACGAATCCAGAATCGGAATGAAAAAATGGAAGATTGGATCGAGGATCGAGCACCTACACATATTAGATTGAGCTGATTTTTTCACGGGCCCACTCGATATTTTTTTAAAAAATTGTTGAACAACTTGACCCTACGTGGCCGTCGGTTGCCTTAGACTTTCCGTATAATAATGCCTGCGAAAATAATAATAAAATTACCTTCAATTTTCAGTTATTATATACAACTGATCGTTGAAAACTTTGATATAGATTTACTATATCTTCTCCATCCGTCGCTCTCTAATAATTATGACTAGAAGGTGGGCACACGCTATGAGAAAAGGATTACTTTTTAAAACACCTCAGACATCACCTTTTTTTTTTATAACTCGTGTCTGAATCAACTTACTCGCATCTCGACATCATTCAGGAAACCAATCCCACCGTCCATGAGGGGGGCCCAACTAAATCCAGAGCAAAGCCCGTATAGACTGGCAACCTAGCCACAAAAGAGTTGATGACATCTAGAAAGTTTCGAACCCGAGACCTTAAAAGAAAGCAAACTCATACATCTCATAGTCTCAGACCTTGACAGCAAAACCAAACTCCATTGCAGGCAACTTATATATATTAAGAAAAACGGGAGAAAGCGGTATTCACAAAATGAATAGTTAACTGGTACAGTAACTATTTTCTCAAGCCTTAAAAAATACAGATGGGCGACTTCTGGTTCTTGTTTAATCTCTGCGTTCAGTAGCTTTCGCTTTCTCAGGCGTGCGTGACAGCGCGGTACCCTATCAATACCGGAAAAAAAATCCTCCCAATTTGAATGCGAAAATCAGAAATGCAAAACAAGACAAGATTTGACCCAACAAAACCAGATGAACACAACCCCATAAAGCCAGATGGCACAAATAGTTACAGAAATGAATCAAAGAAAGAAGGAAAATGGAATGAAAAATTTGAGAGATAATATTGGAAAGAGTTATGGTAGACTAGGACTTCACAGGGTTGGTGGGTACACCTCCACCTCCTTTGATTGAAACACTGCAACTACGAGAGGAATTCCTATTCATCACAGCCTGATCTAGAAACACAACTACGACCGTAATGTCGTCGTGGAAATGCCTCCTCACCCCTCGATCGATCTTCTTCAGGTCTGTGTATCTCATTTCTCTTTTCTTGGCCGCTACCCGAAGTGCAGCTTTGACAAGTCTCTTAGCAATTCCCTGCAAAAAGAGGGAAAAAAACAGAAGGTGCTTTAGCAAGTATGCGATGGGAATATATGCTTTCTATGTTTCAATGGATAAGTTTCCAGTGGAGACCAATTGCCTCCTAAGTTGAGGATGTTCATCCTAGGCTTGAAACAATGATAAATCATGGTCAGATTAGGAACTATCCGATTAGGAACTATTGCAGTTTATAAACTTGATAAACAACAAAAACTCCTAATTCTTTTCAGAACAGTATGATTCGGGTATGTTTGTGATAGATATGGAAAGAGATTTAGATTTATGGCTGAATCTCTTAAAAAAAGATAAAAGAAAAAGATTATGGCTGAGCTTTTCAAGTTACAGACACAGAATTAAAATACAGATTGGTACACCAGTTTGCTGCAATAAAAGCTAGGTATACTGTTTGCTGCAAAAGCTAGTTAACTTCAAGCGTGGTCAGATAATCATCTTTTCAGTCACTCAGAATCTAAAAGCCGTTTCCTAAACCGCCCCATACCTGCAAATCAGATTGTGTGGCTATTTGCAGCTTAAGAATGAGGGTAAGCCTGAAAAGAAACCTACAGTCAAGAGGAAAAGGCCAGGAACACAGATTATGGGCTAATGCCGAGGGGTTTCATCTTTGAATAGTTACCATGTTCTTATTCAATTGTTGTAACTTGTAATTATTGGATTATCAATGGATGTTGAAAAGTTAGAATAGAAAATTTTGATTCCAAAAATTTATCTAAACAAGCCTGGCTGGTATCTTGATCTATGATTTTTCATTTAAATGGCATCAGTCTCAGTCTCTCAAGTCTCTCAACTTAGATTTTTGCAGTTAGTTTTTAAACCAAATGACCATCTAAAGATGAATTAGTTGCTTTTTATATGAATTGCCACTGCATATGTCAAAAGATTTGAAGCTTACACTACGCGGACAATTGTTAACGATATCGACAGCCTCCTGGTTGGAAAGATGCTCCCACAGACCATCAGAGGCGAATATGAGAAATTGATCCTTGGGATTGAGTTTGTGGATAAAGATTGAAGGCTCTGGACTAAGGATTGGCTTGGAGAAGGGTTCAGAGAGTCTGAACTTTGCCAATAGAGGTTCTCTGTTGAACTCTGCCTTCTTCAGATAGGCATCACCAATTGATCTCGAAACCTGCAAAAATCAGCATAAAGGCTGTTAGCAATCATATTTCAGATACTATATTTTACATGTTCACAACAATTTGTTTGATATCAATGCTATTACCTTATATGATCCGTTTTAACGGAGCTAAACCTAAGCTCGGGAACTTAGTAGGGCTATGCACTAGTTAGCCTGACAATTAGTCCGTAGAAAACCACTCAAATCCCTTACTAACATGACAGCAGACACCAATGTAGCACTTGCATGGACACTCAACCCGACACATCCAACAGGCAATTTTCCAAAAATGGAGACATGTTTGAAACATGTTAAATATACAAAAATATATGCCTTGCGCATGTCGTTAATAGAACCTACTATTTCATTTGGCAGACTCGATGAGTGTCACGATTATCAATAGAATGTCCTAGCATATCCTGAGTGTGTTCAAGAACGTCTCTAGTCTCTACAGCTTCCAAAAAGAGACAGAACTTGAGAGTGTGTGTGTGTGTTGTGGCCAAACAACACCAGTAGGTGATGTTCGGCGAGGTGTTTATGCTTCATAGGCCATCACCGATTGATTGGGACCCAAGGCATTGTTGGTTTTGTTTTGGTGTGGTATTAGTTTTCTTGTAGTCCATTGGTGGTAGGCCCTCCCCCTTCCCTAACACCTCAACTTAGATAAGGGTGAGCTTTCATCCTGGGTCTCATGTAGCACCATCAAGGGACCAACTAAAAGTAACACTTTAACTCCCAAATAGTCCCTCTTAAGTGCGTCTGGACACGTTTACGAACTGCTGGACCACTTCAAGCACAACGGAGTTATGTCCAACAAATTCATACATTATTTGTGACCCAATTTGGCTTTACAGTTTCAAGACTCAGAAAATCCTCAGTCCAACAGATTTCATAGTTCCTCGAAATTTCAGCTTCAGAATTGCATGCAAAGCTACATTATCAACTCAACAAGGAAAAGCTACACTG
Organism: Rhododendron henanense subsp. lingbaoense; assembly: GCA_020567845.1. Lineage (NCBI taxonomy): Eukaryota > Viridiplantae > Streptophyta > Magnoliopsida > Ericales > Ericaceae > Rhododendron > Rhododendron henanense. The sequence goes on from CM036318.1 coordinate 40,467,138, forward strand.
GACACCAACTGCCAATAGGTAAATAAATATGTCTAAGAATGAAAGAGTCGAAATAAGGGGGAACCAAATTTAAACTGAACATATCGCAATTACCTGTATGAGTCCCTTCACCCGCCAAACCTTGTGTTTTAGAACCACAATCTGTGAATCATGGGGATGCAACGAGCGAAGCTCGTCTCTCACTGATTCGATACTTGCGTTGTGTTCTGTCGACAATTGAATAGCTGTGGCACCTCTAACAGACTTCTCTGCTCTCCCTAACACCACGCGGGAGTCTCCAGCATTTGCAACATACAAAAGTCCATTGCATATCACACCCACCAAACAACATGATCCCACTGATGCAATTTGTGGCTTATCAGCCCACTGCTGCTTTACAATAGCGAGAAACTCCTCTTCGGTTTCCAAGAATGCCTTTTTAATTACATTAGCCGATATCTCTTGATGCTCAGAGGCAAATTCTGAAACAATGGAAGATTTAGTAAGAAATTTTCATGAGGTCATGAACAGAGAAAAAACTAAATCAATGCTGAAAGCAAAACTAATAGTTGGTGGGGTAACAGTTCTCCAGGTTCTAATCCATTCCCGAGGACATGTTCCTGAGATGATTTCTTACCTAACAAGAAAATGCATTGTCACTCAAGCACCATGAAGTATCAGCAAGCAAAAATTAAAGAATGACAAAGACAGTTTTTATTTTTTTCTTGTTATGATTTATTTCAGTTTCATACACAAGTTATTGGGAGTAAATAAAGGTGAAAACAGGATTCCAATCACCGTCTTTCATGATATACCAATTAGAATGGAGGGTCCTACCTACGTACATAATTGATAGAATCACTACGTAGGGGGGCAGTAAACTTGATGCGGGAGAGGCATGTGTGCAGTTCGATCTTTGTGGTGTATTCGTCTGCAACATTGGAAAAATGGTTGAAATGTTTATTTTTTAGTCTTACAAATTTACAAAAACATCTAAATTATTTTATATTGAAGTCATAGCAAGAGATCTTTGTCATTGTGTACATTAAAAAGGAACTGCAAACAAAGAGTGCCAATATCTATATGAAGCATCTCTGTTTGTCCAGCCTGAAGGGGGAGGAGTTAAATACGCGTTTTATAAAAAAAAAAGTACATTTACTCAAACTAGCTATGTTCTTTATGTGTCTCTAAGTGGCAGACATATATGCCCCCACAATGTATGAAGTGGTCTAGTTCTATAACTATTACAATAGTAACAGAATAAGTTAGAATGCAAGCACGACATGAGCCGAGGTGATGCAAACACATGTTGGCTTTCCATACCACAGACCACATCATGTATTAGACAATGGTCAAAAGGGAAATTTAACTCCTCTCAAATAGCCCATTCCATGATACCAATCCTTCAACTATTCAATCCTATATAGCTTGGTTTCACAGTGTGAGAGGTCTTGTGTAAAATTCCCTGTACTGGACTTCTAATCAGCTATCCTAGCACTACAGAATACAGGAAACACAGTCCAAGAAAGGATAAAAATAATTTAAATAAAAGAAAGTCTCTTGGTACTAAGATCTTATCAAAATAAAACAAGACAACTAATCTGTAATATAGTTGGCTTGTAAATGCTCTGAAAACTCAGTAATCAAAAGTGTATGAGCAAGTGAAGGGAGCTAATGTGTCTTGCTAAGTCTGATTTTGTTCAACACAATAGAGCTCTCGAGTTTTTTTCTCTATCCATTTTCTTTTCTCCTTCTCTAAGGGTGGCTAAATTGTCCTCTCTCATGCAACAATTTTCACGCGTGTTTTCATCATATTACGTGTTTAATGGTTATCAATCAGATTGAAAAAGCTCAATATTTGGGCGAAATTTTTTGGCTAAAATTATCGAATTCAAAAATAAATGTCCGATAGCAAGTTGATCGGTTAATTCAATAAGAAATGGGAATTAGTACTCAATTTTGAGACCTTTCTGGATCCAATTCTCTGCCTCAAGCCATCAACTATGCAAGATAGCCACAAAACGCAAAATATCATAAATTTGTGGTATAGTTTGCCAAGCTATTATAGAAAACTCATCCTTCATAACCATAATGGACAACTCCCAATATGGATTCCATATCATCATTGAAAACATACCATAATCCAATTGAACAAATAGTAAAGGAAACAAGAAGAGAACATACTCTTAAGATTGAGGAACAAGTTCTTGTTCACGAACCGGGATGCCTCAGGTCCTCCATGTCCATCGTAAACTCCAATGAATGTCCCATGAGGCCCTGAACTGAGAGAACTCAATGGACCTGATTCTAACTGGCTATGGTCCTCCAACAAACCATTGGCTTGTATTACTGACATTGAAAATTCTCCGTTTAGATGGTATCCCAAATCCTTATACCACATTAAACCATCAACTCGACCATTAGGATCTCCGCCTTGACGACTTCCGTCTCTGCCGCCCCAACGGCTTCCGTCTCCCTCGACGGACGTTTTCCAACATGGTTTAATCATTTTTACAAACACCACTAAGTTCTCACACATACAAATATATCGCCCAAGTGAACCAATCCTTAACCAAACCAAAATTACACACCTTTACATATACATATACATATCATCCAAAAGAACCAGCAAACAAGATATTCATCATACCCAGATCAAGAACACGACACAAACCCAACCTCAAGTCCAGTTTTTGCTTATGCTCCAAACCCACAACCCCAATTCCAGAAACTATATACCCACCACCACAACAGGACCCAGACACCATTAATATCTACAATACACAAAAAAGGGACCAAATGGGTATGGGCCAAATCAACCAGGAGACAAGAAAGCAATAGTTTTTACTTGAAAATTCAGAGAATATGGAGGGGGTGCTGGTCAATTGTACCTTGAACCTGGGTCGAACCCCTTTGGACCATCCATGGTGTGTTTGCCTGTTCAAGAACAGCCTTAGCTGTAAAAACACAATAAAGATTCGATGGTGACAGAGTTTGTTCACAGATCAAGAGGATCAAATAGATAAGAAAAAAGGGTTTTGGAATTTTATGGCAGAAGATCTTTTGGATTGGTGTCAGAAGAGATCTGAGATGATGGAGAGGTGGTCCGACGGTATTTAAACTAGAGGCTTCCCTGACAAATTTTTTTGGTTTGTTTTGGGTACTCCTATTTTCTCTCTCATTCTCTCTCTTTCTCTATTGTTCCTTTGTTTTCTGTTTTTTTTTACCGTGGCCGTATAAGTTTTCCCAATTTCATGGCTGAGATTTGGTTTTTGGACCCTTCTGAATAGCAACGGCATTGTTTTAGGCAGTTTTTGCTGGATTTTAACTTCTGTTTTCTTGTGACTTGTGGGGTGTCGTTTTCCTTGAAGTTAGGGAAAAGTCTAGAACTACTTTTACAGAAAAATTTATGCGTGCGGGTATGTAAAGCCGAGGCCTCGTTTTCACTAATAAAAATATTAAAAATTTAATGTATTTTATTATCTCATTTTACTAATAAAAAAGTTTTACCAATAACTTTTTTTCAACAATTTTTTCACTCACATGTCCATCAATAATTTATTCACTATCAGAAATAATTTAACATTTGTCACCAACTTATTCATTGCTGGGAACACTTAACAACTTTTTAACCACAAATAAAAATCTATAATTTTTTCACTACTGAAAACACCCCTGAGTAACAATTGTATATTTTGTTGGAAACTCTCTACAGTTGCATCTCGATCGATTTTCTTGACAATCGATTTGAATATTAAAAACGATTCACTTTAGACGGTCGAAATTATAAGGGCGACTTTGGAAAGTCCAACCCCAAATTACGTAAATGCCTGATCTTTTTGTGTGTTTGCAGCATGGGTTGTGGTAACAATAGGATATTCACATTACTGGGTATTTTATTTTTTTTATCGGCAAAAGATGAATTTTATTAAAAACAGAGAAAGGGGAAAGGGATCCAATAAAAAGTTAGATATTACATCTCAAGGGCAAAGCCCGTAACACCCAAAAGTCTATAAGGATTCACAACAATAAAACATTACAGCTCAACCTTATATCCAAATAAAAAAAATGAAAGCCCAAACACCTAAATCCGATCCAATCAAAGATCGGCCCACCCAAACCCTACCCACTTCAATCTCCACCACCGCACATTAGTGGGTAATTTACAAAAGATAATCTAAAAAATATGAGGTCAACTATTATATTAAACCTCGCATGCATGATAAACTCGAAGAAAATGTTAAACACAACCCTTAGGGTGATGGATAAAGTATAAAAAGTTTGTTGATACTCGAGAAAAAACATATTGATATATGTGAGAATAAAATTTAATTTTTTTTGGCATTTTACGTATGTTATCCACCTTCTAGTGGACGGTGGTTAGCACCCTAACCCTAAAACTTATATCAAATTATGGCATAATAATTTGCTAGACTCTTTTGTTCATTAGCTAAGTTAGAGTGTTTAGGTAGTGTTCTAAGACTTTTAGAAAAAGTCTTGTTTTGTCCTTAATTTTAAAAAAAAAATCGCGTTTGTTCGTTTTGAGCCAATTTTTTTGACTTTTTGATTCGTCATCGGAAGAGTAAAAAAAAATTACTTTTACCCAAATATTTTAAATAATGACCACTTTTAAGTTTTTTTTTAAAAAAGTTGACTTTTTTTTTTTACTTAAAAGTGGTCATTGTTCAAAATATTTGGGTAAAAGTAAAAAAAATTTACTTTTCCGATGAATCAAAAAGTCAAAAAAAATTTGGCACAAAACAAACAAACGTGAAAAAAATTCAAATAAGGACATAACGAAAAAAGTAAAAAAGTTGTTAGTGGAACGGGTATTAGTTATGATTTAGGTGCAAGCTCTCAATTATGTAGAGGGTCCAAGTCCCTTTTTTTATATTCATGTAGGAGTAGATGATTTAGGTGCAAGCTCTCAATTTGGATCATATTTTTAGGCTCAAGATGGAATTTCATATGTTCTAAAATAATTTAATTAACAAGTAAACAATTGTTTGATTTATCGACCGACCCTTGAGTTGTTAAAAAAAAAAAAAAAAAAACAGTTGCTTGATAAGGGCATTCCTCAGCTAATTTTTTACGGCTGTTACTTGCACATACAAGCAAAAAAATATGCATAAATCCTGTTAAGGAAAGCATATTTCTTGAGTAATTTGACCAGTTTCTTTAAATTGAAACATTTTTAAAAAATGGTCAATCGTTGAGTATTCCCGGACTACCATGTGGCATTGCCATTGACCCGTTGGCACTCTCTGCAAATAAGATATCGCCACTAAACGATGTGTGTCACCCATTGTCTCCCAACGACTCAACAAAAGCCCGTTGGCACTCTCTGCAAATAAGATATCCCCACTAAACGATGTGTGTCACCCATTGTCTCCTAACGACTCAACAAAAGCCCGTTGGCGCTCTCTGCAAATAAGATATCCCCACTAAACGATGTGTGTCACCCATTGTCTCCCAACGACTCAACAAAAGCGAATAATAATGCTCCTATCGCATGATTTGTCACTGTTGCAAATGGTTTGAATTACTCCGAGAACGCTGAATAATTACTCCTTAAAAAATGTATTGATGGTGAAATTTCCCAAAAGTTGGTCGCTGCGTTGGGAGTCCTGCTACACACAGCAATCTGTGCACAGATTGTGCACAGATTTCATTGTGGGGCCCACCATGGGTCCTATAAAAATCATCCGAGCCGTTCATTAAATGTAAAACATTTTTTCAAGGGTCCCCGTAAAAAATAAGCTCAATCCGATGCCTATAAGTGTTTAATCCAACCATCTAACTTTTCATTCAGATTTTCGGATAATGAAAAGTTATATGGTTGGATCGAGCACCTATAGGTATCGGATTGAGCTTATTTTTTAAGGGGACCCTTGAAAAAATGTTTTACATTTAATGAACAGCTCGGATGATTTGTGTGGGACCCGTGGTGGGCCCCACAACAAAATCTGTGCACAATCTGTGCACAGATTGTATGTGTGGGTAGACTTTCTGCTGCGTTGGTACTGTTATTTGATCAGTTTCTGCGACTGTTGATCGAGCGGTCGAAGATTGGAGAAGTTTTTGGGTGCAAATTGGGTACGTGTGACGGTACTCAGTGCGCATCCGAAACCGTCCAAACGTGATGACCTGATCTGAGCACTCTCTCTCTCTCTTACTCAGTCTGCCACTCTCTCTCCTCTTTCTCGGCCCCTAAATCCTGACCGTCCAAAACGCGTTTGGATGAATCAAATTCGCACTCGAGTACGACGTGATTTGTACCCAATTTGCACCCAAAAGTTTCCCGGGCTAATGTTTTTCCCATTGGAAGTTTCTGTATTTAAGGTTTCGAGCCAAGGTGCGTGCCCCATCCTATGGTAGGAAAGAAACGAGGGAAAATATTATCTTTTGGTCCCCATTTTCCTACCTCATGCTTGCAGTTGCCACTTTCCGATGAAATTGTCATGCCAGTTTAGCTTTTCGTGTTATCGTTTCAAGTTATGTTTGTGTTCCGTGTCAGAAATAGTTAACCCTAACTCACAAACTTCGTGTCGGGTCAAAGATTCCCACCCTAGACCATCCTATGAGGAAAGAAACGAGGGAAAAGATTTTTATCTTTTGGTCCCCATTTTCCTACCTAATGCTTGCAATTGCCACTTTCCGATGAAGCCAATGCACCAATAATATGCATTTTTTTTTATTGAATAACTAAAGCACACGTGTCCTATACTTATTTATGAGAGTATTTATTTTAAAAAACTATAGGCTAAAGTAAACTTATTTGAAATTAACGTCGGTCTAATCAATCATATCAAACGATATATGATCAACATAACTTTTGGCGCGGTCGATATTCTCAACGAGCTCTAAAAACTATTCTGATCATTTTTTTGGGCTCAAAAAAGGCCCACAAATGGTCCAAGCTGGACCGGACTAGATGGAAGGAATTGGATTCCCGAGATCCTCTTCCATCATAACATGTGTGATGTGTCCCTCTAACAAGTATCGGATTAGTGCTTCAAAGCCATGGTATATTTTTAGATTGGACTGGAGTTCTTGAAAATATGAGCCAATTAATTAGACTGGTCAGTAAAACTCTCATAACTTCTCCAATCAAAAGAGGGCCCTGTCCCAATTAACTTGCTAGGTTTAATAGGTGAGGGCCAGCCCAAAACTACATCAGACTTGGCTTCAATTTGGACAGAACTAACCTATACTTTAAATCCGAGCAAAATCAGAGTGCCAATGGCTATGTTCGTTTAGAACATTTGGAAATTTTTGATTTGGTAGTGGGTGGAGAGAGAAATAGGATAATGATTGGAGAGAGGGGTAATGAGTGGAGAGAGATAGAGAGAGAAATGAAATTAATGATTGGAAAAATAGGGTAATGATTGGAGAAAGATGTAGGGTAATGATTGGAAAACAAAGTTAAAAATTTCCAAATGTTCTAAACGAACATAGCCATGTTTTTTAGATACCTGGTAAAAACACTCTTGACCGTCTAGCGCAATTTCTTATCTTATAGAAGTGGATCTGACGACAAGAAGTCGTTGGATCATTCAACAGTCGAAGATGACCAAACCGAAGTAAGATATATTTGGCTACATTTTTCACATACCTTCGACTTTTAAAACGCCAGTCTTTCTACATTTTTATCTACATTTCCTATGAAATGAGAAGAGAACTAAATATATATACCAAAATAAAAACCAGAAACCTATTAGCTTGCTGCTTTGTGAATTTTCTTTAAACCTCTACGAAGCCTTTTCTTTTTTGCCATTATAGTATTGGCAAACTGGGTGGGGGTCCAAGTTAATGTGAGTTGGTGGTGAGGGAATGAAACTTGGTCCCTACATATCCTTGGCCCAACTGGAAGTTCTAGGCATAAATGGGGGTGGTAATGGTTTTTTTTTTATAGAAATGATATGAGTACCGACCAGTTTTGTAGGGAAATCGTATCGATGGCCGCGTCGGGCCGTCTCCGGCCACCGGACGGCCGATCCGAGCCGTCCAAAAATTCTTTAAAAAAAAACCAAGGGGGCCCACGTGGGAATCAACGGCAGCCGATGTGTGTAGGGTGTTTAGATCAAGCACCCTACACACATCGGATGCCGTGGATTCCCGCGTAGGCCCCCTCGGTTTTTTTTTAAAGAATTTTTGGACGGCTCGGATTGGCCGTCCGGTGGCCGGAGATGGCTCAGCGGGCCGTCGGTACGATTTCCCTACAAAACTGGTCGGTACTCATAGCAGTTATCTTTTTTTTTTTTTTTTGGGGGGGGGGGGGGGGGGGGGGGTTTCAAAGTTCGGGGTGTCCGGGCCAGCTTAAGGGCATCTCAATTAATTCCCTCCCTGGTCTGATTGAAGGTTGACCATCCACGCTGTGACTAAAAAATTTAAAAGAATTACTTTCTTGTGGCTTGATCATTCCGAAAATTGAACTGTGATCAATATTTATGCGGGAAGCAAACCCATCAACTAACCGAACTAACCCCTACATATATCGTACGGAGTATATAGCACAAGGATCCAAAGAAATTACTGGAGTAGCACATATTCGTCTTGTTTCCAAAACAGGAAATTGGAAAGTTATGTGCCAAGCAGTTTGAGAACCCTGTCTTCTCAAACATGTGATGGGCTTTATCAATATCAAGTCAAGTCAAGCACAGTCCGAAATCATCAAAATTACATAGGAATCTAAGGCTCTGTTTGTTCGGACTGAAAATATTTTCTAGGAAAATGTTTCCGATTTTCTTGTGTTTGGTTGCACATAATACCCTGTATATAATTTTCCATGTGATTTACAAGCTGTGCTTGCTTCCCTGATTGCTCCGATAATAATAGATTTGGAGGCTTGCTAGTCACATGTGCCCAAACACCAAAAAACAAAAGTTCGTAAATATTTTACACGTAAAAGATTTTCTATAAAAATATTTTTCGCTGTAAAGTCTTTTACATCGAAACAAACAGAACCTAAAAGTAGTACATGTTTTGGCAAGGAAAATGCGAAAATTCTACTAAGAAAGGGTCCAAAAGTTATATTCAAGCACTTTATATACGTGCAGACGATTTGACCAACCTTGTTCCTGCTACGAAATTTGCACATTTAGATGTTACTACCGTACTATTAAAAGGATTAGTTGCAAAAAGGTATCTCCAGCATTAGATTCTTTAGATTCAACGCCAACTATGCTTCCAACTTGTTATAGTGGGTGACATACCTTTTTTCTTATGTACTAAATTTTAAAATTGAGGTCAAAGCATAAATGAATTAGAAAAAAAACCCAACTTAAATGATGCCTCAAAACTGCTGGATATATCACCTAGAAGGCCTGTATCAATCATCATCAAAATTCTCTCAATTTCTCACTGCTTCAATGCGAAACAACACTAAAAATTACCAAGAACAATATGCCAAGACTTTAATTTTATCTTACAAAACTGATGTTTTTCTATTAATATTCGAGCCGAGAAGCAAATTCATTCGGATCCAACTTCGATCATACGCCTTCTTTCCATCGACAACTGAAGCTTTTCTCTTGCATTCCTCAGAGCATCAAGAACATCCGCAACACTTGCATTCACAATAAGGGGATCGGGCGGTCGCGATTCCTTGGGTAAATCGACGGGTACCAAAGCCAGAGAGTTATCCACATAATCATCTTGAGCTTGATCGCTTGTGCTAGAGGAACTGGTGCAATTGACAAAATGTTTTTTTCACTTAGCATCAGAAAAATAATGCCTACCTAGAAGTTTTTCGAAACATTAACTTGCCAGAGTGTTGTGTTTGTAGCACGGTAGTAATTTTTGATGGACCTTCGATCGTCCCAGGGGAACTCATCGCGGCACACAACAGTCTACTGAAAACATCTGAAAAATAAGTTGTTTTTAACGGAAGATCATTCCGTTTGGGGAGTAGAGGTCCTATAGAGGCTATTATGGACTCTTTTCGGATCCACTTAAACGATAAAAACTATTCATTTTTTAAGACTCGCATAAGCCGTTTCTTAAATCATGTCGATCTAAAGGGACCACAATAGCCTCAACAAAAGGGACTATAGAGGGGATTCGGAAACCTTGTAGTGCACCCCTGCATTATAATAGGGGCGGACTGTATTACATTATCCAACCGTCTAAAAATATTTTTAACGGTCTGAATTTAAAATAAACTTTTTCAGGAAAGAGTATTTATTGATTGCTGAAATCGATGGCTAGCTTGATGTACTCCCCGGATCCATATAGAGGATCATCTTTCTTTTTTCTTTTTAAACACAAATGTCTCCTAAAACAAGTTTCCAAAGTCGTCAACAGGTATATTTCAACCAAGTATTCAGCAAATAGATTCTGATTCTGATTCTCTCTCTCTCTCTCTCTCTCTCCATAAAACCAGATCTGGTAATGGGTGTTGTGGTTCGGGATGTCAAGTTTTTTTTTTTTTGACAATTGGCATCTTGACAACTGTATTTACGAAAAAATACTCGAGAAACTGAGGGATAGGTTGAGTTTTTGTGAGTTGTAGCTGTAGAATCTCCCTCAATTCATTAAGGTCAAGGTTTAAAACTTAAGTGGTCCAGGCTTCGGGATTTGCTTTCCTTCTAAGGTCTCAAGTTCGAAATTTGTTATCAATTCCTTCGGAGCAGTCAAATTGGAACCTTCACGGGTGGGTAGTCGAATTGATACCTCAGGATTAATCGGGTATTTAGGTGCACATAAGCTAGCCGGACACCTAAGTTACTCCCTCCGTCCTTATTTAGAGTTCAGTATTCTATTTTGAGTCCCTTAATAAGTGTCTATTTTGTAAAGTTAGTGGGTAAAAGTTGGTGCATTATCTATTTTGTCCCTAAAAGTAGATTCCATTTTAAAAAGTTAGTGAGTAAAAGTGTAATGATGATGGCTAAGTAGGAAAAGTGGAGGAAAAAGTTTATGTGAAAGGTATAATGATGACAGAAAGTCTACTGGTATAGCAATCTGTGCACAGATTTTTTTGCGGGGTCCACTACGGATCCCACACAAGTGATCCAAACCGTTCATTATGTTTAAAACATTTTTTCAAGGGATCTTGCTATTTGCAGCCACAAATTTTCTGAACGTAGTCTGTGTACTATATTATAAACAGGTGTGTACCATATTATATACAGGTTACGTTCAGGAAATAAGTAGCTGCAAATAGCAATGCCCTTTTCAAGTGCCCCGCAAAAAATCAGCTCAATTCGACACCTATAAATACTTGATTTAATCGTCTAATTTTTCATTCTCTAAACACTCGAATGAAAAGTTAGATGATTAGATCAAGCACTTATAGGTATCGGATTGAGCTAATTTTTTCCGGAGGCCCTTGAAAAAATGTTTTAAACATAATTCACGGTTCAGATCACTTGTGTGGGACCCGTAGTGAGCCCCACAAAAAAATTTGTGCACAATCTGTGCACAGATTGCTGTACCAGTAGCAAGGTTTTAATGATGATGTCTTTTTTTTAAGTTGAAGTTAAGAAATAGGATATTTAAAAAGGGACGGATGGAATATAAAAAAAGACAAGAAAAGAAAAGAAGAACAATGGAGATAGTGTAACATACCCAAGATCATCCGTCTTCGGATTACGGTAATCTTGACTCGAATTAACCTCGCTGCCCCTGGGTTCTTCAAAATTGGGCTTTTCTTCAGACACCAAAGACTCTTCATTTGAACCACAATGGCTTGAATTGGGCGCTCTAGTCCGTGAAGCATTGTACTCCAAATCTCGTGAATCTTTTTGGGGGGATTTTGTCTTGGACTGTTGCTGGATTTGGCAATTTGTGGAAGATGATGATGATACAGAGGACATGTCATTCTTCTCTAAAATGCTTGAATTCTCTGAAACAGTATGATGGTATGACGACAGGTTGAGGGAATCCAGCTTTTTCATGAGGAGTTTTAGCCTCTTCTCTGCCCTGTTTCTTGATTTGATTTCTGCCCTCATCTTGTTCTCTAGCTCTGTGAGCTGCAATTGAGAGAGAAACATGGAGAATTTTCATATCTATTGATGTTTTTAAAAGAATTAGGTCCGTTCCGCTAAAGTTCTTATTTTGGAAGTATTTATTTTTCGTTTTACGAGACAGGTCATTCTCTCACAATAATGCAGCATGTCAACAATGAATGTTCATGTTTTGAGAATAAAATTCCGGAAAAAAAGTACTCAGAAACTGGTTTTGAAAACAACATAGAAAATGGGGAAAAGAAAAAAAAAAGTAGATTTGAAAATTCTAACAAGATTTAAAAAGGAATAGAAAATCGTCATGAAAATTTCAAAATTAAAGGGCAATAAACGAAGATCATGAAAATCATTCCAAATATTACTATTTTTTTTTCTAAAAGATTACTTATGCTCTGTTTGGACTACAGGGAAAGGGAGGGAAAAGAAAAGGAAAATTTCAACTATTCCCAATTCTATAATTTGTTGTTTTCTCCTCTCTCTCTATCATATTCATAATCAAACAATAGTTTTTTTTTTTTAATTTTCTTTTTTTTGTCTCTCCTTAAGTTCCAAACAGAACATTCGTGATAGATTAATATTAAAAATAGATTGATAGTTTAAATATGCATAATTATAAATAAATTTTGTTATCAAACAAGAAATATTCAAAGATTGGCTGTGAAAATGTCTAGTGAGAGAGAGAGAGAGAGAGAGAGACCTTGTTCTCCATCCGGTCTGCATCTTCTTTGGCGACCCTTGAAGCCGCTCTCTCTGCTACTAATCTCCCCCTTAAACACTCCACCGTTCTCAAATCATCATCTCCTTCCATTTTCTTTCCACTGGGACACAAACCCATGTCAGAAATGTGAACAAACTACACAAAAACACATCTATGTACCTGTGAATTTAGAGAGAGAGAGAGAGATCAGGGGAAACTTCACCTCAATTTTCCATCAACATTGCCACCAGCGATCATTTTGCTCTTCCCTTGTTGTTATACTAAACCAACTGTAAATAGGAGTAATTGTCACTTCTTTAAGACCGACCCTGCAGCAACCAAAAGGCCCCAACTTTCTCGTTTGGGTACTAATCTATCTCATCAGATTCAGAGCTTTCAAAAAAATGTGCCATCCATTTATAGACAACAAAAGGGGGACTTCTCTCTCTCTCTCTCTTGGTGATTTGGAATTGGATCTTAATTTAAATTAGACGGGACGGTCCAAATCTGGATCATGAACTATTCATTGTACAAATTCGTCGTTAAGACTTTTTCGTCCGGTCCAAAACTTGGACCGGGGAGTGTTGAGTGCTCCTATATGTACATACACTGTGTACAGACGCACTTTAGACTCGTCTCGAGTCCTAAAAAAGGATCTGAGCCGCTCATTTTTTTCAAATAGTTTGCTTACGATTCTTGTAAAAAAATCAACTCAACCTGATATCGGTAAAGATGTTTACGAAGCGAGCCGCTCATTTTGTTCAAAATAGTTCGCTAACGGTCCCCGTAAAATAATCAACTCAACCCGATATCAGTAAAGACGTTTACGAAACATCCAACTTTGCTTTAGAATTCGGGCCTGGATTCTGTAGCAAAAGTGGATGTTTCGTAAACGCCTTTACCGATATAAGATTGAGTTTGTTTTTAACAGGAATTGTAAGCAAACTATTTTGAACAAAATAAGCGGTTCGGATCATTTTTGTAAGATCCGAAATGGATCTAAAGTGCGTATGGTACGCGGTGTATGTACAATGAATGTATGTTCCGGTGTTTTAAAATTAAAGGCCAGATCCTGTGACTCTTGTCTCACGAGATCAGGTGAGGTGGGCTCTGTATCACTGTACTCTTTCAGTTACCCTACCCAAAATTTCTATGATGCACCAGTGGTATTGGGGCATCATGCCCCCATTTAATATGGATCATTAGATCAGATTTTAGGTTAATCTGGACTTTTGGATCAAAACCATCTCCAAAAAGTAAGGTAGTTTTACGTTTTTTCAGCCTTTATATTTAGCGAGATCCAAGGATTTAAAAAAAACCGGAGGCATAATGCCCCAATACTACTTTGGGGCATGGTAACCAAACGCCTACCCCACGTTAAATTCATCTGTAACTGTTCATTTATTGCTCCCTCTGGGACCTCTATGGAGAAATGTGCATATTCTACGGTTTTAGTCCAATTCTGGGCTGTTTATGGGCACACTCTAGCTAGACTCACAAAACTTATCATAAATGTTCATCTTTCATTATCTGCCAAAGAGAAATTAGTTTAATGGGCATCGATAGCTATGTCAACACTTCACTCTCATAAAAGACAAAATAAATGACGATTGCAATTTTTAAAGTTACACCATCCATTTTATCTCTCACAAATGTGATATGTTGATACAAACCATTGAAGTCCATTGAGCCAATTTTTTCAGGGACATACTTCTTTTCGAGACCTTGAATATGAATGGTTTGGGTCATAGTTGAGGACGGCAAAGCTGGCACAAGGCCTGGGCCTTGGGTATCCCCAAGGTGTGCCCAATTTTTTGAGGCACCCCAATTTTTTTTAGTATTTGGGTTGGGTAGGACTCTTTTTAGGAAAGGCCTAGATCAAGTTTCAGAAGCAATGCCCAATCTCTTAAGCATCGATACTGAGGCAGTAGGACTTTCTACTTCTCTGTCTTCATTGTTTCCTTCAACTAGCGATGTGGGACTATATGTGGAAGGCTTTGTTTTGCAACTTGTTTATCGCACATCGATAGAGCAAAGGCTCAATTGGCAAAGTGCTCACCTATAAAGCCATCTAATCCACCTGTTCCACTTGCTCACAGAGTGGTTGCACGAGAAAGCAACACATGGGCAGCAAGTATCGGAATTAAAATTAAAATTGTTTTGAAGGGAAATTTTAAAATTTGAAATATATATATATATATCGAGGCGGTTCCGGGGACCCTTAAAAAAACCTCTAACCCCCCCCCCCCCAACAAGTTCCTGATTGAATTTTGATGATCCGAGCCGCTCAATGTAATCAGAAATTGATTTTAAGGGTACTCGTGAAAAATCAGCAAAAAAAATAATCGGGAAGGGCTTCATCCGAACAGTTTTTTTTATTGAACTTTATTGAACGGTTCAATAAAAAACTGCTCAAATCAAGCCATTCCCGATTATTTTTTTTGCCAATTTCTTGCGGGCACCCTTAAAATCACGTTCTGAACACATTGAGCGGCTCGGATCATCAAAATTTGATCGGAAACTATGAGATTAAGATTTTGAGGGTTTTTTTAGAGGGTTTTTTAAGGGTCCCCGGAACCGCCCCGTATATATATATAGTCAAGGGGATTTAATACTATAATTTTGGCTTTCTCTGACTGTTTTATTTTTTTTCCCGTAAAAATTGTCAAGCGTTTAAGGCACAATTCTTAGAACATGTCTTGGGCACCCAAATACCTTAGGCTGGCCCTGAGGGTAGGATCATAGCGGTCCAAAACTGGACCAAATAGGAGGATGAGATATTAAACCAGATTTTGGTCCTTTCTACTAGCCTATTTTCTTAAGCAGATCAAATTTTTTGTACCCGGCCAATTTTGTTATGTTTGGAATATCTATAAGTCGAGAAAATGAGTGCGGTCATTAAAAAAAAAAAAAGAGAAGAGAAAATGAGAGCAAAGTTGGTATTTTGAAAATTGTTTTGATGAAAATGTGGGTACAAGTGTTACACAATTTCAAAAAAATAAAAGAGGTGGAGTGTTATTTTAGAGAATAAAGGGGTATGCAATATGATTTGAGTGAAATCTAGGGATGATGGTGAAGTTTAGTTTGGACGTCCCGTCTCGAACCCGCGAGGCTCCCCCAACTTAAACTCCAGGGTTTTTTGGATTTGTTTTCATAATTATAAATGTAAAAGCATCATTTTACTTCCCAATGAGACATCGATTAGTATCCGATTAGCATGATTTCAAATATGATTGATATTCTTGACAATCTCTACGATATGAATACATATCCAGTTCTTTATGTAGCATAAGCTCATATTAACTAAACCTCGCATTTGAATCTTTGAGGTTGATATAACTCAAATTCTCACTTTACAAACGCGAGTTTTATTTGTCATACACAAAAACCCTCTTTCGTTGAGCTTGACAACAAAAGGATCGACATTTTCAACACCCCAACACTACACACTCCGTTGGCGAAGGGAAAATCCATGGCAATTACTTCGATTTTCCTCAACTCCAACTGCACTCGCCAGCTATCATCTTCTTCTTTTTTGGTAATTCAAAGTATTCCCAAACCAGCTTGCGTGCACCTATCATCTACTTTGATCATCAATTCTCCATTTTCCAAACATTTCCCCTACAAAATCCATGTCAATTCGCTCAAGCTTTTCTTCTCATCACTTCAGATACCCACTGGTGCACCCACACGTAAAATCTCTTGTTTTATTATTCTTCCTTACCTGGGTGTTTCAGGCTTCAGATTTGGACAATTTCACAAGTGGGGGTATTCATATTGTTGGAGTTTGAAAAGAACATTTTTCAATTTTCACAAGGGTTGTGAATGTGGCAAATTTGTGATATATTCATTCTTAGGAAGTGGTCCTGTGAATGTGTGAGCAATTTTTTGAATTTTTTTGGAAGTGATGAGGACACTACTGCTGTTGCCCCTGCAGTATGCCTCTGTCTTTACCCCACCTCACCCCAGCCTAACTTTGCTCGTGTTTGATCGGCCCCTCACTCATGTTAATCTCCTGACACTTATGGACAAAAATCTAGCAACTTTTTTCCTTTTTTTTTTTGGTAACTTAGGGTGTCCTGGGCTAAGTCACATAACTCGCTTGGGTGAGCGGATGTCAAAGTGAAAGTGTCTTTGAAACACATCTTAACCTTCTAGAATCCGTGAGAGCGATGATTGAGAGCGCGAGTGCAGTGCGAGATTTGAGAGCGGGAGCGTAGGACATTTTGAAAGATTATGTGACTAAGGTCCCCGGCCAGCTTGCACGCACCTCGGACTATCCCTACAGTTCCTCTCACAGCCTTTTCATACGCTTGCGCGTGGGGGTGAGGTGACCTCAAGAATTTTTGCCCAGTGAAATCTAGCTACTTTTTTTTGTTATATAAAAGCAGAACACAAACAACTAGCCACTAGCCAGATTTTTCGGCTTTATTAAAAAAACCCGAGTATGGATCACAATTTTTTATTTTTCTGATTTCTCCTGTCGAGATAAACTAATATTTCACAAAAATTTGACACGAAACTAACAAATGCGAAAAAATTGAATAAAGACAAAAAAAAAAAAAAAAAACATTCCAAGTGGCTTATTTAGCCAAATCATCCCTTATCTTTCTTGGGAAGCAAAACTGCACATGTACACCTTATGGCTCACAAAATTATTAGTTTGTCAATAAGTTGCAATAAAAAATGCCTTCAACAAATTGAAGCTATAATTGCCTCTCATCATGTGTGTGCTATGGTAATGATTTTGAAATCTCTGGATTTCTTAATCCATTTTGTTGCTAATCTTTGAGTGGCTTATAAGTTATAGCACATGATTTCTCTGGTTAAAAAGAGGAGGCAGAAAGTGGCTTATAAGTTATAGCACACTCTATTATGCATTTTTGGTGGACCAATTCAATCTTTATGCAGAAGCACTGCTAGAGTGCAGCTAGGGTTTGATTCCCCTGGCCTCCACTGGAATTGGGGATGGTGTTGTGCAGTGATGTGTGCGGCACCGTGTTGCGTACCTCCGAACCGTCGGATTGTGCATCTGACGGCTTGGATCTCATCTCGGCAATGAACGGCTCTTGATCGTTGGTTGCCGAGATGAGATTCGAGCCGTTGGATGCACGATCCGACGGCGCGGAGGTGCGCAGCACGGTGCTGTGCAACTCACTGTACAGCACCAACCCGAAGTCCTTGACATTTTTTTTTTCCAAACATCTAGATTTTCTTGTATCCAAGCCTTTTTCCCTAACTAATCTCTGGAGAGGCAATCTCACAACCCTAAGGGGTTTTTTCTTTTATCCAAGCCTTTTTTCCTAACTAATCTCTGGAGAGGCAATCTCACAACCCTAAGGGGTTTGGCCAAGCGAGCATGAGAAAGTAAAAAGTATTTGTTCTCCCTGAGGTCACAAGTTCGAATCGCAAGGAGGCCAAACATTCCAAATCTTGGCGTCACTGGAGGTTTGTCCGATCATTAACTTCAGGACTTCAGAATTAATCGAGGTGTGACAAGCTGGCCCGAATATGTCGGTCGTTAAGAAAAAAGAGATGAATGCAATCTCACTGGTCCACACACATGCATGTCGAATAATCATGAGGCATGAGCCCAGAATAACCTCAAGAGAGAAGTGAGAAAATGAAAGAGTCTATGATCACCTGTCCATTGTACTTATTTTTTAAGAAGACAATTTTAAGCTAAAAAATCATGTGCTTACGCAAATAATTTTCCTACCACTATGGATCTTGTTTGATAGATCTCATTGAAATCTTTAATACGGTGCAAAAAAAATTGAAAAATTATTTTTCATTTACATTATTTTTGAATTTGAAAATTTGAAATAAGGTACTTATTTTTTAAGAAGGTTTCTGGAACGGGGCCTCCCATGCCTTCTCATTTAGAAATCATGAGCTTTTTAATTAGCCACTAGAAGCAAGACAACAACGTTACGGAAAACTTTCACTTTGACCCCTTTTTTGTTTGGAGAAAGTGCAAATTGCCCTCATCATGTTTATAATATACCACTGCATAATAATTCCTTATGGTTTGTAGACCAAAGTGCACATCAGACACATCTTGCAATGTTGCACCTTGGATGACTTTAAACCACATGATCAGTATCCACATGTATATAATGACTTGAAAGAATTGGGTTTTATTCATTTTCTTTCCTCTTAAGAAATAGAAAACTTATTCAGGAAGCACTCACCACCGGTGGCGGAGACAGGATTTTATTATCGAGGGGCCGGCTTAATAGATATATATTTTTTATCGAAACGTATAATTATTATATCATAAGGTTTTTGTTTTTCAGTTCATTACATTTGTACATTGAATTGATTCTTTGGGCTATTTCAACTGTCACGTGCTTATTTTTTATTCATGAAAGAAATTGAGAAATGAGAATATAAAATAATCAGTTTTTTATCAAACTGAAGCAAAATTATTAAGATTATAAGTAACTATACATGAATAATTATTATTAATATTTAAAATCAAGTATGTATAAAATAAAAAAATTTAAACTCAAATGCTTGGGAAGTTGGGACCGGAGCCCCCCTGGACCCCTCCATACCTCCGCCCCTGCTCACCACTATACAACGATGTGGGGTTATAAAGTCCCATATAGGATAGAGCAAAACTCCAAGGGCACGTTTGATTCCTCGAACCAAGATGGGGGATTGGGGATAGAGGGAAACATGAGGATCTACGTCCCTCCCTGTTCACGCTAATGATTAACTTATGCACTATAATTTTTTTACGTTTGTTAATTTTACGTCAAACTTTTATGTGATATGGGTGAGAGGAACCGGAAAAGTAAAAAATAATGACTTTTACACAAGTATTTTGGAAAATATCTAAGAAAAGGTCCAAAAACTGACTTTTCGAGTTTTTATTTGGATATTTTCCAAAATACTTGTGTAAATAATTTTTTACTTTTCCGGTTCCTCTCATCCTTACTCACCCATATCACATAAAAATTTGCCGTAAAACTAACAAATGCAAAAAAAATTTGAATAAAAACAAAACCAAAAAATTATTCTGCATAAGTTAGTCACTAGCGTAAACATCATAACTTGGAACAATTTTATGAAATAGTGCCTCATATAGTCATATGGTAACTAATACCACCAGAAGGGTGGCACTACCCAGTCCTGCACATCCGGATTAGATTCTCTCCACATCTAATGACAAAAAATAATCCACATCATCTTTGTCGTATTCTAACTAAGGGGGTGTTCTAGTTTCTAAAAAAAATAACTTTTAGAAAAGAAAGGTAATTTCAAACTCAAAAATCATGTGTTTACGCAAATAATTTTTCTATCAATATAGATCTTATTTGATAGATCTCATTGAGATCTTTTAAACGGTGCAAAAAAAATTAAAAAATTATTTTTCATTTTCATTATATTTGAGTTTGAAATTACTTTCTTTTTGAAAAAGAAGGTTTAGGTGTTGTTCCGCTTTCTTTTTAAATCTTTTTTTTTTAAAAGAAGGTAATTTCAAGCTCAAATATAATGAAAATAAAAAATAATTTTTTAATTTTTTTTGCACTGTTTAAAAAATCTCAATGAGATCTATCAAACAAAATTCATATTGGTAGGAAAATTATTTGCGTAAACATATGATTTTTGAGCTTGAAATTACCTTCATTTTATAAAAGTTACTGTACTTTATTAAGAAAGTGGAACACCCCCTAAAAAGAAATCGGAATGGCACCTAAATATACTACTATTAGAGCATCTCCAGGAGACTCGCTCCTGCTCAAGATTTGACGAAAATGGCGAGAAAACCGTGAAAATCACAAACCCAGGGGACTGGCTCCAGCCTCGCCTATTTGCTTGGGATGTACAGTGCCTCGCCCGGTGAGGCGAGGTTTTTCACCTCGCTTGGCTTGCTTCTCGAATCTCGCGCGCAGGTCTCTCTCTCTCTCTCTCTCCCTCTGCCGCAGCTTCGTCGTCGGAAGACAAATCAGAGATCGGTGCTGGGTTATGGACTTTCTCAGTTGTGGGTTTCCCAGTAGGGGGTCTTCCGATTGCCGGCGGTGAGGACCAATCGCCGGTGTCTAGAGGAAGGAAATCTGGAAATGGGTGAGAAGGGATGTGTGTGTGAGAGAGGGGCAGAGGGTTAGAGGGTTAAAGAGTGTGTGTTTGAGAAAGAGAGAGAACAATGGCGACTGACGGTGGAGGCAGGGGTGGTGAGAGAGAGAAAAGTTTGTTTGAGGTTAGTGGAGGGACCCACCAAGGTGACTTATTTATTTTTTTATAAATGGCTAGGGTGTTTGAGGAGGCTGTTGGGTTGTCCACAAATTTAGTGGCTAGCTATCACACTTTTTCTCACCAAAATGGCTAAAAAAATGGTGTGGCTCTTGGAGATGCTCTTACTGGCATCCCTGTATTCATAAAACCCCATCTATTATCCCGTGGACTCTACTTGTCCCATCTTATCTAATCATTCTTTGAAATAATCCGACAATCAGACGTGTCCCGAGAGTAATGAATCTAGGCAGTAGGCACTGCATGCTGTAACTCATCAGTCTTTCGGCCTCGGAAAGGAATGGGACTTAATTATGATCTATGAGTCAAGCAAGGGCCTTGGCCCTAGTGATCAATTAATTGAGTGTTGCTAAGAAGCCCAGGGAAAGGGTGAGACAAGGCTCCAGATGGGCCAGCCCAACAACTTTCAAAAAGTAATACGTACCATTTTATGTTGAGCAATGATCATTGATCCAGTATTCTCCCTTTTTTTTCTTTTTGAACGGGAAAAAGTTTCATTAATCTTTGAAATTGTTACAAAAACTAATAGGACAAGAAGAACAACATCATAGTTCTAACAAAACTAAAACCAATTCTGTGCCCAATCCGAGATCCAAACCCTCGATTGGCAAGGAACCAACCAAAGAACACGTAATGATTATGTTCGTCATCGTAAACATTACCCTCCATCTGATTGATGAAAAAAGTGTAGGGTCTATCGGATCAATACACTTTTTGATAATAATAGAGTCAGTTTGTGATGGGACCCCTATTTTTTCACCAATCAAAGAGAGAGTAATGTTTACCATCTTTCAAGGAGAGTGAACAAAATTATTCTCTTTGAACACGATTCATATAAAGCCTTAGGATATGAGTAACGCTTTGTAACATCATGAACAATCTTTTTTTTGTCTCTTTCTTTTTTTTTTTTTTGCAATAGATGTCGCATATGATCTAACGGGATTTGAGTTACAAGTTTAGGATTCGTTTTGATTAGAGAGTGGAAACGAAAGAAAACACACAAAAAAGAGAGAGAACAAATGACATTTTTTAGAGTTTGATTAGCATGAAAATGATTAATTCGATAAACATCAACAAAGACTTGGTTGAATTATAGTAGTGTTTACTTTTAGAGCAAGGGATGGTTACTCTGATCATTCATTGCACTTGACACAAATATTGCTCATTCAAAAGAAAATCGATGATCGTTGTAAGTACTAATACTTATACTAATTAAACAGAGATGGTTACTCAGAAAATCAATGTTCGTTATAAGTACTATTACTTATACTAATTAAACAGAGATGGTTACTTAGAAAATTAATGTTCGTTGTGCTCCACCAACTACTCGTTCTTTTGGATGAGGTGTCGAAGTTCAGCCCCCCAGTTTATCATCTTGTCCAATCCTTGTGATGAGGTCAACCTGGCCACAACAAAAAAGGGTGAGAGCGAGTTAGAAAAAGAAATTTTCATCATATTCACTTTTTAAATAAAAAATACTTACATAAGTACTCTGATTTTCTTCTCTAACAGCCTAAGGTAAAATTTTCCTCCACTTCCCTCCAAAACAACAAAATCTGTTCCCAGACCTCGACGAAGCGTCTTTTGGAATATACAATCAAAATTCATGTGTGTGGTCAAAACCCCACTTGGTACTGAACTTCTTCACATATAACTTTTTAAACACACTGATCTCAACAGATTAATACTCTAATGGAAGCTCTTCTAGAAGAATATCTTCAAGAGCATTCATCAAAAATGAATCGGCCAAAACATACTTAGATAGCATTTTTTTAGCTCCTTCTAACTTTTTCCTCGCCTCTTTTATTTCTCCATCAACTTTGCTCATAGTCTCAACATTTGTCGTCTCATCCTCGCTATCATCAAAACTTACATGTTTTTCTCCAATATTGACAGCAAATACTCCGATATCTCCAACATCACTCTACTCACCTCCAACAAAATCTTGTCCAATAGGTCATAAAACTATAATATAGAAAACCAGTTCTTCTATAGCAGGTGGTGCTATAGCTTGTGGTATTTTTCTAACATCTCAAAGAATATATTGTAAAGTGGCAGGTAGTATTTCATTAGAAACTCCAATATTGATTAGCGGTGTTCAACATTGTCAGTCGGCTGGCCTCCAAGGTGACCCCGGCCCCTTCTTCTTGGGGCCTTAATTTTGAGCCAAAATTCAGGGGCTTAAGTCGGTGGCCTCGTCCGGTTTAGCTTGAAGCCGACCCTGATCAGCATTCTGATACCACTTCCGTGGAAGAGGAGGAGATTTTGAGTATTTTGAGGAGGAAGAAATATTTTAGACAAGGATGGGAGGAAGGGGTATTTTTGAACGCGAATGTTTTCGGCTTGGTATAAAATTACTAGAACTCTCTCCTATTTATACTACTCTATGGGTGGTTCTAGTCTGAAGATATTTCTTATAGAGAATTTTAGATTTATACCTCTAAAAAATCTTAATATTTTGACAAGGAGCCTCTAGATCTTCTAGAAGTTAGAGATTAAAACTCCTCCAAAAATATCTTCTATATCCAAAATACTAGAGTTTGGCGCAACGCATTTTAAACACAACTAAAATGAATTGCGAAACTATTGACCACCCCCCGCCAACGAAACTGATTTATACGGGAAGATTTTTTCTTAAATTAGGATCAAATAGATTTTTTTCTTACCCTTTTGTTTAGTTTCCAAAAAAAACACACCCCCAAAAAAATTGAAATTGATCATCCGATAAACAAAAAATTTCTTACTCTTTTGTTTAGTTTACTTTGCACTAATTTTATACATAAAATTTTATTACTTTCTATCTTCCCATAATAAAAGAGAGTTGGGATAGAAAAAGTTAGAGAAGATTTTGCCTTGCTTCGGGGAGAGAGAGTGCTAAGGTTTCAAAAATTAGTTCCCTTTCTTGTTTCAAAATCCGGCTCTTTTTTTGGTAATGAAATTTTATTGCTTTCTATCTTTCCATAATAAAAGAGAGTTGAAATAGGAAAGGTTAGAGAAGATTGAAAATAGGATTTTTTCAGTCCTAGGACTCTTCTCAGAGTCCGGCTCCTCTCCAATCCATAGGGAATTGGAGGATCCTCTAATTCTAATTCAATGGCTAGAATTACCATAGTAACTCCAGCCCCAAAGCTCATCTGGCATTCCACGGGCACCCAATTACTCCTTAAATATTTCCCAACTACATAAGCGTCTTTCCTCCCGTTAAACCTACTCTTAAAAATATATTTTTTATATAGCTCATGTTTCGCCATTTCGGTTATCTTATGTTTTTTTGAATTATCTTGTTGTAGTGAAACTCCACAATTAATGACTCTATGTTAATATGCTTCACGTGCAACTTATAGTAATTAGCTACTTTATAATTTTTTTTATAGCTGGATGTTCGGACCAACTTGTGCGTACGTCAACTAATTTCGGAGTCTTGAAAGTAACGATCGGGCAAAACCGCCAGTGGCCCCAAGTAATTTCAACTTTTTTACATAAAAAACAATTACAATGAGTATGCAACATTGTGTGAAGAACGTGGAAATACACTAGTATTAGTAAAAAAAATTCTTATGAGCTACATAATATCAACAAAAGAAACCATGCTGAAAGGGAAAAAAATTACTGATATAACATTAGTAAAAAAATCCTCATGAGCTATAGCCTATATATTATTAGTGGGAAAAAAATCCTCATCAGCTATATAAAAAAAAATTCTTTCAGAGGCTGGTTTAACAGGGAGGGAAAATACTTATGTAATTGGGGAATATATAAGGAGTAATTGGGTGTCCGCAGAATACTATATGAGTTTTAGGGTTGGAGTTACTAAGATGATCTTGACCATTAAATTAGAATTGGAGGATCCTCCAATTCTCTATGAATTGGAGAGAAGCCGGACTCCTCTTCTCAGCCGTAGGATTTATGAAGAATAAATTTGGGCCGTTAGATTTATATACATAAGATTCAAATACTGAACTATTTTATTATATACTCCCTCCGTCCCGGTTTGTTTGTCCTCTTTTTGACTTTTTGAGAGCGTTTGACCTCTCAAAGAATTATCTATAATTTTCAATTCGTAATGTTTTTAGTATGCAATATGGATCTTGTTTGATAGATCTCAATTAGTTTTATTATACAAAATCTTCAAAATCATAAAAAACATTATAAAATGTAAGATATAAGTAGATTTTTGAAAGACAAGAATTTCGACAATTGGACAAACAAATTGGGACGGAGGGGGTAGATTACTGGCATCCCGGTATTCATAAAATCCCATCTATCATCCCGTGGACTCTACTTGTCCCATCTTATCTAATCATTCTTTGAAATAATCAGACAATCAAACTTGTCTTGAGAGTATTGAATCTCTTGTCTCTAGGCACTGCATGCTGTAACTCATCAATCTTTCGGCCTCGGAAAGGAATGGGATAATTATGATCTATGAGTCAAGCATGGGCCTTGGCCCTAGTGATCAATTAATTGAGTGTTGCTAAGAAGCCCAGGGAAGGGGTGAGACAAGCAAGGCCGGCCCTGAGGTGAAGCCCGAGGTGCGGCCACTTTAGGCCTCCGAATTTTATGCAAAAATGGAGCCTCATTTTCCATAACAAAATCATTGATCCAGTATTCTCTCTTTTTTTCTTTTTTCTTTTTGAACGGGAAAAAGTTTCATTAATCTTTGAAATCGTTACAAAAACTAATAGGATAAGGAGAACAACATCATAGTTCTAACAAAGCTAAGACCAATCATGTGCCCAATCCGAGACCTAAACCCTCGATTGACAAGGAACCAACCAAAGAACACGTGAATGATTATGTTCGCTATTGTAAACATTACCCTCCCTCAGATTGATGAAAAAAGTGTAGGGTCTATCGAATCAATACACTTTTTGATAATAATAGAGTCAATTTGTGGTGGGACCCCCATTTTTTCACCAATCAAAGAGAGAGTAATGTTTACCATCTTTCAAGGAGAGTGAACAAAATTATTCTCTTTGAACACGATTCGTATAAAGCCTTAGGATATGAGTAACGCTTTGTAACATCATGAACAATCTTTATTTTGTCTCTTTCTTTCTTTTTTTTGCAATAGACGTCGCATATGATCTAACGGGGTTCGAGTTACAAGTTTAGGATTCGTTTTGATTAGAGTGGAAACGAAAGAAAACACACAAAAGAGAGAGAGAACAAATGACATTTTTTAGAGTTTGATTAGCATGAAAATGATTAATTCGATCAAACATCGACAAAGACTTGGTTGAATTATAGCGTTTACTTTTAGAGCAAGGGATGGTTACTCTTGATCATTCATTGCCATTTAGACAAATATTGCTCATTCGAAAGGAAATCAATGTTCGTTGTAAGTACTAATACTTATACTAATTAAACGGTTTGGATCGTCGAATAAGAACTTGGTTGGTCTAATTTTGCATCACATTAGGAATCACATGATAGATTTTTCGTTGGTAAAATTGATGATTACAACTTTCTACTGGTCTCTACCTCCTTATTTAGCCTGTAATTTGTTTTATCTTTAGAAAAAAATAGTACTAGTATCATTTTTATGCTACAATTCTGACAATGTACTTGAAGAATCTCTTACTATAATAGGAGAAAGTGAAAAGTTAACAGCCAGTTAAAAAAAGTAAACGATTATTTTTATATGAAAAATTCTAAAACCAATCTATTGGGCTGACAATAGTAAGTGAATGAATGTGTATTAAAGAGTATAAAAGATTCAAAACTTCGTATTTTTCATGTCTTCTAATGTGCTTATCATCAACACAATGAGCTGATAATAGCAAGACCGTTTTTATATTTATTTTGTGATCCTTGCAACCACTTTCGTTGTTGCCTATATAGCTTTCCGGAGCAAAGATCTAGGAACACATTAATCTAGGCACAGATCATGGGTATTGGATCTCGGAGACCCAAGATTGCACTGAAGCCAGAATATTTTAGAAAAGGAATTCGTAAGTGCATAACAATATGGATAAGTTCATACTAACCCGTCAATTTGTTATCCAAATTCGAGATTTTTCTTACACTTAGATAACATGAATTACAGTGGCGTTAATCAGTTTTAGTTCTATCTTTGGGTAGGGAATAAACCTATACAGTTTCCCCCCCCCCCCCCCCCCCCCCCCCACCTATCAATAGGACTAGAAAAATGTTAAAAATTCTTTTTCAAAGGAGCTATTTTTTTTAGCTCTGTGGAGTGGCAGAGGGCCCATAATATGCTTCGTGTTTTTTTCATTTGTGAGACCTTGATTCGTTTATCCACCGAAGAGATTTGGTGGTTTTTGTCCCTGTCTTAACCTCTACAATTAGCCACAAAAAACAGCCCAAGTTAACACCACTTATTCTTTATCAACAATGTGTGATGCTCTACAGGGCTTCAACTCAGGACCACATCACCATTCATTTTTAGCATCACAACACCCACCCACCTACCTGCCCCGACCGGGGGATGGTGCTGTGCACTGCCGCACAGCACCGGTCCAAATCTCAACTCCACCGTGTAACATCCGAACCATTCATTGTCAAGATAAAATCTGGACGATGAGATTGCCGAATGGATGACTCGGATGCCGCAGAGCACAGTACTGTGCGGCGAGTGCAAAATACCAACCCCGAGTTGCACCTGCCCTTATTTTCTTTCAGGAGGACGCCATACATTCGGACTGGGAGAAAAAACAGTGAAGTTATTTCAGGATCTTACAATAATGTCATTGCTATATCATTCTCTGACAACAAATTCTGTATTCACCTACAAATAGGGAAGGGCAATGCTGTCCTTACCTTTCCGATGGTCATGAAGTGCTTACGACTACACAA
Source organism: Rhododendron henanense subsp. lingbaoense (assembly GCA_020567845.1). Lineage (NCBI taxonomy): Eukaryota > Viridiplantae > Streptophyta > Magnoliopsida > Ericales > Ericaceae > Rhododendron > Rhododendron henanense. The sequence goes on from CM036318.1 coordinate 40,494,861, forward strand.
ATGTGTGGAACCAACCGCGAAATATTTTTATGGCTCCAACCGATGTGTTTGATGGAAACGCTTAGAATCGAATGTTAAATACGGAGTACTTATTGACACGATACTTCTTCACACTGGCACTAAGTGCAATTTTGTTCACTCATCCACAAAGTGAGTAAACATTACCCTCACCATGTCGGGCTCATACCGAGTACCACTTTGGAACAATCTTATAAAAAATTAAGTCAATTGAAGATCTGTATACGTTGATATAAGCAGTACTCAATTCTTGATCGAAAATTCTAAATAGTAAAGAACAAGCATGGTTTTTGATCAAATACTTACTGGTGGGGAATTACGCTAATTTTTTTGTATGATTTCCAAAAAAGTTAATACCTAAAGTAAACTATTGTAATCGTGAAAGTAGGATTCGGTATGAGTCCTGCACAGATGATCGATAAAGATTTACTTATATTGAGCAGGTGAACAAAATTGCACTCTTACGAACTGCGTGGGAAATATCCTGCTAACCTATTAGTGAACAATGCTTCATTCGACTGATTGATAAAATCAGAACCACTGGATTACCAGCCCCATGATCAAGATCTTCACGCAATCCGATCACGACATGTGTACATCAAACCGATTGTTTGGGGTCGCACCATACTCTGCCCCCCACCAGATCACACTCCCAAATTACTACCGCCACCGCCGCCGCCACCACCACCCACCTTGACAACCACCTCCCACAGCCGCTCAATCTCGCCGTACACGTCATCGGTCGGAAGCCGGTACCGGCAACAGGGACACGTGTTCCTCTTCTTCAGCCACGGCAATATGCAAATCCAATGAAACAAATGATCACACGGCAATTCACAAACATCTCTCCCTTCCCTCATATCCTCTTTGCAAATCACACACTCTGTCCCCACCACCCCGCTCACCGACGGCAGCGCCACCACTGCTGCTACCGACGCCGCTACCTCCCTCCCCTCCTTACCGCCGCCGCAACCCATCACCCCAACAAACCTCCTGCACTTGGCAATCGTCTCAATGTAATGAATGACAATCTCATTAGGCGACATGGGGGTGGTGGAGATTGTTAAGATGGTGTCAGAGATGTAGTTAGCAAGGGTTGAACGCCAGCTGGGCAATGGGGTACTGGAGAGGGACTGGGGGTCGTGCTGGCGGATTTCGCAGAGGAGGAGGAGGAGGAGGGCGGAGTCGAGGTGGCGGAGATTGGCGGTGGCGGGTGGTGGCGGTGGAGTGGTGGTGGGGTGGAGGGAGTGGGTGAGGAGGGAGAGGGAGGACAGGAGGTGGCGGGCGACGAGGAGGGATTTTTGAGGGAGGGAAAGGGAGTGGAGGTGGCGGAGGGTGAGGGAGAAGAGGGTGGGGGAGGAGAGGAGGGAGTAGAGGCGGCGGCGGTGGCGGTGGGAGAGGGAGGAGATGAGGTGGGTGAGGTGGGAGAGTTGGGGAGGAGGGAGGGTGGAGAGTGCGGCCAGGATTGTAGTTTCGGTGGAGGTTATAATCGGGACTTCCTCCATATCATGTGGGATGTTGTGCTATTGGTGCTTTCCACCTTTGTGGGTGTGGGCAGTGTTGGCTTTTTAACAGAAAATTGGTAAGAGTCCAGTTGGGCATATGATAGTCTCTTTTACTTCCCCTTTGTCCTGATTGATTATTCAGTGTTCTTGATTACCGATAGTCTCTTTTACTTCCCCTTTGTCCTGATTGATTATTCAGTGTTCTTGATTACCGCCACGTAATGCTTCAAAGGTCTCTATCCGTGCACGTTGATTTGGGAGTGTGCAAGGGGCATATGCCATTGACGTGGAGGTGGGGCATCTACCACCACACATTCACGCCACGTGAATGTGTTGTGGTAGAGGCCCGCCCAACCCCACATTGGATGTGTGGTGGTAGAGGTTACTGGAGCACTATGTGGCGGTGCCCCAAGAGCAAGTAATAATTTTTTCTATGTTCTCTTATCTCTTTTTTTAATTTTTATTTTCTTCCCATTTGGCCTTTTCTTTTGGTACATGTGAAGCCTCACAAAATACAATAAAAACTCCGCATTTCCCTTAAAGTCTTTTATTTTTATTTTTTGATCACCACATTTCCCTTAGAGCCAGATAAGACTACTTTGATGCCACACTAAAGCCTACATAGTACGAAGTAGGAAAAATTCTGGTTATCTACACGGATGGAATTCTGGGTATTTGATATGGTTTCACAAGAATAACATGACAGGAACAATTAAAATCGCTCTCTAATTAATTTGTCAAGTATTTAACGGTAATGGCGAGTCAATGTATTTTTTTTGATAACTCGGTCTTAATCTTGGAAACTTATTCCACAGTCCATTAGCGATGGGTATAGTCAATGAATAATGCTCATGCTAGTGGTCTAGAAAAGACACGACGACATTACCAGTACGTACTTGGATCTGATCTGTCTCTCATCGATTTTTAAAAGAATTTGTGAGATCCTATAGCATTTACTTCACATTTAGGATTTGCATCGGTAGTGAAATACTACATGGGTCTTTATTAGGGCCTTTGGGTTTCTTTTGTTATTACATGAAAAGCAAGAACGCTAGTATATATGTATCTAGCTACATACGAGCAATGTGATGGTGATCATATTTGTATGTATAATTAGGCCGTGTAAGATGACTCCAGCTCGTTGCACGTATAATTAGGCCGCGTAAGATGTCTGATCAAATGGTACTCAAATACGGTGCACAAGTATAATGAACGGTGTATGGATCGAGTACGTTATGATGCATTGAGATATGAAGGTGTGAACGTGTAGAACCTTGGGAATAGGTGAGGAGGGTGGTGGAGTGGAATGGAAGCTAGGGGGAGGGGTGTGGCTAGGATTTGGTGATGTTGGGGAGGTTTTTGTCGACAAGCATGTGTCCAGTTCAAGCAGTTTTGGCTTTTTCCTTTCTTTTGGTTCTCTCTCTATAAACAAGGCAGAAAGAACAAGCAGATGCAAAGGAAAGAAAAGAAATCATTTGTCCCATCACTTGACTCTGTTGTCCCTACAAATGAGAGAGAAAAAGAGCATTCAATAATGCAAAATTGTGTAGCTAGCTTTGCCACCCCATAGGGTTAGGGGCCGGGGGTTGGTTTGTCACCCTTTTACTTCCAAACCCGCAGAGGACTTGGGGTTCCTGTCGTGCGCCCCGGCACTACAGGGATCTCAATTCCATCCCGTGCCTTAGTCTCATGACAATTACTTTGGATTTTGGGCAAAATCTTGATCATATACAGAGTATATTCTTGTAGAAGAATGATGACGTATCTGACTACATTTTGGAAATTCTAAATAACGTCGGTGAACATTTTGTTTCGACATTGTTGAATGTACCGGTCCATCGCTAGGTATTAGTAGTTATTTATACAATTTTTATAGAAGCATTATATTACGACATTATTTAGCATCAACTAAAGGAGGCATAATGATACTTTTGGGGGATCCAATGTAGACTTAAGAATTATGACACTTGAGTGCCTAGTACCGGAAGCCTTAAACTGCAAGATAGGATTAAGCAATAGAAAAAACATATCCTTGGAACTTCTTCTATTTTACTATGTCCCTAAAGGAATGTGCATGGCACTTTTTTCCCCCTTCGATATGGTTTTCAAGTACTCTACCACAGAATTGATCCTTCTCATTTATAAGCTGGGAGCTGATTTTGTCACACCTTAAATTGTTAACGCCACACCCCTTTTTGTTTTTATTGAGTGAAGTTACTAAAATACCCTTGTTCTTTATGATGCCTACTTTCTCTCACTTGCCAAATGACTGACTTGTCCCTTTCTCTTCCGCTAAAAAAAAAACACCTTTTCACTTCTTTTCCCTCAAGATCGAGATCCCAGTCGAATCTAGGGAATCCCCTTTTTCAAGGGCGGCAAGGGAGGAAAGAGGTTTGGATAGGTTGCAATCTCCAGCGAGGTTGCATCGGCAAAGAAGGGTACTCATTGATCCTATTCCAGCTGGTGCACGTCCACTATTCTTGCTTATTCTACCAGGTAAGTGTCGATCCATCTTCACCAGTGACCATTTTCCTTCTTCATCCCCTTCCAATTTATTGTCTATTCTCTTTCTGAGTCAGTCTCTTGTTTGCAAGTTCAACAATGGATGATGATGGTGAAGACCTCTATGACTTGCCACAAACCATGGAATTTACACATGAAGATTTCTCTGAACTGAATGATATAATAAATCTCACCGCCACAAGTAACATTGAAGAAATATCAGAGATGTACAAATCATTCAACTCTACAACTGATTTTGGTAATATCCCTTCATTTATGCTTGGGTTCTAGATCTAGGGCTTCTTTTTTTTTGAAATTTATTCTTCATCGGCTTATGCTATAATAGAGGAATTTTACTTGTGAAGTTGTCCCAAGTTCTAACTGATTCTAGGTTCTTCTTGTTTTTGGAAACACTATGGGTATTTTGCACCTCATTTATATACGACTGGTTTGGTCCCCACCTACTAACTTAGTTTTGGACTATAGTTTGATTAAGTCGATTTTTTATACCTACTATCAGGACCCCACATTCATATTATAATTTGACTACTTCAATTAGTTCAATTTTTTATACCTACTAATTTGCTTAGGTTAATTTCTTATTCGTATGATAACATTAGAACTCCAACATTGAATATCCACTTTGTGGATTTGTACTTTAACAGGTGGTGACATAGAAAATGAAATGACCAAAGTGGACAATGTCGAGTCTAATGGGCTAAAATCATTGTTAACCAAGAATTTTTCAACTCAAGAAGAGCTCCTTGATATGGTCCGCAAGGTGGGATTAATGGAAGGCTATGTCACAACAATCAGGAGATCGAAAGTAGGTCGTTATGTTCTTATTGGTTGTGATAGAGGTGGAAAATATCGAGCTCGTGGCACTAGTGTTTCATTGGATGAAAGGAAAAAAATATCGGCATCTCGCCTTATAGATTGTCTTTTCCAGATAAAGGGAAAAAAGAAAGTTGGTGAGAGTTGGAAAGTGGAGATTATAAATGCATCTCATAATCATGGATTGTCAAGTGATATGTCCGGACATCCCTATTGCCGTCGTTTTTCACAAGAAGATATGTTAAGCATAAGACAAATGACGTTGGCTGGTATACCACCTCGACAAGTTCTTTCTTCATTGCGGCTGAGTGATCCAAGTTGTAAAGCAATAGCAAGGACAGTGTATAATGCAAAAAATGTCATCACGAAATAAGTTTTAGCAGCTCATACAATGGTTCAAACATTATTTGATGAATTGGGTAAAGGGGATTTTTCTTTCGACGTAGAACGTGATGGAGATGGCCATTTGACTCATTTGTTTTTTGCACATCCTTCTTCAATTGCACTAACCAAGAGTTATCCATATGTCTTTGCAATGGATTGCACATATAAGACGAACAAATATAAGATGCCATTGCGTGATATAGTGGGAGTTTCAAGTTTTAATGGATCATTTTATTCTTGTTTCGCCTTCATGCAAAAAGAGGAAGAAGGAGATTATGTGTGGGCATTGGAAAGATTCAAAAAACTTTTGGGTCATGACCAACAACCTTTGGTGATTTTATCAGATAGAGAATTAGCACTAATGAACGCTATTCAACTTGTTTTCCAAAGAACTGCTCATGTTTTATGTGTGTGGCACATTGAGAAAAATGTTTTATTGAAATGTAAGTCACAATTTGAAAGTGGAAAAGATTGGGAGACTTTTTTTATCGACTTGGACTAATGTGATTGAGTCGGTTGATGAATCTTCCTTTCATGAAGCTTGGCATTTACTTGAAGTTCAATACAAGGAGAAGGAATATGTTATCAATTATCTCAAGAATACTTGGCTCCCTTTCAAAGAGAGATTTGTAAATGCATGGATAGGGAAACATCCACATTTTGGGCATCGTGTCACTTCAAGGGTTGAAGGTGCACATTCAACGCTCAAGAGATATTTGATAGTTTCCACAGGTAATTTCCGCGAGGTGAGGGAAAAAATTTGTCTTGCAATTGAAAATCAATACAATGAAATCAATACGAAGATTGCTAGTGAAAAGCTTCACGTTACCCATAAATTTCAGATTCCTATGTTAAAGGAACTTGTTAGTCATGTTTCATTCTTTGCACTTGGAGAGCTTTTCAAGCAATGTGAATTGGCTCGGACAGATTATGTATTGGGACCTTGTACTGGCCATTTCTCAAGAACCATGGGTCTACCTTGTGCATACATGATGAGAGATAAGAAAGATAAAACTTTGCTACTTGATGATATACATCCACAATGGAGAATTGACAGATCCTTTATTGATATGGATGGTGGAGTAGACACAAATGGGAGTGAAATTGAAAGTCTTCTCAAGAGGTTCCATGATAAATACAAACAATTGCCTCTTGCTCAAAAAGAAGATAGCCACAGGCAAATTGCTGAACTTGTTGACGGTGAATTCCGTTGACTCTTGAACCTAACATTCAACCCCACAAAAGTTCAAAGAAAAGAAAGGGTGATTCCTCTACCACTCGTCATCCTTCAGCATTTGAGATCGCGGAAAAGACCCGTAAATGTAGTGCTTGCCACCGTGTTGGACTCAATAGCCGCACCTGCCCACACAAGGAGAAAAACAGTAGCCCGGACCCTCATTTTGTCTTGGCCAACCAAGATGTCTCTCTAAATATGCTAGAAACACCATGTAAGTTATCTATTTATTCTATTTCATGATACATGAGCATATTTTCCTCGACTCATACATGTTTCTACCTAGCTTTATTACTGATATACTTTCCAATTACTTTTGTGTAGCTCAATATGAGATCAATATGTCATTGTAGTTATAAGTGTGGTGGAGATCATTATCGTGTTGGTGCTCAATTTTTCTGTTTTTTGCAGAGCACAAATTAGACAAAGACGCATCCACTTTTTGCGGAGCACAAATTAGTTGAATGTGCAGAATCAGTTTGTGGGGAACTTGTTGAATGTTTTTGGACTGGTTGAAGAACTAATAGTCATGTGGAAGTTGCTAATTTTTTGTGGAAATGTATGTAGAACTAATGAAATTGCATGACTGTATGTGATGGATGATAAAGCTTTAATTGGAATTGTATGATTTTAGTAGTGAAGTATGTTTTTTAATGGAGTTTTCTGGATGTTTTTTTTTCCTAAGTCAGTTGCAAGAGAAAGGAGAAGAAACCTTTTTTGGGTTTTTTTAGTTCTTGTCTGCCCCTTTTTTTCTAAGTCAGTTGCAAGAGAAAGGAGCATATTCGGGTTGTAATTTATGTGTGCTCTTTTATTTCCTTTGTAGTTGGAGAGAAAGGGGCAAGTCAGTCATTTGGCAAGTGAGAGAAAGTAGGCATCATAAAAAACAAGGGTATTTTAGTAACTTCACTCAATAGAAATAAAAAGAGGTGTGGCGTTAACAATTTAGGGTGTGGCAAAATCAGCTCCCTAAATTAGTTACGGATCCAACTTCTCTATAGCCATATAGAAATTAGTACCGTTCAATCACGCCCGTTCATTCTACAATCTATGATTCAATGGTTTAGCCTTGTTCTCTTCCCTTTTCAAAAAGAATTTTTCAAAAAATTCCTCCTAGATTCCCCCCTAGATTCTCCCTACTTCCAACATTTCTCTCTCTATCTCTCTCCACTTATTACCCCTACTATTTTTCAAAAAACTTTTCAAAACACAAACCAAATAGATTTGCAGAAATATCCTATAGGTAAGATATATCGTATCCTGTAGCATACTTCAGCAAACTAATCCATTAAATCAACTTTTGCTCGTCTACAAAATGAAACGACATCATTGCCATATAAATCTATCTCTATTTGCCATTAAAATAGGGCCGGACTATTTGCAACCATAAATTCCTATACGTAGCCCGTGCTAAAATTAATCAGTTTCGGAAAAAAAAGCCCTTTAAAAAAATGGACAAAAATACCCCCAATGAAATGACGTGGTTTTAGGATACAAAGGATCATCCATCATCTTCCTACCCACTCTTCTTCCCCAACCCACCTCCAACCCTAATCAACATTGTGATGAACTCCGGCGGCAAAGGAAAATGTTGGGCTGGGGAATCGGAATCCCAAGTTCTGCTAGAGAGAGAAGCCCGTGCTTGGGTGATCGTACGGAAATGAAAGGAGATTTGCAGAGGCCTAATTCGTCGTCTTATGCAAATTCAATTCCATTGCATTTATACATTACGGTCTTACTAGTTGATAGGAAAATGGTTCATTTTTTGTCCATCAGGTGTACCTCTCTCTCTCTCTCCCTACTAAAATGTTGACGATGAACTCCGGCGGGTGCCGCAATGCTGGGGTTTATGTTAGGGCTCAATGGACGCAGAGGTGGAGAGTTTTCATTTCTCCGCCGACGAACCAGTCCCATTGCGCATTAGGAAAATGCGCGATGTTAATCGCGCATTCACGAAATGCTTTATACGGAGCATAACGCATTCTGAAAATGCGTTTTTACCAAAAAAAAATAATATGACGCATCTTTAAGATGCATTATAGAGTATTCATGTAGTAGAATCCGAACTTTCCAAACATTTTCGAGTTTTAAAATCCAAAATTTTCTAAATTTTCAAGAATGTGTATCCGAATGCCGTCAATTTTTTTTTTGAAGGAGTTGGTGTTAAAGGAGGTTGTGATGGCGGGTCTGGTGTGGTCCGGTGCAAGCCCCATTTCACCATTGGACGAAACTCTGATTATTGAATACTTGCCGACAAAACGTGGCCATGTGGCGTGGTGGCGGATCCTATCGCCATTGGTGGTGAATGGTTGGGAATAAAACTGGTAGTGCAGGTGTGGTGCAAGTGTGGTGTGGTGGTGGTTATGGAGGAAGAGAAACAGGTGTGGCGTGGTGGTGGTTATGGAGGAATCGGGGAGGAGTTCAAAATTTGGGGAAAAATTAGGTTTGGATAGGGAAGGGTATTTTGGGAGGTTCATGGATATTTATTAGGTTGTATTTAGTAAATTGTTATAGGATTTGTGGGTTAGATTTAGAACAGACTACCTTTAAAAAATTTATGGTTGCAAATAGCTCGCCCATTAAAATATATTAACACAAGTAATCTAAAATTCTACTTTTCAAGAAAGCAACTAGTTCTAAAAGGAACCTTGCTACTGGCACAGTAGATCTGTGCATAGACTGTGCACAGATCGCGTTGTGGGGCCTTTAGAAATAATTCGATCCGTTAATTATGTTTAAAACATTTTTTCAAGAGCCTCCGCGAAAAATTAGCTCAATCCGATACCTATAAGTGCTTGATCTAATCATCTAACTTTTCATTCGGGTTTTTGAAGAATGAAAAGTTAGACAATTAGATCAAGTACTTATAGGAGTCGGATTGAGCTAATTTTTCGCGGGAGCACTTGAAAAAATATTTTAAACATAATGAACGGCTCGGATTATTTGTATGAGACCCTTAGTGGGCCCCACAACGCAATCTGTGCACAATCTGTGCACAGATCTGCTGTGCCAGTAGACTTTCTGTTCTAAAAGTGATTCAACTCAATTGTTTGAAAACCAAACAGGTCCTTATCGGCAATTGCCCTGGGCTCTGTTAAACCACTTAAACGCTCACTTCTTTACCCATTTGTTGCCCCTTAGATTTCTCGATTCCCTGTTTTTCTGGGATTCCTTCAACTTCAAGTCTTCAATCCACGATTGCCTGAGCACAGTCTTGAGATTTTTTAAGTGCAGTTTTAAAAATCTTTCAAGTGGTCAATTTTTTTTTTATAATTAAACCCTAATTCACCCCATTTGTCGCCCCTTTAGATTTTCTAGATTCCTTTGTTTTTCTGGGATTCTTTTTAACTTCAATCAACAATTGCCTGAGCAGAATCTTGAGCTTTTTGCGCCAATTTTGAAATGAACCTTCAAATCAGACTTCCGAGTTTACAGTGACCTAATATCAGGTATCTTCTGATCGTTTCAACTCTTTGTTTAGTGATCCTTATGTTTATATATCTTGAATTCTCTGAATGATTTGGTTTGTATACTTCATTGTGTTTGTATGCTTTATGCAGTTTTGGGTTTGGATTTGAACCTATAGTTAGCAAAGTCAATTAATTCATGTTCTGTTTGTTGTAATGGAAAACATTACTACCAAGAAAATGATAAATGATAAATGGACCCTTATAGACATACCAACGGGTTGTCGAAGTGGTTAATCGACTTGCCTCGGCGGGGCTTACCGCCCCAAGGTTGCAGGGTCGATTCCCCTTGACAAGGATTTGTCCTCGGGGCCACCTCACCTTAGGCGTTTATTGGGACACGTCATCACCAAAAAGAAAATATATAAATTAATAAACCAATTATTTTGGTTAATTTACCAGTTTCTTTGTTTTTCCTTCACAAATCCCTCCATAAATCCAAGAATCAAACATAGCCTTGGAGTTTGGAATGATCTATGGGAAAACTGTGAATATCTTCTTGATGATTACTGCACTGAAGAAAGGTGTAGAAGATGAGGTTGGTGCTCGAGATATTCCCTACAAATACTTACGTGTAAGTGTGAAAAAAGGGCCAAACTTGCCTGGGTAATCGTCTGTTTAAGGTCATCGTGGATGAACCACAATTATGGTTTCGTAATAGAATCCATTGAGAAACGACCTGAATTAACTGTATTGTAGTTTGGTGTTGGTTACAAGTATCCTATGTTACATGGACTCGTCTTAATGTAGAACTTACTCGTGTCAGACACTTAACTCTAGGTAGGGATATAGGATATGCGTCCAAAATGTTTTTGTCACATGTCCTGCTAGCAATCATAACTGTAATTTTAGTTTGCAGGGAAACTATGCATAAAAGTCCTATATTATTCGTTAATTGCTTTAAGACGCCTCCTAAATCTTAAAGAAATGTTTTCTATGACCTGAGTCCATGTACAATAGCAAGTATCCAGTGTATACTCTAGAATGAGTGGACCAAAGTGTTGTTACCTGGAGTGCGTCCTCAACATTAGAAAAGACAGTATGAACTAAAAATCTAAGGGGTGAGAACTTGGTTTCTCCTACTTCTACCTTTGACCTATGAAGCACTGACACCTCTAGAGGTTGATGTATTGTAATATCGGACACGGGGGGACACGCCACGTGGCGTGTCCCATAATTTAATTTAAATTTTTGAGAGAGACATGGCTGGGGACACGGCGGGGGTCAAAGTGTAACTTTTTTTTAAAAAATTTGTGGGTCAAACTGTAATTTTTCAATTGGGTAGTATTGAACTTATGGATGTCTTATTTTGTTTGAATGGTATTGGAACTATGGATTGTCATTTAAACTTGGGAAACAATTGAAAAACCAATATAAATAAATAAATATATCCATGGCGTGTCCCCCGCCGTGTCTGTGTCCCCATTTTTTTTAGAATTCTTGTGTCCCCGTGTCCGTGTCGGTATCTGTGTCCGTGCATCATAGCCTTTGACTTTACTATTGCAGAAATGTAACATGTCTCTCTTTGGATGGCACGTAGAAAACATTGCGAGGGTTCGAGAGGAGCCTACGGGTTGCATGGACAACTTGGGTATCTCTTTGCCTTACCTGTCTTGTGTATATGAGAATGCCTTTTATATGTGAAAACTACCACAGAACCCAAGAGTAATCTTTCTCCTGATAAGGGTGATTGGATAACCCGTTGAAAACTATGAGTAAACAATTTCTGGAAAATCCTAAACTGAGGATGCATCCTACAATTGAAGAGGTAGTTATATCTCCTTCTATAACTATGCTTAAGCAGGACGGGTTTATTCTTGATGTTTGGAATTGCTTTAAAGGTCAAACAATATGTATCATTTGTTATCCAAACAAAGCTTGTAATTTATATCGTAATATGTCCATGGAAATCCGAAATCCAATAGAATTCTCGCATAAACCTATATCTACAGATTCTCATCTCAGAGTTTGGAACTTGGGATCTTTAATCAATAGCAACACAACTTTGGTTGGGATTTTATACTTAAAACCTATCATACCAACCTGACTATGGAGGGGATTGTGGACAATATCTTAATGAAAAACCCACACCTTGGCTAGTACTCAGGGATCTTCTGGAATTAGGCTTGTAATTTGGTCAATCTGTGAGTAAAATGATCGAGGATCAGGCAAACTTTGAAATCCAAATACCGCAAGTTTTCTTTTTGAAATCTGCATTCCAGCGTTTCAAATAGATTGTGGACATGATTTGACTTTTTTTCTCTTTCATAGTTACGTGTCCAGCTCATGTTGGCACGGTGCATAGCTATCTTGTACATGTTTTGAGTTGATACACTATTGAGTTCTAAGTATTTCCACTTTGCTTGTAGTTTTAACCCTTTAGTTTGCAGTGCATTATTGGTACCACTTCATGAATATGCGGACTATTTATAGATGTTCATCAGTTTATGTTTGTAACTTTCTGGCAATGCAAATCCTTACATTGGGCAGTGATTCTTTTTCTTTTTCTTTTTCTTGGTTCAACTACTTAAAATTACTGTACTCGGCAGTCACATTTTAAGCCCTAACATGATCTATAATACAAGTCCATAAGATGAGTAATCATTGACTTTTTTTTTCATACAGACCAATAAGTTCTATCTGCCAGATTATTGAAGAAATCCACTGGAGATGGACATCACATGTAAAGAGGAAGAATCAGAAACTTTACCAACTGCGGTGTTTGAGTTACCTGGGGAACCTGCTATTGTTATCAACGGCGTTCCTCCATTGCCCCCGAATTATAATGCTCTTGTACCCTGTGACATTGTAGGTGAAGCTAATTCAGACAGGACAACAGGTTTTGGTGAATGGCTGAAGGGAAGACAAGTTAGGAAGTTGTTCGGGGAGCAGTTTTTTAAGGGGAATGTCACTGAGTTTGACAAAGAAGCCGGTTGGTACAAGGTGGTATACGAAGATGGTGACGATGAAGATCTTGAGTGGCATGAGTTGCAGGAAGTGCTCGTTCCTCTGGATGTTACTATGCCGATGAAAGCATTGGCTTTGAAGATCATCAAACAGAGACAGAAACCCTCTCATAAAACTGGGAAGATGGTGACCAAATCTAGAAACCCTCAATCGAGACAAACGGGATTCAGTAGTTAGTTAGTTGGAGACACAATGTGAATCTACAACTGCAGACTGCTAGATTTCAGAACGTACGCAATTAGGACATTGTAATAGAAAAGCATGTTTTTGGAGCGATGAACAGCATACTGTGACGGCGTGACTGCTAAATTTCTCAATCTGAGAACTATGGGTATCAAGTTGAGCAACTTTTGCAGCTTAGTTAATGGGACTTTTGTGTGATATTTTTTTTTCCCCGGTAAAAGGTTTTTCCATTAAAACCCTAACACATAATACAAGACAGTGTCTAAAGGACCTACGCAATACTACTATTTAGGCCATGCAAGACCAAGAAACAACAGAAACAAAAACAGATAGCATGGCAGTCAACTGCCTAAGCCAAAACACACCTAAACAACAGAGATTCCACGGTGAGAATTTGAAGAAAAAACTTAGGCCATTTTACCATCTCGTTTACACTTATTAACAAGTTATGGTATTTTAGCATCTTGTTCATACTGGAGTAATTAACAACTTGTTAACATTTTTTTCACAAACATACCCATCTATAACTTAATTCACTACCGAAAACAATTTGAGATTTCGCAACAACTTATTCATTACCGGAAACACCTAACAACTTGGAAACACCTAGCTTGATTGCAACAAATTCTTTCTCACAACTTATTCACTACCGGAAATACCTATTAGTAGGATTTAAACCTCCAGTTTTGGAGTTGCGAGGTTAATGGAAGACCGGGACGCCAGCTTACGAAATTCCAACCTCCGGTCTTGAAGACGCGAGCTGCTTTAATTAACGAAACGGCGCAGCATCATCATTGGACATAAACCCAGATCGTCTGCTCGTGTTTCCGACTTTCGAAACCCACCCCCCCCCCCCCCCCCCCCCCCCCGCCTGCCTCTCTCTCTCTTCCTAGAGTGTGCGAAGGCCGCCAATCCTCCCCCGCTAAACCGTTCGACGACGTGCCTGAAGGCACCATCTAACCTCCCAAGCACCACCGTGCGAAAGTCTCTCACCACCACTGTTGGATGCTTCCCACTGTTCCCTCCATGTACGTCCGACCCCCCCTCCCGTCCCCCTTCTCTCTCTCTCTCTCTCTCCATATATATATATGACGCAAAAACAAAACGAAGAGTACCCCAAAAAGTCTCAAAGTTACTAACAAACGAATCTTGTTAGATAGTTTAAGATTGTTCTAAGTTAAGCAGTGTTCATCACGAAAAGGTCGGCATTAGGGGCCGAAATATTTATGGGTTTGCTTATTTCTGTCTCTGGGTTTGCTAATTTGGGGTAAAGATTTTTGTTTTTTTGTTGCTTATTTCTGTCTCTCATGTGGGGTTTTTTTTTATTGGTTTTTTGACTGTGATTATGGTGGTTTGGCTTTTTATGCTTTGGTTTTGATTAATGTTTCCGTTATGAAGCCCCTGCGAAGGAGTTCAAATATGGGTTGGTAAGGGTTTGACAAGAAGAAGGTGATCATGGCAAGAGGAGGGGCAAAAAAGATTAATTGATTTGTCCCGTCCAAATATGTGAATGCTAATTTTTTTAAAATCTTCAATATTTTCTATTTCCCTTTTTTTTTTGAAGAGAAAAACATAAACTTGTTTATAGAAGATAGAAATTTGAAAACTGGAATTTGACAGTGGTACCAGACAGAGCTTAATTGGTTTCGTGTATGTGATTTCTCAGATCTTGAACTCCTACTGTCCTACCCGAAGCCATTGTGGAAGCTGAACATCTCTTGATTTTTGGTGGCACTTAAGGAAAGAACATTGTTGCGGATTATGATTGTGTCTTATTGCTATTTGTAACGAAGAACGCTGCTATGCTCCGATCTCTTTCTTTAGAATGCGTTCCAATCCCAGGCTAGGATTTCTCTTAGCATGTGGCAATAAATCATTGTTTCATGCTCTGTTGTTGAATAAAAAATATGCCATTGCAAGGGGAAACGGGGACTTGTTGTCGACTGCTATTCCAAGCTCCAATAGCTTTGCTTCTCTCTGCAGAATTTTTGCCGCTTATTCATTCTCGGGTCGCCGAGCATTTTGCGGCTACGCCGTTGAACAGTTCTCAGATGATGAATATGAGTGCGACTACGACAATCATAAGGTTTTTCCATATAGATAACCAAATATGTTGATACTTTGTTTATCTGTGTTTAATTTATTTGCGTCTGCTGTTTTGTATATGTATTGGTAGTTCTAGATATATATAACAGAGGTTTGAAGCTCTTTACCCGTAGTTCAGTTGCGTACTTGCAATATTAGTCATTGAGGTTCTCGCTATCTTAGAAAAATCTGTTCAACCTTGACTAATATAGTTAATTAGGAGAGTTTTCTTGGTGTTTTGGGAATTCCAACGGAGGATGAGTTTTTTTGCGGCATTGGGTATGCGGAAGGGACAATTCCCAAACTGGGTGTTTTGCCAATAGGATTACGAGCAGAACAACCCTGATAAGATAAAAAAACAAATATCAAAATAGAGGGTTATTTTAGCTTTTTTTTTTTTTATAAATTTTTTATTGTAAATTACTTGTTGGAGTAAAAGGGATGTACATGGTCCAAGTTTCGTTTGATATCAAAAGCTTTTCTCTTTGGCCCAATGCAAAAAATCTTTCTTCTGTTTTCAAAAATTGTTTTACTTGTTTGAGTGACTGATCAGGGCGTGATGGGGCGAGCGATTAATGACACAGCTCATACAACAGAACCAGTTTGTATATGTATAGAGGGTTTGTGTGTGTGTCTTTTTCCAACTTTTATTCCCACAGTGCCGGTTATGGTGTTTCCATACCCCATGTTGTTCACTGTTTGTTAACGTTCTTTTTTGGGATGAAGGCAAACAGTGGCCATCAAAGTTAGTTCAAAGGCTTTTGATACTGAGAAGCATTATGTAAGATTCTCAATGTCCTCTGTTAAACACGGTCTTACATTCTACGGTAAGCGAAAAGATAAGCTTTTCAAACAGGTATTGGTTGCTCATAAACCCAGAAAACTTTTGTAGATTTAAATACATATTTCCCCAGGAGTCTATTGTTGATGTGGTCTGTGACTATCTATTTAGTATTCTCTGTGAGCATAAATTGTGAATTTATTAGTATAGTTTAGACAGGTAAAAGTTGGGAAACTTGTGTTTGAAAGCATTGTATTGATGGCAGGCATCTTCTTCTGTGTGCAACATTGATGAGTGGAAATGGAAACTTAGCTTGTTATTACGAAGTGAAAAGGACCAGGAAATTGTGTCCCGAGACAAAAGGGATAGGAGAGACTATGAACAAATATCTAACCTTGCCAAGAAGATGGGCCTTTACTGGTGGGCTAAACATTTACGTAGTATACTTTTGTTGGTTTATAATGTTCTAGCGTTTACTGCATTTTTCTTTGCACTGAAATTTTGCATGTGTAGTGAAATTTATGGAAAGGTGATGGTTGCGAGCAAAGTTCCTCTTCCCAACTATAGGCCAGATCTTGACGATAAGCGGCCTCAAAGAGAGGTAAACTTCTGGTTGCTCCTAGAAGTATCTCAATTCTATGTTTATGGGAAGTTCCATTGATGTCTGGGAGATTCTATTTTTTATTTGCTGTTCTTGCAGGTGGTTATCCCGCTAAGCTTGCAAAGGAGAGTGGAGGGTCTGCTGCAGGAACACCTTGATAGAATGCAGTTGAGTTCTGAAAAGGTCAGTGGCACTTCAAGTGACATTAAGGTCACTGATCGGGGTGAAGATGTACATTCAAATGAAGATCCTGATTCATTCCTAGATGGTTCTGTTATGGAAAAGGTTCTACAAAGAAGAAGTTTGCGAATGCGTAATATGCAGAGATCATGGCAGGTGTCTTTCATTTCCTCTCTGTGCTACTTATTCAAGTTTTCATAAACTGACCTGTTAAATGTCAATTCAGGAGTCCCGTGACTCTAAATGGCAGATTCTACATTTGACTACCTTTTTTTATTGCTCAATCTTCTAATGCAATTGATTTGGCTCTTTTTATTGCAAAGCTCTTCTTCCTTTTTATGAGTGGGTGTTTTTTTGTCTTCAATCTTCACTATTAACTTGAGATAATGTGACAGCTTCATTTCAACCATTCAACTGACAGTATCATTGTCCCTGGGTAGGGGACATAGAGTCTTACACCATGCTAATGGGCAAAATTGTTGTTCCATGCATAGAGAGTGTCAAAGTCCATGATTTTGGTTTGAAATTCAACTGAGAGCAAGTGATGCAGACAAGTGTACTGACAGAAATTAAGTGACAAGAAAAACTACTGACTGTTTTGAATTAATGATGCTCTTTCTAAGTCCAAGTACATAATTTGCTTTGTCGTTAGGCTAGATCCCTCAAAAGGAAAATAGAAGCATAGTAACCACTACTAATTCTTTTTGACCAAGCAACGATTAAATAGGGACAAATCAAATCAACTCAAGGTAGGAAAGCTCCCCAGCTTAATCCAAGGGAAAAAAAGAGTTCTCTAAAATTACCGGTGCGTCATTCTCCTCATCCTGCTCAAGCCTATTCTGGTTCTGGAGTTGATTTGTGGACAATGAAGGAGCCTTTATGAGGATTGCGTCCTGTTCTTTTTTCTTTATTTATGGGAAAATGACGGCCCAGGACGTGTTTTGATAATTAATACCCGTCAAGGACAAGCTAAGAACATTTGTTAATGCTGAAAATGTCCTTGGCGGGTATTAATTATTAAAACACGTCCTTGGCCGTCATTTTCCCTTTATTTATAGATGAAGGGCTCATTATATTTCAAGCCATAATGGGAATGTATCATTTTGGAACTTCCACCCATGTGGATTGCTCTTGTTGCTTTTTTGAAACTGAATAGAACCTTTTATTGTAGGAATCACCAGAAGGCAGGAAAATCCTTGAATTCCGGAGATCTCTGCCTGCATTCAAGGAGAAGGAAAGGCTGCTCGAAGCAATTGCGAGGAATCAGGTTGGATATAGAAACTCATACCCGTCCTTTCTTGGTTTTCATCATGGTAGCTTAACAAGTTGATTTTTTTAATGCGTTTTGAATGCGTTTTCATGCTCTCTACCAAATGGTTATTTGATTTGGCCCTTGTGCTGATTTTTCTTTTGTTAGGTCCTCCAATGCTGTTGGTCAATTGTATGATCTTACTTTCCTCGGTCCGATTACTTTGACTGCCACCTTAATCTCGTTAAAGTTTGCCTTTTGGGTTGAGGCAAGGGGGAGAAAGAATCAAACAATTCACAAAGTTGCTTTACCATGCACATAATATGGTGTGTGGAAAGAGGACAATAGAGGATTTTTTTTTCTTTTCTTGTTTGAGCTTCATGTCTTGTAGATTGGAGAAATTCCTTGAGGTCGTTTATTACTAGTGTTTTTTTTTTTCCTCATCTTTGTTTGGTTCTGCTTGTGTTGGGCGTCCCGTTTGGAATTCATGGTATGTTGTGCCTTGTTCATAAAATCAGCCTAGGCGCTTGGCAGACCCCCAATGCCTAGATTTTAGGGTTAATTAGGCATTTCTACAGTGGTTGGCAATTAGTTGCCTATTAATTGGCTCAGGGGCGATTAATCAGAGGGGTGTGTTTAATCGTTTTATTTTGTGGTTAAACGTGTAATAGTAAAAAGTACGAGGTGATAAGTGTTATTTCACAAAATATATATGCTATATACACAAATACATACGAAAGCACTAAATTGGTTAACAAAGTATATACTTTAAATGCATAACATAAATACGTAGTATATATTTAGTGTTACTTTTTAGTGGTTACTTTAATCTTAATTCATCTAAAAGTGGGTTTCCATGTAAGATAACCACATTCATGTTCCCTTTTAGAATTTTTTTTTTGTGGTAAGTGTACCATTTTATAACCAACCAAACCAGAAAACAAAGGGAATAAATCCCAATACAAGTACCTATACACAGAAGTATAACCTCACTACAATCTACAGTTGTAGAAACAAAGAGAAAACAAAATTATGGGGTAGCATTCCCAAGGACTCTACTTGAGATATTCCAATGGCTACAAAGCCTTTGCTTCTCAAGTGAGTTTGGGAAGTGCTTCCAAGTACAGACCCTTAGCCTTATATTTTCATCAAGATGAGCTAGCACTTCGTTGGCACTTCTAGGCTTTCCCCCAAATACTATGGAATTCCTTTCAGCCCAAATGAAATACACTCCTGCAGCAAAAGCTAATTTGAACAGCATGGCACGAAAACTTTTGCCTTGACAGAAACTAGTTGCCCAATTCACTTCCATGTTCCAAGCCTCAGCTCCCCAATGAATCTGGAATCTATGTAAGATCACTTCCCAAATAGAGCTGGAAAAACCACACTCAAAAAACAAATGTTGCAAAGTCTCATCGCATTGGGAACACAAAACACAACCAGGTTCAATCTCCATGCCCCATTTGCGAAGCCTTTCTTTAGTTGCCAGCCGCTTCCAACATGCTAACCATAAAATAGAAGACCATTTAGAAACATTATTAGAAGACCAAACAAGAGAGGCCCATGGAACCTTTGGACCTTTGTGTCTAATAGCCTCCCACGTGTGTTTTGTAGTATAAGCACCAGTCGGAGAGATAGTCCACACCACTTCATCACATCTGTCCCTTTGAGGCTTCAAATAGTCTGGAATTGAAAGCTGAATCTGTTGCATCAGATTGGATCTAGGCCTAGGCCAGTGCCATTCACCATTAAGAATAACAGAACTTACTTTTGCAAATAAAGATCTTCCCATGGTAGCAACTGAGCGATCATCAAGAAGTTTGTACAGGGGCCTTTGGGATGCCAATTGTCAAACCATATAAAAGTATTGCAACCATCTCCTATAATATCCCTTTTAGATGTTTCTTATTATCTGTTTTGAATAACTTATCAATTTTTTTGTAATCTGTTCAGAATAAAGAAATCAAACAGGCCAAACTCTCAATTCCAAGCAACAATGGGTCAGGCATAGTTTTTGTGATGAGTAATGAAAGACCCACTTTAAACAGGGTGTAGAGTAGCCAAATCTTCACACCTAACAAATCAAGTTTTCTTGGAGAGTAAATAGTTTTAGAGAAAGACAAAACATGGCATATAACCAACTCTAATGACATTAAAACTGTTGCTTGAACCCTTTTCCAGATAAAGAACACAGCAGCAAAGAAGGGCCAAAGCCTAATACATGCCGATAATGAATCAATCTTATCGTATCTTACTTCTCGAATAGTGAATCTTGCGATGCATATTAGGTTTGAATCATTCTTGAAGTTTGAATAACCTGAAAGAATTCTTGTGTGAGCTGGATTACTAAATAATGACGCATAACAGATTAATATGTCATATGCAGGCTTATATGAGAAGAACGATAATACCATTACCCCAGCCTTGGAAGTGGTTAATGATTTATCATCCTTAAATTTGGTCTCCTAACGTTATATCTGAATTTTCTATAACCTTCTTTGTGTGTTAGTTGTTACTGATATTCATCTATTGTCGTTTAATGTAATGGTTTCGGAATTGCTGCAACATGTAAGGCATGAATGACCGGAGGCTTTGTGGATTGAATTGTGGTTATATAAAAAGTGAATTTACTTATTTCATCTAAAAATGTGATCTAGAATAACCTGATACGATTTTTACCCATCTCTTGAACAACAACAATTGTGCAAATGTTTGCGTTTCTTTTTCGTATGGATGCAGGGAAATGGATCTAATGATTTATTCTTCAAACCCGTGTGCGTGAGTTTACATTTAGAACTGGTTTAATACTATAGGTGGTTGTAATTTCTGGGGAGACTGGATGCGGTAAAACTACCCAACTTCCTCAGTTTATATTGGAGTCAGAAATAGAATCTGGTCGTGGAGCATTCTGTAGCATAATATGCACACAACCTCGAAGAATTTCTGCCATGGCTGTTTCAGAAAGAGTGTCTACTGAGCGAGGAGAGCCTCTTGGTGAATCAGTGAGCCTCTTTCCCTCTTTATCCCCCACTCCTTGTGTTCTGTCGTTTTAAACTGGAATTCCAGTATTCTTGAATGCTGAGTAAGCAGCTTGCTATTTGAAAGCATCTTTATTTTTACTTGCTATTCGAAGAGATTTTTTCATAGGTTGGCTATAAAGTTCGATTGGAGGGAATCAAAGGAAGAAATACTCATCTGCTTTTTTGTACAAGTGGTATTTTGCTTCGACGTCTGTTGAGTGACCGGAACCTGAATGGTATAACGCATGTATTTGTTGATGAAATTCATGAGCGTGGCATGAATGAAGGTGCAGTCCCTTATAAATTTACCTATCATTTGGGTTTTTACTGCATCATTGAACTCCAATTCTTAACACTTGAGGTTTTTTCAGATTTCCTATTGATCGTGTTGAAGGATCTTCTTCCACGAAGGAAAGACCTGAGATTAATTTTAATGAGTGCTACTTTGAATGCTGAGCTATTTTCGAATTATTTTGGAGGGGCACCAAGAATCCACATCCCGGTAAGATGATACTTGAGGTTTTAGCAATATGGTTTCTTTGTTTGTCACCAAGGTTTTCGTTGTTGAGCTGATTGTGGTATTGTTGTTGGGGCATGGTTTGCCTTGTAATCCACATCAACTGAATGTGAAAAACTGCAGAAAATTTTAGAGAACTTCCATTTTTCTGGATACCAATCCTCGCCTCCTCGGTTTCTCGAGATACAAACTGCATGGTTTAATTGCTTTTGAAAGCCAATCTTTTGCTTTTTCGTGTCCTTTGCCAGAAAAATAATGCGAGATTAGCTTGTCTATAACTGGAGTGAGGTCATAACTTTAGTGCTTACAGTTCTATGAAATTGCTGCATATAGTTGAGATAAGAAGTGAAAAGTTGCATTTGTTTCTAAATTCAGGGCTTTACGCATCCTGTGAGAGCAAACTTTCTGGAAGATATATTGGAAATTACTGGATATAAGTTGACTTCTTTCAACCAAATTGATGATTATGGCCAAGAGAAGTTGTGGAAAACCCAAAGACAGCTGGTGCCACGGAAAAGGAAAAATCAGATTGCTACTCTTGTTGAGGTACTGCAAACTAAGAAATGTGAAAGCTTCATCCACTTGTTGTTTTAAGCGCCAAGAGAAGCTACAAAGAAACCTGGCATATTGCAGATTTGAAGATTCACATAATAACTGCGTCACTATTTCCATAACAACTGCTGGCTAGTGTTTCACCTTTTTGCTTTTTCACAGGACGCTCTTAACAAATCCAGCTTTGAGAATTATAGCTCCAGAGCTCGTGATTCACTGTCATGTTGGACTCCTGATTGCATTGGTTTCAATCTTATTGAGGCTGTTTTATGCCATATATGTCGGAAGGAACGGCTTGGTGCTGTCTTAGTGTTCATGACTGGCTGGGAGGACATTAGCTGTTTGAGGGATCAACTTAAAGCTCATCCTCTTTTAGGTGACCCTAACAGAGTTTTGCTGCTTACTTGCCATGGTTCAATGGCAACATCTGAACAGGTAAGAATATTTACAATTCCACTGATATGCTGTGGAATTGATTGTTTCCTGTGGATTTTGTATGTTCTTCATCGTCATCATCATTATCATCAGCGTTATTGTAGTATGCTGTATTATTTTTCTTAAGAACTGTTATTCTTGTTTAGAATTAGAAGTTCAGGATATGAGTTGTTAGGAGCTAATATCTGCTTTCATGCCATACTGATCGATAGCTGTAATGAAGCAAATGGTGAATAGGTCACGCAGTCAAGTTTGATATTCTTATTTTATAAAGCTCAAATGGACTAAATATTGTGATCAACCTGAGCTTCTTGGTTCACTCTCTAAGGTTCCGTAGTCCAAACATTCATGTGCAAGATATACCTTTATGTTTCTGGAAAATTAGAGAGACACATTGGAAAATAAAAACTAAGAAAGAACCTTAGCCATCCATGCGCATTGGTATCTGACCACTCCTTTCGTTTGTTATGTTCCCCAGAAACTCATATTTGAGAAGCCGCCTCCTAATGTTCGTAAAATAGTACTTGCTACTAATATGGCAGAGGCAAGTATTACAATCAATGATGTAGTGTTTGTTGTTGATTGCGGAAAAGCAAAGGAGACCAGTTATGATGCGTTAAATAATACTCCCTGTCTCCTACCTTCATGGATATCACAAGCTTCTGCTCGGCAAGTAAGTTATATTCTGCTCTTCTCTTATGGCAACACAGCCAGACTGGATAATAAAGTGGCAGAGAACCTTTCTGGTATCTGAATCATTACTACAGGATTTTGTGAACTGGAATTTTTTTTTTCACTTTTTGAAAGGTGCATGTGTGGAAGCTTGCGCTCCATAGCTTGTGTTCCTGTCTTCCCAATTCCAATATCGCGCTTTTTAAAGTGGGTGATCTTTACAGGCCAGTCTATTTCTGACTAGCTTAATGGCATTTATGGAAGCTCCTAGGAATGCATGGATACATGCAATGTGGAAGCTGGAAGTTTGTTTTTGAAGGAAACTGTCATTATATACATGTCTTGATGCAGAGATATTGAAGTAGCTTGTCTTACATAAAGTGGTCAAAGGCTTACTGGCAGACGTTATAGTAGAGTTTTTTAGGGTTCCATTGGTGTTTTTTAGTTGCTTCTTTGGTGTGTCTTCATTTGTTCATTATCGTACTTATCTCCAAGTCTTAGTGCTTACAAGCTTCTTTATTTCATTGTTCTGCATATGGGTGCAGAGAAGGGGTAGGGCTGGCCGTGTGCAGCCAGGCGAGTGCTACCATCTATATCCCCGTTGTGTTTATGATGCTTTTGCTGAATATCAGCTTCCTGAACTTCTGAGAACTCCTTTGAACTCTCTCTGCTTGCAAATAAAAAGTTTGCAGGTGGGGAGTATAGGAGAATTTTTGTCAGCTGCTCTGCAGCCACCAGAACCGTTGGCTGTAAGTTATTTTGCATCTAATTTTTATTTGTTATATGTCTTCTTGCTACGCAGATGTGTAATTGCATAATATTTGTGGATCTTTCTCATTATATGTTCCCTGCCGTAGCTTCTTATATATGCAAGTCCTGATAGTCTGAAGCTTCGGAAAATGCAGTGGGCCATGCCTAAACTTTCAATTGCGAGTAGCATTTGATTTGTGAATTCTCTTTACCTGCAAAAAGTTATACTCACTCCATTCCACAATGTTAGCCATTTTGGGAGTACCTACTTTTGTGAGGATCATACATTTAATGCACTTGAATTCAAACAAAAAAAGTATTGATTTCCCGCATTTTCCCTTTATCCCGACTTTTACAAGTACCCATAAATTTGTAAGGGAGAGTTTTGGAATAGTAGGAAGTTGTATGCTTTGACCTTTCAAAGTGGATATGCATTTGAGGACATCCCAAATTCAAAAGATGGACCTATGTCACCCGTACCCTAGCGATCACAATGTATTTCCTATTTGTTTCAATAAAGATCAGGATAGAGCGTAGCTTTGCAAGAAAAAGTATAAAAGAAATTGGTCAAAAGACTCAAAACACT
Organism: Rhododendron henanense subsp. lingbaoense; assembly: GCA_020567845.1. Classification (NCBI taxonomy): domain Eukaryota; kingdom Viridiplantae; phylum Streptophyta; class Magnoliopsida; order Ericales; family Ericaceae; genus Rhododendron; species Rhododendron henanense. The sequence continues at coordinate 40,519,380 of CM036318.1, forward strand.
TTCAACAGTCAACAGAAGCGTTTAACATGAATTAAATTGAAAAATAAGGCAATTTATTGGACGTTTATCGTTTGCTAAGAGTACGTTTTGGTATTATAAAATATAGAAGTGTACCCTCGTCGTCCCACTATTTAGGGCATGTGGCGTACCACTTTCATGTTCTCCTTTTCATTCCGTTCCCGTCCCATTCCTCGTACCAGAATAATCCGCATCCCTGATAACCCTGAGGTGGATACATAAAATTGGATGGAAGGAGTAAACAAAAATAGACGTAAATCTTGCAGTTAATTTTGATATTTCATGAAAGTTTTATGTGACAAATGCTGCAGCCCCACAGATAACGTATATAAATCAACTTGGAAGCATCGATCAAGAGAGACCAGAGTGCTGTTATTTTTAGTTAGACTAGTTCTATGCCCAGAGACTCAGGATCCAGGACACAATACGTTGGAAGGTGTTTTTTTTTTGGTAGAAGAGGCAGAGTATTTATTTAGTATTTGCCCTGCCCTAAATGTACATATCAATGCCTTGAATTTTCTTCTTTTAAGGCTTGCAGAACCACTGCATCTTTATCAACATGCAAACAGACTTCAGGTTTCTGATTTATCTTCACTAGCCAATTAGGCAGACATAAGAAACAAATTGGGTATTTTATGTAGGTCCTATTTGGGGCCCTTCGTAATAAATTTTGGTGTACTTTGAGTCTTATTTTAAGTTTAATGTAGGTGAGAAGGCCACTGGTTCAGTTTTATTCATAATCTACAGTTGTTTAGGTGGATTAGGGCTTAATGGGTTTGAAATCCAGGGCCCAATGCACCAACCTTGTTTTTCTGTACGTAATTTATTTGGAATCTGGGGAATCAGCCCAAGGATTTTACACTAACAAAGAGGATTTGCTACTTTTGTTTTGGCAATTTTTGGCTGAATGGGTATGAAATCCAGGGCCTAAATGCGCAAAGAAATCTGTCCCGCTTGAGTGATCCAGCTATTAATTGAGTCTCCATTTTCATCCTTTTAGTAGGAAACATGCTCATGGACTCGACAAAGCTAATAACTAAAAATACAGACCCTTGCAATGAAATTGCCAACACAAAAAGGACCAAGGGGTTACTAAACACAGTGTTAATGGTTTTTGTACCAGCTCGGGTATTCATGTCTGAGATGATTAGGGTTAGGGTGCCTTCAGGTCTGTTTATATAAATGGAAGTGAAACAAGTTTGACTTTATGTGTTACAGGTCCAGAATGCTATTGATTTTTTGAAAATGATTGGAGCACTAGATGAGAATGAACATCTTACGCATCTTGGTGAGTGATTTCTGTGTGATGAAAGATACTTGTTAATGGATACTTTTGTTTATTCTTATTGATACTGTCTATCCTATATGTTTTTCTAACCAGGTGGGTATCTTGCAATGCTGCCAGTGGATCCCAAGCTTGGGAAAATGTTAATAATGGGTGCTATATTTCGTTGCTTTGATCCTATTCTGACAATTGTGGCTGGACTTAGTGTGAGGGATCCTTTTCTTTTGCCTCAAGAAAAAAAGGATGTAAGTACAAAAGTTAGCTTCTTTTTGTTTCAAGTTGAGAGGTAAAAGGGAATGTATGAACTTATTACTTTCTCGTCTATCTACCTTTGGACTTTGATCATTGAAATATAAGGTGTTGTTTGTGTAAGTGACTTTAAGGATCTGCTGCATCAGGAAACAATACCCATGGGATAATGAATAACTAAAATTCTCAAAATAAGTTGAGCGAATTCCATTGAAGCTACTTTTGTAAACAATATTCTTTTTTAAGTTGTCATCAACTAGTCATGGTGCGTTGCCTTGAAGATATGTATGTCTTTACTAGTTTCCCATGCTTTTATCCAGCCATTTTTGTACCTAAGGTTTTCTTTGTAGACTGTTGTCCTATACAGACTTCTAAGTATGAGCTTTTGGTTTGTATTTGTTTAACAACCTTTTTAAGGTAACTTGGCTGTATTGGAAAACCTTTCACAGAAAGGAACTAAGATTTTGTGAGAGAGTTTATGAGTCTGTGAGTCTATGAGAGGCAATCCAATTCCTTGCACAAAGTAAAGTTTCAATTCTCTCCATTGAGATGAATTCGGTTTTTAGTATGCTTGCAATGGTGTAAAGACCCAGATAATCGCGAGAGGGACAAGAAAGAGATATTTCAAATCTAGGACAGGATTAAGGTTGAACATATCAGCAGGCTCTTCGAATTTTGGTGTTAGACACATGCTACATTTTAGGTTTTTATTACCTCTTCGTGGTATAAGGCTGAGCACCTTTTTGGTATTCATTGTTTCTCCTTTGTAGTCATGTAACTTCTTTTTATATTGAAGACATAGATTCAACTGTCCATTGCTTTTCTTCCTTTCATTTTTCTCTCATTGTAGTGTTGATAGGACTGGTTTAACAGACAGGTGGTTTCTCCATATGTTGTGTGATATAATCATTTTGTTTTCGGTTGATCAGTAATGCTTGCTTATCAAGAATTTACTCGTCAATATGCTTTTGCTCCTGTATCTCTTGCACATCTTCATGGGGTCATTGTCTTTGCTGGCCGGTTTTGGCCTTAATCTGCGCATAAGCTTCTCGTTAATGGTTTTGTATTTGGTTTTTTTTTAAAACTCAGTTAGCAGGCACAGCAAAATCCAGGTTTTCTGCGAAGGACTATAGTGATCATATGGCGCTTGTCCGTGCCTATGAAGGATGGAAAGATGCAGACAGAGAAGGATCAGCTTATGAGTACTGCTGGAGGAATTTCCTTTCTGCCCAAACACTTCAAGCAATCCATTCTCTTCAAAAGCAATTTCAATACATTTTGAGGGATGCTGGATTGCTAGATGCTGATGCTGGCACTAACAATAGATTGAGTCATAACCAGTCATTAGTTCGAGCAATTATATGTTCTGGCCTCTTTCCTGGAATCGCATCTGTGGTGGTAGGGTACTGTACTTGCAGTTGAACTTGTGAGTATTTCCTGTTAATGTTAGTTCAGATGACATGCGCTGCTTTCTTATCCATGTGCAGCACAGGGAGACATCCATGTCCTTCAAAACGATGGATGATGGCCAGGTTCTACTTTATGCTGTAAGTGTTTAATGGAAATATTGTTTCTGAACTCTTAGAATATAGTAATGTGTCAGTTTTAAGTGATTCGATATGCAACTGCCTGTGCACTTGGCTCCTTAATAATTACATACTCCTAAGGCTATACTGACTTGAAGTCTGGTTGCAATCGTGGAATGAACTCTTACTTTTTAGTTTGTGTATTGCCTATGAAACAGAATGTGGATTTCACATGCTTTTATTTCGCAAAAATATTTGGCTATCAAGGAGATTGACACCTAAGAGAAAATTTTGAATGCATGATCTACTTTTAGCTCCATGTTAAGTTGATAGTCATCTGCTCATATAAAAGCTATTGGAGAGGGGTAACTGAAGATAATTTTAAAAAATGTGCATATCTACTAAGAGTTCATCTTGCATGGCGCACACACATCATAAAATGTTCATGCTTCTATGTGAAAGTTTGTTATGTGCTCTATGCTTCTATTCAATGCAGTTCATCGCAAGATCACGTTTAATGCCTCTATTGGGATCATAAATTTATTAATGCGGGTCCCTCCTAGCCCGCCCCATTTAATGAGGAGAAGGGGATAATTGCCTTTTCATCTACCTGCGGGTGATACACCTAACTCCTGCTTTTATATTAGACTATTAGTAGTAGATTTGTTGAAAGGAAAGGATAGGTGCACAGATTTTGTGCATATATCCGGACACTGCCCGCTCACTAGGGCTTGGTCCCACAGAGTACCCTCCCATTGTGAGATGTACAGAGTCTCCACCTAGAAAGAAAAAAATTGTCAGCCATTTCTTGATCATTAATATGGTGGAGAAACTTTGAAACTGGAATGAAAAATCATTGTGCAAATAGTTTGATGCAAATGTTTTTGCCAGGGAAAGAGAGCGGGTGTACTGGTAGATAAGATTTGTTTCCTTTCAGGAGGATATCCCTCGACTAGTAGACTCCATTTTGTACATCTGATTGTGCCAATTGTTTTGCTTCAGAATTCGGTGAATGCACGTTACCAGACGATTCCATACCCATGGCTTGTATTTGGTGAAAAAGTAAAGGTCAATACGGTTTTCATACGCGATTCGACTGGCGTTTCTGATTCCATTCTTATCCTTTTCGGCGGTAATCTTAGCCCAGGAGTTCAGGTAATTTCTTTCCCTGCCACATCGTGTTTAGTGCTCAATTTTGGTGTGTAATTTGATGAAGGGCTTCTATAATTCCTAATTTACCCTCTTTTAGGTTGGACATTTGAAAATGCTGCAAGGCTATGTTGATTTCTTCATGGATCCCAGTCTGGCAGAGTGTTATGTGAAGCTTAAGGAGGAGCTTAGTAAGCTTCTGCAGAAGAAGGTGAGCTTTTCAAAGACTAATTACAGTAATTGAAAAAGAAAATGCATGCCTGTATGTTTCGTATATTATTTTATAGTGGTACCATATGAATATTGAGGCCCATTGCAAAATACAATAATGCATATCCTTCCCCATGTAGTAATATGGCTGGAAAAGGCCCCCTTTGTGTATATTAGTATGCCCTCAAATGTGATTCCATTTGTTGTGCCATTCTCTGTTCTTTCTTTTATAATTGTAAGAACTAGCATTTTCAGTGATTTATCATCCTGAATTTGCTAAATTGAGACAAACTGAGTTTACTATTTCATTGAATCCCTTCAGCAAATAAACATAGGCACGTCTATTGGCTACATGTATCTATTTCTGACAAGTGTCAGGGACAGACAAGATAGGACGCCCAGCGGGCACGTTGGTCACGTCGAGTTGTATGTTGAACTTTGTTACTACCTTTTGAGGTTGGACACCTTCTAAAATGCTTGGTCATGTTGGGAAACACTGGGACATGTTCAGGACGCATTAAGAGATTGAAATGCATTTTTTGAAAGTTGCTCATGGTCAATTTCCATGAATGCTTAGTTCATGAATTCTGATTTACTGACTATGATTTACATCTTCCTAATGTTATGTCCCTTATCTGTTCTTCTACTAATGTTATAGAAATAGTGTTTTTGACTTGTATATGGGTCGTAAGGTACAACCTACCATGTGAATAGATTTTATCTTCAACGTGCCCTGGCCCCCAAAGTGTTAGTATCATAATTTGTAAGAAAATGACGTGCATGTCTTGTGCCCGTACCCGTGGTTGAGGCATTGAGATGTACCACCTTCCAATGTTCTCTTTCGGCGGATCAACTACCATGTAGTTATGGATATTCAGTTCAAGTATATTTATCTAGTGACTATCCATTTACTGTGATATTTAATGTTAAATACTAAGTCCTTTTATCCTAATGTGTTAGAAATTATGTTTTTGACTTGTATATGAATTCACAAGGTGCAAACTAACCAAACCAAACCGAGCCTTATGTCCCAATCAATTGGGGTCGGCTACATGAATCATTTTTCTCCATTGAGCTCTGTCAAGGGCCACTTGTTCACTCAAACCTATTAGACTCATATCTTTGCGCACAACATCTAATGTCAATTTAGGTCTTCCCCTCCCCATAGCGTTACTACCCAAAGCTATCCTATCCGCTCTCTTAGCTACTGCATCTCCAGGTCTACAGTAGACATGTCCAAACCACCTTAGCCTATTTTCTCTCAACTTCTCTATAGGTGCTACACCTACTCTCACGAACCGTTTCATTTCTAATCCTGTCTCGTCTAGTCTTACCACACATCCACCTCAACATTCTCATTTCCGCTACACTCATCTTGCACACCTGTTGTTTCTTAATAGGCCAACATTCGTATAAATATATTTTATCTTCAATGTGTTCCAAAGTGTCAATGTTGTCTATGTGATGTGTCCGTATGCATACTTGAGGCATTGAGATTCATCACCTTCTAATGTTCACTTTCGAGGGATCCACTAACCATTCTAGATATAGTAAGGGCTAGAACTGTCATTCCTTCGAGCTCAGGGATTGACTTGTCATTATGGAAATCTGAGTCTGGGTTGTGTTTCCAGCGATAAGATCACAAGTATGATAGGGAAATAATCCAGCTGTGTTCCCTATCCTTCCCAATATTTCCACCCTATCCAACCCTCCATGTCACTCACCCCATTACTCTTGGAAACCCTAGCTTTCCACCCTGCTGCCACAGGTAGCACGAAAGTATTTGGAAGTTGAGGTGGACATTGCATTTAGGATGTTGTAATCAGGTTGGCCTAAGGATCTAATGTTATCCGCATTGAGGCGTGAAAATGCATAGGTGAGGTGGGGCTTTGTAGATATCATTGATCAGTTAACAAGACTATAAACACTAGGAAGATATTTGACGATGAGTTGAGGAAGAGTATATTAGCATAAGAAGTAAAATTAAACAATTAGATAGTAAATTATGAGTAATACAATAGAGTTGTTGGTTTAAGAGTTTCAATAACACCGTCTTCAAGTTCATGTTTGGCATCTAGATATAATAATTGTTTGTTGCACGGAGCAAGAGCGAGAGCGGGGTAGTGGAGCATTTACAGTATGAGGCTAGGTCCGCTAGGAGCACCAATGTGAGCATCTATATAACTGTAATAACATGTCCCCAACGTGTTGTCATGTTTTGCGTGGCGGTAGACTATGTCATGCTCCATGCCTGTGTCAGTGCTACATAGATTCATACTAAGAAGACTAATAGAAGAGGACAGAGAGAAGAGGAGATATACTTTAAGAAAAATGTCTGATAGAGTGGTGGAAGTCTTAGATATATGATACACTGTGGGTGTTAGAGATAATTCATGTGACAAAGGGATGGGGGTATACCGATGCAATTGATAATATACAAGACCTAGTAAAATTAGTTACTGTAGGGTCAGTCGTCTACTTTGAGTCCTTACCTAATTTTGTTTATTTTGGGCATACTCAAAGATGATGTTTGGTGGTTATGTTGTTGGCAGATAATGTTGTCTTATTGGATGAAATTTAAAAGGAATTTGCGTCCCATTAGGAATTTGGCGTGATTCGTGTGAAGCTCGAGAGCTAAAAAAGAGCTTAAATTGAGTAGGTTTGGATCTGATTCTCTGTGAATAACTTTAGTGAGGCAAGTAGGAATAGCATAGAATTGGATATTGAAAACTAGGAGATATCATATAGCGAACAGTTTTGTCAGGGCCTCATTTTATTAGTTCGTACAGGTTTAAGATTTGTGACGTATTTCATGTTGGTTGGCTTAAAAGGGGTAGCACCAACTAATTATATGTTGAGAAAAAAGGTTAAGTTGATTTGGTCATATACAATGAAGACTAACAGATGCAACACTAAGGAACAGTGTGATAAGATCACTATAGAAATCCTTGGGGGTGACGGAGACCTAAACTAAATAAACGTTCTCATATTGGTGCAATTCTTTCGGTTTTCTAAAAGTGTGTCGTTATTCAAAGTACATGTATCTTTAGTTCTTTGTGTTTCGAGCTTGCTGAATTTTGATTGTTGTCATTTTTTTTTTGCCTGTCAATCTAACAATATGGGTGATAATCTTGTTGCACTTACACAGCTCCAAGATCCTAGCGTCGACATCCACAAGGAAGGCAAGTACCTCATGCATTCAGTTCAGGAGCTAGTATCAGGAGATCAATGCGAGGGTAGGTTTGTATTTGGCCGTGAAAGTAAGAAACTTAGGGTGTCTAGTGACAGCGAGAGATTTGCAAAAGACGGATCAAACCCTAAGAGCTTGCTACAAACTCTCATGATGCGGGCGGGACACTCCCCTCCAAAGTACAAAACAAAGCATCTAAAGACGAATGAATTCAGGGCACTGGTAGAGTTTAAGGGGATGCAATTCGTGGGGAAGCCCAAGAAAAACAAGCAACTTGCAGAGAGGGACGCGGCCATAGAGGCATTGGCTTGGTTGACTCAAACCTCTGATAAAAATCAAGACGAAGATGATAATTCCCCTCCTGATGTCACAGACAACATGTTGAAACTTCTTGGTAAGCGCAGAAGATCAAAGCGGCGCTCCGGTTGATAACACATTCTTATCAGTTGGATCTTTCACAACTGTGGGGCCACAGAATTACAACTACGCGAGTTGCAATGTATAAAGACTCCGATCTCGCAAATGGCATTGTTGGAAACATGCTAGAATTCTTTGAAGACGCTGGGATTGAAGCACTGGGTACTCACACTCAGTATTTGGAAAACGTTCTCGGGCTTAGTGCTAACTTGAAGGGCGGTCGGTCTTCATGGGCTCAAAAGTTGCTCTCTTGGAGGAAGAACAAAATCGATATTAACGGAAGAAAAATAATGTTTTGGAAATTTATGAGACCCGGCCAGCGCGATCTGACTATCGTAGAGTCTTTGTTATTGCGTACAATCTATTTAATGTTCATTTACTTTGATGGGTGACAATTTTTGATTATGAGATGGCAGGTTGTTAAAAGCATTTGAGCAAATTTTGTATCATAGGGGATTCAAATTTTGTATCATAGTGGGTTTAATGCATGCATGTCAGGATGGGAGAAAGTCTGCGCACACTTTTAAAACACAACTTCAGACACAATTGTGTCCGGAACCGTTCATGCTTGTGAATCCATGTGCATCAATTGGTTCCGGACACAAAAGTTGCGTGTGTAACATTACTTGATTGATTGGGGGGTAATTTGACTTTCTAACATTGTATTGCGATGTAATTGTGATTGTTTGCTTAATTTGACTAATAAAGTAAACTAGCGAAGTGTGTGGCCTAGGAGTTGAGCCACAAGTGGTTCTTACCTCAACCAAAAGTATTTCAAATTTCCATATAAGTGTTGAAACATGAAAATAAGGGCCTCTTTGACCTAACTTTTTGTTTTTTTTTGGAGATTTTTTGGTACAGTCCCCCCCCCCCCCCTTCCCATTGTTTTCTAAAGGGCATACCCAGTGCACGAGACTCTGGCCATTGCGGGGTTTGGGGAAGGGTTAATGTACGCAGTCTTACTCCTGTAAGTAGAGACTATTTTCTGTTAACTTTCCATGGTTTTCTCTTGACTTTTATTAGAATTGAGTCAGATTTTTACATTATATTGTTGGTCTCGATGAGAAGAACCAATTGAGATTTGCTCAGTTAGCCATCCTTGTACATTTCTATAGGGGAGGTCGGGGCCCAATAATTACCAAAAGTAAAACTTAATTATTTCTTTCCCTCACTGGGGTTAAAGTTACTTGTTTTTTTTTTTTTTTTAATGCGCTATTAATTGGACTTAGTATGGTTGTGGGGTTATATTGCATTGGATGTATTTTAGATATTTGTATTCTTCTACCGCTTGTAATTAGAAAAAAGGACTAGTCGGTGAGAATTAAACTGTCAACGTTACTGCCTTAGTTATCTCCTGTACATTAGTTTTACGTTGTTAGTCAAATTATTTTTCGTATAGGGCTCTCCATTGAATTGTCTTGTATTGGGCTTGATTTAGATGTTGCGAACTTCACAAATTAATTTAGTGGCTCGTTATTATGATAATCAGAATATAATTCTCGTAGTAATCATTTTTGCACACTTTTTTTTCACCATATCGAAACTGCCCTCTTGAAAGAGCAGTTTGGCATTGCACAAATGATTAATCTGAAAAGTTTTGGCTAGTGATTTTGCCACACCCTTTTTTGTTAACGCCACACCCTGCAAGTGTATTTTTGGTGCAAAAATACACTTGCAGGGTGTGGCGTTAACAAAAAAGGGTGTGGTAAAATCATTTCCCAAAGTTTTATGTGAATCTAATAGAAATTCCAAAAAAAAAAGTGGACAAAGGATATTGCAATAGTTGAAAAAAAAAATGTTAGGGTCACATCGTGTACTTCCATTTATACATCTTCTCTCACAAGTGATTGTGGGACCCTTTGATTAGTGTTGTGAGTCCTACCATCACTTGTAAAACGAAAGCAAAAATGGATGTGAACTTTAATTTGTCCGACATTTTTTTTTCAATTTCAATCTACATTTTTTACTAGCGTTTATTTTTGTATTCCTTTTGCATTCTAGACTCGGCACCTGTCCAGTTTCGTCCCTCCAGTCTGGTCTAGTTTTGAAAATTTGTGGGTTCTTTTTGGGCCCATAACAATGATCGGAACCGTTTCACTTTTTATAGCTCGTCGAAAACATTGGCCTGTACAAAAATAAAGTAAATCAGATACCGTTTGAAACGATTTCGAAATGTAAAAATCTTGTACTAATAAAAAAGGTGTGCAACACTGGATTGCAACCCGTTGAACACATTTATCAGAAGTTTGACGCATTTAAAAATCCTATCAAACAATATTCAATCTACGTGATTTTTTGCACGACCGATGTTTTCGACGAACTCTAAAAAATGAACGGTTCCGATCATTGTTGCGATTCTGGGGAAGAAATTGGACCAGAGCCGAGTCCTTTCATTCATTTCTGCATAGCAGTCTTTTCATATCCTTATCCTTGGCCTTTTTCAGTCCCTTCCAAGTGACCCCTCTCCTCCTCGTTAATAATAGAAAAAGATACTTACATTTTCAAGACACTAATTAAAAACGACTTGATCATAGGCTATTAGAAAAATGTGTTTGACTCTTGAAACTTAAAAAACACTTAGAAACTTAAAAAGACTCTTCGCTCGACGCAATGACTTCTTGAATGACTTCAAGAACTTTGACCAGTATCACACACATTCTCTCTCCAAACTCATTTTTTTGTTTATAAGTACCCAAAAACTGTCTCCATCTTCACACTAGAGTCAAATGATCTGCGCTTAACCGTCTCTTTCCGACTGTAAGTTTTGTTAACTTTCAATTCCTTCGTTTCTATCTTTCCTCATTTTATATTTCTTGCATCCATTTTTCTTTCTGAATATATTCATTTTATGAGAGTCGGGCCACATTCCGTTCACATTGTTTTCCTCGAAATTCTCTTTTTATTCTCTGTTTGGTTGCCAAGAAAACTGAGATGAAATTGGAACAAAAAACCAGCTTCTTTTGGGAATTTTCTTTCTTGTGATATGGGTATTGGAGAAGATTTTAATTACTAGAATTTGCATGCTGAGAAATACACAAGAAAACTGAGTGGAATTTTTTCTTTCCTAATGTAATCGGATTCAAGTAAGTACTTATTTTTTGAATTAAAAGTAATGTATTGTAACAAAATGAAGTATTTAAAAAATAAGAACTTTAGAAGAACGGGGCCGGTTTTGAGTGTTTTTTTTGTTTGTTTGTTTCCTTCTAGAACTTGTAATGCAATGAGAACATTATTTGGTTTTAATTATTTTTACTTTGGTGTGTATAGTCTTTCTATCATAGTTTCCAATCTTTTTTTTTAAAACAAAGTTTGAATAAAAAATTGGAAAATACATTTGCAAATTCCATACATTTACGAACTTTGGTGGGAATTATTATATTTTTTGTCCTCATAATAAAGTATTTTCAGTGTATGACTGTGAACCTTCTAAACAAGCCCTAATTTATGTAAATCCCTCCGTTCCGAAAAGAAAGTCAGGTCCGAGAACTTTAAAATAATTTCACTTTTTTTGGTCACAAATTAGTAGATGTATGTTTGAAAAACCAGTTCAAAATGTATCTTATGAATTATTTCACTTTGTGAATTTAATTTTGAATATTTTTGACAAAATGTATTCTTTTGAAGTCCTCATTTCGTGGATCGAACTCTCTTTTTGGAACAGAGGTAGATATATGTATGAAAAACGGAACCAGTTCGAAAAAAAATGAAAACGTTGAACGAAGCCTGTCTCTGTAATGATGCCTGTATGTCCTACACGGATAGAACCAGGATTTGCTATAAAGGGGGCCGGCCATAGCATGAACAATGAAATTTTAAAATTCCAACGTTCAAGAATATAAAATAATACCCATCATAAAACACAATATCTAAGTGATCTTAACAAACCAAAAACAACTAGTAAAAGGTGAAAAAAATAAAAAAATTCATTATGTTATACGTCAAGCTTGTACCAAAATGGAATTTAGCGATACCTTAGATCCGAAAATCATCTATTATTGAGTTACAACTAATTGTTGCACTAATTTCCTTCTCAATAAATATAACCAAAGCATTTGTGAGAAATTCATCCTCCATCCGAAATATGTGTTCTGACAATACTTATAGTTGAAAATGTCATTTCTATCCACTGTTTTTATTTAGTGGGGGGCCACCGTGTATAATTTTGATATTTAAACAATAATAAAACTTAGATAATTGTAAAAATTCGAAACCACGGCCCCAAGCCGAAAGGTGCATCCGTCTCTGATGTCCTATCACAGTATTCAAACAAAGAGCCATTGTTCCATGTGTACACCTCTCTAGGAGTTCTATGTGCACAGATATACTGTATATACATTAACATTTTTTTTTATTATCAGATATATATACATTAACATTGTTCTATGTCTTTCCATATACACATTCATTCTCCAATGTTTGTGTATTTCTCTTCTTGTGTCAATGTCTATCCATCTATCAACCACTAGATACATATAGGTTGCTCGTGTAGCGCAACCAAATGCATGGCCCGGTGCTTTAAAAAGCTCTGGGTGCACCGAGGCGCCACTGTTCCGCAGAGACTAGACAGAAGGTGAGGTTCATGCCTCATTAGAGCGAGGCGCAAATTGTAGAAAGTACGTAGAATCGTAATGTGGGCAAATATTCTGCATAATTATGGCAGAGGTAGAGATTGAAACTTTTGGGGGCAGCCCTCTCCTCCTATAGGTAGGCTCTCACTCATCTCTCATTTTTCGGGTTTTTTCTCACATTTTCATTTTACCTCAACACTTAGCTTAGCTTTCTATAGTTTCTACTTGTTTTTCTCTCTTTTGCAGATTTGGCTTTGCGACAAAGTGAATGTGTTGACTATCCTTCCGGGCAATTGGGCGTATGAGGCTAGGTTGTTGTCTCGGAGATGCTTTGAGTTCGCAGACCGACGTGTCTCCGAATGGGTTAGCTTTTTCAAGTGCATGGGGACTAGCTGAGACTATTTATTGGAGGTGCCCTTGGCTGGATCTTCCACCCATGATGGTGCATTTCATAGGGCCTCAATGGGTGGTTCTTGCTCGTTTGGAGGCCTTTTCCTTCTACATTTCCTACCGAATTCAGCGCCAACTTGGTTTGAGGCAAGAGGCGCCTGTGGAAGTTCTGGTGGATGTCGTCTTACCTCTCTTTTGCCATTCTGTCCCCTGCAACTACCAACACTTTTGGGGAACCCGAGAGGTTACCGATGCAAGCCCATATCCATCCGTACTGCCGCGCGGAAGCTACCGAAAGTGGCTCAGGAGAGACATTGCTGCGAGGGCGAGGGCTCAAGGAAACTGACTTGACTCCACCACTTTAATCATGAAATAAATTGCAGACCCACTTTATCCACCATGTCGTACTTTTTATTTTTGAGAGTTATGCTCAGCTTTATGTACTAGAAGAAGTTTGTTAAATAAAAATGAGTTATGGAGGGTTTCTCCCTTCTTGATTCCATGCTTTGAGTTATCGCGACTTGGATTTTGATTTTGACGGATTGTGACCAGGCCTTAAAGCAAGGCTACCTACGTATCCTTTTGTAAAGGAATCAGGTCATAACGTAGTTCAGGATATGGTTCGCTCTAGTTTTAACGCTCTCCTTTTACGCTCTAAGTTTTGCCTAGTACTGCCCTTTCGGATTTTTGGTCTAGCGAGCTCTTTTATTATATGCCTTAACTTTTGCCTAGACTGCCCTTGTGGGTTTTCAACCTAGTAGGGTTTTGCTCTAACTTTTGCTTGGATCTGCCCGCCCTTGCGGTTTTCAGTCTAACGAGCCTCTCTCAGGGATAATAATGCTTGAGCTGATCCAAGTTGACCGTTGAGAACTCATTTCCATCCAAATCAATAAGCTGTGAAGCTCCTCCGGACAGGATGGTTTTGATGATGTACGGCCCGATCACTTTGGACGGAACTTTCCTCACGGATCAAAAATCGGTGCCCGAATTTCTTTCAAAACCATGTCACCTTCTGCCAAGTCCCTTGGTTTCACCTTCTTGTTGAATGCACGTGCAATCCTCCGTTGATACCCTTGAATGTGGTAAAGGGCTCTCAGTCTTCGTTCATCAAACAACATGAGCTCATCGAATCTATTATTTAACCATTCTGTCTCTTGAACCTCACATTCGATCATGGTTCGGAGAGATGGAACCTCTAGCTCAATGGAGAGCACAACCTCCATACCATAGACCAAAGAATAGGGCGTCGCTCCTGTTGGGGTACAAACGGACGTCCGATATCTCCATAATGCCAGTGGCAGCTGCTCATGCCAATTCTTTGCGGATTGAGTGGTCTTTTCTAGAATTGTTTTGACCGTTTTGTTTGCTGCTTCTACGGCCCCATTGGTTTGTGGTCGGTAAACTGTTGACTTGTGCACTTGGATTTGAAATTCTTCCAAAACGTCCCTAGCTCGGCCTTAGAAATGGACCCCATTATTTGATACAAATGCCTGAGGAACTCCATACCTGTAGATGACATTCTGCTTGATAAAATGTGTGATTTGTACCGCGGTCAGGGTTGCAATTCAGTTCAGGAGCTAGTATCAGGAGATCAATGAGAGGGTAGGTTTGTACTTGGCCGTGAAAGTAAGAAACTTAGGTTGTCTAGTGACAATGAGAGACTTGCAAAAGACGGATCAAACCCTAAGAGCTTGCTACAAACTCTCATGATGTGGGCAGGACACTCCCCTCCAAAGTACAAAACGAAGCATCTAAAGACGAATGAATTCAGGGCACTGGTAGAGTTTAAGGGGATGCAATTCGTGGGGAAGCCCAAGAAAACCAAGCAACTTGCAGAGAGGGACGCGGCCATAGAGGCATTGGCTTGGTTGACTCAAACCTCTGATAAAAATCAAGACAAAGATAATAATTCCCCTCCTGATGTCACGGACAACATGTTGAAACTTCTTGGTAAGCGCAGAAGATCAAAGCGGCGCTCCGGTTGATAACACATTCTTATCAGTTGGATCTTTCACAACTGTGGGGCCACAGAATTACAACTGCGCGAGTTGCAATGTATAAAGACACCGATCTCGCAATTGGCATTGTTGGAAACATGCTAGAATTCTTTGAAGACGCTAGGATTGAAGCACCGGGTACTCACACTCAGTATCTGGAAAACGTTCTCGGGCTTAGTGGTAACTTGAAGGGTGGTCGGTCTTCATGGGCTCGAAAGTTGCTCTCTTGCTCTTTTGGAGGAAGAAAGAAATCGATTTTTATGGAAGAAAATCCGATGTTTTGGAAATTTATGAGACTTACCAAGTCTTCATTTATTGCGTACAATCTATTTAATGTTCATTTACTTTGATGGGCGACAATTTTTGATTATGTGATGGAAGGTTGAGAAAAGCATTTGAGCAAATTTTGTATCATAGGGTATTCAAATTTTGTATCCTAGCGGGTTTTTACCTCATATCGGTAGTCTCGATAAAAAAAACCAACTGGAGTTTGCTCAATTGGCCATCCTTGTACATTTTCATAGGGGAGGTCGGGGGCCAATAATTACCAAAAGTAAGACTTAATTATTTCTTTCCCTCACCGGGGGTTATTTATAGTTACTTGCTTTCTTAATGCGCTATTAATTGGACTTAGTATGGTTGTGGGGTTATATCGCATTTGATGTATTTAAGATATTTGTATTCTTCTGTCGCTTGTAATTAGAAAAAAAAGTACTATTCGTGAGAATTAAACTGCCAACGTTATTACCTTAATTATCTCTAAGATGAACTACCTTTAATCAGTGAAGGCAAGAATTGAGTATTAGTTCTCCTGTACATAAGTTTTACGTTAGTCTAATTATTTTTCGTACAGGGCTATCTATTGATTAATTGTCTTGTATTGGGCTTGATTTAGATATTGCGAACTTCACAAATTAATTTAGTGGCTCGTTATTATGATTATCAGCATATAATTCTCGTAATAATCATTCTTGCACACTTTTTTCCGCTACATATACTCCTTTTTTTTTTTTCATGGTTCTGGAATATTTTCACCATATCGAAACTGCCCTCTTTTTTTTGGAGAAAGCGATAGAAATACATTGATACAGATAAACAGTATACAGGGGAACACAAACCAAACATACAGTGATAATATATACAACAGCAGCTGCACAAACAAAAAATGAAGATCCGTAGAGTGCCGGTCCGAAAAGGTGTTCCCCGTGTAGCTGTTGGCGTAGTAGAGGACATCATCGCCCGTTTTGCAAGGCAATGGGCCGGGAAAGCATCCATGCGATCAATCTTGGATAATCTACAAAAATCTAGTTTAATTTGGAAACTTCTTTCACCAAGATTGCGCAGCAAAAACTTGTCCACGTAGTGGGATTCAAACCGACCTGCCAACTGCATGATACTAGCATTTAAACGATAAATGCAACATTAAAATTATGATTCAAAGCCCATGTAATGGCAAGAAGGGATGGCTTTTGAATGGGGGAGCCATCCGAATAGGAATCGCAAATACGGCCAGACCACTCTTATCCGCCTCGGCTTTCCATGCCCCATCCACAATAATATGAGCCACTCTCGCGCAAAGTCCAAACGGAAGACCTCTTAAACCAGAGAGCAGTGCCAGCAGCCGAACCCCGGGCGGTGTTGGCTTCAAACGGAGTGATAGCTGGAGAAAACTTGCTCATTTCTAGTTTTCCAGATTGCCCAAAGAAGTGCAATGATTCAATGAAATGGAAAAGAGCAGTTTGGCATTGCTCAATGCTCATAATAAATTTCCGTTTGACCAAAAAAAAAAAAAATTGCTCATAATGAGGACAAAATAGAAGAAGTGTGTATGAGATAGTACTGAAAATTCTGAAACTATCGTTTAGACTGAAGTTCATAATAAGGCCGAGAACGTTCAGCTCCCACGTTCCGCATTACTCATGAGACTTCGTTTCGTTAAGATTTTTATTTTTTAAGTACTTATTATCTGTTACTAAACATGTCATTTTTTCACAATACATTACCTTTAATTCAAAAAGTGAGTACCGAAGTTGTTAGTAAATGTGTATAACCCGTTCGGCTAAATAAGCCAAGTGGCTTATTTTTTTGTCCTTACTCAAATTTTTTTCGTATTTGTTAGTTTTAATTTGCGTCAATTTTTGGGGATTATTATATCTCCATGACAAGAGGAATCTAAAAAGTAAAAAATTATGATCGAAATCCAATTTTTTTTTGAATAAAGACGAAAAAATTGGCTTATTTTTGTCCTTATTCAAAAAAATTAGGTTTCGATTGAAATTTTTTACTTTTAGATTCCTCTCGTCATGGAGATGCAATAATCCCCAAAAAATTGACCCAAAACTAACAAATACGAAAAAATTTGAATAAAGACAAAAAAATAAGCCACTTGACTTATTTAGCCGAATGAGGTACTTGAAGGGGATAAGTGTAATTTTTTAGACCTTTTAATACACATTCATACTTTTAATTCAATATATTTTTTCACACATTCTAGGACAATATTGTAAATTCATTTAGGCTCCGTTCCTGAAAGGGAAATAAGTACTTATTTTTTAAGAAGACAATTTCAAGTTCAAAAATAATGTGTTTACGCAAATCATTTTTCTATCAATATAGATCTTGTTTGATAGATCTCATTGAGATCTTTTATACAGTGCAAAAAAAAATTGATAAATTATTTTTTATTTACATTATTTTTGAATTTGAAAATGTAAAATAAGTACTTATTTTTTTAAAAAGTGTTCTGGAATGGGGCCTTAGATAAATAAAAAAAGAGAATGGTTAAAAGAGGTTGTGAAAATCATTCTCCAACTTTTATCCCTTGCATTTTTTTCAACTTTCATGCTACACTTTGAGAAATTCTTGGTTGCAAATAGGGTACCATGTGGTACCCTTAGCGCACATCCAAGCCGTACAACAATGCAATCTAAATTGTTCATATACATTTTAATGGTTTTTTTGGGAAATGATATTGTCACACCCTTTTTTGTTATTGTCACACCCCTGCAAGTATATTTTTATACCGGAGTATAGCAATAACAAAAAAGATGTAACAAAATCACTAGCTTTTTTCTTTGTCCATTTTCTTTTCACTCTAACCTTTCTCAAGAAGAAGGGCAGGGCATTTCTCAAGAATTTAATCTCACTGAGGAGTAGTCTTTTCATATCCTTCGCCTTTTCCAGTCCCCACCAACCCCACGTCAGCGTCTTCTTCCTCCTTCTTCCCCACCCCTTCTCTTCTCCAACCCACTTTTGCACATAAACCACCCCCCCTTTCCCCCCGCGTCTCTGTCTCTGTCTCTCTCTCTCCAACTCATTTTTTGTTAGTCTCCATCTTCACACTTGAGTCAAATGATCTGCGCTCAACCGTCTCTTCCCGACTGTAAGTTTTGTTAACTTTCAATTCCTTCGTCTCTATCTTTCCTCATTTTATATTTAGTGCATCCATTTTCCTTTCTGAATATATTCATTTTACAAAAGTCGGGCCACATTCCGTTTACATTGTTTCCTTGAAATTCTCTTTTTATTCTCTGTTTGGTTGCCAAGAAAAGAACGGCTTTTTGGGAATTTTCTTTCCGGTGATATGGGTATTGGAGAAGATTTGACTAGATTTTTCATGCCGAGAAATATATATAAGAAATCTGAGAGGATTTTTTTTCCCCCTAATGTAATCGGATTCGTAATAGTCTTACAGGTTTTGAGTGTCTTTCTGTTTCCTTCGAGAACTTGGAATGCAATGAGATCATAATTTGGTTTTAATTTTTTTTAATTTTTTACTTTGGTCTGTTTAGTCTTTCTATCATAGTTTCCAATCTTTTTTAAAACAAAGTTTGAATACAAAATTGGAAAATACATTTGCAAATTCCATACATTTAGGAACTTTTGTGGGAATTATTCTGTGTCCTTATAATAAAGTATTTTAAGTGTATGACTGTAAACCTTCTAAACAAGCCCTGATTTGTGTTAACCCCTCCGTTCCAAGAAGAAAGTCTGGTCCGAGAACTTTAAAATAATTCATTTTTCCCAAAAATTTCACAAATTTTTTTCCACAAATTAGTGGATATATGTTTGAAAAACCAGTTCAAAATGTATCTTATGAATTCTTTCACTTTGTGAATTTAATTTTGAATATTTTTTACAAAATGTATTCTTTTGAAGTCCTTGTTTCGTGGATCGAACTCTCTTTTTGGAACAGAGGTAGATATATGTATGAAAAACGGAACCGGTTCAAAAAATGAAAATGCTGATTCGCTGAACGAAGCCGATCTCTGTAATGATGCCTGTATGTCCTATCACAGTATTCAAACAGAGAGCCATTGTTCCATGTGGACACCTCTCTAGCGGAGCTCTATGTGCGCAGATATACTGTATATATACATTAACGTTGTTCTGTGTCTGACCATTTGTGCATTTCTCTTCTTGTGTCAATCTCTATCCATCTATCCACCCCTAGATACATATAGGTTGCTCGTGTAGCGCAACCAAATGCATGGCCCGGTGCTTTAAAAAGCTCTGGGTGCACCGAGGCACCACTGTTCCGCATAGACTAGACGGAAGGTGAGGTGCATGCCTCATTATAGTGAGGCACAAATTGTAGAAAGAATGTGGGCAAATATTCTGCATAAGAAAATGCTCCTAGAATTTCAAATAGCATCATATAAAAGATAACAATCTACATGTTCAAACCATAGATTTCCTGCCATCCAGTGCTGTGTATGGAAAAGCCCTCTTTGTAATTAAGTACCTCACAATTTCCTCTTCGCAAAAATAAGTCTTCACTTGACCGGAGCTTGGGCTAATCATGATGAGACTCTTATGAGGCTTCAAGGCCTGGAATCTATCTTCTGCATTGGCTGGTTGCATCAATAATACCAAAGGTGGTGACTTGCTTGTCCACTTATGAGACGCACCACGTGACGTGTCCTATAGTTTTAAATTATTCTTAAGCAAAGGGAAACATCGGGGACACATCGAGGACACCCGTGTCTGAACTTGGACATGGATGGAAACATGACAGGGATCAATTTATATTATTGGAAGCTTATTTTGGGGTTATACATTCCAAAATAGGAAGAAAAAATGACGAATAATTAATATTGACCAAATAAACTTCTCGTTTAACTTGTAATATTTAGAATGGAAACAACAAGAACTGTAGAGATACTATTAGTGTTGGTTATTCTGGATGGAATGTTTTTTTTTTTTTGGGTCATAGTGGAATGTTAATATGAACAAGAATGAAATATCCATCGTAATTTGTGCATATATATATGTATGTATGCATGTTATGTCTATTTGCCGTATCTGTATCAGTATCCATACCCGTCTCATTTTGTCCATGTACATTTTGTGCTTCTTAGATCATGTACTTATGTTGGATGTTTATTTGTGTGTTTGAGTCAATCTTGACCTACATAAATTGCTTTCTAGTTTTCTCGTATTTAATTGTACATCATCTCTTATCCCCGCATGTAAAGAAATGGAACAAAACAAGGAAGATTATTTTCATGCGAAATAGGGCTTCTGTCCTGATATTGTTGTTATTGCTAAAGACCTTGGTGATTTTTTTGTTAATGAATATTACCGGGTTTTACAGTAATGAAAAAATCAGCGAAAAAAAATTGCTAAACAGTAAGCATTTATGGTATTCAAGGATGCAATCTCAAACATTAGACGAGTGTCGTTCAAAAGTTAGACGTGTCTTGTAATATGAACTTGAAAGGTATCTTGGAACATTGTCACATCTTCAAATATAATTTAGTTAATGTTTTAGAGTTTTCGTTGGTTTTATTCATCTTGTACATGATGCGGTGTTGGTCTTAGTCCATCATCCTTGATACAAAACATGACTTGTGTTGTGGTTCCACTTTCGCATTTTCTTATCAGCATGCTTGTGAGGTGCAGATAAGCATCGAGGGTGCAGAAAAACCTGAGTATCAAATGGCTGAGGAGAGAGACATAAAGGCGGCACATGTTTTGATGGAACTTGCCAACTGTGTTCTGTGTTTGCCAGAAATTAAGTTATTGACTACAGCATTGACTAATGGTACTAGGAAAGATGCTAATAGTTTGAGCAATAACTGCAAGAGCCGCAAGATAAAGGCGGTAATTGGTGGAAAGTTGAACTTTCCATTATCAAATGCCTACGCGGAGAGAAAACAGAAGAAAAGGAAAGCCGAAAATGTTTTCGCACTGCCGAAGTCAAAAATACATTGGACTCGACCCATTATTGAGGAGGAGGAATACTTGGATGGGCGGAATGAATACAAGTATGTACACTCGAGATCCAAAAAGTTCACCGATGAGCCTACTTCTTTGATGAAGAAATCAGGTTTACAAAATGTGGGTGCGGAAATTTCAGATGATGCGTCTATAAAACCAGAAAAAAGTCCTATGATCACTCCCACCCTTCACACGGGATTCTCATTCTCCATTATACACCTTCTTTCTGCCGTTCGTATTGCGCTTTTGACCCCACCTGCAGAAGGTCTTACTTCAGCAAACAGTATTCAGGAGGATAAAAACCCTCAAAGTATTAATGCGTCTCCTTCTTGTCAATCCAAGGGTGTTGAAAATTTGAAACAGGCAGAAGAGAAGAATTTACCTTATCTGAATATTGATCAAATTGTCTCTCGTGTGAGATTAAGGCCTGGAGACCCTTGTATTCTTGAGACCGAAGAGCCTCTTATCGATTTAGTTAGAGGAGTTCTAAAGATACTTTCATGTAAAACAGCACCTCTCGGAGCGAAGGGTTGGAAGCCTCTCACAACATATGCAAAATCTAGCAAAAGGTGGTCCTGGATTGGTCCTGTTTCTCTTAACTTCTCTATCGACGATTGTGCCAGCGTAGATACGGCTTCTGAAGCGTGGTGTCTTCCTCACAAAATAATTGTAAAAATGGTGGATTGCTTCGCTAACTGGCTGAAAAACGATCAAGAGGCGCTCAAACGAGTTGGGTGTCTTCCTTCACCACCTTTGGTATTATTGATGCAACCTGCCAACGCAGAAGATAGATTCCAGGCCTTGAAGCCTCATAAAAGTCTCATCACGATTAGCCCAAGCTCTGGTCAAGTGAAGACTTATTTTCGTGAAGAGGAAATCGTGAGGCACTTATTTCCAAAGAGGGCTTTTTCATACACAGCACTGGATGGCAGGAAATCTATGGTTGCTCCTCTGAGAATGTGCAGCAGTAAGCCTTCAAGTAAGGCTAGAGACCATTTTATGCTTAAAAGAAGCCGACCACCTCATGTGACCGTTCTGGGTCTGGTGAGAGATGCGGCGGCTAGATTACCTGGAAAAATGGGTACCAGAGCAGATGTTTGTACTCTGTTGAGGGATTCACAGTATGTTGTGGATGATATTTCCAATATTCAAGTTAACCAAGTCGTGAGTGGAGCTTTGGACCGGTTGCACTGCGAGGTTGATCCGTGTGTGAAGTTTGATAGAGATAGGCACTTGTGGGTTTACTTGCATGGAGATAGAGAAGAGGAAGATTTTGTGAGTGATGGTTGTTGTTCTTCTAGGAGGAATTGTAAATCGCAAGGGGAAACAGGCGACGGTGAAGGCTCTGGATAATACTTTATTTTGTTTTAGTTTAGTTTTTTGACAAGAAAGGCTTTGAAGGTGAACGAAAGTGGTGGCTTGATCCACTACAATCGTGACCTTAGCTAATCAGAAGTTACTAAAAAACAAGACTGTATATGGAACTAACCAGCATTTTGATTTATAGTACAGAATCGCGTCTTTGGTTTTGATGATGCCGGTAAAATGAGGATGCAATTTCGTTGTTGGTTACTTACAGTGCCTTGTTTTTCGACCAATTCTGAAAACATCAACGATATGTGACACCAGCAGCCAGCTGGTTTGTGGTACGTACTCTTGCTGTGGTATTTTTGTCTTCGTTTTCTATTTCATTGGTGGAAGTGTAAGAGCAGAACTTAGGAAGACTAAATTCGATGTCCTCAATGGGGGCAAAATGATTTGCTGCCATTAGAAACTAGGACTCACCTCGCTAATTAGTGACTTGTTAAAGTTCGATTTGAAACCTTGAAAGTGTATCAAAATGACAAGGGTGAAAATGATTTTGCTGCCATTAGAAAATGGGCTTTGGTTTGACAGCTTGTTGATTTGAATATCAAATCCATCTGTTAAGCTGCTATTGAGTCAAGCATGCTATATGTATTACTGAGTCCAACTCTTATTTTTTCGCAAAAATAAATGACGCGAGTCACAGCTGTTAAACTCATTTTAATAAGAAACCGAGATTTTAGACTTGTTTTACGGTTTTACCCTAAAACGTAAAAGAGGGCCAAAAACATTCCAGGCGCCGATCTGTACTAAAGTCTTTTCCAGGAAAAGGAAAGTGAATAAGAAAGGAGGTTAGCTGCCTTTTCCAGGGTCAGAAAACTGAAAAGGAAATGAGGTTAGCATTTGGAATAGTTGTCTTTCAAAATTTCTTCCCTTGCATCTCGTAGATTAAACTCATACAAAAACCGAGGAGGAGGACGAAGAGACTAATAAAATTTCCAAAGCTAATTATTTAGGCAGATCTTACAAAAAGCAGAAGGCTATGATAACACTTTGGTGTCACATATTCGATGCATCCCATTGCAGTCTGTGTCGTGTCCCTTCTCACTAGTTAATATCGGTGAGAGAAAATTTGCGATGCAATGATTGAGCAGCCTCAGACAACCCTAATGGCTTGTTTACGTCGCCATTTAGTTGTTTTATAGGTCTAGTGTCCCAATGCGACTTCAACGACTCAAATGCTGGAGTTTTGAGTTCTTCAATTGATGTTGTGCTTGGTAGATCAAATGGTTGCTTCTGTTGCGTTGAATGTGGAAGCTCATCCACCTAGTAAACAGAAAAACATAAGTAGAAAACTTTTCAACTGCAAATGCAGTGACAGGGAATCACTCAAGACTCTCACCGTTTATGAGAGAAATTAGTATTTTGTTGGGGGATAAAAACTTGTTTCTGATGCGCTTACCATGTATTCGTCTATCAGACATTTCTGTGCGTTTTGTACGACTTCAATGGTCTTGTGGGAGACAGCGATTTCCATTTCTAATGCCCCGTCACGACAAGGAGTAATGAACGAATTGATTTTCTTCATCGTATCTTGATCAAGTCTCAACAAATCTGCAAGAAAATCATTTACGGATTGCTTTGAGATTCCCTTGCATTGTGCATCAATACCAAATTTGTACAGGACACTGAATTACCATCCAAGTAGAGAATGTTCTCTTACTGGAGCTTTTTTCTGGGTTCGTTTAACTCGAAACTTACTCTCTATAGAGGAAAGACAACTATTGCTTGCTGCATCTGATTCATCCATTGTCGACAAGGCAACAGAAGAAAACTGATGACGGATCGTTTGATTCGCTTCCAGTCCATCCCTTCGTAAGTAAATAACGAAATATTTGTGAACCGAAAAGCAAAAACAAATCAAAAAAGGACTATCGTTAACACAAGATGAACTTTACTTGACAATAGAGTCCACCGAATCAACAGTTCTTCTCTGAAGACTTGAAAGTGATTCTTCAGCATTCCTCCATTGTTTGGCTAGTGTTTTTGCCTTTTCCACGCTACAAATTGAAACAGGCACGTATAAATGAACAAATGAAGCAAAGATGAACGTATTACCAAATCATGCATCATCGCTATTGTCATGAAGTTGTTCGTACCAATTTCTTAGTCCATCGTCGAGGCCATCCTTCCTACTTTCCATTACAGAAATGTCCTCGATGAATTGGGTGCTGAGATTCTGTATGTAATTTGTCCATTCTTCTTGGACAGAGGTAGTCGAATCGTGAATGTTTGACATTTCCTGATGTAGCTTGCTCATTCTACTGGTGGCACTCTTTCGAATCGCATCCACTGCTGTTTGAACCTAAATAGAAACAAGAAAGCATCCAAGACTAATTAACTTCATCAGAAGAAGCTGCACGGATTGAAATACTTCAAAATGTTCAACGTGGATTTCGACAAGGTAGGCATACAACAAATTAACAAAATTTAAAAGAAATTGATAATCAGCAGTATTCCAGTTCATACAAGGAACTCCTGAGGGATAAATGAAAAACGAAACGAAAAATTATCTTGCCGATTGGATCCATCCGGTCAATGCAACCCTAATAGATAAATGGAACAAAGGATGTTTCCTTGAGCTAAATGAAGCTGAACAAGAGATCAGAAGAAATCTACCTTACACAGTAGAGACTCAAAGGTCTAAGCAGAAAGCTATGTGTGGACTAATAGGTAAAAGCCTTAGAACTAAGCCAGAACGCCACCGCTAAAAGTTCTTTTTTTTTTTTTTGATATCCGGATGTTTGGGCCAGCATGAATGCTTGCTGCCAAAAGTTATCGTTCCGCAAATGGTGTCATCTTACCATCTTTCTTTTCCTAGCATTTGAACTTGCTAACATCTCTGTCACTTTGTCCAACAGTTGCCTATCTTCATTAGCAGATTCCTGCATAATCAACTCAGCAAATCAAGATGCCTAACAAAGTACCGATAACATGCGAAAAAAAAAGTTTAATGAATATTAAGAGAACTACCTCAAGCTGCTTTTCAAATGCACATAGTTCCTGGTCATTTGTTTTATGTGCTTCTTCTACTAGAAGTGTCAGATTTTCAAAACTCATGCTTAAACTCTGGAAGAATTTCCCTAGAGTTGCAGCAATTAATCGGGTTGCCCTCAACGTTCTGGTATGAGCCTGATGTCACAAAGGGTCAAAGATAACAAGGAAAAATGGCAACTATTGTTCAACATCTTCGACGAATGGAAGTAAAAATAAAACAATCACCAACTGCTAATCACATACCTCGTGCTGCTGTTGTGCAAACACAACTATCTTTTCCTTGTGATCGTTGAGGTTATTTTGAAGATCATCAATTATACCGCATCCTTCTGAAGCCATGTTTTTGAAAAGCTGAGTAAAACAAAATCCACTTAGGAGAAGATCAAAAACTTTCAGACGGCTCACTTAGCGAAAAAACATTACTCACATCCATTAGGGAAGTTGAATTCTTCGATATTTCTGATTTTAGACTACAAAAGGCTGATTCGGAATTGCCATGAAGTTCGCCTTCTAAATCATCAAAATACTTCAAACTAGAACCATATAAAACTTTCAGCTCTTCTAGTTGTGCTGTAAGTTGTTCAGTTGCCTACACAAACATGAAAAGAACAATATGAGTATCCAAATCCTCCTTGAGTTGGCTTCAAGCATTGCTAATTAGTTTGCAAAACCAAGGGTCTGCTTGGATCAAGAAAATGGAAGTGGAAACATCGAGGGATGTAACCATTGTGAGCCGTTAACCTTTCCATTTCCTATTCTTTTTCGTTATCCAAATCCTCAATCCAAATACAGCCTGACACCAAATTTAGTTGGCAAATAACCAAAAGAATCGGTATTTTTACCTGTGCCTTTGTCGATACAAACAATTGTGTCTCTTCTTCTACTACTTTGAGTTTCTTTTCTTGTTCTTTTACTGAAGCATCAACGGTTGTGTGTAAACTTGCAAGCTGCTGAGCTAGTTGAGCACGAAAGTTGTGGATAAGAACTCTGTTACTGTCTTCCATTTTGTTCTTACGGTCTGTCAAGAGAAAAAAATAGATTGCAATGTCAGTGGATCATTACTTGGACGATTTTCCGCCACTGACATGATCTGCTAATAACGAATGAGTACAAACCAATTTCTGCGAGCAAGCTTGATACCTCTGACGCCGCCTTTTCCAGCTCACCTTGGAGCTCAGAAGCTTTTTCAGTCAGTGCTTTCTCTATGAAAAATGACGAAGATTATCACGACATGAAAGCAATAATGAAATACAGAACCAAGCTGCATACCCTTATGCAGAAGAACCACATTAGCTAGATACAAGCATTGAATTTCTTGTATCTATGAAGAAAATTATGTTCATATCCATATTCTGATACCAAAAAAGAAAAAATGGTCTGCGCGGAAAACATCCTAATGCTGCACCAAAATGGGAAACATGAAATATTAGAAGATATTATCGTTCCTTCTCACCCTATTTTCTCTGAATGAACAAAATGAAAGCAATGTGAAACAAGACTAGAACGCCAGTAAGGCGGAAACCTATGTGCATAAGAAAAAAAATCGACAGCACTTGACTTACCTGATCCAACGAGATTAAAAATGAGGTCTTCTTTTTCTTTGATAGTTTCGGTTGCGCGCCTTTGTTTTTCTACTAGATAAACCATTGCTTGTTTGGTTCGATCAAATTCTCTCTGCACGCAAAATGAAAGCATGAAACAGGTAATTTAGTGCAAGGCGCTGAGGGCAAGGGCACTGAAGTTGCACATCAAGTAACATCATACCTGTGTCCTTCCAAGTTTTTCACTTAATTCTGCAAACAGCTTCTGCTGATTAGCATAAAGCTCCTGAAGCTCCGTTAGTTGCTGTTTTCGCAAGAAATATAGTTTTTCAACACCATATTACTTGTTGAGACACAAAATCACCTAAGGGTTATATTCATACCTTGTTCTTAACCTCTGATTCGAGTTTTACATGCTCTATTTCCTCATCCGTGGCCTGTCAGACAGATCAAGAATTAGCGAAATGTTCAAGTCATAACAGCACTCTGTTGTTTTTTACATTTTGAATAAGAGTGTCTTCATCGACTAACGACTAAGGACGGGGAACTAAACCTTCTTAACAGCTTCTTCATTTAGGTAATGTTCCCGTAACTCTGGCGACAAAAGATAAAATAAGTACAGAAGAAGATAGAAAAACACAATAATTTTGTACATGAGTCTAATATCAGACTTTCTGCACATAAATTTATGTATCCTGTCATTATACAGATACTAAAATAAAATAAAAAGTTCAAGGATCCAAAGGGCGGAGGTGCTCAAAAACCTTGTTTAAGACGGTCTATCTCCATATACAGATCATTGATCAGAGCAGATTTTGCCACCCTTTGATTTACCTAAACGAAATAGCGAGCTGAAATCATTATTGGTGGTCAAAAGAAGATAGTGTGAAATTTTTTGCGAAGAAACGGCATCAAGAGACAGAGACTTGAAACAGGTTGCTAACCTCCGGTCTGTTTCTGATGTTTTTGGCACGGTATGCATACTCTAGAGTGCTGAGTGTTTCTTCCAAACAATACACAGACGGTGATATCGTAGCAATCATGCATGTCTTTGTTTCACCTCCTAATGAATCTCTCAATAACCTTGTTAAGTTGCTATCCCTGGCATTATTCCAAAGTGAAAATCTCAGTTTCGTTCATCATTGCATCCTATATCTCGTGGAGTGTTTTGCTTGAATTCATATACCCGAAAAACTATATCATGAACTCGTGTATTTGTTTTGATAACTAGAATTCATACCTATATGGAACATGTCCAGAGTGCTCAACGAGTGCATTTATGACGCGACCAAGAGTAAGCAGGCTCTTATTGATCTCCCCAGCTTCCCTTGCTCTTTCCTGCGTAGAATACTTCTTTGTTATCGAAAGTTCAAAACTCTAACAAGACAGTGTTTGGTTCATTGGAATGAAAGTAGGAATGGGACGGTCACTCTCTCGGATGTAAGTTCAATGTTCGGCTAGTCAAATCAATGGCACGATGTGCACCACAAATGGATCATCATTCACCAGTTTACGTTCACCACTGCATTAGAAGGCCGAGGAATAACCATTCCGTTCCTCCTCAAATCATTCCCAGCGAACCAAACTCTACTTAAGGCTGAATTTCAACCATGGATTTGTGGAGGGACTAATTTCTTTGGCTTCACTGTGGTCTCTATTCCACGGAAAAATCCCTACAAATCCATGATCCACATGCAACCTTGATGTTAGATTCACCTCATTGAGAGCACTTGAGAGGCCAAAGAATGAGGGGCGATTTTGTGAAGCGTATGGAAAAAGCAACAACATCAATCACTAAGAACCAAATTAGAAAAATGTGAACATAAACCAGATTCACCTCTCTTGCACCGGACCGTAAAACATTCTCAGAGCCTGCAAGGTCAACAAGATTCAGTTTTCCGCACTTGATGAGCTCGACTCCCTCCGAAGCACACTCCTTGATTTCAACAGTAATGGAGAGTATCGAGTGAGACCGGTTGCTTTGTCTGTTCAAAAGAGTCTCTTCTGCGATATGCTTCCTCAGAGACCCTTCCTCCAAGATTTTGTAAATCTCGTCTGCTGTGTGAACTATACCCTCTTCTAGGCCCTTCACAAAAACAGCTCCCTTTCCATCTTCCATGACGGTTATTGGCTTCCTTGAGCCTTTCTCGGGTACTAGAAGATCGGTTATGTCCTCATGGTAAAGCTCCAGAAATGTAACTCTCATGCCATATTCGGCATTTTGAGCTTCCAGAGTGTCGAAAATTTGCTTGACAGCTCTTGGAATCACCCCAGCATCGCTGTGGAATTCTGTCTTCTACAAACAATGGAAAAAGCATTCAAGCAAGAAGCACGTTGCTCATTCCGTATCAAAAATTTATTCGACATGCTCTAAATTGTGATAAAATAGCTGTAGTCAAATACACATTTATAGTAGAATTGTTTGGTAACACATTTATAAAATAGCTGAGCAATTTTCTTGAAAACATGTTTTGCGTAACCAAAAAACGTAATTTAGCGTTGTTTGGTAACACATAACAAGAACAGAAAAGGGAAAAACTTACAACAAACGCAGATAAACAGATTGAAATGCATAGAGAACTGGATATGTAACTGAGATGAATATACGCCAACGATGATAAAAAAACCTTTTGTTTTTCAACTTCTCCCTCCATGGTGTAAGTTTTCCCCGTTCCTGTTTGACCGTATGCAAAGATGGTGCAAGTGTAGCCCTCGAGTGCATCATTGACAAGAGGCGCGATGGCTTGTTCATACAAATCCTTCTGTTGGGAAGCCGAATCCTTCTGTTGGGAAGCCGGCCCAAACACCTGAAACAAATTTTCCAAACCATCACTGCTGAAGAAAATTCCCAATCCTATGAACTAGAACGAAAGCGAAACCAAGAACTCACATTATCGAATACAAATGCTTTGTCCCTGTACTTATTAGCTACATTTTGGATCACAGATACTTCTCGACTATGCTCGTTACAAGATATTGCCACCGGAGTTTTTGCCCTCTTCTCGTCCTCACTCAATGGCCTACAACACAAAAGCTTCGGTTCAAAAAATCAAACACTTTTGATTTCTATGCTCTTGTTTTGAAACAACCAACAGTTACTGAAAATCGAATGTTTCTCACCTGCAACGCAGCACAACCTGCACATTTACGTCTTTATCTTTATCGTTCTTACCCGGGCTTCCACCAGATGACCGCGAATCTTTAGTTGACTTATCGCTTGACCATAGGATTTGGGAAGGTTCAAGGGGGATTGAACTCCCCTTCCTCTGCAGATTTGCCTTTGGATTATCCATAAATGAAGTTATAATATCTCACCCTTGTCCCTATACCATTACAATCTAACAAATTGTAAGAAAAAAAACAAAGAACACATAACAGTATAAGAACACAAGACAAATCACTTCAAAGTCAAGAAAATAAGAGAAGTCAATCCATAACAGCAGGCAAGTACTAAAGTAACTAAACTAACGAAACCGCGAAACTATGAGTGCAAAAAAATTCAATAAATTTCAAGAAACAGAATTAACTCATTTCCTAATAACCATAGTAGTTATGACAATTCTCGACGATGTTCAACTTTTCTTCGGCTAACCTGTAAGCGATCATAGAACTTTCTGGACTCGCGACTGCTTGTATGAGCAGATAGTTTGTTCTCAGGTTGTGATTGTATGCTTGTTTCCGGGGTATGCCCCTTTGGTTTTGTCCTCTGGTTTTTGGTTATAAAATTTTGCATTAACAAAAAGAAGAAGAAGTCTGGATTCAAAACAAGTAGCAAAGCAAAAAAAAAAAAAAATGTTTTTAATCTTAAATTATCAATTCTTGAGTATCGCCGGCATTGTGCAATGAACTAAAAAAAAAAAAAATCCGGCCTGATAGATCATATATTTTAAGATGCTTGTTATATATATATTGTCGTGACACATCAATGGAATCTATACGTAAAAGACTGTAAATTTTCTTATGATTGGTGAAATATATCAAGATGGTCGCGCGGTTAATTCCAAAAAGAGGATGTGTACATGGTTAAGTGAAATTTTATTCGCCACTTAAAATTCTGTGTCAATAAAATTTTATAATTATACGTTTGTCTTTGTCACCGACCTGAAATTTTGGAACCGTCACTGCTTCGAGACAAAATAAAAGCACACAAATTGAATTCGGAGAAGATTGGAATATGAGAAGCAAGACATAAATACATTAGCATTGAGATTTGACTGGTAAAGGTTTTTTTTTTTTTCGGGATAAATATGCAAATGAAATGAAAATAATGTCTTACCTCTTTTTATTCCTTTTTAAATCGAAGTTGGGTACAGGGGATTAGTTGGTTAAATAATGTCGGCCCGGGGCTAAGGCGTACGAGGCGGCCGCCTTAGGCCTCCTATAAATGTCAAATGTGTTAAAACAGCTATTTTTAGCACGGCCGCCTTAAGTAGTAATATTCACAGTCATGTTGATGGCCGGCCATTGAGACATTTGAGAAAAGTATATAACTTTACCAGCCGAATGGTGATTCGGTGAAAGGTACAAGAACCAACAGACTATGAATTCTCTCTCTCTCTCGAGAGAGAGAGGATCAATGCAATTAATCCCTTTTTCCTTTAATTAATCACAGCAATGCTCAAAGAACTGGGAAATGGTGCGTTTAATTAAGAAAGTTATACTATGATGCTTTTATTGTTGTGTTCGACCGTTTCAAACATTAATTTGGAAAGGGGAAGCTGTTGTTGTTTTTTTTTTTTGAACAGCCACTAAAAAAGGAACATGCGTTTCGTAGATTAGTTTGATTCTCAAAATCTGGGATCCGGGGACTGGGCGGCCGCTGGCTCAGCCTTGCCGGCATCGGTCCGACGATCGGAGACGTCCACTGTGTAGAGCTCATCGAGTACTACAAGTGTATCCAAAATCAACTCGATCAAATATCGTTAAGTGCCTCATCGGAATACATATAACTTGAAAAAAATGGATTAAGTGGTTTTGATCCAGTGTTTCGTATCTATTAGGATTCATTATTTTTCAAGTTATATGTATTCCGATGAGGCACTTAATGATATTTGATCGAGTTGATTTTTGATATACTTGTAGTACTCGACGAGCTCTACACAGTGGACGTCTCCGATCGTCGGACAGATGCAGGCAAGGCCGCACCGGCAGCCGCGCAGCACAGTCCCCGGATCCCAAAATTTGTAGTCCGTAAGAGCTGGTTTGGTTCTTGGTTTACCACAAAACCAGACTATCCGATTCGTGCTCACCCCTAGTTTTTCTGAAAACGATTAATGGGGTCACCGGAATGAGAATAAATTCTATCCACCGCCGGTGTAAAACTTCACTTTTCCACCACCGTCTATTATGGGGCCCACTGAGCGTCTATTGTTGTAATATAAACCGTTCATATTTTAAGACCTGTAGTCTAGTATTACCATGCAAAAAATCAACTTGATCGGAAGTCGATAGATATATCAAAATTTGATTTTTGGTTCATAAAATGGACGGTTTGATTCTGTCAATAATAATAAAGACAAACTATCCATTTTGCAAAACAAAATTTAACTTTTGATACTCCTATCGATGTCCGATCAAGTTCATTTTTTGCGTGGATACATTCCTATGTAGGGTCTACAAGATGTACGGTTCAAATTAACAATTAACACACGGTAGGATTGAAAAAGGCGGTGGTGGAAAACCCCACTTTTCCGCCGTTGGTGGAAATAATTTATTCTCCACCGGAATATGACAAATTAATAGTCCATCAGTGACAGTGTTAAGGTCCTGTTCATTGACTGCATTAGACACATGAGATTGTGTTGCAAATTGGAGACATATTTCGGCCTGTAATTTTGTAATTCTTATTACTTTTTTGTCAAAATAGTAATTGCTTCATTCATAGGAAGCATAGGTACAATAGATAATCACTTAAAAAATAGCATCCGTCTTTAAACAAAGGACTGTAAAGCCGAAAAAGAGAGTAGCCTTCATAGGTACATGCACCTTGCACCACTGCTACGCACCTCTCCTGGCCAAAGAATGAGTCACTCCATTCGCACTTCTACGCACAAAAGAAAACTTACGCCGATTAAAAACCCAAACGCCCGTAACAACGAAGCCGGCAAGCCGGTCGATTGGCCTTAAAAGTGAACAAGTGGAGAGATTGCACATTAATAATACGATCATTTACTAACCAACAAAATGCCGTTCAAAAAACAAAAATACTACTAAACAACAAATACAATATGTTAGAAGCTGACCAATAATGGCCAATTAGTGTGAACATGCCTTAGGAGTAGTACCTCTCAATGTTTCTTTTGCCTGCTAGGGATTGGAGAAGATAGATCATACTGGTCTTGTGCCTCAACAACCAAGCATCACTCACAACACATGTGCGCGTCCGGCCGCCAATAACTGCAGCCATATAATAATGTACGTACTATTTTAGCTATAAATATCTCTGTATGTATATTTTTCAACGTATATTTATTCCTAACTATATAATGTTTTATCCGGTCCGGACACCCGAGTTACCAAAAAGTTTAGAGCGTCTTGTACTTTCAAACCCGTCATTATGGCTTGGTTATCAGTTATGTTTGCATTGTCGTGGTCATGCCTGCACGGCTGTACCTTCTTCAGGCCAAACATTAGCGTTGTTATAATATTGGCCATTCAGTGGCCAAATGCATACTGTGTGTGGGTCTTATTGTTCATAATCCTTGCAATACTCCAATTCCATAGGTATTTAATATTAATTCATGGTCTATTTGGATTGGATAATAATGTCCAGCCCCTATCTTCGGCCAAATCTTTCTGGTAAAATGCGATTTTGGGATCAAGAGTGGGGACATGCCTCGTGTTTCAATAAACACCACATGAATACTTCACACACGGAGTTATATAACTACCTGTGTGAAGTATTCGTATGGTTGTATGTTGAAACAAATTGATAATGAGGTTCGGTCGAACATCTTTCAAGCTGCAGATGAGAATCAGGAGTGGAGCCATGAATTTTGGTTAGTGGGGTCAGAAATTCAATTCATATGCAATTTTTTTTTTCTAAGACTAGTCCAAAAATAACTAAATTAAGAGGATAATTATAAGATCGACACTACAACAAAAATCACATTTTATAGCGTGCAAAAAACGCTATTGAATGTCATAGATAGTGTTCTGAAGAATGCTGCATAAAAGTCAAGACTTTCAACAGCGTTCATTGCACGCTATGGTATACTACCTTTTTATAGCATTTTTTAAACGCTATCTTTTACATACTTTCAATAGCGTTTTTAGAATGCTGTCTTTGAAATACTTTTAATACTCCCTCCGTCTCTTTTTTAAAGTCCAGTATTCCATTTTGGGCTGTCCCTTAATAAATGTCCATTTTGTAAAGTTAGAAGGTAAAAGTTGGTGCATTGTCTATTTTGCCCCTAAAAGTGTATTCCATTTTGAAAAGTAAGTGAGTAAGAGTGTAATGATGATGGGTAAGTAGGGAAAGTGAAGGAAAAAATTAATGTGAAAGGTATAATGATGATGTCTTTTTAATAAGTTGGAGTTACGAAGCAGGACACTTAAAAATGGACGGAGGGAGTAGTGTTTTTTGGACGTTGTCTTTAATAAACTTTTAATAGCATTCATAGAATGCAATGCTATGTTTGGAATACTTTTAACAGCATTTTTTGCATGCTAAATTTGAGATTCTTTTAATAGCGTGTTTATCATTGCACCACTCATCCAGTATAATTTATTTATAACATTCAACATCAATTCAATACTATTTTTCATTGCATTCAACACCAAATACATCCAAACGCGAAATTATGTCAATGTAAGATAAATAACTCAACCATTGGATGAAGATTCATTACAATAGCTTGGAAAATAATTTTCCAACACAAACTATATTGAAGAGTCAGACTAATTACACTCATTAGAAAAATACTAATGTAATCTCCCTTTCCAAAAAAACAAAATCCTAAACTAGGCAGCCATATCATTCAAGTACCCCAATTCTTCACCCACAGAGATGTTCTTTACTTGAAGATAACTTCTTTACCAAGTTTATACCCTTTTGCTCCCAAAGCCGAACGCATACCTGTAAGTATAGAAATATTCAAAGTAACACAATAGTAATGTAAAAATTATTAAGTACAAAAACAATTTTAAAGCAACACAATGCAAAACACATACATATATAAACACACAATAATCATGAAACTGATACTAGGAGTGACATTGAAGTT
The DNA here is from genome assembly GCA_020567845.1 of Rhododendron henanense subsp. lingbaoense. Taxonomy (NCBI): domain Eukaryota; kingdom Viridiplantae; phylum Streptophyta; class Magnoliopsida; order Ericales; family Ericaceae; genus Rhododendron; species Rhododendron henanense. The sequence continues at coordinate 40,554,729 of CM036318.1, forward strand.
AAATTGGTTACCTAAAGAGGCCATCTTCGTCCATTGTTGTGAACCAATTGACTGCCATTGTCTAAATCTTCAACTATAACTCCTTCCAAACAAAGGAAAATGAGTCTATGTTTTATGTGAGAAAACCATGAATAAGAAGAAAAGTACTAAAGAATAAGAAGAATCAATGCATAATGGAAACCTTGCTTTCCCTGCCAAACAACAATTACTCCAAGATGAAACTGTACGTTCAAAGGAACACAATCAAACATCACAACATGATTAATGTCCTTCAAATGCCTGATCTACTCGTGCTTGGATCAGTTGGATCTGCCTTGCGGTGGTGAAAGTACTTCACCACAATGCATGTGATATTGTCTGCACTGCCGCGTGTGAAAGCAGTCTCCGTTAACCCTCGGGTTCTTCTTCCATTCGCGCAAGTGCCACAGCGTCCTAGTTACAACATGTATGACGTATCAACAGATAATAGTGCTTAAACAACCACCCCCCCCCCCCCCCCCCCCCCCCCCCCCCCCCCCCCCCCCGCCCCAAAAAAAAAAAAAAAATAATAATAATAATAAATAAATGGTGAAATTACATGAACACCCCCTCATCTATTCGGTTTAGACACGGACACCCCCTAACCTTTAAAAACGCCCATACACACCCCCTCATTTTCTACCGTTACCCAAGGAGCACCCTTCCGTTTGAGTACCGTTTGTTGCAAGGCACATGTCAATACTTTTGCCAAATTTTAGACAAAAATGCCCTTTAACGGCAACATATACCCAGTTGCCTTTCATACCTCATTCCTCATTCTCACTTTATATTAGAGATTTCCTCTCTCACTCTGTATCAGATCTCTCTCTCTCTCTCTCTCTCTCTCTCTCTCTCTCTCTCTCCTACGGCAGCCATGGAAGGTGGCAAGTGGCAACAATAGCTATAGTAGCCACCATAGCCACACCGACAACAGATCTAATAGCTGCAGTTAGAGCTATAACTCCAAACAACCAAAACTGGGTTGATTCCTACTGCCATTGTGGAGAAAAAGCCCCCTTGAGGACTTCAAATACAAAATGGATGACAAGCAAATGCAAAACAACAAAAGCCCCAATTTTTAAAGGTTATCGAAGTCACCACTGTACAACACCTTTCAAAAAACCCTACTATTCCCAAACAAAAACCCTAATGTATTCATATATCATATAATATGAACATATTCATCTACATTTGCGCCATTTAATAAGAAAATCTAGGATTTTTTTACATATAAAACATACCTTCCAAAGTAGGGTTTGCCACGATCTAGGGTTGGCCACGATCTACAGCTTTTCTACAGTGTACACGATCCGATGTTCTTCGAAACTTAAGGTTTTCTTCACGATCTAGGGTTGGCCATGACCTACAATGCAAGTTGAAGAGGGAGAGGAAGAGAGACAGAGGCGCCATGATCAAGTAGGGTGGAGAGAAATTTCTGATCGAGTGAAGTGTGGCATATGCTTGTTGCTCCATTTCATAACAAAGGGTATATTTGACATTTCGTTCATTCCCTTAATGGCGTTGAGGTTTTTTTTCCTTTTCAGTAGATGAGGGGGTGTGTATGGGCGTTTTTAAAGGTTAGGGGGTTTCTGTGTCCAAACCAGATAGATGAGGGGGTGTCCGTGTAATTTCACCAAGGGTATATTTGACATTTCGTTCATTCCGTTAACGGCGTTGAGTTTTTTTTTCCTTTTCAGTAGATGAGGGGATGTGAATGGGCGTTTTTAAAGGTTAGGGGGTGTCCGTGTCCAAACAAGATAGATGAGGGGGTATCCGTGTAATTTCACCTAAATAAATAAATAAATCTCTTATTCTCATGGATTTGATTTTCCTTCACTCACTGGATTAACCAAACTAAACAATTGCACAGGACATCATACTAAGGTTTGTTGTAGGACTTGTGGATGGAAAATAAAATGTGGGGTATTTACCTACACAAATCCTTCATCCAGATACAGCCTAAGGAATGTTATGGATGCTTTGCCAACAGCCATAACATGGAGATCCTATTAATCAGGCTACAAACTAGCCTGATTAATTAGGCATAAATATGATAAGAAGAAAAAAGAGTAAGCAAATATAAGTCCTATTTGCAGATCAAAAAAAAAAATATAAGTCCTATTTAACCTATACGAACAACAAATGCAAGTTACGCATATACAAGCTAATTAAAATGCCTTTTCGCACCTTGGTGCATACATAAATCACATTAATGTACCCTCACACATAGAGCTATGTCATTACTCTTCAATGTGGATTTGGAAGAAAACACAATAGGATTGGATTCATGTGCAAACAACATGGAAGTCGAGAAGGAATTAGTTGCTACCACGGATGTTGTAGTTTGAAAGCCAAAATCGCAGCAAGATGTAAGCCCGAAAACTCCGCCATTTTTCATTTTTTGTTCTGTCCCTACACCCTCGGATATAGAGTGCCGAAATAAGGTAACATTTTTGTTGGAAAATGATTAATTTACACACGTGACACCACTCCTAAAACCCATCGATCGAACCCATGTACTCATCTAGTTCCGCTAAACAACAAGCGATTTTACTGCCTAGTAGTATCTTTTTCCTATTCCCGCAAGTAGGATTCGAACTCGCGACTGGGAACCATGATGCCCCTATAAACAGTTGGTTACCTGTTTACCACCGAGATGGACTACTCCTTGTTTCATTGGCTTGAGTTTGCCCATGACAAAATTTACCAGAGAGGAGAAGGAGTCGTCCCTGCCATTTACAATTGAATTCAAGAATCCCATCTGAATAAGTACTCATAATCCCGTATCCTATTCTTCACTTCAATGTCAGGTCTCTCTGCAAATCTCTCTCTCTAAAAATCAGAGGTGGTGGTACATTAGGACCAGAGTTTTTGGCATGAGATATATATAGTAATACTAATTAAACAGATAGATTGATTTGTGAAACTTGATTTGATATTTTTCACGTTTCACTGAACCTAGATATAATTATTACGGTAATTGGTGACGTAAATCCTAAGTTATAGATATTTTGCTATACGTAGCAGGCAATGTAACTCTACGCCCCGGTGCAAGGAGATGCGCTTGAGTCGCATCACAGAGCATTTGGATGCGCCCGGGGCGCATTTCTAGGTGCCTGAGGCGCAAGGAGATGCGCCTGAGTCGCATTACAGAGCACTTGGATGCGCCTGGGGAGCATATCTAGGCGCCCAAGGCGCAAGGCGATGCGCCCGGGGAGCATTATAGAGCGTACTTGGATGCGCCCAGGGAGCATATCTAGGCGCCTAAGGCGCAAGGAGATGCGCTTGAGGCGCATTATAGAGTACTTGGATGCGCCCGGGGTGCATTTCCAGGCGCCTGAGGCACATTACACGACACTTTGAGACGCCATTTCATCTTTCGTCCATCGCGACCCTGCCTTTTTCCCTTTTCCTCCCTCCTCTTTTAGCACCACCACACCACTACTTCACAGTCCAGACCAAGGCCCGCAATTGTACTTCTTTTTTTAGTTGCTTCCCTACCACTATCATAAAACTACGTAAAATTTTTGTCTTGATTATTCTTCGCGCCACGCGTGTGTTTTGCTGGTTTGGCCAATTTCTCAACAGATATATCGTTCTATAGACAGTTTCGTTCGAAAATATTGGTTAATTCGAGGGACAAAGGAGACCGGATCAGTGCGCTACCGGATGAAATCATTGACTGCATACTTCTATTCCTGCCAATGAAGATTATGTCACCTCTGGAAATTCAACCCCGCTGTTGAATTCTCAAGTTTCTCATTTCAAGGACGGAAGCCAAAATTCTTGCATCTCACTAGGAGGTCAGGAGTTATTTAGCCCGTTCGATCCTAGGTTCTTTGAACTGCCCAAGTCATTTTATGTTGAGAAGAAATGAAGAATACGGGTTCTGTAGGAGTACATTCCCTACCCGCTGTAGAATGTCCGGTTCAAGCTATAGTTACTGTCCAAGAGGACAGGCCATCACCATAGCACCATCTAGGTACAAGTAGACATAAGTGTTTATCCCTATACCCCCTTGCCATTAGCAAGACTTGAAACCGAGTCTCACTTGGGGATGAAGGGCACCCTACCCACTAGGCTACCACCTTCGGTGGTTGTAGGAGTACATTATTTCTCGTAAAATACCCATCAATTGTATACACGGTACACCATTCCCATATTTTTACACGAATCTAATAATAACCAATCATATTCATTAAAAAGAGGGGAAAATAAATATAAGAGAGAAGCTGCCGAGTGGTATGATCCAAAAAAAAATAGGACAAAGAGAAAAGTGACTTTTTTTGGGCCCACATAAGAACTTAAAATTGATTTGTGTTCACAGAAAAGATCGTGTGTTTTTGTGTGATAAGTTTTGTTGTAGTCTAAGTTTTCAAGTCTTTTTAAAATTACGGAGAGGCCGACAAGTTATTTTTTTACATGTAAATAAACAAAAAAATTATTAAATAATTATGGATTTTTTTTCAAAATTGGGGGAGGCCTTGGCCCCAACAGCCCACTATTGCCTCCGTCTTTGGTTTTGGGTCTATGAAAAACCTCACTCTTTTCAAACCTGTACTTTTAGTGATCGATGAAGAGCTTGAAGCCATTTTGACTACATGCTTAATTGGTTCTTGAGAGTTAAGCTCTTTATGAATGCCTTGGCCTTTACAAGGTTAAGGTTTCCTGTTTGTATATAAAGCGGATTCGAAATTCTCTTTCAGTCGAAAAACATAACCTGTACCCAGGTGCTTCATATTCGCCCGGAGATTGTTTGTCTTTAACAATGAAGAAAATTGTGTAGGGTTGTATAGATCTCCAGTAGAGTTCTCAAGGAATTCAAATTTTCCATGAGAACCTGGAGTAGACTTAGAGATCAATATTACAAATAGACAATTTTGCTGGTCTTTTTCCAATTTTTTTTTCTACTTCGGTCCATAACTTTATAAGTTACGATTTTTCTCATTGAGGAGGGTGGTTTTTTTTTTTTGCCACAGCGATATACATCAGCGGGGGTTAGTGGAGAAGTTAGAGTTAGCACGTGGAGACCAGAAGCTATCCATAGCCCTGGCCCCCTAAGGACCTGCCCCCTGTGGGGCTCGAACCCAAGACCTTCCACAAAAGGGAGGCAATGACTTACCAACTGCACTAAGCAATGGTTGCCATTGAGGAGGGTGGTTAATCTCAACAATTCGACGAAAAGTATTAAAACTAAGGGAAAATGACGGCCAAGGACGTGTTTTGATAATTAATACCTGCCAAATACATTTTCAGCATTAACAAATGTTCTTAGCTTGTCCTTGGCGGGTATTAATTATCAAAACATGTCATGGACGGTCATTTTCCCTAAAACTAAGAGTACTTATTATCTTCCAACGTAAGTACGTAATTCAGTCCAAGATGTCTCTAAATACCACAAGCAAATAGGAAACTCGAATCCGAACGCAACTGCAACATAAACCCCCCTAGCCTTATAACACGCAAGTCTTGCAAATGAGAGAGGGCTTTTTTAGCCCTCTTCCGAATGAGTAATTATTTAGTTGTCCCGGAGCACAGCCACGCGCGTGGTATTCAAAAGGATCACTCCAACACCAAATGATCAGGTCCATACACTTTGTCGCGGTCTTGTAAAAATGTGTGGTGCTGAAATGTCCCGGAGCACCACTTAAACCTTCCAAGAAATTATTCAGTAGTACTCCGGCTGCTGCCATCCAATTGGGGCTTTCGAACCAGGAAGAAGTAATTTGCTGTGAAGATTCCTTTTCTGTTACCAATACCAGCGTAATTAACTACAAGCGTTCATCCCGTATGTACATGTGCTTAGTGTATAGTATAAATATATCGATCATAGACATATTGCGCAAAAAAAAAAAAGCCCATTGAAAAAAATTAAGCTAGTGAAAAAAGCCTTTGAAAAGAGCCCATTGTAAAAAAACCCTTTGAAAATGTGACCTTTTCAAATAATTAAATACAATTAGACCCTTCAAGTATGGGCTTGGATTTTTACGAGTTTATGTGGCCATTAAACTTAGAGCATCTCTAGCCTTTAGTCGTAGTTTTACTCTGTACGAGTAATATATCATTTCGTAAGAATCACTCTGATGATTAAAACCAAATATAAGCACAAATTTGCGTAAAATTATTATTAGTGACTTAGCTAGTAGTACATTTGTGAGTGGAAAATAGTCGTCAAAATTTTGAGTCTCCATTGACGTAACAAATCTTAAATCTGATATAGGTTTGAGTCAAGTCCTGGAATGAACCTAAAGTAAAATTTTATGACAACAAAGTTGGGAAATAAGAATGGGAATGGTTCTCACCTTCCACCAGCAAATAGCCCATCTGCAGCTTTCTCCAGAAAGGCTTGAACTCTCTGACTTCCTTTAGGTGCAAGTCCCACATATTCTAGAGCCATAAGCTTCAAACATAGAAGCCAAAGCACCAATTGATAACTAACCGATGGCACTAATTGAAATATTCACCAAATGAAAAATCTTATTGATTGTATTTCATCTCTCCATACTCCTTAAAATTTCGCATTTCGGACCGTGTCTTGGCCACAATGACGATTGGAAATGTTGATTTCATGAAGTTTTGAAAAAAAAAAAAAGAATACTTATGCAAAAAGTCATACCTAACATTCGTCAACATCCACATGCAAGTCATATTTTGTTTTACGAAGTGGACAATTTAAGGTTAAAATCGAACGTAAAATAAGCTGGTGCAAGAATGGTTACACAACTAACTCGTTCTTACCATGTTCCTGGTTACAAACCGTCCGACGGCTGTCGTGCGGAAGCTACTCAGTGAGAAGTCACTTGTGTCCAAAGGCAAGTACCATTGCACGGGTGAGTTCGATCCAATGTCTTTCTCCCACATAACCTTGATGCATAGCCAACCCAACATATGAGTGATATAATTAAGGGAAAATGACGGTCCATGACGTGTTTTGATAATTAATATCCGCCAAGGGTATTTTCAGCATTAACAAATGTTCTCATCATGTCCTTGGCGGGTATTAATTATCAAAACACATCATTGACCGTCATTTTCCCTATAACTAAGTTTAGAGAGCAAAATAATAAACAATAAAAGTAGTTATTTTGTACACCCTTTTTAAAATCTTTACTCCTTTTAAAAAAAAAATAATAATCTTTATTCATGTGAATTGGTTAGTACTCACCTCAAAACCCACTTGCTTGAGAGCTTCAAGGCATTGGGCTCTAGTCCTTACATCAGTGAGGCCATTCCCAAGTTCAATTTCCTTCTGAAATACAACATTAATTATACCAACTCAGTTGACATACTGTGTAAATTACACTTTGCCACAAATCCTACCCTACTCTTAGGGCTTGTTTGATAACCTAAATTCAACACATAAAACTGAATCAATTAAGTAATAAGTGATTCAGTGGGTTTGATAACGACATTTTACATTGCTTAACAAATTAAGTGCCACTTAAAATGTAGGCTAAAAGGTTGAAAAAAAATAAGTAGCTTTGAGCTACTTAATTCTGGCTGAATTCTTGTGTATTTGCATTTAATCACCATACCAATACCACAACCACCACCACCACCACTTTGCCACCATTACCACCACTTTGCCACCACCACTTCTACCACTCTACCACCACCACCACTTCTACCATTCCACCACCACTTCACCACCACCACCACTCCACAACTCTCACCACCACCACTCCACCACCGCCACCGCCACCGCCATCTTATCACTCCATCACCACCACCACCATTACCACATTGCCACCACCACTACCACACCGCCGCCGCCGCCGCCGCCGCCACCACCACAATGTCACAATTGCACAACTATCACTCCACTGACACCACTTATTGCCACCATTATACCATCATCACTCCACCGCCACCACCACCATTACACCACCACCACTCACTACCACCATTACACCACCATCACTCCACCACCACCACTATCGCCACCACTCCAACACCACCACCACTCCATCACCACCACCACAATCACCATTCCACCTTTACTATAAGTACATTTTGACCATTAGTAAATTAAGAGAGATCAATCGAAACTAAAATTATTTTATCATTTTTTTTAATTCAGTACTTAATATGTTTACCAAACAGTTTTTCAACTTAAAAAATTCAGTATTCAGCTTTCAGTACTTAATTTTTCAGCATTCAGATTCAGTTTTCAGTTTTATCAAACAGGCCCTTACTTGTACACTTAAACTACAGATTTAAGCAATATGATCCTTAAACTATTGGATGTTTGTTAACACGGTCAACTTGATATTGTCTCCGTCGCCTTCTCAAATAGAAAATGCCACATCATGACACCGATCCAAACGTTGATGAAAAAGGTGATGGCATTTTCTTTCAATGGATCGGTTAATTGTTGCATGTCAATTGGACCACAATGACAACATCTTATAGTCGAAGGACAACGTACGGTAGGACAATTCAAAAATTCATAGGCAAAACTCCAATTCATGTAATACTAAAAGGATGCAAAGTGCAATTTGCCTATGTATCCAATAATTAACGACTTTTGTTGCATTACGACCTTGATGTTTAGGTGTTCTTCGTTATTGGGATCAAAGGAATCAGTCATGCACCACTCAAATGCAGCAAAACATTGGCCAGGCTTCAAAACCCTGTGAATCTCTTTGTAGCATCCAACCTTCATAGCATATATGAAATATAGATCAATAAGCAATAAATGGAGCCTTCGAATAGATAAATATTATGCATCTCAAGAGAAAGATACTCACATTGCTTCTTTTTGTTTGTTAGTTTTAAGAGTTTCAACATTTTAAGCAAACACGCAGTTACTCCACTGATTCAAATTTAAAGGATATTTATTTCCAGTTACCTCTTTATTGCCCACATTATACTTTAGTAGTTATAGGTTTTTGTCAAGTGTAAATTTGACAACTTACAGACTCCTATCTGACGACAAATATGGGCAAAAAGTTTACCGCGTCGGGGGCATGGCAAGTAGCCTCAAGTGCATATGCTGCATCAAAACTATTGTCGGGAAATGGCATTTTCATGAAATCAGCCTGCATCCATATGAAACAATAATCAAAGCATAGAAAGAGGAAGCCCAGAAACAATTAAACCATGAAATTTACTATTCACCTTCACATAGTCACAGGTCTTATCCAGTCCTGCTTTCCTATTCAATTCCTGCAAAATAACACAAGCATGTAAAATAATGTTGTTTGTTTAGGACTCGGGGGCAGCAGCGCTCAATCTCACCGTTCAAAAGTGTTGACGGTCTGGACTTTAAAAGAACTCTTCTAGGGAAGAGTAATCCGGACCATTTGGATGGTGAGATTGAGCGCTACTAAATGTTGCTGTCTCTTGGGAACAACAGCCCCCAAGTCGATCTGTTTATGTAGACTTTATGTTATTTTAATTAATTCTCAACTGAAAAAGCTTCAATTAGCTGCATTGGGATAAAAGTTTAACCTTTATTATCCTTGTTTTTCTTTTTGTAGAAAAACCTTGTTACTAGCTAGATGTAAACAGGGTTTACCTTCCCTCTTGTTATCTGATACTCGTTATTGTTCAGGCCAGTAATGGATGTCATGCTGCCAGATATATATCACCAAACAAACTTAATTAATTAGAAGCCAATTCCTAGAAGGAAAAAAAGAGAGTCTAGTCAATCAAATACGAGAAAATTTTCAATGCAACGATTATTTGTAACGCCTCTCTCCATGGGATGGGACTCACACATACATGGGGCCCACAAATAACCATTGCATTATACAAGTATGCATGCCATGTTTCCAATTATAGATTTTGAAAAGAGTCATATTTGAGGGGGGAAATATACGATAAAACTCTGACCGTCAATTTCTCTCAAAACAAATCTAGTTGGAATAACCCCATATATACCAATATCCTAATTGACATGATTTCTTGGGATAAACGATGTACGAGTTATGACTTATAAAATAAACGACAGAAGAAATCGTCATATCAGAAGATCGTGATTCGTCCTGTATCTGTTTGTATTAATTACTCCCTCCGTCCCAATTTGTTTGTCCAATTTTGAAATTCCAACTTATTAAGGAAGCACAATGATTACACTCAAAATATTTTGGGTTTCCAAAAACACCCTTACTTTTTGGGCAATTAATGAGAGTGCACATTTTCCAATACATGAATTTTGAAAAAAGTGAAAGGGCATTAAGGACATTTTCTCTAGTCAACTTCTAGTTGGACAAACAATTTGAGACAAGTTAAAGTCAAAAAGTAGACAAACAAATCGGGACGGAAGGAGTAGTTTTGATTTGGATGCCTTTGAAGTTCTAACTAAAGTAACATGATCATCATGCATGTTAACCATGCTATCAGTTTTTCATTCTTCTTCGAATCGAAATATAGTCATTATTATAGTCCTCGTGAACTAGATGTTGTGTAATGGGTACCATCTGTCCAGTGTGACACATACTTATTGCGGAATCTCATATGGTTGAGGTAAATGTCCCCCTCTCGTAATTCTCGCGATATATATGAATTTAATTCTTCTACTGTTTCACGTACCAAAAAGATGCAATACTAATTAATTACGCTAAGAAAAAGGAAAAATTAATCTTCTACCTAAATCGGGCAATTTCCCTTAATGGCCCACCAATTCCACACCCAACATCCAAGACCTACATGTAGAAATATAAAGCCAAAGTCATCAATCTCACACATAAATAGATCCCACATGAGTGATTAATAGCACCACTTTTCGTAATGCAGTATCATGGTGGAACAGTTCAAGATTTATATAAGTATATATATTCTATTGCAGAATAAGTTTTTTTTTTTTAGATAATGGAGGAACAGCCCTACAGCCAAGCCATTATATGGACCCAACTGCGCAACTCAAACTTCCAAGGGAGCTAGCGCGACCACACCAGTCACGGCCCCCCACTTACTGCAGGGTACTCACCCGAAGAAGAATCGAACCCCAAACCTTGAGGAGTACTCTCAAAGTCTGGGTATCTGCCCGAACCACTGGGCAAACCCCTGGGTGTGTTATTGCAGAATAAGTTGAATGAGAAAAAAAATACCTTTTGTCCAGGTTTTAGGCATAACTGCAACGCAATGAAGTGCTCCTGCCGCTTAATGCCCTCTTTAAGAGACTCCCCTTTCCATCTACACCACAAATTAAGGATTATTATTATCATCATCTCTTGCTTTAAGTATTAGTAATTATCAAGAGCTATATACAAAAAAAACTCATCATATATATAACTAATATATGTGGTGTAATTAAATTGCTTAATTAGATTTGAAATTAGAGAGGTGATCTGAAGAACCTGGATGCAAAATGGAACGATTCTCCCCAACCATATTCGTAGAAGCTTGTCACGAGATCAAAATATTTGTTCACCTGACCAAAACCATGGGAGATCACAAACAAATAATAGATATCTATATGTATGTGCACGTATATAAATCGCACGGGGCTAGAGCTGCGCGTTGCTGGCACAACAGGCTGTTGTGAGGGGCATTTTTGGTCCATGCCGGGCCGATTAGTTTGATCCGAACGGTTCATTTCATTCATCTCGTCGAGTTCGTGACATTTGCCAAAAGTCGCACTGATTAGATACTAGTAGCTGTATAAACAAAACTTTCCTAGTTCATGTCCATCGAACAAACTCAATAAACCTATGATCTAATCAACTCATGTCCGATCACTGAATTTTTTTCCATTAAAAAGCTAGCTTGTGAAGTGTTTGAATTGATGCAGGATACTTTTTTACTGGTTAGAAATTATACATTCCAATTCTTCTCATTGATTTTTTTCATCGACAAAAGTCATATTTTATTAAAGAAAACTTGACGAAAGAAAACATTGGAATATTCTAAGCATATCCCCTTAGAACATACGCCATTTTCTGATCTTTCCCGGGGTTTATTATTTTTAGATCTCGTTTAGTGTTATGTTAACAATGATGATAGATACGGTTTCAACAAGAGTTATCTTAAAATAAATGGATTCTGATTCAATATGTCAAACGTAATTTTACTTATGATAAAGGAATTTTGAATTAATATCTATCGGGACCCCCTCGAGAGACATAATCTTTTAGCATGACGTACTATTGCTCTTGACAAGATTTAAAACTTGAACTATTTGAATTATGATTGTGGTTCCGGAAGGCCCGCCACAAAGCGCTCCATTGACCCGTCACATGGTGCTTCATAATTCTTTTTAATCACATATTCGTATGGGATCTACCACAAAGCATGTGACCCCCAATCAATATGTCGTGGAGTCCCTGGCGGCACTCTAGAACACTAAATAATCACTCCTTTTAGGGACCGAAAACAAAACCCTTTCCAATAATCTGCATACCATGTCAGCATAGTTCGCCTTTCTCTCTTTCTCGTCACCTCCGTAATAGCAATGGTACTTCTCATACCTGAACCATTCCACATACAACTTTAGTCAGGCGATTTAAACAGAAGGGAGAGAGAGAGAGAGAGAGAGAGAGAGAGAGAGAGAGAGAGAACATACTTCTCTACTGCATTGTTTACTTCCTCTTTCGCTATCGTTCCGCCAACACTATTCGCGAGATCTAACGCCCCGGGCTTCGACATCTCTTGCAAAATCGGCACTGAAAAACGAACTGTTTCTAAAATGAAAAACATCCGACGGTACAAAAACTAGTTTCCTGAAACAGATGGATTACACTTGATATCAAAAATAAATGCATGATCGAGTTATCACACCATCCTTTAGAAGTGGGTTTGATTAAAGCCGGAAAAAAGCTTCATATGGACTATGAACGTCTTTATTTTTTGGACTTAAAAATCAAGCCTGTAGAGACTCAAAATGGAGCTCGATTGAAGTGCATCCAGTTTTCATTTGGGAGAAATGAAGATGGTTTGGATTTGATCTTATACCAACTCTATTGACAAGTACGTGCGATTGCGAATTGCCTAAATTATTTTGTCTTAAAGATAGTATTACTTTTTAGTGATTTTTTGTTTAGCTTTTTGTCAAAAAATTTAGCCACAATCATTTGTATCAAAGAGAGCAATCAGAAAAATATTAAAAAAAAAAAGAACTAAAGTTGAAAAAAATTCAAATAAAACGATTCTAAAGACAAAAAAGACAATTGTTTCTTTAGTGGTACTTTTTGTTGTGGCGTATTATGTGACTTAACGTAGCATAACATCAATTACTTTCTCACTCTTCCTGTCGTGCATGCCCTGCTTTTCACTGGTTATCACTTCCCTGCTTTCTAGGGCAAAGAGGCAGCGTCTTTACAATCATGAAGTTCAAATACGACGAATTGTGTAAGTTGAGTTTGACAGCTGCGATTCGGTCTATTATTCTGGGGAAAATAGTCATCGCTGCCTAACATTGAGCTTGGGTATATATGTCGGGTCACGCTTAAGGCCGTCTTCAGAGAACGGCTTTAACTTTCGAAAATAACACCGTTTTGAGAAAAAAATTCTTTCATACGTGGCTTGAAAATGACTTTTCTTCTAGGGTACGTATAAGGTAATAGAGATGAGTTTGGAGACAGTTACAAGTGCAGAATATATCAGGCATCCCCACATCATCTTTTCAGTACTTATTTCTTAATTTCAACCTATTTTATTTAATTATCCTTGTAAATAGAAAAGACATCAAATAAATAACTCTTGTATATGATAAAATTTGAAGGGGTAGAAACCCAAATGAAAAAATATTACATTTTCCTCACCTTAGTGCAGGAATTACACAGAGAAAGGAAAGGAATTCTGAATTTTTTTCAAGAACAAGAGAGAGCGCGAGAATGCTGAGAGCTTCAATTCCTTTTTGCTGAAGGTTTCCTTCTAAAGCTTTTCTATTCTTTTTTTCCAATTGAGAGAGAGAGTGTGTGTGTGTTTAGCCTCTATTTTTTCGGATCTCTTCAGTGCAGCCAATGGTTGGCTGCCTTATATAGCAAATGGGGGTACTGGCTTCTGAAGCTTTTTATTTTCTTTTCATGTGAGAGGCCACTCACTTTGCAACTTAATTAATCAAATACTACCACTGGTATAGTCGGAGGCTTGAATATTCAGATATGGCCAAAGCAGTGGCGCCGGACGCAGAATTCTTGATACGGAAAGGACCGAATCACGTATATTTATAAATTAACAACAAAAATATATCATTCTCATATCTGAATATTCGATCAGTTTGTCCTAGAGGACGCAGAATTCTTGATACGGAAGGACCGAATCACGTCTATTCATAAATTAATAACAAAAATATATCATCCTCGTATCTGAATATATATTCAGTTTGTCCTAGAGGAAAGCAAGAATTCTGCGTCCGCTAGAGGAAAGCAATAAGGAAATCGACGAGATATTCAAATATGACGATAGACCAGTTTGTCCTAGAGGAAAGCAACTCTATCTCTCCTAAAGAAAGGTGCAACATATCAATTAATAAGGATATTGACGAGATATGGGAAGTCGACTCTGTGATTCATGTGACAATTACCAGTTTGTAAGTACATTACTATGTTGTCATGTATTTTCGAGAAAAGCAACGTAGTATCTTCGAGCTTGACTTAGTCAAGGAGTGGAATGGATAGTATAGGAGTTAGATATTGGACCCGGGGACGTCCGAGCCAGTTACTCTTTGTAGGAAGAAACTATTCTTCTTCATGGGAAGAATTTTTTCAAAATTTGGACCATCGATCGATCGTTAAGATGGGCGGCCGGAATGTTGCACTCAAGGGTGGAGTTATGTAAGGGGGGTGCCAAGCGCCACTCCCCATTCCAAAAATTCGGAGAAAAAAAAAAAAAAGGGTAAAAGGAAAAAAGTGAAAGGAGATGAGACAGAATCACAGAAACCATAAATAGAGGCCGAAATCCAACACTTAGTCTAAAGCTCGAAGTGATCAAAGTTCAAACCCTAGTACGTTATACATGGTGCTACGGACAATGTACTTTACGGATATGATTTTATATCGAGGTAATCGGAAGTATATAATTTGCTTCGAATCTCCGTAGTATTTGTTGGTAAATCCGGTCACTTTGTATTCCACTTGATTGTTATGTTATTCGTTGAAAAATCCATTAATTCTTGTTGGGGTCGTGTTATTATGTATTACGTATAATACTAGTATACTGGTGGGTGCGTGTCGTAGAACCGATTAGTATATGGATTGCGTGAATTTTGTCAATAACTAGGCCAATAGCCAGATAACATAGAGTTTGTGAGACCATATCTGGAATGATTCGTTCTTCAAAGCTTCTTCTGTAACTGTCCATAGATCTTTCATTTTAATACAAGGGATTATCAACGATTTCCCCTGTACCTTAGTGAATATTTATGCGCCAAATGTAGTGGTTTCTCGTAGAGAACTATGGGAGGAGCTAATGATCCTTAAAACTAATGCTCAAGATCCATGGTGTATTGGGGGTGATTTTAATGAAATTAAAGATGTTTCTGAAAGGGTGGGATGTTCAGGAGTGGATAGAGGGATGAGAGACTTCATGGAGTTTTGTAACAATATGGAGGTCCTAGATTTACCTATGCTGGGCAGGAAGTTTACGTGGACTAACTACCAAAATCAGGCCATTCATAGTAGGTTGGATAGATTTTTGTTGTCCCAAACTTTTCTTGACAGGTTTAAGGTAATTCAGTGGGGTCTTCCTAGACCCATCTCGGACCATTGCCCAATTATGCTATTGGATGATAATAGGGATTGGGGTCCAAAACCATTCAGGTTCTTGGACATGTGGCTGTCCCACCCCAATTGTTTGAAGGTAGCAAAAACATCTTGGGATGAGGTACAGGTAAGAGAGCTGCTAAGGGTACAGCAGAACCAGGTACAGCAGGGCTAAATTTTGAAGTGAATTTGGATGATTTGTAAACACCCTTTCCGATATCGTATTGAGATGATTTTTTACAGGGACAATAAACGAAGTATTTTGAACAAAATGAGCGGCTCCGATCGTCTTTACGGGACCCGAGACGGACGCAAACGGGGTCTGTACCCGCTGCTGTACCTGGTTCTGCTGTACCCTTAGACTTTCTGTACAGGTAAGTGGTTGGGCTGGTTTTAAAATTGTTCAGAAGCTTAGAGCAGTCAAAGAAAGATTAAAAGTTTGGAATAAGGAAGAATTTGGAAACACTAATTGCGCCCTCGAAGATACCGAAGCCAAACTCCACCACTTTGATACCCTAGCTGAAGAAAGGCTACTGAATGAAGAGGAAAAAGCTATTCGATGTTCAGTAAAGGCAGATTTTTGGAGACTTTCCAAGCTTTCAGAATCTCTTTGGAAACAAAAATCAAGAGTAAAGTGGCTGAAGTTGGGAGATAGGAATACCAGATTTTTCCAAGTCACCGCAAACAACAGATTTAAGAAGAATTTGGTGGGGTCTGTGAAGGTAAATGGGATGATGGTGGAGGATCCAGGACTAATCAAAGAGGCGGCGGTGGACTATTTTTGCAACAACTTTAATTTAAAGAAGACAGTAGAATCAGGCCAGTTTTAGAGGGAGTGTTCACTAGGAAACTAGACTTGGGGGTGGCAAGGCAAATGGAGAAACTGTTTGAGGAAAAAGAGATTCTAGCGGCTCTGAAAGGATGTTGCAGCTTCAAAGCACCTGGGCCCGACGGTTTCAACTTCTCTTTTGTTAAGAGAGGTTGGGACTTTTTGAAGGACTCAGTCTTCCAATTCTTCTTAGAGTTCCATGCCAACAGAAAGCTTACCAAAGGTATCAACTCCACTTTTGTTGCTTTGATTCCTAAGGTAACTTGTCCGTTATCTTTTAAAGAGTTTAGGCCTATTAGTATGATTGGGTGGGTGTACAAGATGCTCGCTAAAGTCTTGGCAAATAGACTTAAAGAGCATATGTGTACAATTATTGGGGAGGCCCAAGCAGCTTTCATTGGGGGAAAACAGATTTTAGATGGTGTCCTCATAGCCAATGAGGTTATCCATAGCTGGAAAAATTGTGTGCATGGGGGTTTTCTCTTGAAGCTTGATTTCGAAAGGGCGTATGATTGTGTTAACTGGAGTTTTCTGATTGATATGTTGTCGAAGCTTGGCTTTGGGGACAGATGGTGTAGGTGGATTTTAGAGTGTTGCTCATCTGTTTCTATGTCGATATTGATCAACGGTTCAGCTACAAAGGAATTTCAAACGCAAAAGGGACTTCGGCAAGGGGATCCACTCTCACCTTTTCTGTTTAATATAGTGGCAGAGGGTCTCAACATAATGTTGGAAAGAGCAAAGGAGATGAATATTATCAAAGGAACTACAGTGGGAAGAAATGGGGTGTGTGTATCCCATTTACAATTTGCAGATGATACCATTCTATTCTGTAACAATAATCCGGAGGAGATGGCTAACATCAAAAGAATTTTAAGATGCTTTCAATTAATGTTTGGCCTGAAAATCAACTTCTCCAAGAGTTCTATCTGTGGAGTGAATGTTCCACCTGAGGAGACGACTGCTTTAGCTCAGATTATGGGATGCAAGGTGGAACAACTCCCTATCAAATACCTTGGGTTACCATTGGGTGCAAATCCAGGAAGGATCAAGACGTGGGAGCCTGTTATCGAAAAGTTTGATAAAATAATGAGTGTTTGGAGATCTCATTTTATCTCAAAAGGGGGAAAGCTCACTTTAATCAGCTCTAACACCGGAAATGTCCCTGTGTACTTTATGTCGTTATTTAAAATGCCGGTTGCAGTAGCGAGAAAGTTGGAGAAAATGCAGCGTCAATTTTTCTGGGGTGATTCTATTGATAAAAGGAAAATACACTTAGTTAGTTGGGATGAGATAGGGAGGAGGAAAGATAGTGGAGGTCTAGGGGTGAAGAGAATGCTACAGCAGAATCAAGCCCTCTTGGCCAAATGGTGGTGGAGATTCGGTAATGATAAAGAGGCACTTTGGGTGAAAGTCATCGTCGGCAAATATGGGCTGGACTCAAATTGTTGGCTGCCATATGCACATGGATCAGGATCAATCTCAAAAGTTTGGGCGGATATATGCTCGTTGGAGAATCCATCATCTCACTTGGGTTACTCTATTCGAGATAGCTTTAGAGTTCAAGTGAATTCAGGTAACACCACTGTCTTTTGGGAACATACCTGGTTGGGAGATAAGCCTTTCAAAGAAAAATATCCCAGATTATTCTCCTTATCTACTCAACGGGAGGCGAAGGTCAGTAACTTGTGGGGTGACGTGAATGGGGGATGTTGGGAGTTGCTATTTAGGAGAAGTCCTTTTGGGAGAGAGAAGCAAGAGATGGAGAATTTGAAACGGAAACTTCAGGGCGTGATTCTGAACCCAACCAAGCCTGACCTCTTACAGTGGAGATGGGCGGTGGACGGGAACTTTTCTGTGAAATCAGCGAACGAACAGTGGGAACTCACTGCCCATTCAAACAATGCTGTCCTAGGCTCTCTGTGGAAAAACTTAAGTCCCCCAAAAGTCGAAATTTTTGTGTGGATGGCAATTAAAAAGAAAGTGGCGTCCAAATCCCTACTCCTAAGCAGAAATTTGATTAGCGAAATTCAACAAGCCCTCTGTCCTCTATGTTCCGAGCACGTTGAAACAAATCAACACCTGTTTCTTCATTGCAGATTTTCTTGGGTTGTGTGGTCGGTAGTTTTGGAGTGGTGGAACGTCAAATGGGTGTGTCCATATACGGTTCTAGACTTAGCTACATGGTGGTTTGATCATGGATTCCACAATCTGGAGAGGTATATCTGGGAAGCGTGCTTTTATGCTACTATGTGGTCCGTGTGGCTGGTTCGAAACGAATACGTGTTCAACAACGCATCAACTCGGGCTTGGGAGGTGGGGGATTTAGTTAAAACAAGGGTCGCAATGTGGATGAAGGTAAAATTTGATATCAAAGTGTATACGGTGGAGGATTTTAAGGTGTTTCTAGATGGTATTCGGAAAGTAAGACTGTAGCCTTCCTTCAGTTGCATCATCCAACCGTTTGTTGGAGATGCTTTTTGTTTGTTGCTTATGTTTGTTTTGTTGTATATTGGCTCATTGAGCTAAGATGTAATCCCCTCGATGTACCCCTTCGAGATTTATAAAATCGTTCGTTTGCCGAGCAAAAAAAAAAAATGAGAGGTTCGTGAGGAGGGCCAAGTCCTATTATATATGTGAATTGTTGTTTGACTCTGTGCCTATTATTGGTAGGTCTCGTTTAATTCTAAGCACCTATATCCCCGTCGTATTGTTTACTTCCCACCTACATTCATGTTTTTTTAAGCTAGTTGTTTTCTTTATTTTTTGTTTCAATGGTACGTACACATTTTTTTTTAAATTGCAGTTTTCTAAATAAATAATACTTTAGTAATATGTATTAACAAGAACTGTTCTAAGCTCTATTATTTTTAAGTGCTTTATCCTTTCTTTTTCTTCATCAGAGAATAATCTATCTGTTTGGTGACGTGCCACTCTGTATAAAGTTTGAAAGAGTAAAAGTTTGCTATATAAATCAGTGGGATCTCCTGGATATGCTCTTAAAAATTATGTGGGAAAAGGTAATCATTGGTGATTGCCAAACGAGAAATTAGGTTTATCTAAGTGAGTGACTTCTTTCAAATTTTTGACCATTGAATTTGATGGTCACGCTTTCAAATAGGATTGGAGGATCCTCCGATTCTATGAAGATTGGAGAGGAACCCAACTCGTTTTGGCCGTAGCATTATCAATTTGGCGCAGATGACCATCTAAATTAAGGAGTTTTTAAATATTCATCCCCATACCTTATCCCATGTAAGTATTGATCATCCCAGTCATTTTGAAATGTTATTTTTTCATCCTTTTCAATTGTAAAATAACTTATCTACCCTTATTTGGTGATACATATAAATATTGTTGCCTAATTAGGTGGCATGTAATTAGGATATATGTAACATATATATAGGGACAATCTTGGTATTAAGAAAAAATGAGGATGAAATCATAAGTGCAAAAAAAGTACAGGATGAAAATTTATGGAGGGTGACAGCTGAGGACGATTCTTTAGAGTCTCCCCTAAATTAACCTATTTAATGGGAAATGTCGGCTAGGCAGGAACATCAAGAGCGACACTTGCGTAGCCTAAGCCTATGATGTCGATCCCTGGTGTTATGCGATGCTCTCGATTGATTTTTTTTTTTTTTTCCTGAAACCGTCTACATTGCCCAATCATCGGAGTGGTATGCAGGAACCGGTGAGGTGAGCCGTGCGGTACGCAACCCACTTCCGGTTCCGACAAACAGTAAAGAAAAGACTTCAAATAAATACTCTTGTACTAAAAAAATAAAAAAAAAATTGAAGGAGAAATTAAAGACCTCTGGGAAGGATTACATTTTCCTCACCTAGCTGCGGGAATTACACAGAGATATGCGCAGAAGTTATAAACTGAACAAAATTATAATGCGAGATAGTGTCACAATTCCTTTTAACCTCTGGTTAATAAAATTATCTTTGCTGTTTAAAAAAAAAAAAAAGATAGCGCCAAATTAAATCTGCACTATTTTCTAGCTATATACTGTAATTTCGTAGAATATACTCTCGGCTCCCACAAGATTTTTGTGGGTTTCAAGATTTTTTTTCAAGAACGAGAGAGAGAGAGCGCGCGCTGAGAACTTCTTTTTTGCTAAGGTTTCCTTCTGAAGGTTTTCTAATCTTTTTTTTTTAAAACAATTTCTTTACACCGTCGGTGTAAATATTTGTTTCCTCCAAATCAATTACATTGCGCCACATCATCATGTTTTATTAATTGGGACCATTGTTTTGACACGTGTCGCGATGCAATTGATTTGAAGGAAACAAATGTTTATATCGACAGTGTAAAGAATTTATTCTCTTATTTTTTCCAATTGAAAGAGAGCGAGCTTGTCACCTCCATAATAGCGTCCCCCTCTAATTTGGCCCTTACTCCTATTTTTATAAAGAAAAATGCTAACAACAACCCTTAGGTGCGTCATTCAACCGTTTGTTGGATGCATTGTTTTTGTTTGTATGTTCTGTTGTATCTTGGCTCATTGAGCTAAGATCGATGTAACCTCTTCGATGTACCCCTTCGAGATTTATAAAATCATTCGATTGCCGAGAAAAAAAAACTCAATTGCCTGTCAATAAGATATGGCAAAAGTAGGCTTTATATAATGTAATATGTTCTTATTTCGGAGCTGGGCGACTCTATTGGGGTTCGAGGGGGTTCAAGTTTGGATTCAAAACAAGTAGCAAATTTTTTTTCTAATAGCATTAATTCCATGGAATATATGAAAATGTATTTTACTTCTAGAAACATAAGTTAATAGGATTCGGGCGATGACGGTTGTTGGTTAGCCGGTTATATGTGTGTGTCAGCAGGCCGTCGTGCATATTGCAATGACGCTTCTACGTTGTTGTTCAACTATTGTATTTTGAGAGTCGACGCCTATAAAGAATTCGTTCACGTACACCATTGAGGGACGAATATGTCTTAAGGACAAGTGCTGGCCGCTCTGCTCACCACTGGCCTATCACATTTCTGTTCGTTGATTCTAGAAGTTAGGCATTCTAAATATTAAGACTAATGTCTCGTTGGTTGCAGTTTTTAATAGTTGTTAGATTCAAGCAAGATATTGTTGATTAGTACTCATTCATCTTGACGGAGGAATCTATAATACAAAAAATTATGACCAGAAACAAGAAAAATGTAACTGAGGACAAAAAAAAAATATGTTACACTCGCTTGGATTTTCTGAACTTTTTCAACTCCGGATCATATTTTTCGTAATTTTCTTATTCCTCTCATTGAGCCGATTAGTTCACAAAGATTTGAGAAAAAGTCTTGAAAATTTTCACCAAACACTAAAAAATACTTAAATGTCTTTGAAAATAATTAGTTTAGTTCAAGCTGTCTGTGATAACACCATAAGCACCTAGGAAACTCAAAACCAAACGCAAGTGGTACTTGAACCCAACTACCCTTATTATACCTAAGTCTTACAAATGAGAGGGCTTTCCAAGCCCTCTTTCAAAGGAGTACTTATTCAGTAGTCTGAAGCACAGTCACGTGGTGCTCTGGGATGAGAGGGCTTTTTGAGCCCTCTTCGAAAGGCCGACGGATTTGTTGGTTAATTCCCGGCCGCTTCGAAGCTGCTGCTGTCCGAACGGGGCTTTCGGACCAAGAAGAAGTAACTTGGGGTGAAGATTCCCTTCCTGTTAATTAAGTAGAATTTGTCACATAAGAGGATTTAGAGTTATGTATTGAAAGTGCATCTATATATGAAACATAAACTTAAATCAAATTTTAGACTTTTCATTGAATTGTTTTCTAGTAGAATCTTCAATTTATCAAATCAATTCATATTATGCACTTTGTCAATTCGGAGATTTTTATCAAATCAGTTCATCGGTTTAGAAACAAGCCGAGCTCGAGCTCGAGTTTTTGACTCGTCTAACAAACGAGTCGAGCTAAAACACTACAACGCTCAAAACTACATGAAAGAAAGTTGCTAAATACGAGTGGGAATAAGTCTCACCTTCCACCATCAAATAGCCCTTCTGCAGATTTCTCCAAGAATGCTTGAACTCTCTGACTTCCTTTAGGTGCAAGTCCCACACACTCCAGAACCATAAGCTTGAAAGTTGAAACAAAGAAACCGAAGCACTAATAATTAACAAATAACCCATGGCACCAGTGGGGAATATCCACCAAATGAAAAATCTATGATTAGGTCTTTCGGGTTGTTTATGCTGTTCATTGTTTTTTTTAATCTGGGCACTTTAGGTCCTCGATCGGGTGTTGTATTGAGCTTTGTCCTTCTAACTGTACGATTTCAACGGTTGGTTGGACTCCTTTTCTCTTCCCTCATATATGTTACTTTAATTTTGCCGATAAAAAAAACCGAAAAATCTCCTTGCAGTACCCGCTACATGCAGGGGCGAATGGCGATCCCAGGGGGTGCAAGGGGACCCGGGCGCTAACAACTTCAAATATTCTCGTCTATTATACTAATTTTCAGGTTAATTAAAAAAATTATGCGGAATTGGCCCCTACAAGTGTTTGAGTGGGAAGAATTTCTTAAAATTTCTATATGTAAATATGGGGTAAAAATTCTTAAAATTTTAAGTTATCAATCATTTTTTAGGTTGCGTGTATAAAAGCTAACGGTGTCTATGCACAACATGTACACAATTAATATCGTCTTTTCTTTAGACCTCGCAATTGACAAATATATACTTACAAAATATTTTTTTATTATCAACACGTGATTCGAGTCCCTGCTAGCTGGACACAAATCATGGGTCCGCAACTGTCTCCACGACTCCATACTTCTTCAAATTTCACGTTGTGAACCGTATATAACTCGGCCTCAACGATGATTTAAGATGTTCATTTCATGAAATTTAAAAAAAAAAAAAACATTTCTGCAAGAACTCATATCGAACATCAATCGACACACAACAAATCGCATTTTCTTTATAGAATGGACAATTTAAAGTTATTAGAATCAAATACGTAGTGTAAGGTAAACTAGAGCAAGTACAACTAGGTCGAACTTACCATGTTTCTGGTCACAAACCGTCCAGCGGCTGTCACACGGAAGCTACTCAGTGAGAATCCACTTGTGTCCAAAGGTAAGTACCATGGCAGGGGTGAGTCTGCTCCAATATCTCTCTCCCATATAACCTTTTACATACAATCCAACAAATGCTTGATAGTTTTAAGTTTAATTAGAAAATCAAATAACACAATTTTGAGAGGACTTTTTTCATAATTCTTATAAACAAAATCTAAAGGTTATATAGACGGAGGGTGGATGATAAAAGGGGAAGTGCGAAAAACCATTTTTACAAAAGAGAAGTTACAAAAAAAATTTACTCTTAAGCCGGAAGAAAGAAAAGAAACCTCAGTTCACATTATTTTTCGCAACAATGTTATGCTATTCATATTTCTGCTATTCCAGTATTTCACGTAATACCTTAGATATTCCACTCTTATAAGTTATATGTTAAATGGGATCCATAAAAAAATGTGCCATACTTAGGCCCCGTTCCGCTAATGTTTCTACAGATCCGGGGATGCTGCCAAGTGGTCCCTGCTAAGCATCATACCGAGCGGGTGCAGGGTGCATCTGGACCTTCCAAAAGTGTTTTCATCGGTTCGGATTATAAAACAAACTCTTCTTTGGACTATTGATTGTCGAAATGGACGGTCTAGATACGCTTGGCAGGACCGCTTGGCACCATCCCCGGGTCCCTCTTTGGCCATATATTTGGCGTAGCTTTTTTTTTTTTTGGGGGGGGGGGGGGGGGGGGGGGGGGGGTGCTCCCCTGTCCTTAGGGGCTGTTTGGTATTATTTGAATCTTAAATGAATGGAGTATCGTAGAAACGAAAACAAAGCCCAGTAGTTAACTTCAGGGTCCAGGAGTTAGTTGAGGTGCGCGCAAGCTGATCACCCGGACGTCCGGTCATCAAAAAAAAAAAGAACGAAAACAAAATAGTTGTGGGGTTAAAATTTCAGAAACGGGAATTTCAAATATGGGAAATTCATGATGTACAAAGAAATTTCAAAAATTAAAAATAAGGGAATTTAGCTGGTAGATTTTAGGGATCTGTTACTCACTTCAAAACCCGCCTGTTTGAGAGCTTCAAGGCATTGCGTTGTAGTCCTTATGTCTGGCAGGCCATTCCCAAGTTCAATTTCCCTCTGAAAAATACCAAATCTATACCAATTCAGTTGCCATGCGAATTGGATTCTCTCCGGTCTTTAATTTGGACTAGACTGGACATTTCGAATATATATATATGGACCGTCCATTTCTAAGCTCTTACCGGTAAAACCGTTTATTATACCAATGTATGGTCAAGATTTGGACCGTCTTGCCCAGTCCAAAATATGGATTGGAGAGGATCCGAACCTCTTGCCATGTAACTTATACTATGTGTTTAGCTCCGAAATGGCTCAAGGACTGAGCGGGCGTGCCAGGACTTGTCGCGTCCAAACGTGAAGGACTGGGCGTCCCTTTTCTGACTTCTAGATCTGAGAGCGATAGTGCTGCAAACCTAAGGGCTAGATTGCAGTGAAGGTCCGTGGTTTTGCCTCGTCGTGTGAGGACTTAGTAATTTCCTAACCGTGTAGGAAAGAAAGTAACAACGTAGAAGTACTTTACTATATCGTAATAATAAAGTAAGGGATGGAGAGAGATAGGAATAACTTTATTATGTTGCGTAATAACAAAGTTGGGATACAAGAGAGACGAAGCTCGAATTACTTGGTGAAGTAATTGAGTAAAAGGTGAGAAAAAGAGATAATTGCTTCGCTGGGAAGGCTTTGGTTTTTTAAGCGTTGAGCTTGATTGGTGTGGGAACCCCTTTCTTGTCTTCACTTCTAGTATTTATAGGCAAAGCTTCCACGGTTCTTGCATGCAAGGATTTCCCGCCCTTGCTCCTTGAGGTGACACGTGTCCCATGATCTCTCCATTTCATGGGGTCATGGGGAGTTACTGGAGAAAATGGAAGTTACCCATGTGCTGATTGTAAATCATGGGCAGTTAACAAAAGATAGTGGGCCACCTCATCCCTTTTCCCGTGGGTTTCAAAGAATAATGGACCATTTGACTTGTCAAATGGCCATGTGGCAATAACCCTCACTAACCCATTTCCTACTTCCATGGGCACTCTGGAGCAATCAGCCGCTTGACTTGGTCAAATAACTACTTGTCAGGTAACAACTTTCTAACCTCCTTCCACCTTTTATGGGCCACTTAGATAATGGGCCATTTAATAAATTAAATGGCCTTTTTAACTTAACTAGCCCAAACTCTTACCTGATCCACCTGACTAACACATGGGCCAACCGAATCCTTATGTAAACAGGCCCAAACTCACGAACTCAAGCCCAAACCAAACTGAAATTAATTGGGCCCACATACTCTTACCTTGGCCCATTAATTTCGATCCAATATATCCTCAACCCATGACCCAAATTGATTAAACTTTAACCAAATAACCGTCCAACGTTGGCCTTGGACTGGGTGCCAAAAACGGGTGTAAACAATGCCCCCCCATGCCTTGATCTTGTTCAAGATCTAGGCTTGAAAGTTAGGACAGAACACGGTTTTTGGCAAGCCAAACGAGTCCTTACCATTAGGTTTGAAAAAACAAAAGATAAAGGATAATCAGGCTTGTTCAACCTAATAACCCTTTCCAGCTTTCACACGTAAAAAATTAAAAAAGATAATCAGGCCATAATTAGGCCTAACCACTTTTAATTTCCAAAGCATGTCTTTCAATTGAGTTTGGACTCTCTATTTCAAATCTCCACCATTTCCGAGATAAAAACCCCACTGAAGAGTCCCGCTGGCAACCAAAATCATCACCATCCTAGGCCTAGTGGGCCACGTGTCATCTCCCCAGGCCTTGCATTGGCTGCATGCAGCTTTTGAAGCCGTCAGGACTCCTTGCATCAATCAAGAGTCCAACCCCTTCAATGATCACGCGAGATAAATGCAACGGCGTCCCTTGATTCTTGCACCGTTACCCATAAAAATCCACTATTGGGTCTTCGTTCTCTCTCTCTACTTCTCTGATCATCTTTCTCTGTTCCAAACGAAAACCAGAAAAAGAACCCTAACACCTGCTTTTTCTTTCTGAGTCTCTGATCTATAACCCAACAATGGCGACACATAAGGCCAACGCTCCTCCACCAAACCCTAACAGCCGTTCGGTGCAAATTCGAAAAATCATGGCCGACGAACACATTGCGATCACCAACGACGTTCTAGTGATCGCCAATGCCGACAGAGTTGGGCTTGGCCCTGCCTTCCAATTGGGGTTCCCCTCTCAGCTTGCACCCATGTATCCACTAGCAGGTGAGGTTCTCCCCTTTGAATCCCCATGCCTTGACTGGAATCACTTCACCATAGACATCCCCAACAGACTCTGGCACAGACCTGACGCCAAATATGTTGAATGGCTTGATCGAATGATGGAAGCCAAAGGAGATTTATGGAAGCAGATCGGGATTAGAGACGCCATGCTCCTGAGTCGATCCATTATTGACATGGACAAGAACCTCTTTCTTGCTGCCTCACAGTTCTGGTCAGTCACCACCAACTCATTTCACTTCAAGGTAGGCCTCATGAGCCCCACTCTCCAAGATCTGGCTTTTCTGACAGGCCTCCGTCCACATGGGATAGAGGCCAACTATTTCTTGTCACAGAAAACCCCCTATTTCGAATATAAGGACCCCTTGTCATACACCCCTTTCATAAGCCATTACGCCAAGAAAGACCCCGTTGAGGATGACGAACACGTCGCCTTCCTCCTATACTGGTTGAATAAATTTATTTTCTGTGTATCTGCGAACAGAGTCACTAAGGACTTTATTGATTTGGCATGCGCCCTAGCTTCAGGGCAGAAGCTGGCACTAGGCCCCTTGGTCCTGGCCCACCTCTACCGAGGTATAAAGGAATTAATCAATAACAAGTTCATCTTTGCCCCTGGCCCCTTATGGATCATGACCCTTTGGCTGTGGTCCTACTTCCCTAAGTACGCTCCCCCAATGAACAAGAAACTAGACAACACCTGTTATGGTCTCCACTATGCTGAGGCCCGTGGACCTCGATACGCCTTTGGGACTTACTTCAAATTCTTCTACCATGAACTCATAACTCTGGGAAAAAACTGGTTGCTATTTGAAAGAGACACCGTACCTTGGTGGTTAAAAAGAGGGGCTTCAGACCCAGGGGATGACTGATGAGCACCCAATTTTGTAGATGTTTGGTGCGGCTAGTCCCGTTTTATGTTGTTTTATCTTGCGTTTATTTAGCTTTTATTGCAATATTGCTCGTAAGGTATTTTTGTGAGTATTTCAGGTCAAACGTGCCTAGAAGGTGGTTTTGGACGCCAAGCGATGTTCTGGGATGAACCAAGAGTCCAGCTGCCCGCCGGTTCTCATTTCATTGTCACCGAAGCCTAATGGTGCCACAAGAAGCCTCGGAGATTGGCCGGTGGTCAAAGTTGGCGAGAAGCGTGCCAAAGTGTTTCAAGTAAGCCTAATGCATCGAGGACGGCCCTCGAGGGCATCCGATGATCCAAGGCCACAAGGCATACCTCCGCTAAGTCCCGTTGATCATGTAATGAAGCATCAGAAGGCCGTCGGACTACCACAAGGCTTGGTGAACCAAGCTGTCCAGTTCTGCAGTTTTTTCACAGAGGTATGGATGCCTCAAAAATAAGGTATCCATACCATCATGCCGAATTGCAAGACAGTTGAGTTGGTATGCATACCTCATTTTTGAGGTATCCATGCCAATGCCCTTCGGCCAGCACCTTTTGCTGAATATTTCAACTTTCCTTTTATGGAAAGTTTCCACTTTTGGCATGTTTTTGGGATATTTTGGGGGACATTTTGGTCCTTTGTAAGGCTAGTTTGTAAGGCTTATAAATAGCCTCTTATGCCATATTTGGCATGATAGGTAGTTCATTATTAGCTTTAAGTCTTTTTAAGTTTTAGAACTCCATTAGAGTCTTCAAGCTTTTCTAGTTTAATCCTTCAAGAACTCTAGTAAGTCCTTCTCGTTTATTGTTTTCTCGTTTATTAATGTTGTAGCTACAAGCTAGATCCTTATATAAATCAAGTTTATTTCCGTTTTTATCGGCTAAGCATGTTTTCACTTCCTAGCCTTGTTTCTAGTCAATTTGCTATGAGTGAGTAGTTAATCGGTTTGGTCATGGGGTGAGGTTTGCTCCATGGATTAGTCGTTTAAATGGTTTCGCTTAAACTTTAGCTTAATCTCAAGGTTTTGAATGAATTAAACCCATGATTTCTAGCTTTGATCATGAGGTCGGTGGCTTCTTTGATCAATGAAGTCTATCGCCTCATGCTACGTGCTTGATTAATCTTACGCGTGCGAACGATCCTTTTTCGTCTCTCACTTGCGTTAAATGAGTTCAGTTTGAATTAGAACTTTGAGTTGAGTTACAAGTAGTCTTCAGCTTTTAATTCTTCTAGTGGAATCCGGACGGTTTCGGTCCATACATGAGTTAGATGAAGAAACCGTTTAATGGCTAAGTCATGGGTAAATCGATCCTTTTGACTCGACCATCTTAATCTAGTTAACTTCCAAGTTTAATTCCATCTTTCGAATCAATCACCAAAAGTTGGCCGCTTGAACGCCGAAACACCTTACATTACTTCCAATCCGAATAAGCTGAAGAAGTTTTCTCTGTGGGAACGATCCGGTTCTTCCGGTTTATATGCTATCAACGACCTAGCCCTATGCTCGGGTGCAAGCCTTTCTAAGAGGTTAGGTTGCGGGGATTAAGCAAATTTTGGCGCCGTTGCCGGGGATATCTTATTTTAGCTTATTTGGAGGTTCGACAAACCACTGTAAGTATCCATCTTTTGTTTTTAGTTTCATGTTCTTTTACTAGTTAGAATGGAGGAGGAATATGGGAAATTTTTCCCCATGCCTATGCACGAAATTCAAACCTTTATCGAAGTAGATGATGAGCCATTTTATGCATGTTGGGAAAGATATAAAGGTTTGTTTTATGGAGTCCCACATCATGTCTATGACGATTTTCAACAAGCTTACTATTTTTATGAAGGACTTTCTCGAAAGAGTAAATACTTCGTAGACGTGATGTGCAATGGAGATTTTTTGGACAAAACGCCCGCCGAAGCATTGTCTTACTTTGCTCATTTGGCTAAAGCTTCGCAAACTGGGGTTTATTTTTATACTGTTGAAAATGCAAGTGAGCGGCGTATCTTTCTTGATGATTCTGATTTGGATTTCGAAAACTCCTCAGAGTTTGGAGGGAATGATGAGCTCTCTCCCCTTGAGTCCTCCCCTCCCATTGAGTCCTTACCTCTACGTGAGGATCCATTGGAAAAACATCTCATAGTTGAAGAGATGAACGTGGATGAGACCGACAGTTGGTCTCCTATTTGTGAGGAACCGGCTCTTGTGGTGAGCACGATAGATCAAGTGTCCTCTCCTTGTGGTATCTACCCATTGGGGAAATTACTCACTGTTAAGGAAATGGACGAGGAGGTGGATTATTTGTACTCTTTGTTAGGAGAGAGAGACCAAAAGATTAAGACCAACTGTTGGTCTCCTACTTGTGCGAAGCAAGACTTCGTTGGAGTCGAATTCATTGAGGAACCTTTTATGGACTCCTTGTGGGAAGAGCAAGATAATGCATATGAGACCAAGAGTACGTCTCCTACTCTTGAGAATTCGAATCTTGTTGGCGTAGAACAAATTGATTTTCTAGGTGTTGATGACTTTAAACTTCTTTTATCATTCTTATCCTGTAGATTTTGTCAACAGTCTGAAAATTGATTTAGTTTGGGCCATGTGCTTAAAGGAGCTTAAATTTTTGAAACGAATTCGGCAAATGCGCTACTCGAAATATCTTTTCTTGTGGAAAGGCCGAGTTCAATTTTTGGCAAAGAGTTTCAATTTGAGTGGCGTGTTCATTGTAATAATTTTTGTTGGCATGCTAAATGTTCGGAGCCCGCGTTTGGCTGAACGTACATAAACTCTTTCTTTCCCTCCCTCCCTCCCTCTCTCTTTTCTTTTTCTCTTTTGTTGGTCTGGTATAGCCACCCGTTTCTCGCTTGGGAAATGGGAAGAAAAGTATGACTCGTGTACTCGCGTGAAGAGTTGGTTGGAAGGTACGTTTACTCCCTCTCTTGTATTTCATTGCAATTGTCTTCATGCTATGAGGACATAGCATCGTTTAAGTTGGGGGGAGGGATATATATGTTATATATATGTTCATGAGACTTGTCTCATTTTTCTGCTTTTGGTAAAATTTTAAATTTTTTTGTGCAATCTTCCCTTGTTAGTAGTGTTTTCGTATGCTAGATACTTTAGATATGATCAATTGTGTTAATATGGCAAGAGTCGTGTATCCCATCGAATTTGGTTATAAGTTTGAATCTATGTCACATGCATATACATGAATTTTGATGAACAAGTTGAGCTTAAAAGTCAAGTCAAGTAGTGTGCATCACTAGAGTGGAGATTTGTTTCTTAAGCATCCCATGCTTTTTGTTTTCATTTCCCGCATTTGCGTAAATAATATCTTTTGTTCATGCTTGAGTAGTGTATATATCTTTCTTGCATCTTTTTGGAGTTGTTGGCGTACTTAGGAAATGATTCAAGGCATTTTTGTTTGATTAAACCACATAAGAGTCTCCTTATCCTTATTTTGAACCATAGTCCGAGTCTCTTCCGTTGTTCAAACCTAGGTAACCGGATGTTTGGAGGGTTGTGTGTCAATAGTTTTCAAAGATTCAAGGAGGTTTGGGGGTGTTGTGAATATGATAGAAGTGGTTGGGATGTAAAAAGGTGAAGAATTGGTATATGATTCCCTATCTCTCCTCTCCCACTACGAAAGCTTAAACCCCAAATTTTCATCTCCCTCTCCAAAGCCTTCAAACTTGGACCCTCAATCTCTCTCAATACAAATCTCAATTCAAATGACCCTATTCCTCAAAGAAAAATCAAAGAAATGCTATAAAGAGCAAAAGCATATTCGAAAGAGGGTTGAATACTTTGACGAGAGGATTGGTGTGACCTCCGGGCTTGCATACATTCCGGATGAGAAAAAGTCCGATGGAAAGGGGGAGCTCGATGCTTAATACCGTGAGGAGCCGGATGTGAATGTTGTTTATATGTGGTAGAGTCGGTAGTAGTAGTTTTTCGTTATTTCTTTTTCGTAACTTTCTTTGGTGTTTGGCCGTTATGTGGCCGTGCCTTGGGTAGTTTAGGGTCGGTAGTGGCCAAGGGGTAGATGAACCATGCAAATATATGGCCACTACATTTTTGTAGTCTCTTTCCCTTTGTATCCAATGTCGTTATAAGCTAATAAAGTCCTCCGTTGATCTTTAGTACGCTAATTAACTCTGTTTGATGCATGTTTGATATTTACTGCTTTTTGAGTATGATTTATTCCTTTGTCGTGCATACTTGTCAATAATTAGCTTTCCTTTCGTTCTAAGCGCCCTTTTGATAGCATGCGTTGCTTTTTGTCTTTGGCTATTCCATTTACTCGCTAGCGCTTGTCATGGGATGTATCTCATTTCTCAATGTGTGAAAAGTCGAATAAGAGTGTATCCTTGTGAGTTTTGGAGTCGAAACTCATTGTGGTGCATGCATGCTTGACTACTCTAATATGGCATAATTTATTCATCCTAGTTCATGGCATGTTTGTGCGGGGATTGCATATGATTGGATTTGAAGGGGTGTTTTGGACTCTTGCCAAGTTGTAGTTATTGAGCATAGTTTTTGTATCTTCATTTCAGGAAGGTTGTATAGCTTAGTTAATACATTTTGTTTTAGTTTGCTAGGGACTAGCAAAGTTCAAGTTGGGGGGTGTGATGAGCACCCAATTTTGTAGATGTTTGGTGCGGCTAGTCCCGTTTTATGTTGTTTTATCTTGCGTTTATTTAGCTTTTATTGCAATATTGCTCGTAAGGTATTTTTGTGAGTATTTCAGGTCAAACGTGCCTAGAAGGTGGTTTTGGACGCCAAGCAATGTTCTGGGATGAACCAAGAGTCCAGCTGCCCGTCGGTTCTCATTTCATTGTCACCGAAGCCTAATGGTGCCACAAGAAGCCTCGGAGATTGGCCGGTGGTCAAAGTTGGCGAGAAGCGTGCCAAAGTGTTTCAAGTAAGCCTAATGCATCGAGGACGGCCCTCGAGGGCATCCGATGATCCAAGGCCACAAGGCATACCTCCGCTAAGTCCCGTTGATCATGTAATGAAGCATCAGAAGGCCGTCGGACTACCACAAGGCTTGGTGAACCAAGCTGTCCAGTTCTGCAGTTTTTTCACAGAGGTATGGATGCCTCAAAAATAAGGTATCCATACCATCATGCCGAATTGCAAGACAGTTGAGTTGGTATGCATACCTCATTTTTGAGGTATCCATGCCAATGCCCTTCGGCCAGCACCTTTTGCTGAATATTTCAACTTTCCTTTTATGGAAAGTTTCCACTTTTGGCATGTTTTTGGGATATTTTGGGGGACATTTTGGTCCTTTGTAAGGCTGGTTTGTAAGGCTTATAAATAGCCTCTTATGCCATATTTGGCATGATAGGTAGTTCATTATTAGCTTTAAGTCTTTTTACGTTTTAGAACTCCATTAGAGTCTTCAAGCTTTTCTAGTTTAATCCTTCAAGAACTCTAGTAAGTCCTTCTCGTTTATTGTTTTCTCGTTTATTAATGTTGTAGCTACAAGCTAGATCCTTATATAAATCAAGTTTATTTCCGTTTTTATCGGCTAAGCATGTTTTCACTTCCTAGCCTTGTTTCTAGTCAATTTGCTATGAGTGAGTAGTTAATCGGTTTGGTCATGGGGTGAGGTTTGCTCCATGGATTAGTCGTTTAAATGGTTTCGCTTAAACTTTAGCTTAATCTCAAGGTTTTGAATGAATTAAACCCATGATTTCTAGCTTTGATCATGAGGTCGGTGGCTTCTTTGATCAATGAAGTCTATCGCCTCATGCTACGTGCTTGATTAATCTTACGCGTGCGAACGATCCTTTTTCGTCTCTCACTTGCGTTAAATGAGTTCAGTTTGAATTAGAACTTTGAGTTGAGTTACAAGTAGTCTTCAGCTTTTAATTCTTCTAGTGGAATCCGGACGGTTTCGGTCCATACATGAGTTAGATGAAGAAACCGTTTAATGGCTAAGTCATGGGTAAATCGATCCTTTTGACTCGACCATCTTAATCTAGTTAACTTCCAAGTTTAATTCCATCTTTCGATTCAAACACAAAAGTTGGCCGCTTGAACGCCGAAACACCTTACACTACTTCTATTCCAAGTTCGCTGAAGAAGATTTCTCTGTGGGAACGATCCGGTCTTCCGGTATATATGCTATCAACGACCTAGCCCTATGCTCGGGTGCAAGCCTTTCTAAGAGATTAGGTTGCGGTGATAAGCAATGACTTTGATGATCATCTTGAGATCTGGAGCAGCTTTTTGATCTCCCGAGACTTGATGTATGGGATGGCTTTCACCCCAACCAATTACAAATGTGGGGTTGAATACTACAATGCAGCCCAATTCGCTCGGCAGTTTGAGCTCTGTCAACTTACCCCTTTGCCTCCATACCAATCTCTGAATGAGGACTTTAGTGATAGGCCTGTGATCCAACCGAGAGAACTGGAACGGGTCAGGAACATTCTCCCTGATCTGAGGAAGAGCTTTGCCCTTCACACCTTCGTGGAACGTACCGATAAGGGAGCCAAATTTGATAGCTGGTGGGGAGGCTATACAAGAATGCACTTCCATGCTCCTTATCTGGATGTTTTAACCAAACTCTTCCCACAATCCACTGGTGCTCCTGAGCCAGGCATCACCGTACCTCTGCGACAGATCAGTCCTTCTCCCTCCCTGACTTCCAAAAGAAAAGGTAAGCCCCAGATCTTTACTGTTTAAACGCATCAACTGTGCTTGAAATTGTCAAGGTTTGGACTGATTGTCTTCTTGCTTTCAGGACCAGAGAGCATCCCCGAGGATCTTCCTGCTGAAACTACAACGCAAAAACCCAAAAGGACAAAAATGCTCGCACGTAGGCAGGCACCAAAGGTACAATTCTTTAGCACCTACTAACTCCTTGAACATGCCACTCATTCCTTATTCCCCATTGTAGGCCCCTCAAACCACTGTGGCTGGTAGAACGAGAAGTGGTGCGAAGACTAGCTCACCTGAATCTGACCCCTCTGAGCAGGTCTGCACAGTCCTTGTTATTGCAATTCTCCATATCCGGATGCATCAACTAACATTTATCTCCATACAGGGCGCCTCTAAGATCAAAGAAGAAAAGGCTAGCCCCACCCCTACAAGGCGAAGATTGAGGGGAAAGACCGCAGTACCCGTAGATTCAGAAACCACCATCTCCGCCACCGAACACAACCCTATAGTAAGGATGTACTATGACCTGAACTCTCCAGCATTCATGGCCCCTTATTACCATCTAATCCCTCTTGTCTTTGATCCCAAGGAACTCGATGACTATATGGAAGAGGAAGTAGAAGCAGAAGAGAAAGGCCTGGAGATCTCGGAGCAAGAACCTGAACATGAGGCATCCTCCTGGACTCCAGAAAAACCCAGATCTCCAATCGCGAACCCCATCCTGCTAGATGACCCTCCTGTCAATCCTGGCCTTGTCAATGTAGCAGAGGAAGAAGAAGACGAAAACCTGGACTCCCTGCTCAAATCTGCCCAAGATATGCTGAAAGCAGCCACCTCAGGCACCTCAGGTAGTGGTCTTGGCTCCACCTCACAGTCTGAATTCACTGCGGAGGAAGTTACTGAAGCCAAAACAGCCCTTAGAATGGCCCTTCTTCAAAACTTCAAAGCCATTGCCCACCCTGCTCGAGCCTCAAATGTCAAAAAGGCTATGGATGTACTTGTAAAGTCCCAGGCCTTGGGTGCAGAGGAGACCTCACTTCACTATTTTCAGAAAGAGTTTCCTACCATGATCAAGTCCCATGATTCTTCCAATCACGAGCTTAACAAGGTCAATGCCAAGTTGGCAGAATTGGACTTGGTCGAAATGGAGTTCACCAAATTCAGTTCTGAATGGAACCAGTTGAAGGAGGACATCAAGGTTAATGAGGCGAGCATCATTTCCACCTCTACTGAAATCCAAAACCTCAAAGCCCAATTGGCACAAGCTGAAGGCCGAATGGAAGACTTTCGGAAGGAGTCCAAGATCTTGGCCCAACATCATGAAGAACTGAAGGCTGGATCAAAAAGTCAGAAAATGAAGCTGAACCTCCTGGTTGAAGAGGTCCCAAGCCTTCGTGGGCAACGGGACACATTTGAAGCCCAACTTGCCAGCCTCAACACCTCCTGGACAAATCTCAAAAGAGTCTTGAAGGCCTTCTGTAGGTCTGGACCTCAAAAACTTTTACTTTTGAAATTTGGTTTTGTAATAACTAGTATTATCTGCTCCTTGCTTGGCCTAAAACTTTCCTTTAATTTGGCCAAGGCAAGGGTTTTGGTATGGTTTGGATAATACTTATGTGGCCTAAACTTGAGGCCTTTATGTTTTTGCAAGAATAGCTCTTGGCCTCTGTTCAGGCCTTGCTAGTTAACACTTCTATGGCTTGTCAACTTGGCTTTCCCCGAAATCTCTCATCTCCCACATAGTAGGATAATGATGCTTCAAGTACTTTCCATTTGTTAACTGCTTAAACAAACCACCATTTAAATCCATAAGAAGATACACGTTACCTCTAAGGACTTGGGAGATCTGGTAAGGTCCTTCCCAAGTTGGAGACCATTTGCCATATCTTGAGTTCTTGTCATTTAGAGGAAAAACAGCCTTCCAAACCAAATCACCTTCGGAGAAGCTCTTCTTCCTTACACGTTTGTCATAGGACCTAGCAACTCTTCTCTTCTGAACCAACATATGGTCCAGGGCTGAGAGTCTGACCTCATCCAAGTCCTCCAATTCTATCAGCATGGCCTGAGTATAATCTGCAGGAGTGAGGCCATGTTGATACGCTAACCTTGCTGACTTTACTGCAACCTCCATTGGTAGGACTGGATCATGCCCATAAACCAACATATAAGGAGTTATATTGGTGGCTTCCTTCTTTGAGGTTCTGTAGGCCCATAAGGCCTCAGAAAGTAACTCATGCCAAGATCTTGGGTTATCCTCCACCATCTTCTCTATAATATTGACCAGAGTCCTGTTAGTGGACTCGGCCTGACCATTTCCTTGTGCATAATAAGGAGTAGAATTGGACATGATGATTTTTTGCTGTGCAGCAAAATTGACAACTCGTTGACCCATGAATATTGTACCCCTATCTGCAACCAAGTGTTCTGGCAATCCAAACTATGGATGATTCTCTCCTTGATTACCTTGATTACCTCTTGTTGATCCACAGACTTTAATGGCACTGCTTCCGCCCATTTAGTGAAATAGTCCGTGGCTACCAAGATGTAAGTATGATTTTCAGAGGAAGGAGGATAAATTTTTCCAACAACGTCCAAAGCCCAGCCCCTAAATGGCCAAGGTTTGACCA
Source organism: Rhododendron henanense subsp. lingbaoense (assembly GCA_020567845.1). Lineage (NCBI taxonomy): Eukaryota > Viridiplantae > Streptophyta > Magnoliopsida > Ericales > Ericaceae > Rhododendron > Rhododendron henanense. Next base: position 40,591,754 of record CM036318.1, read on the forward strand.
CAGCATGGTAATTAGCTGCAGGAGCATGTTGAATTGGGCCATGGGCTTGACAGGGCTGACATCCTTTGGAAAAACGGATACAGTCCTCCAAAATGGTTGGCCAATAGTACCCATACCTTCTGATTAGCCATCTCATCTTTATTCCTGATTGATGAGCTCCACAGACTCCTTCATGGACCTCACTCGTAACCTTCAGGGCTTCAGGGCGCCCTAGGCACCTTAAGAGTAAATCATCTTCAAGGCTTTTCTTGTACAATTCATCCCCAACAAGAATGTAACTAATGGCCCTCCTTCTCACCTTCCTAGAGGCACTAAAGTAAGGCCTCTTGAGGACAGAGATGATAGGTGTACGCCAATCGTTCTCGGGTTCATCGTCTGACTCTTCACCAGTGAAGTCCGAAGTAAACACCTCCAGTCCTAGACCCCTTCTTCTAACAGAAGGTAACAATTTCTTCTGGACTGTGATGATCTTGCGAACAGTTCCCGGAGAGAGCTTTAGGCCTGTGGAGGCCTGAGCCAAGCTGTTGGCTTCAGTGTTCTTACTCCTTGAGACGTGTTTGACAGTGACATTGTCAAAATCTTGCATTAGTTGTACGGCTGCCATATAATAAGGAGCTAACTCATCACTATAGCATTTGAATGTTCCTGCCAAGTGATTGATCACAAGGAGTGAATCCCCAATAACCCTTACTTCTCTGGCCTCTAGATCTCTAAGGATCTCAAGGCCTATAACGACTGCTTCATACTCGGCCTGATTATTGGTACACGAGAAATCAAACTGAAAGGACAGTTCAGTCCTCAGGCCTTGGGGAGAAACAATAATTATCCCACAGCCTGAGACCTCCTGAGTCCTTGATCCATCAAAAAGCAATGTCCAAGGAGTGGGTGATATTTCAAGGGCACTCAGTCCTATCTCAAATTCATCGCCGATATCCACGCATGGATGATCAGCAAGAAAATCTGCTAAGGCCTGGCCCTTTACAGCTTTTTGAGAAATGTATTGGAAACTAAATTCCATTAGAGCTAAAGACCATTTGCCAATTCGGCCTCTCATGATGGGCCGAGAAAGCAAGTACTTAACTAGGTCTGTTTTACTCATGATGTAAACTAAAACGGGCAGCATATAGTGCCTCAACTTTATTGCTGAAAAGTACAAGGCAAGACAAATCTTTTCAATAGGGCTGTATCTCCGTTCACAAGGAGTCAGTAACCTACTTAAATAATAAACTGCATGTTCCTTTCCTTGAGCGTTGTCTTAAGCTAAAAGGCCTCCAATAGAGCCTTCAGCTGCTGAGATGTATAGCTTCAAGGGCTTGTTCTTGATGGGAGGCATAAGGACTGGAGCCTGAGCTAAATAGCCTTTGATCTCATCAAAGGCCTTCTGATGGCTTTCCTCCCACACAAAAGTGTCTTGGTCCTTCAGCTTCAAGAGTTGGGAAAAGACCTGGACCTTCCCTGCAAGGTTTGAGATGAACCTTCTCAAGAAGTTAAACGAACCCAAGAGCTTCTGCAACTCCTTCTTGGTGGTAGGAGGCTTTGCTTCCACGATTGCCTTGGCCTTGGCCTTGTTCTTGTCAACCTCAATCCCCCTGTTGTGGACTAAGAATCCAAGGAATTTGCCCGCGGAAACTCCGAAGGCACACTTCAAGGGATTCACCTTCAAGTCGAACTGTTGCATCCTCAAAAAAGATCTCCTCAAATGCTGCAAATGTTCGTAATAGGACTGAGACTTGACTACGATGTCGTCGATGTAGATCTCCATGAAACGGCCAATGAAATCATGGAATATGGCGTTCATAGCTCTCTGGAATGTGGCACCTGCATTCTTTAGGCCGAAGGGCATTACGACCCACTCAAAGGTCCCTAGGGCTCCAGGACACCTAAAAGCAGTCTTAGCCGTATCGGCCTCATCAATGAAGATCTGATTGTAACCAGAATGCCCATCCATGAAGGACAGAACCTTGTGACTAGAAGCTCCATCTACCAACTGATCTGCAACTGGCATTGGATACTCGTCCTTTGGGGATGCCAAATTGAGGTTTCTGAAGTCCACACATACTCTGACCTTGCCATTCTTCTTGAGGACTGGCACAATGTTAGAGAGCCAAGTGACATACCTGGCTGTACGTATGAACCCAGCATTAAAGAGGCGTTCATTTTTGTCCTTGACTTGCAAATAGACTTCATTGGACATCCTCCTTGGTGGTTGTTTGAAAGGTCTGAACCCTGGTTGAATAGGCAGCTTGTGTTCCACTAGACCTCTTGACAGACCTGGAAGCTCCTCATAATCCCAAGCAAAGCAGGATTTGAACTCCCTCAAGAGCTCGATGAGCTTTACTTTGACATCCTCTGGCAGAAGTTGGCTTATGTACACAGGTCTGGGATTCTCTGCGTCTCCCAGATTAACTTCTTCTAAGGGATCTTGCACGTCAGCCCTCAGATCATCTAACTTGGCTGGAGCTGCTTCAAGGTCTTCAAGGCGGATTTCGTCCAGATCTTCAATCAGGTTATCATCCTCATTGATCACTTCGGCCGCAAAGGCCGAATGATCATCTTCTGATTCTTCACTTCCCATAAGCCTCTTCTCAAGCAAGTAGGCTTCAAACTTCGACAGTGTTGCCTGAAGGGCCGCACTCTTCTCTCCTTCTGAAGGGTTTACTGACATTGGGAAGGGCGTTTGAAGGAAGCTGTAATCGGCCTGCTTGATTCCGTGATCATAGGACCGATTAACTCCTGAAAAAGTGCATTCACTTCTTCAGCTGATTTGTTGCCATGTATAGGGGCTACTTTGTGGCGGCCGTACTTGTCAAGCCCTGCCACTTTCATGGGACCAACCCCTTCGTCGTATAAATGGGCCTCTGCATGGTTAGTAGAGGCCTGGAAAGGTCTGCGGTCGGCCCATATGACCTCCACGTCGTCTAGATTCCAAAAAATGAGACATTGATGAAGGGTTGAGGGAACCGCTTGACAGGAGTGAATCCAATCTCTCCCCAATAGAACGTTGAAGGAAGAGCGTGAATCAACAACAAAGAAGGGTGTTGTCAATGTCTTGGATCCTATTGCTAAATTCATGATGAGAATACCTTGACAAGCTGTCTCATTTCCTGTGAAATCTGTCAAGGTTGAAGTGCATGAGACTAGGTCTTGATCAGTCTTCCCAAGCTTCTGCACCATGAACCTAGGAATGAGATTGGTGGCAGACCCATTATCCACCAGAATTCGGTTGACTGGCATTCCATCAAGGCAACCAGCAATGTACAAGGGCTTGATGTGTTTGTTCATTGCAGGGCTTGGCCTCTCAAAGATTACGCTGGCTGCCCTATCCTCAGGCCTCCCCCCAGTCTCGTCCTTCAGCACAATCACCGAAGGCCCGTTCAATCCTACATAGAAGGACTCGTTCAAAATTTCGACTGTCTGCCCCATTTCCACAAAATCTCCCTCTAAGGCAATTGGAGCGTCGTCTTTGGCTTCCAGCTCTGCTGGCAGGATCACCACCATGTTGCAATGCATATTGGGCCCCTGGCCAGGTTTGAACTCCTGTGCCTGTGGATTCAACCCTGACTTGCCCCCCGAGTCTGGCTTCCTTGGTTGGAGGGCTGTCTTCTTGAGCAGCGTCACCTGTCTTGGAGAAGGCTCAATCCTAGCCTCCTCTAGGGTTCTCTCCAAGAGTGGTTGTTTCTTAGATACAGTAGCTTGTTTTAGAGGCGTCTTGGCAACGGCCTCTTTGTATGTCTTTCCCGTAGGAACTTGCTTCTTGGGTAAAGTCCTTGGAGGAGGCTCAATGATAGCCTCTTCCACAGTCCTTTCCAAGGGCTTGTTTACACTCCTAGCCTTAGGCATTTCAACCTGAGGCTCTTCTGGTAGAACTTCCATCTTTAACCCCCCTTTGGCGTCATCTTCGACCATTGGGTCGTCCAGCAAATATGTCTCTTCCTCAGCCCTTCTGACCGCCTGCCTGAATCAATGGCGGCGCCTCTTCTGAGATCTGGACAAAGGTGGAGGAGGAGAAGGAAACTTGGGATGCTCAACCCTATGCCACTCGTTTGGAGGAGTGGCTGGGAGTCTCACAGCCCTAGGTTTCCCTTTGGACGGAGCAAATATCCTCAGGTTGTCAAGCTCGTCCTCCACTTCAACCAACCCTGGCTGGATTCGGTTGAATACTGATGCTCGCGCAATCCTCCTTCCCATAGGCCTGAGCGGTTCCTCAGACCTTTCTTCAGTCCTTCCCACAATAACGCTCTTCAGAACTGGCTTGCTAGGACTGGCATGATGTCCACATTCTATACAAACCAACGAGCAAGTTGGTTTCTCTGGCTTCTTCACTCCTGTAGGTCTGGACCACCATGAATTCTGCCTTTCAAACCTTCTGACCCGCTCAGTCCTGAAATCCCTTTCTTCACAGTAAGGATCCCAGTACCTGCCTGGGCTGGACTTGTGAACTTCTCTGGAAGGGGCTCCCAAACTTATCTTCTGCCTAGGAGCAGTCCTAGGCATGCCTCTCATGTCGACAGAGACCATGTTTGTGCTCAGCCCTGAAGGAAATGGATTGCCATCTACCCCCATGGGCTGCTTATCTTTCTCGGGAAACTTGAACTCTCCCCGCTCAATCTTATCCTGGATGTCATTTCTAAATACTATGCAGTTATTCGTTGAATGACTCCAAGAGTTGTGATACTTACAGTACTCCTTGCCCTTCATATCTTCCACGGTTGGAATCTTGTGACCAAACGGCAATTTGAGCAGCTTGTCAGCAAGGAGTTGATCAAAAATAGCCTCAGCCCTTCCCACGTCAAAGGTATAGGCCCTGGTTAGCCTATTAGGACTGTTCTGGATAGGTTGCTTCGTGGGCTCCATCTTGACAAAGGCCTTACAGACGTATGGCTTCTTGTTGATGATCTCCGCCACAGCCACGTCTGGGTCTGCCTCTGCTTCCACTGCAGCCACCTCGTAGTTAGGGTCGCGGTAGTACGTCCCTTTGGATGATGTCTTCCTGTCCTGCTCCTCCGCCAAGAGCCTTTCGTAATGAGAAGCCTTAGAGGACAATTCGAACAGATCTCTGAATTCTGTCCCGTAGAACTTCTTCTTCATCTCAAAGCCCAAGCCGTTTAGTGCTATACGCACGTATTCGGCCTCTGGAAGGACTATCTTGCACTTGAACCGAGCAGTCTTGAAACGTAGGAGATAGGACTCCACGGATTCAAGATAGGTTTGACGATAGCATGACAGGTCTGCCAACGTCACTTCTGGTTCTACCCTGTAGAACTGTTGGTGGAACATCTCCTCCAATTGGGCCCAGGTATGCACGGAGTTGGGTGGAAGGTTGATGTACCAAGTAAAGGCCGTCCCAGTGAGAGAATTGGGAAAAAGCCTCAACTTCAGAGCATCAATGGCCCCAGCTTCTCCGCATTGGACTTGAAACCTGGCAATGTGCTCAACCGTTGAATGCATGCTTTCCCCGTTGAAGGTCTGGAACTCTGGAACTCTGTAGCCCTTCGGGAAAGGTGTTCTGTCCACCTCTTCGGTATGAGGCTTTCTGTACATCGGTCTTCCCAAAGGTCTGAACCCCGGTCCTAACTGCTCCTGGAGCAAGTTCAGGACTTGATCCCGTCCCATGAGCATATTCGGCACAGGAGGCGGCTGTAGATGCACCTCTTGTGCCTGTTGGTCCTGGACTGAACTTGCCCCCCGAGTCTCAGAGGTTTGAGGAGTATGAGCTGCTCATTTGTCCTTTCCAGAGCCCTGGCCTCCTTGCGGAGGCCTTTTGTCCGTCTTGTCAGGTTTGGGCTGATCGTCGGCCAACACAAACCTTCGTTCTTCATTTGCTGGAGGCGTCTGAGCTCCTCCAATCACGACTCCCTTCTCCCTTTGCCCCCCGAGTGCAGGACTGTTGGAGGAAGTAGCATGATAGAATGTTTGAGGAGGGGGTGGTCCCCCCAGTAGGCCAGCTTGGTCTTGACCGTTGCCAAAAACGCCAAACTGTGGAAAGCCCTGATGTTGAGAAGAGAGCGGTAGCCTCTCTATAAGTGTAGCAGTTAATTTCTGGACTGATATGGCCAGAGGTTCCAAGGACTGAGAGAACGATTGAGAGATTGACTGTGTAATGTCGTGAGAGATCTCGCGTCCTGCCATGAACATATAATTTTTGACGCTGTCAGTAGCGTCGTCAAGATCTTTAGTGCTGACCGCGGGGCCAGCTTCCTAGAGTACTGGCACGTTGACTGCCACTCCCTCAGGACTCTGTGGTGGATCCGAGATGGATGGATCCGCCTGTTGTTGCTGTTGCTGTTGCTTCCTTGCCATAATAAAACTCTTAGACGATTAGGGTCCCACCGGGCGTGCCAAAAGATGTTTAGCTTCGAAATGGCTCAAGGACTGAGCGGGCGTGCCAGGACTTGTCGCGTCCAAACGTGAAGGACTGGGCGTCCCTTTTCTGACTTCTAGATCTGAGAGCGATAGTGCTGCAAACCTAAGGGCTAGATTGCAGTGAAGGTCCGTGGTTTTGCCTCGTCGTGTGAGGACTTAGTAATTTCCTAACCGTGTAGGAAAGAAAGTAACAACGTAGAAGTACTTTACTATATCGTAATAATAAAGTAAGGGATGGAGAGAGATAGGAATAACTTTATTATGTTGCGTAATAACAAAGTTGGGATACAAGAGAGACAAAGCTCGAATTACTTGGTGAAGTAATTGAGTAAAAGGTGAGAAAAAGAGATAATTGCTTCGCTGGGAAGGCTTTGGTTTTTTAAGTGTTGAGCTTGATTGGTGTGGGAACCCCTTTCTTGTCTTCACTTCTAGTATTTATAGGCAAAGCTTCCACGGTTCTTGCATGCAAGGATTTCCCGCCCTTGCTCCTTGAGGTGACACGTGTCCCATGATCTCTCCATTTCATGGGGTCATGGGGAGTTACTGGAGAAAATGGAAGTTACCCATGTGCTGATTGTAAATCATGGGCAGTTAACAAAAGATAGTGGGCCACCTCATCCCTTTTCCCGTGGGTTTCAAAGAATAATGGACCATTTGACTTGTCAAATGGCCATGTGGCAATAACCCCCACTAACCCATTTCCTACTTCCATGGGCACTCTGGAGCAATCAGCCGCTTGACTTGGTCAAATAACTACTTGTCAGGTAACAACTTTCTAACCTCCTTCCACCTTTTATGGGCCACTTAGATAATGGGCCATTTAATAAATTAAATGGCCTTTTTAACTTAACTAGCCCAAACTCTTACCTGATCCACCTGACTAACACATGGGCCAACCGAATCCTTATGTAAACAGGCCCAAACTCACGAACTCAAGCCCAAACCAAACTGAAATTAATTGGGCCCACATACTCTTACCTTGGCCCATTAATTTCGATCCAATAAATCCTCAACCCATGACCCAAATTGATTAAACTTTAACCAAATAACCGTCCAACGTTGGCCTTGGACTGGGTGCCAAAAACAGGTGTAAACACTATGTTAATTACACTTTGCAACCGCATAGTTCTTACGCCAATCTTACCCGGGCACTAAATACGGATCGATTCAAGCAATATAATCGTTAAAACCATTGGACGTTTCTAACATAGTCTACTTGATAATTGTCGCTGCCTTCTCTAACAGAAAACGCCACGTGACACTAAACCCAGACGGCATTGGCTAAATTGAGAAGGTTGTGGCATTTTCTGTTAAAGAATCAGACGACTGTTGATTATCGATTCGTCGACCATGATGACAACATCCTTGGAAAATTTAGAAACTCATGGCGCAAAGTCTAATTTTTGAAATACCATAAGGATGTGTAAAGTGTAATTTAACCAAAATCCAATAATATAATCAGCTAGAGAATTGGTTGAAGTTTAAAACCTTGATGCTTTGGTGTTCTTTGTTATTGGGATCAAAGGAATTGGTCATGCACCACTCATATGCAGCAAAACACTGACCAGGCTTCAAAACTCTGTGAATCTCTTTGTAGCACCCAACCTTTAGGGCATACATATGAAACATAGATCAATAAAAGATGAATTAACCCTCCAAAATAAACAAATCTTATGCATAACAAGAAAAAGATCATACTCTTGTTTCGTTTTGTTTACCCTTTTCAAGAGTTTCATTGTTTCAACATTTTAAGCAGGCACGCAATTACTGCATTGATTCAAATACAAAGGATTTTTTTTCCGTAATTACCTCTTTATATGTTTCCCACATTCAAGTGTATATGTTAGTAGCTATCGGTTTTTGTCTAAGTGTGAATTTGCCTTGAGAACATAGCGTCTAACGTACGCTAGCCTTGATCATCATTCATGTATACAATTTTCAAGTTCTATCTATTTTTGATTTTGTCACCTATGATTCTTTCGTTTTAGAATATCACAATTGCACAAATTGTGTGCACACATTTTCTCACAAGAAGTGGAGAGTGCAAACCATATTGTGTTTTTGTGCATTTTCCACGAGCTCTGCATAATGAACAACTTTGATCATCAAAGTAGACTTGAGAAAGAGCCCAGAAGTTTAATAAAACTGGAAGGGTTTCAATTTTAATAAGCCGGCCCTTTAAATATGCGCGAAAAGTTTACCGCATCAGGGGCATGGCAAGTAGCTTCAATTGCATATGCTGCATCATAACTATCGTCGGGAAATGGCATTTTCATGAAATCAGCCTGCATCAATAAGAAAAACAAGAAAAACAAGAATCATCAAAGCCTGGGAAAGAGGAAAACCCGGAAACAAAATATGAAAATTTCCTAACAGTACAAATACATTTTTCCAACAAAAATTAAAAAATTAAAAAAAAAAAACTAACAATACCAATACTCACCTTGACATAGTCACAAGTCTTATCCAGTACTCCTGCTTTCCTATTCAATAACTGCAAAATTAACACAGATTTTACGTAATTTTAATTTATTCTCGGCTAAACAAACTTCAATTAGATGCATCGGGATACAAAAAAAAATTTCATAAGCCTTTTTTTTTTTTTTTTTGGAAAAAAATAAAACCTTGTTACTAGCTAGATGTAAACAGGGTTACCTTCCCTCTTGTTATCTGATACTCGTTAATGGTCAGGCCAGTAATGGATGTCATGCTGCCAGATTTCATGCACCAAAAAAACTAGTACTAATTAGAAGCCAATTCCTGAAAACTAAAACAAACAAACAAACGAAAAAGTGTAATCGATAAAATAGAGGTACACAACCATGTTTCCGATTATATAGAGTTTGATTTCCATATATTGCGGTAAACTTGCCCCACATCGCTGTCCAAATCACTCCTATTTGAGAATGTGTGGAGCCGACACATATGTGAAAGATGCGTGGTCAGTGGCTTCGGATCCCCTATCCCAATCCCTCTGTCCGACCTCCCTGTCCCAGTCCTCATCAAGCGACAAGCGACACGTGTTCCTCCAACCAAGACCCAAAAGGTCACCCCACTCCCAATCTCTCTCCCTTCAGTACCCTTGTCTTCTCCATCTGCATGCTACCATGACTTCACGCACTCAACGACGACGTTTTCAGAATCGCCGCCTTCTACTCTCACCCCACCGATGGCGGCGGCGGCGGCGAAGACTCCTCCGACCTTACAAAACCCAATCACGCCACTCCGAATGGTAAACGCACCTCCGAGCGGCCTATCGTTTCTTTTGAGATCTGAACCCTTTCCCCCTTTGATACATCTCTCTCTCTCTCTCTCTCTCTCTCTCTCTCTCTCTCTCTCTCTCTCTCTCTCTCTCTCTCTCCACACACACACAAAATATATATAGAAATATATACACACATCCAACAGTACATGTGCAAAAATGTATTTCTGTTTTCCAATTCCGATTTTAATTTCGTTAGGTTCTAAATTTCATGAATTAGGTTTTTGTTGCTTCTACTTGGGCTGAATGAGATGTGGGCATCGATGAGTGACAGAGTGAGAGAGGCTGTGTGAATTAGGTTTTTGGAAAGAGGTAGCAGGGGAGAAGACAAGGTGAAGGGGAGGGATTGGATGTGCTGTGTGACCTTTTGGGTTTGGGTAAGAGGGACACTTGTCGCTTGATGAGGACTGGGACAGGGAGGTCGGACAGAGGGATTGGGACAAGGAATCCGAAGCCATGGTCAATAGGGGTGTACGACTGTACATAGCATTGTTGATTTAATAAACAAATATCATCTAAAAGTTACTCTATCACTGCCAAATTGCCAATTAGTCATGCATAGATTGGATGGTTTGCAACTTTTCTCACACGATATTAGAGCAACCTCAATGCGTACATCATGTTTGCGAAATATCGCACCATTTTGAGTCTCTCTTTTTTCAAGAGAAAAATAGCCGATAAAACTCTAACCATTAATAAAATCTCTCTAACCAAATCTACTTAGAACTAAACCCTTACCAATATCGTATTGACATGGATTTTTTTTTTTTTTTCCATCCATGATGTACACAAATGAACAACTCGAATCGAGTGGTTGAGTGTCAACGTTTGTCGCAATGCTATTTGGCAAATTATTGCGGAACCTCACATGGTTGATGTAAATGTAACTGTTTCACCAAGACGATGCAATATACTAATTCAAGGCCCAGATTAGGCTAAGTATTGGGATAATTAATCACCTACCTAAATTGGGCAATTTCTCTTAATGGTCCACCAATTCCACACCCAACATCCAAGACCTACATGTAGAAAATATAAAGCCAAACTCATCAATATCACCCACAAATAAAGTGATATCTTCTCCATTCAAAATGATTGTCCATCAAGAAATTGAGCTATTATATACTCCTTTAGTTAGAAAAAAACAAAGTAGTACTCATGTATGTAATAACATTCAAATTTATTTTGCACAATATTAAAGAAGTAATTGATCAGATCGATCTTCAATTGATGCATGCATAAAAATTTAGAAAATAATGTGCAAACGTAATTTTTTTTTTATCTAACCATCTCACCGTTTTTCGTAATGGACTATCATTATAGAACAATTGAAGATGTATGTTCTATTTCAAAATCAGCTGAGTGAGGAAAAAATACCTTTTGCCCAGGCTTTAGACATAACTGTAAAGCAATGAAGTGCTCGTACCGCTTAATGGCCTCTTTAAGAGACTCCCCTTTCAATCTACACCACAAATTTTTATTTTTATTTTTGCTTTAACTAATTATCAACAGGTATATATATAATTAATTAATTAAATTTCTTAATTAGATTGAGATAAAAGAAGTGAGGAAATTGAAAAAAGAAACACTGTAAATTAAAAAAAACCTGGGTGCGAAATGGAACGACTCTCCCCAGCCGTATTCGTAGAAGCTTGTGACGAGATCGTAATATTTATTCACCTGACCAAAACCACATGAGATTAAAAAAAAAAAAAAGTACAACATATTTTTGTGGACCATGTGGGACAGGTTCACGTTGCGGGCCCAGCAGGCTGCTGCGAGGGTCATTTCCGGTCCATGCTCGACCTATTAATTAGTTTGATCCAAATTGTTCATTTCGTTCGCCTCGTTGAGTCGTTGGCATTTGCCGAAAATCTCACTAATATATTGGATACTGATATAACTACATGACCGAAACACATTCTTACTTATTAAAAATGTGTTGTGTTGATCATATAGGCATATAGCTATTGATGTACGATTATTGTGGTTTTTTGTGAGTATTGCCGACTCTGTGAACCAAAGAAAATAAAAAAAGAAATAAACTAATGAGCCCAAAATGCCCTCATAACAGCCCTGCCTTGGCACACATGAAACAGTACTTCAGTACGGCTACTACTGTGAAAACATTGAACCCTCAGAGACTATATTAGTCAATCAAAATAGACAATTTATTTGGACCTAATGCATCGCGTCAAACGGAAACAAGAACATACTCTCCTCCCACAAAGAACGCGCGTCTATCTTCACTGTTCACACCTTTCATAAAAAATTTGGAATAATACGCATAATTTTAAAGTTTATCTTCTTGAACACTACTAATTTTTGGTTTTGATAAGTGCGTCAATATGTATATATATTCTTACCTGACATAATTGAATTTCGAAATCATCTATATTGATACCAGATCAAAATGGCATTTTGCATAGTTGATGTTTTCGACGAGGTACTCCATAAACTTGAACGTTTCGATTATTTATTTTGGGTTCCCGGAAGGCCCACAAAAGGTTAACCTTATAGTGCAAACCCAATTAGTAGTCTATCGATCCCCTCAGGTTTAAGTACTGAGGATTAGATCGCGAGTTTGGCCCGTAAGTAGTACCAATCTAACTTATTAACATCCTACCGTCAAGAAAAAGATAACCAAAAAAAAAAAATTTGATGAAACCGTATTCCAATTCGGATACCATGTCAGCATAGTTCGCTTTTCTCTCTATCTCGTCGCCTCCGTAATAGCCATGATACTTCTCATACCTGAACACATCCCCCATACAACTTTAGTACTATAGTGGTTTTATAAATGCTGCTTCTACTTTGTTTGGCTAATTACACATGTATATAATAATTTCAATATGCCTTCCTAAAAGGAAAATAGATAAGCACATTCATATGATATGAGAGAAATGCAACACGAAACGACACGAATGTACATCGAATCTAAAGTTGAGATGAAATACGAGAATAATAAAGAGACAAGACGCAATGTTAAGAGGTTAAAACCTTGTTTTGATAACAGATGTCTCCGGGCCTGCTTATGCACTCGTCTACTACTATAATCTTGAGGGACCAATCGCGTTGTCCACTAATCCTGGGGTTCAAACCTCATGTAGTCTTTTTTTTTTTTTGTACCATTGCTTCCGTGAAATATTAGATCGTGGGTCGAATTTTCCTATCCCTATAGATTCTCGCACGATTTAATGGAGAAAATATTAGTACACGCAAAAAATAAGTACTCACTCAGTTTCAAAATATTTGTCTGGTCCGCAAAACGAGGAATAAAAAATAATGCATTTCTTTCAAGACAAAATTCAAACTTTTTTCAGAAATTGAAAGAACTCATCGACATCTAGTAAATAAATTGAAAAAAAAATAAACAAAGCGAAAAGATGGAAAATATTTAGAGTGCATACTTCTCCACAGCGTCGATTACTTCCTCTCTCTCTAGCTTTCCACCAACACTAGTTGCGAGATGTATAGCCCCAGGGTTCGACATTTCATGTAAAACCGGCAATGGAAACGAACTGTATAGAAAATGGAAAAAAAAAAACACCAATGGTGCAAAAGTTAGTTTCCTAATGTAGATCAAAAATAATCGTAACGTTGTTGAATGTTCTTGTTGAAGCTTATTAACGTGTTAAACAAAAGGGAAGGGCTACAATACACACCCTTGTTTGGGGTGTACCATATGCACCCGTTGTGTGGTCTATATTGTGCCACCTCATAGCAAATCGTAACATTTTTTAGAGTTTCGTAACTTTTCAGGAATATGATTCGTAACATTTTTGTGCGATTCGTAACATTTTCTCTATGATTCGTAACTTTTTTGTCGATTCGTAACTTTTATACAAAAAATCATAACTTTTTTCTATCAATTCGTAACATTTTTGGGGGTGCATATGATACACACCCAAATAAGGGATGTGTATTGTAGAATTTCCCTAAACAAAATTAGGGAACTTACGATATTTAAAGTACGATTCGAAAAACCCTGAAGTGTGTGTGTGTGAGAGAGACTAGTGAGTGTGTGTGTGTGTGTGAGAGAGAGAGAGAGAGTATATATGAAGGGAATGACTTCGGTGTCCCCGGTCATTTTGGAGACACCGTAACTTTTGGCATAACAAAATCATTATGAGTATAACCAAAACTCATTATAAGCATAACAGAACCATAACAAGGCATAACTTGTTTGTTATACCTTAGTTGGGTTTGGTTATGCCTTGGTTGGTTTTTTGGATATTCCTTAGTTATGCTTTGTTTGAATTCTGTTACTCTTGTAATGAGTTTTAGTTATGCTCTTAATCAAGGGCGTAACCAGAAATTTATTCGGCCTTGGGCTAACCCAAAATTTATATGCATGAACCAAAAAGAGGCAAACTCGTACTACTTGCGCGGCTCCATATTGACGTTTGGATGGTCACATAAACACCCCTCAAAAAAAAATTTGTTCATAATATATGTAGAAATTTTACGCCAACTTTTCTTTTGAACACCCGATACAGAAAATATTTGAGTATCATGCACAAAAAATCAATTCACAAATCAATTCAATTTAAATAGCCTAATTACGTTATTTTATATTTGAACACTCACCTCAATATACTATGACATCCATCAATCTAGATAGTTTTTTTTTTCATAAACTAAAAAAATTCATTGTTATCTACTCACTTGCCAAAAAAATGTGTGAATTTTTTTTTTACCTAGAATAACTTTGTTGAATTCTTGTGTGGCATAGTGGACAATTTTTGTGGAATTTCTTGATTGCATTATTCATACTCGCACAAGAAACTGTGTTACTTGTGAATATATTGGTGGGTTTATATAAAAAAAAATTCTGAACACCCAATACAAAATCCTGGAGCCACCATTGATCGTACGTAAATATATAAATGTTCAAAAATAAATAAAATAAAAGTACAAAAACGTACACTATTTAACGTACCCTTCAATGTTTCACAGAGTAAAAATCATCTATAAACATACATATTTAAGTTGTACACTATGATGTTTGACTGGTGGGCTGGGCCGAATGGAATGGTGGGTTGGGTTGGAAACAAAAATTTAGACTTAAATTTTAATTATGTTTTTTTTTTTTTGGTGTCTTTTGAAGGTACACCTAGGCTTATGGGAGCCCTCCCATGGTTCCGCCTTTGCTCTTAATGGTGAAGTTATGCCAAAAATTCATTCATATATGAAGGGGAAGAGAAACTATGATACATTAGTCATTATATATAGATAGTTATACACGTTGATGTGAATTAATAAGTGAGATCTAATGAGAGAGAAAGAAGGGAAGCTATATAGAGAGAAAATCAATCTTTCTATAAAACTACTAAAAAGTGTGACCTAAAAACGCTCCTCCGATGCTTGAATCCCTTAGGATTAGCTAGTCACTGAACTAGAAGGGGATTATCTGGTCCTATACCTATGGGACCATCCAATACCACGTGATGGGGTAGTATTAGCTAATCCAGACTAGGCCTGTAAACGGGTCGGATCCGATAAGACTTGGATCCGATCCGAATCTGATAGTGATAATCTAGATCCGATTCGAAAATCCGAATCCAATCTGAAAACTTTTTTACTTAAAAAATTTTAACAAAAAAAATATTTTTTTTTCAAAAAAAAAAATTATTTTCCAAAAAAAATAAAAAAATAAAAATACAACTTCTTAAACATTTTTTTTTCAAAATAAAAAATTTACTGTTTTTTTTTAAAAAATTTATAAAAAGTTAAAAAAAAAAGTTCGGATAATTCGGATAGATAACGGATTTGATCCGATCCGAATCCGGATTATCGGATCGCCGTTATCGGATTCAGATCGGATTTTTCGGATCGAATCCGGTCCATTGACAGGCCTAATCCAGACCATTGTGATTATTTTCCTCTTCACCGAATGGTCAAAAATGATTTCCCACTCTTTATCTCATCATTTAGAAAAAAAAATAAATGAAAGTTGTGAAGAGTGAAAATGGAAAATCTATGTGGGCCGGACGGAGTACATAGTTTATAAGCGGTTTAAAAATAGTTTGCAAGCTGTTTAAAAATTCTCCTTTTATACAAGCCTTGAAATAAAATAGTACAACTCTTTCAATTCTTTTTATCCAGTCGTCGCGAACCTACCCTGAAAGGATTTCATAAACACAAAACCAATTCAGTGAGTTATGATATACAGAGGTTACACAATTAGCATGGGATGAATCTTTACGCAAAAACATTCAATAATTCATTTCAACATAACATAACCATCAAAGAGAGAGAGAAAAAAAAGAATTAATAGTTTTCAGGTTCGAAATTGTTAAACAGAGAGAGAATCCGACAATATATCATTCCATAACAAGATTTTAATTAATGCATTCCACAGAGCATTTAAAAATGGAATTATGTAGCGAACGTATATCCATAACTTACACTTGATGCGTGAACCAAAAAAGACTGCGGGTGATTTTTATCGACGGTAGTGGGTAGGGTGGATTTTCGGCAGTTGAAGGAGGGGAAGGGAATTTGGTTCGCGAAAAAGAAAAGAAAAAAGGAAGGAGAGAGAGAGAGAGAGAGAGAGAGAGAGAGAGAGAGAGAGAGAGAGAGAGAGAGAGAGAGAGAGAGAGAGAGAGAGAGAGAGATGAATGATTAAGGAGAAAGAGGGGGAGGAAATTTTGTACCAGAAAAAGAGATGGAGACATGATACAGGTGGATGATTAGATAGAGAGAGAGAGAGAGAGAGAGAGAGAGAGAGATGAATGATTAAGGAGAAAGAGGGGGAGGAAATTTATTACCAGAAAAAGAGGTGAAGACAAGATACAGGTGGATGATTGAAAAACAATAATTCTATAACCACACCCAAATACACACCCATACATGCAAGTGTGTGGGCTCCACACACACTAGCACACTCTAGTGTGTGTGGAGCCCACACACTTGTATGTGTAGGTGTGTATTTGGGTGTGTAAAATGGGTGTGATTATAGAATTATTGTTTTTTTGAGTTCTTCTACAATCACACTTATTTTACACACCCAAATATACACCCACACACACAAGTGTGTGGGCTCCACACACACTATACACCCACACACACTTGTGTGTGTGGGTGTATATTTGGGTGTGTAAAATGGGTGTGGTTGTAGAATGACTCATTAAAAAAAGGGGTCCGGCTAATAAAAGCCCAGTAGGTCAACATTAAGAATGTCAAAACACGATATTTAATAGGAAAATGATTTTTACACTTTCCTTTTTATTATATACATTTTCTTTTTTGTCCTTATTCATGTGAATTTATCTTTTTATCCTTTTATAAATTCACTTTTTCAAACATTAAGGAGCAATAGAATAAATTCATACTAAATAAAAACAAAAAAATGAGTGTATGTCATAAAAAGTGGAGTGTAGAAGTCAATTTCGCATTTATAATAATTTAATTTATCTCCTTGCCAATCATTTCTCTGCACCCTAGTATAAAACTTTTTACTTTTTGTTCAAAAGTCTCACCACACACTCTTCTGTTCTCTTTAGATGTAAATAACAATTTTACCCTACACCAATTGCCACTACTTACTAAAGAACGCATTTGTTGGATTAAAAAAAAACAACGCATTTGCTTCATCAAAACATTAACTCCTTTATTTATAGAATAACAAAATATTATATTGGATTAAGCACTTGAGTTATCCGATTGAGCCAATTTTTCGTAAGACCATCCGCAAAAATATTTTAAATTAATAAATGGTCTGAATCATTTGTATAGGACCCGAAAATAGATTTCGTATGCCGATCTGTACATGGTCAATCAAGTCTTCCACTTAGCCAAAAAAAAAAAGTGTAACACTATTATAGGTTGAACAAAAAAAAATATACCTTTCTTGCTCAATCAAGTCTTTCACTTAGCCAAAATCACCGGTCAAATTCAAATTTAAATTTTAGGTGAACATGTACAAAATGAGTTCCATCTCACATATTACTACCAAATAAGTGGCCATTTACATACTCAAAACCAATATCCACCTTCTTGAGTACCTTCCAAAGATCTCATATAGTCAAATAGTTCCCAAAAAAAATCGACCAAAACGAAGTCCAAGAACTCATGTAGCAAAAGGCAAAAGTACTCCACCAGCTTCTTAATGTACCACTGTAACAAATAGGAAGGCAAGACAATAAGCATATTCATCTTACCAATATAACCTCAATCGTAATAGTAAAAAAAAGAAGAGAATATATTGTTATCTAGTACTTCAAACAAAACACCGGATTCAAGCCAATATCACTTGAGGATATCTTCTTTTTCTTCTTTTGTGATTCGTTTTCAATATTTTCCTTCTCCGGGCATGTGGTGATGTTATGGCCAACCTTCTTGCACCATCCACAACTCTTAGTTACCTTTCCCTGTTTCTTTTCCACCTTTCAATTGCTTTGTCTTTGGACACCCTTTGGTTATCGAAATCGGAGGACATTGGACATCGCCGATTGGTTTATCCACTAAAATTTCTATGTCCAACCTTGGTGTTCCTTCCTCACTTTGAAGTATTTCACGACACCAACGCAAAGGCAAATAGATAGATGGAATTTTATAGCAGTCCTTATGAAGAAATACACTTAGTATGTGACGACAAAGAATTCACCAAAATTCAAAATGCTTGCAACTACATGTAGTAGTCTCACCATCCCAAAACGCAATGTGAGTTTTGCTCCTTGTACTATCGTGATGTTTGACTCCAAATTCACACCCATGCTCATATACTGATGAATAAAAAGTTGCTCTACCAAATTCCTCTTGAAACTTCTCAAAACAAAACGGTGTAAGAACACCACAAGCTTGCTCTTCCAACGGCGACATTGTTCTTAGAGCGGAACCCCTATACTTTTGCAACATTGTGTTATGCAATTGCCGTTGTTGAATGTTTTCAATTGCAAGATCAACCTAAAGTGGCCAATATGGTTCCATCATAATAGATGGAACCAGGCCTTATAAATAGGTGGTCAAGGTCTCCACTCCAAACCCTCTTTTCTCATACTTCCCCATCTTATGTGTGAGACTAAGGTCAAGATCAAGAGAATGATTTTGGAGACGGAAAACGAATAACCACACTAAGGTTTTCATCCTCCATGGCGATAGGTACGCATCCGGTATAATTTTTCTTCAATGGTTTGACATGAGTTCTTGGGTTTAGGGTTTCGTATGAAATCCTACATGATAGGGTCCATGAAACATGTCCATGAAAAGAAATTGGACGATTAAGATAACCGTCCAAATCCTTTTCATTGACACTTTCATACATATATTTCATGGACCACAACATTTTCGGTTCTTATTTTAACGGGGTAGTGAAGTTGGCACACACTACACTTGAAAGAGAAAGTACACCAACTATCTTAATTCTGTTTTTAATTTTTGGTTAAATGTCTTGATTCTTGACTCTGCTGATTGGATTAATCGTCCAATTCCTTTTCATTGATACTTTCATCGATATGTTTCATGGACCATAACATTTTCAGTTGGTAATCAAGTTGGCACACGTACACTACACTTGAAACAGAAAGTACAACAACTATCTTTAAGAGCCTTTTTATTCACACAGACAAAAGTGCACAGATTGTGCACAAATTTTTTTGTAGGGCCCACCACGGGTCTCACACAAAAGATCCGAGCCGTTCATTAAATGTAAAACACTTTTTCAAGGGTCCTTGTGAAAAATCAGCTCAATCCAATACCTAACAGTTCTCGACCCAATCATCTACCTTTTCATTGAGATTTCAAGAAAATAAAAAGTTAAATGATTGAATCGAGCATCTATAAGTATCGGATTAAGCTGATTATTCACGGAGACTCTTAAAAAAGTGTTTTACATTCAGTGAACGGCTCGAATCATTTGTATAAAATCCGTGATGAGCCCCACAAAAAAATATATGCACAATCTATACATATAATGTCTGTGTGGACAGACTTTCTGTATCATTAATTCTTGACTCGGCGGATTGGATTGGGTTGGTTTGATTAGATTATGTTGGTTCATTTTATCAGGACGACTGTTGCCTACCCCAGACACGTCAATCTAGGTGTCATTTTTCCCTTGGTTAAGAATTATTGGGTTCTTCTTGAAAATTTATAAGTTCATAACTTATTTCGATATTTTTTACTTTTCGTAATTTTTTGTTTAGCTTTTCATTGTAATTTTTGGGATTAATCCTTCGCCTCGACAAGACGAATCAAAAAAAGTATAAAAATATGGACCGATGGTGAAAAAAAATTTAAATAAGACGGTATTTTAGACAAATAAGACAGCTGTTTGATATTTTTTTCATTTTTCGTGAACTTTTTTTTTGCTTTCCGTTATAATTTTGTACTTTTTAAACTTAACTTCTCCCGTCGAGACTGCAAGACGGATTATTAATCCAAAAAATATGACGCGAATCTAACAAAATTCAGAAAAGACAAACAAAACACACAAAACGAAGAAGAAAAATAAGTTTACAAGAATGGTGCCGCCAGTATTCTTGAATGCTAGCATGCATTACTACAAGATATGCAATCAGCACAGGTATTGATCAATCTTGACTAACATCGAGAGCCGAATGTCCCACAGATGCGACAACTGCGGAATCACTGGTTACAATTGCGTTTAGTTAATGCTTCTAGACTCATGGAAAAATCACAAAAATCTTAAGAGAATGCTGTTCATTCACTCGCTTATGCCTTTTTCATTACTAGGTTTCAGTTGAGTACTCTCATTTGCTCAACTGGCATCGCTTCTTAAATACACATTGCATAGCGTGTGGAGTCTTGACAGATAGCAGTGCTCTATTGTTTGTTGACTCCTCAGTCTTTTCTTGGGCTTTGTTCAATGTCTAGCTACTATGAAATCCCAAGAAGCCTCATCTTCGGCTTCTCCATGTAGTTATCATGTGTTTTTGAGCTTCAAGGGCAAGGACACTAGCAAGACTTTCACCGATCACCTCTACATAGCTTTGGACCAAGGCGGATTTCGCACCTTCAGGGATGATGATGGCATAGAAAAAGGAGAAGATATCAAGTCTGAACTTGAGAAAGCGATTCAAGAGTCAAGAATTTCGATAATTATCTTCTCAAAGAACTATGGACTCAGCTTGTTGGGTCTTAATCAGTTTCCTCCGTGTGGTTAGGAGATGAGGGTCATGGATGGTCAGGCTGGTGTATCCATGACCATATTAGCTCTGTACTTCATTGAAATTCCTTTTTCGCTATCAAATACTCGAAAGCAACGTAATAAATGAACAAAAAGCAATAACAGATGAACACAAAAATATACGTGGAAAACCCCTTAAAAAGGGTAAAAACCACGGGAGGAAATCGAACCACTAAAAGTAATCATTGTACAGTTACAAATGATCTTAATTAAACAATCGTGAATCCTTTGGGTCTTAATCAGTTTCCTCCGTGTGGTTAGGAGATGAGGGTCATGGATGGTCAGGTTGGTGTATCCATGACCATATTAGCTCTGTACTTCATTGAAATTCCTTTTTCGCTATCAAATACTCGAAAGCAACGTAATAAAGGAACGAAAAGTAATAACAGGTGAACACAAAAATATACGTGGAAAACCCCTTAAAAAGGGTAAAAACCACGGGAGGAAATCGAACCACTAAAAGTAATCATTGTGCAGTTACAAATGATCTTAATTTAACAATCGTGAATCCTCACCGACTGACCAAAGATCGATTTGTCAAATCCACGTACACCGCACCAAGTGGTTGATTGCCGCACGCCTTGAATCCACAAGTCCTTCGATATACTTCCAGAATCCACCGGAAGAATGTTTCAACTAGTTGGAACAATGGTTGAAAAGAACACTTGAAGTTTATGCAGAAAGGTTCATGATCACCGAGTCATGTGTAACTTCAAGAGATAAGAACCAGTCACCATTAGACATTACTCGGTATTGGACACAAAGGTGAAGAGCTCTAATATATTCGGTAATCTAGATCTTTGAAAGGCCAACCAAACCGTATATAAATATACTGCAGGAGAAAAATGGAAGGTTGCTCGAGCACTGAATAAACTGTCTTTGAGTTGCTCAAGCACTGTGATTAAAAAAATACTTCCATATAACCACCACGTAATTTTCTTCGGTTGCTGCACGAAATCTTGTTTCAGAATGGAATCCCTCTTTTGACAATTGATAGCCTTTCCTTTGACAACCTCTCTCTATCAATTACAAAATACAATTGATAGCCTTTCCTAAAACAAATGCTCTAAAACAATAAGTTACAACATAATTAATGGGATACAAATCAAAAGATATTTTGTCATGGGATTTGCCAAAATATGGACTTTACATTCATGTTATGAGTTACTGAAGCCTATTTTTGTCGTTTCAAAAAAAGAACTATGCCTCGTCAACTTGGTGCCTTGAAGAGCCTGTGATGATTCTCAAACGCGCGCAGGATTCTTGGACACATACGTAGTTCTTCCTGTCTTCTATGATGTGAATCCATCTGAAGTGAATAAGCAAATCGGTAGTTTCGAAGAAGCATTTACAAGGCATGAAAAAAAGCTCAAATTAGAAACAGGTGAACTGGCAAAAGAGAAATTGAAGGATAAGGTAGAAACATGGAGGGCAGCGCTTAAAGAAGTTGCAGATGTGGCCGGGATGAATTTACAAAATCAAGTTGATGGGTAATTTCCTCGTAGCTTGCTTCTTTAGCTAGGCATAATTTGTGTCGCTTTTCATCCCATTATTGCAGTAGTGCCAATAACGTGCTCATTTTTGTTAGTTATTGCTTTGAAATGTTTAATTCTTGGTTTGTGCAATTCAATCATGTATTCTTATTGTTTTTTATGTCTCATCTTCATCGCAATTTTCAGACACGAGGCAAGATTTATCTAGAAAATCATAAAAGTGGTTCGAGATAAACTAAGTCGCATGTCCTAGTACATTGCCCCCAACTTGGTTGGAATGCATTCACAAGTCAAAAACGTTCAGCTTTGGTTACAAGATGGACCAAGTAATGTTGGCATAGTTGCGATTTGTGGAATGGGTGGAATAGGCAAGACAACCACTGCAGCATTTCTATATAATTTGAACTTCTCAAGATTTCAAGCTAGCAATTTTATTGCAAATGTAAGAGAAATTTCACAACAAAAAGATGGTTTACTTCGTTTAAAAAGACAATTTCTTACAGACATTCTGAAGACAAGGAAAGTAAAACCAAACAGTATTGCTGAAGGAATTGCTATGATTAAAGATGTCATATGCTTCCAAAAAGTTTCTGTAGTTCTTGATGATGTGGATAAACTTGACCAATTAGATGCACTACTTGGAATGCGGGGTTGGCTTTTTCCAGGAAGTAAAATCATCATAACCACCAGGTGTGAGCGGTTACTAGGGGCTTATGAATTCTATAAGGTGCACAAGCTTAAAGAACTGAGCGGTAAGGAATCCTTAGAGCTCTTTAGCTGGCATGCCTTCGGAAAATGTTATCCCAACAATGGGTATGGAGAGGTCTCAAAAAGGGTTGTGAGCTATTGTGGAGGGATTCCATTAGCAATTAAAGTTCTAGGTTCTTCTCTATCAGGAAAATGCTTAAACGCATGGAAAAGTCAATTGGAAAAATTGAAAATGATTCCCGACAGTCAAATCCTTGAAAAACTCCAAATAAGCTACAACTCTTTACAAGATGACCACAACAAACATCTATTCCTCAATCTTGCTTGTTTTTTTGTTGGAAGCAATAAGGATTGCACTGTTACGATCTTAAACGGATGTGAATTTTACACAGTGGTTGACATTCAAAACCTCATGGACAGATGTTTGATATCAATTGATAAAAGTAATACATTGGTAATGCATCATTTGCTTCAAGAAATGGGAAGAGAGATTGTTCACCAAGAGTCACCGAAGGAGCCAGGAAAACTTAGCATCCTTTGGAATCATAAGGATGCACTTAACGTTTTGAGAGAAAACACTGTAAGAATTATACTTTGCTCTTTAGTATGTATTTTTGTATGAATATTTGTAGGGATTCTATTCACTAATCATTGTTCCTGCCACACATGCTCCCTTTCCTTTTTTTCTCATTCTTATGTTAGAGCACAAGCGAAATCGAAGGCCGTAAACTCAGTATTTATACGCTGAAGGAAGATATATATGCTAGTACGATTCTTGGTGACAATAGAAAACGTCGCTATGAAGAGTTCCTTCAGAAGCCCTTATTGTTAAATTTGGGTTCTTCGCTTAAAAGATATGGTTTTAGTATCTTTTCCTCTCACCTCAAACCCACTGATCCAGAAAAATCAAATCTAGTAGCTTTGGAAGCTGATGCATTTGCTAATATGTGCAAACTAAAACTTCTGCAGTTGAAGTGTATACATATTAGTGGGCCCTATAAAAAGTTCCCCAAAGGATTAAGATGGTTATGCTGGCGTGGATTTCGACTTAAGTCCATACCTCGTGATTTTCCTTTGGAGAGCCTGGTTGCTCTTGATATGCAATACAGCTGCTTAAAAAATGTATGGGAAGGAACAAAGGTATGTTGCTACTTTTTTTCTTCTTTTCAAATTTCTTTTGCAGTTCCTACGGTTGTTAAAAATTTCTTTTGAGTCTGTGCACATGTAGAGGGTCTCATGGACTGGGGAGAAGTGCTCATTGTCGAGCAACTCGGATACATTTCCGTCGATATAGCAAAGAAATCAATGGATTTGATTGAAAACATGGCCAGCACAGATCTTGTGATTTACTTTTGTACGGGATTCCATGATCGTTGGACATGCTTAGCATGGGCTCGCAATGCAAGCATTTAGATTATTTGGGTTCACGCAAGACTCCTAGAAACTGAACTGAAAGTTTTTGGATTACATTCCACAATGTTATTAACGACGTTGTCGGTTTGCTATTTGCCACACATTTCAAGATTTGACTAAATTTGAATAAGTTGTTAATGGAGAACTCTCACCAAGATTTGACTATTGAGACAGAAGCCTCTGTTCTTCGTAATGAAGGCATGCATCGCTTGTGTCTTTGACGGGAAGTGTACAGTTGCCATTCTAATCAGGTACGGCGATGGCCTGCAAAAGTAAAGTTATATCGTGAATCGCGAAATTGTATAAGAACCTGAGCAGTTAAGAGGGAATTTTACTCCTAGATCCAAGGTTGAGAGCGGCTTAGTACATGTGATATATTTTTGGTATTCTACTCAATTGCGATTTTATTATTTATCTTCAACATTGCCCCCTCACTAGGCTCTCCTCCACAAACAGACTAAAACATGTTTGACAGTATGCTTATCAGAATCAGTGTTCACCGTTTGATACGAATTTCAACCAACTCAGATTTGAATTGTGTGACGTGTCTTTCACTCGGAAATCAAGAAAATCATATGGCTCAATTTGGGGTTCACTGTGATTCACTAAGATTCATGCAATTCTGTGCAATTCGTTGTGACTTCGTGTAGGAGAGGTTCAAATCGAGCTTTAGTATTC
Organism: Rhododendron henanense subsp. lingbaoense; assembly: GCA_020567845.1. Classification (NCBI taxonomy): domain Eukaryota; kingdom Viridiplantae; phylum Streptophyta; class Magnoliopsida; order Ericales; family Ericaceae; genus Rhododendron; species Rhododendron henanense. Next base: position 40,616,823 of record CM036318.1, read on the forward strand.
CGGAGAATATAAATGCTAGAGAGGTATGGATGATTAACGATTAGAGGAACAAGAGATGGAGTACTCTGGGGTGAAGAAGGCGTGAGTGTACAGAATGCACTAATGCAGTCACTCTGTGTTGGTGAGGTCGACTCAGAGTCCCCAGTAGAAAGACAATAGAGACGCTGTAGAAAGGATATTCTCCTTCCTTGGAATAAGTGCTCACCAACTTTCTCTCTCTAGGTTAGTGGTCGAGGGACGAGAGCCAAATCTCTTGCCTGATGTGTTCAATTAGTTCGAAGAATGTGAGCAGCAACCAATTCTTGCTCGGTGACATATGCCGTAAAACATCAGACCCCCAGGCTCTTTTATCAGTGCAGGAGCTACGCCCGCAAGGCTCGAGCAGGGGGCAAGCCCGATATAATAACGTTAACTGAATGAGCCATCCGAACAGGAGACTTGGGCCCAGAATGGAGATAGTATTGGCGTGGCCCTGAGGAAAAGGCATATAATAACACGAGTTGTCAATTGGCTCCAACATAGTGCCCAGACATCTACATCTGCTCCGGTCGAAGGCAAGACCCGAGGAGCCCTCTGAGGCTTGGTTGCTGTATTGGAAACTTACCCCGGAAGTACTCCGAAAAAAAGTAATGAATGGTTGAGAATCATTTTGATGATTGGGTCACATGCATCAAAGTGAATTTCAACCACTAATTGCTCTTTCGCTGGGTTAGCAGGACCAATAGCGGACAATTTTTTATTCATGAGATTGATGTGGTCCATGAAACATGTCCATGAAAATGAATTGGACGGTTAATCTATGGTTGAGATCAACCGTCCAATACCGTAGATCAACCGTCTAATTCATTTGCATGGACACTTTCTTGGGCCATAACATTTTTTCGATTTTTATTTTAACGGGGTAGTGAAGTTGGCACACACTACACACTTGAAAGTAGAAAGTACACCAACTATCCTAATTATGTTTTTACTTTCGAAAATGATTTTGGAACTCTACTTTCTTTTTACTTTTTGGTGGAGTGCCAAAATCATTTTCTTTTTACTTTTTGGTTGAATGTTAAATAAAACCATCTTGATTCTCGACTCTGCTGATTGGATTAGGTTGGTTTGATTGGATCAGGTTGGTCCATTTTATCAGGGCCGCTGTTGCCTACCTCAGACACGTTAATACAGGTGTCATTTTTCCCTTGGTGAAAAATAAATTTACAAGAATGGTGCCTAAGTATTGACAGCTAGTATCCATTACAAGACATGCAATCTCCAGAGGTACTGATCAAATCTTGACTAACAACGAGAGCTGAATGTCCCACGGATGCAAGGCGATAGCGGAATTAGGTCCCGTTCCACAACATCTTCTTAAAAAATAAATACTTATTTCACATTTTCAAACTAAAAATACTTTTTTTACTGGTTTACATTTGTGTTTAGTTGCTTCTAGCTAGCCTCACTCATGGAAATATTATAAATATCTTTAGAGAAAGCTGTTCATTCACTTGCTTATGCTTTTTCCATGAGATTGGCTTATTCACGGAGGAGCTGTGAATAAGTCGTTTGCGGAGCTACAGGATGGACGGTCCGGATTTTTTTTAAAAAACTATTCGTTTGAGGAATTTAACTCTTCAAGCGAATAATTTTTTAAAAATCCGAACCATCCAATACACTTTAGACACACGCGATTTGGCTCCGTAAACATAAACATTCACGGAAAGCTTGTTGGAATTGTAAAGTCCATATTTTGGCAAATCCCATGACAAAATCTCTTTTGATTTGTATCCCATTAATTATGTTGTAACTTATTGTTTTAGAGCATTTGTTTTAGGAAAGGATATCAATTGTATTTTGTAATTGATAGAGAGAGGTTGTAATTGATAGAGAAAGGTTGTCAAAGGAAAGGCTATCAATTGTCAAAGGAAGGATTCCATTCTGCAAAGAGGATTTCGTTCATACCAGCAAAGGAAATAAAGCAATCCCGTGTATGGGTAATATGGAAGTGTTCGTCAGTCAAAGTGCTTGAGCAACTCAGAGGCAAATATATCCGGTGCTCGAGCAACTTCTCGATTCTCTCGGCAGTTTATTTATAAACAGTTTTGCTGACTTTTAAAGACTACCGAACATATTTGTGCTGCTTCTCTCTTGCTCCAAATCAGAAAAATACCTAAGGGAGATTGTGGCTTGTCTCTTGGAATAATTACATGATCCGTTGATCATCGAGCTTTCAGAACAATTCCAAGAGCTTTCTCTGAACTTTGTGATTGCTAATCGAAGTGTTCTTCCGGTGGATTTCCGGTGGGTACCGACGGTGGATTTCGTAGGTTATTGGAAGGCTTGAGCGATTCAAGGCAGCGGCGGTCAAACACTGGGTGCGGTGAACGAGTGATTCGGCAATCAACCTTGGTCAACCGAGAGCGATTCTAGCTTGTAAATATAGGTTTGTTTGTAACCGTACAATGAGTTATAGTGCATGATTTCCTTCCCGTGGTTTTTTTTCCCGTTTTGGGTTTTCCACGTATATCCTTGTGTTCATCGTTTATTATTTTTCAATTCCTTTTATTTTGCTTGATGGAGTATTTTAGATAGCGAAAAAGGATTTTTCAAAAGCGGAAGTGATAGGTATCAATGATGGGAGGAGGAGATTTCTCACACACAATAGTAAGCACACTTTTTATTGATAAAGCACACAAACAATTACAAAGCTCTCACTTACGTCTCTCTTTCTTTCTCTCACTCAACTCCCATACTTTTACAATATAAATTACAAGCCTATTTATAGGCAAAGCTACACACTTAATTGATAAGCTCATATTTATTGAAAGACTCACAAAATCAAATACGTAGTGGCAAAAGTCTTCATCTGATCTTTGACTAAATCCTTTCACTTACTTTGAAACATATCAATACCAAGTCTCCAAAAGAACAGTTCCCAAAAGTGAGAATCAAGCTTACTATTTCAACAAAGCTCCGTACGTAATAAAGTTTTTCTCTTTTTCCATTACTAGGTTTCAGTTGAGTACTCTCATTTGCTCAACTGGCATCCCTTGTTAAATACTACCTCCGTCCCAATTTAATTGTCACTTTTTGGAGTTCGTGCCACTTTTCAATTGATTATATCTTGTAATTTATAATATTTTAGGTGATTTTGAAAACATTGTATTATAGAACAAATCGAGATCTATCAAACAAGATCCATATTAGATATAAAATTCATTACCAATTTAAAGATATAACTAGTTTTTTTATTCAGTTAGAATAGAACTGTGACAAGTAAATTGGGACGGAGGGAGTACTACACATTGCATGGCATGTGGAATCTTGGCAGATAGCAGTGCTCTCTTCTCTTGTTTGTTGACTACTCAATCTTTTCTTGGGCTTTGTTCAATGTCTGCTATGAAATCCCAAGAAGCCTCTTCTTCGGCTTCTTCATGTAGCTATCATGTGTTTTTGAGCTTCAGGGGTGAGGACACTCGCAAGACTTTCACCGATCACCTCTACACAGCTTTGAACCAAGCTGGATTTCGCACCTTCAGAGACGACGATGGAATAGAAAAAGGGGAAGACATCAAGTCTGAACTCGAGAAAGTGATTCGAGAGTCGAGGATGTCGATAATAGTCTTCTCAAAGAACTATGCCTCGTCAACTTGGTGCCTTGAAGAGCTTGTGATGATCCTCAAACGCAGGACTCTTGGACACGTTGTTCTACCTGTCTTCTACGATGTAGAACCGTCTGAAGTGAAGAAGCAAATCGGCAGTTTCGAAGAAGCATTTACAAGGCATGAAGAAAAGCTCAAATCAAAAACAAGTGAACTAGCAAAAGAGAAATTGAAGGATAAGGTAGAAACATGGAGGGCTGCGCTTAGAGAAGTTGCAGATGTGGCCGGGATGAATTTACAAAATCAAGTTGATGGGTAATTTCCTCGTAGCTTGCTTCTTTAGCTAGGCATAATTTGTGTCGCTTTTCATCCCATTATTGCAGTAGTGCCAATAACGTGCTCATTTTTGTTAGTTATTGCTTTGAAATGTTTAATTATTGGTTTGTGCGATTCAATCATGTATTCTTATTGTTTTTTATGTCCCATCTTTATCGTAATTTTCAGACACGAGGCAAGGTTTATCCAGAAAATCATAAAAGTGGTTCGAGATAAACTAAGTCGCACGTCCTTGTACATTGCCCCCAACTTGGTTGGAATGCATTCACGAGTCAAAAACGTTCAGCTTTGGTTAGAAGATGGACCAAGTAATGTTGGCATAGTTGCGATTTGTGGAATGGGTGGAATAGGCAAGACAACCACTGCAACATTTCTATATAATTTGAACTTCTCAAGATTTGAAGCTAGCAGTTTTATTGCAAATGTAAGAGAAATTTCACAACAAAAAGATGGTTTACTTCGTTTACAAAGACAGTTTCTTACAGACATTTTGAAGACAAGGAAAGTAAAACCAAACAGTATTGCTGAAGGAACTGCTATGATTAAAGATGCCATATGTTTCCAAAAAGTTTTTGTAGTTCTTGATGATGTGGATAAACTTGACCAATTAGATGCATTACTTGGAATGCGAGGTTGGCTTTTTCCAGGAAGTAAAATCATCATAACCACCAGGCGTGAGCGGTTATTAGGGGCTTATGAATTCTATGAGGTGCACAAGCTTGAAGAACTAAGCGGTGAGGAATCCTTAGAGCTCTTTAGCTGGCATGCCTTCGGAAAATGTTATCCCAACAATGGGTATGGGGAGGTCTCAAAAAGGGTTGTGAGCTATTGTGGAGGGATTCCATTAGCAATTAAAGTTCTAGGTTCTTCTCTATCAGGGAAATGCTTAAACTCATGGAAAAGTCAATTGGAAAAATTGAAAATGATTCCCGACAGTCAAATCCTTGAAAAACTCCAAATAAGCTACGACTCTTTACAAGATGACCACGACAAACATCTATTCCTCAATCTTGCTTGTTTTTTTGTTGGAAGCAATAAGGATTGCACTGTTACGATCTTAGACGGATGTGAATTTTACACAGTGGTTGGCATTCAAAACCTCGTGGACAGATGTCTGATATCGATTGATAGAAGTAATACATTGGTAATGCATCATTTGCTTCAAGAAATGGGAAGAGAGATTGTTCACCAAGAGTCACCAAAGGAGCCAGGCAAACGTAGTATCCTTTGGAATCATAAGGATGCACTTAATGTTTTGAGAGAAAACACTGTAAGAATTATACTTCGCTCTTTAGTATGTATTTTTGTTTGAATATTTGTAGGGATTCTATTCACTAATCATTGTTCTTGCCACACATGCTCCCTTTCCTTTTTTTTCTCATTCTTATGTTAGGGCACAAGCGAAATCGAAGGCCTTAAACTCAATATTTATGCACTGAAGGAAGATATATATGCAAGTATGATTCTTGGTGACAATAGAAAACGTCGCTATGAAGAGTTCCTTCAGAAGCCCTTATTGTTAAATTTGGGTTCTTCGCTTAAAAGATATGGTTTTAGTATCTTTTCCTCTCACCTCGAACCCACTGATCCAGAAAAATCAAATCTGGTAGCTTTGGAAGCTGATGCATTTGCAAAGATGCGCAACCTAAAACTTCTGCAGTTGAATTGCATACATATTAGTGAGCCATACAAAAAGTTCCCCAAAGGATTACGATGGTTATGCTGGCGCGGATTTCCACTTAAGTCCATACCTCATGATTTTCCTTTGGAGAGCCTGGTTGCTCTTGATATGCAATACAGCTGCTTAAAAAATGTATGGGAAAGAACCAAGGTATGTTGCTACTTTTTTCTTCTTTTCAAATTTCTTTAGAAAGTGAATTGAAGGCTTTGATACCCATTTTTCCCCCCCTTCTTTTGCAGTTCCTACGGTTGTTAAAAATCCTCAATCTCAGTCATTCATATAACCTTGCCAAAACTCCCAACTTTTTAGAACTCCCCAATCTTGAGAAACTGGTACTTAAAAATTGTACAAGTTTGGTTGAGGTTCATGAATCCATTGGACGACTTGACAAGCTTGTTATGTTAAATTTGGAAGACTGCAAAAATTTGAGGAATCTTCCGACAAGCATTTGCATGCTAAAACATTTGGAAACGCTTGTCATCTCTGGTTGCTCAAATCTCGACGGATTGCCAACAAACATGGGAAATATGGAGTCTCTGACTATGCTCGCGGTAAATGAAATTGCTTTAAATCAATCTGTCCCTACCAATGGGCAGGTGAATGCAGTGCAATCTTTCATCTGGTCTTGGCGGTTGAAGCCAAGAGAAAGTCCAAAAATTTCATGGTCTTCTTTACCATATTCCTTGGTAAAATTACATCTAGCGAAATGTAATCTTTCGGAGGATGATTTCCCCAGAGACCTTAGCAATCTATGCTCACTAAAGGAACTAGATCTGTCGTTCAATCAATTTCGTGGCCTCCCAGATTTCATCAGAGGTCTAAAGCTTGAGTACTTGTACATTTATTCTTGCCCAAGGCTCCGCAAACTTAATGGGGTCCCGCAACTACTTGGTTTCTTTTTTGCATGTAATGAATTGCTGGAGGAAGTAACTTTTCAAATTTCCCACCGTCCAACAACCACTTCTCTAGAGACCTTGAGCCTATTCAAAGTAGAATCCGTAGGAAACGTTGAAGCTAAGATTGTTAACAATTTGGGTTTGTCGAACTTGCAATCCATGGGAAACCTAACTGTAAAGCTAACGTCATGGCATGGCATGCGACAAAGGAGGCTTCCCATCCAGGTGCTCTCTCTCTCTCTCTCTCTCTCTCTCTCTCTCTCTCTCTCTCTCTCTCTCTCTCTCTCTCTCTTTGTGCGTGCGCGTGTGATGCTTAGATTTTCTTTATGTGACACAGGTATGTTATGAAACATATATAATCTCTGCTTATATTCCTGGTAGCGAGGTTCCACCCTGGTTCAATTTCAAGAATCTAGGAGCCTCAATTGATTTTATTGTGCCTTCATATCTTAATTCAAGGACCCGAGGCTTAAACTTGTGTTCAGTTTATGAGTGCTCTCGTGATCCAAAAGACTATGAACCACATACGGTTGTAAGTAATAGGACGAAGGGCTTGGTTTGGAACCATTGCCCACATGTCTTCGGAACTGCAGAAGATGGTGAAGACACGATGTGGTTAAGTTATTGGAAGTTCGGAAATCATTTGGAAGGCGGCGATGAAATCAATATTTCAGTGTCTGGAGGTGAATTTGTGCAAGTAAAGGAGGTTGGGGTCCGCCTTCTATACAAGGAGGAACAAGAAGAGATGAGCTCCCAATCAGCCTTTGAAGATGAAATACCCCATCAATTTGGAAATATTGTTCCAGGAAATGTTTCTGCACATCAGCCGGGCACAAAATTGTACCAACTCGGCCTTCATCTTGTTAAACGCGAGCGTTGTGATCATCGGTACCGTCCACCTTGGATCCCTCCCACTTCTGATTATGATCCTACTATGGAATGTTCATGTTTCTCTGCTTCAGTAAATTGGAACCCATTTTATGTTTCTCAAGATCCTGGCTGTTGATTTGTTAAGCTGCTACATTCTGTATCAACGAGATTTAGTAGTAAATCTGGATAATTATCTTTTACTTCTCATTTGCTCTTGTGTAATGCATATGATACTGAAGATACTTGTGGGAATGTGATCCAATTTACTTTGGCGTTCACCAAAATATAGATTCTGTCTAAACGAATAAGCTTACTTGATTGCTTGCCAAGACTAAAACATTTCTAAAGTTAGTAATGTTGGTCCAAAATATGGCTCACAATGGTATAATCAAACTTAACAACCCCTCAATCAATAACCGAATTTTGGCATTTAGATAACCAAAATTAGCAACCTTTTTTTGTTGAATAACCATTTTTTTTATGGGGACCACCTCTCTCTCTATCCTTTATCTCTCCTCCCATCACTATCAATAGACCCCACCCACTTACATTTATTCCCAACTCTCTCTACTAAAAATGAGTTTTGATTATGGACCATTGGGAGACCAGAAATACTAGGGACAAAGAAAACTTACCCCGAAAATACCCCGAAAAGAGCAACTAGTGGTGGAAATTCACTTTGATGTGTGTGACCCAATCATCAAAGTGGTTCTCAACCACTGATTGCTTTTTTAGGGTTACTTTCGGGGTAAGTTTTCTTTGTACCTAGCATTTCCAGACTTCACATTATTAATCTTAGCAACCCTTTAAATAGATAACCAAAAGATAAGGTGACAAGTTTTGATTATTCAATTTTGGATATGTCATTGTTTATTTAACGGTGTATGTATAATTCCAACCAAAAAAAAAATCGATAACAGTGCCCGGACAACTTGAAACGACCCTAATATTTGTGCTGAAGAAGGACAAGCTGTACGAGAATAGACTATTTTTTGTTATAAAAGAGCAAAGCAGTCGTGTAACACTACATGTTACTATGTGTTAGTGAAGTTTTAGGTTCGAGTTGACGGAGTAACATTGATATTCATAGTAGGAACCTAACCAATCTATCCACTGATATCTTATCTCTAGTAAGAAAACTACTCCATAGATATAACTTTTTGTTTATGAATTAGCTTACCAAATTTATAAGGGCGTGACATTTTTAAGAAACTCTAATAGGAAGGACACGTAAAATACGAGCATTGAGTAGTTAGTATTGGGTCTGTGAAGTCTCAGTCGGTTTGACTTACAATTCACTAACTATTCGGAGTTTGACATGCCTGGTTAGGTCACAGGGGTCCAGGGGGCCGCCCTTGGATACAAGTACTTGCTATACGCAACAGTCAATCTAATCAGTACTCATTCATCATTCAGCAAATGCATAATAAAAATTGATCTAAACTATTGATGCACTCAACTACACAATTGAGGAGCAACATATAAATCTGTCTTTTCTGATCATGCTCTTTACTTGATTGTCCTTCATGTGGTGTGTGTGTGTTTTGATTTGACCAATTTCTCAATAGTTAGCTCATTCAATATTTTTTCAAATATATTTTCTACTTAAAGGAGTGGGTAGCTCATACAAATTTTGTTTGGAATGAGTTGGTCCATTTACTGGGCTTGTAGGACACTTTCCTAAATTTTGTGGGGTCAAGATTGTAAAAAAAAATCTCAACATCAAGAGTAATTTTTAGCAATTTCAAATTTTCAATAGCTATGGGTCAAGTGATCCACAATCCTTCCACCCCCATAATCCTTGGTAATCCTCTGTTAAGATTACCCAGCAAACAACATTTGAGTGTGGGCTAACTACTCCTATAAGAGTTTGGAATTCGATGCGCCAAGCCACCAAGTATTCAGGAAAAATAAAAGACACGCTTTGCACACACTCACATGAAATGGGGGCTCCAGCACTGACCTCTAAACTTCTCTATCATACATTCAAGAGCATCGCCACCATCGACCATAACCACATCTATTCTTCCACAACCTTCGCCTTGGGGATCGGAGTGACAGATTTGCATCCAAATACGAAACAGGAGTCATTCGCGTGTGTGAACAGTAACTGTTCGATTTCAAAATTGTACTTGGCAATTGAATGGTTTTCCAAATACAAAACAGGAGTCATTTGCATGTGTGAGAACAGTAACTGTTCCGATTTCAAAATTGTACTTGGCAATTGAATGGTTTTCCACCATGACAAGTTCGCTAGATTTCCTATCGATTTGTACATCAAATGCAATACATTAGACAATGCTTGGCAACCTCATCAAACTTTTCAACACAATGAAATCACAGTGAAAAACGTAGTCTAGTAGATTGCAACGACTAGGGTCATACAATTTGATGAGGGGCTGGAAGTCTACCATGGGATAAGAAAGTGAATGGCAAAAACCAGATGCTCATCAGCAGTTTGAGTCTGTGACATGGACTGGGGAGAAGTGCTCATTGTTGAGCAACTCGGATACATTCCCGTCGATATAGCACAGAAATCAATGGATTTGATTGAAAACATGGCCAGCACAGATATTGTGATTTACTTTTGTATGGGATTCCATGATCGTTGGACATGCTTAGCATGGGCTCGCAATGCAAGCAAGCATTTAGATTATTTGGGTTCTCGCAAGACTCCTAGAAACTGAACTGAAAGTTTTTGGATTACATTCCACAAAGTTACAGTAATAACAATATGAACGACGTTGTCGGTTTGCTATTTGCCACACATTTCAAGATTGGTGTCTTAATGCCTAACAATACCGGGAAAAATCCCAAAAAATGGACCCAAAGAAAAGGGGGAAAAACGAACATCAGACACCAAACGCTTCTCATTAATGGGAAAATTCCAAAGCAAACTTGAGAACAAGCAAGTCTAATTTGAAGTTGTGCTGCAATACCTAACCATTTTCAGTTCAAATATGGCTACAAATAAGAACTACAGGAGTCTAAATGGGAATAAGTTGTTAATGGAGAACTCTCACCAAGATTTGACTATTGTGACAGAAGCCTCTGTTCTTCGTAATGAAGGCATGCATCGCTTGTGTCTTTGACGGGAAGTGTACAGTTGCCATTCTAATCAGGTACGGCGATGGCCTGCAAAAGTAAAATTATATCGTGAATTGCAAAATCAATAAATCATATAAAAAAACTGAGCAGTTAAGAGGGAATTTTACTCCTAGATCCAAGGTTGAGCGCGGCTTAGTACATGCAATATATTTTTGGTATTCTACTCAATTGCGATTTTATTATTTATCTTCAACATTGCCCCCTCACTAGGCTCTCCTCCACAAACAGACTAAACATGTTTGACAGCATGCTTATTAGAATCACACAGTTCACCGTTTGATACGAATTTCAACCAACTCGATTTGAATTGTGTGAAGTGTCTCTCACTCGGAAATCAAGCATATCATATGGTTCAATTTGGGGTTCACTGTGATTCACTAAGATTCATGCAATTCTGTGCAATTCGTTGTGACTTAGTGTAGGAGAGGTTCAAATCAAGCCTTAGTATTCCGGAGAATATAAGTGCTGGAGAGGTATGGATGATTAACGATTAGAGGAACAAGAGATGGAGTACTCTGGGGGTGAAGAAGGCATGAGTGTACAGAATGCACTAATGCAGTCACTCTGTGTGGGTGAGGTTGACTCAGAGTCCCCAGTAGAAGGACAATAGAGACGCTGTAGAAAGGATATTCTCCTTCCTTGGAATAAGTGCTCACCAACTTTCTCTCTCTAGGTTAGTGGTCGAGGGACGAGAGCCAAATCTCTTACCTGATGTGTTCAATTAGTTCAAAGAATGTGAGCAGCAACCAATTCTTGCTCGGTGACATATGCCGTAAAACATCAGACCCCCGGGCTCTTTTATCAGTGCAAGAGCTTCTTAATTTTGTGCCCATGAAGTTTCCCGACGACATAAATGGTTTAATGACAATGCTTGTTGCTCCACGTACAGTGATGCTGCATTCAAGTACATTCAATTTTATAATGTTGGGATGGCAGCAGATCTGGGTTACCGAGGAAGATGGACAGATGAACATATCCCAATGCTCAGTAGGCAAAGACTTTTCCTCAACCACTATGTAGCTCTGAATCATGGGACTGAAGCACAAAACAAGCTCCATGAGCACTTCGAGTGGGTCCCCTGTTGGGAAGGCAGTCGAATATCTCAATTGATTGAAGAGCACCCATTGTTGGGGAATTTTGTATGTCTCATTTCTTTCAACAAGTTGGAGATGGGAATAATACAGCTAGTCATATACATATCCCATTTTCACGTCCCTTAATTACTCATTGCAGGCAAGGTCAACCCTCGAATGTTCAACTAAGTCAATAATTTTGACTGACCAACCGCGAAGCAACACATGGCAGAATCGCGAGCTGGCAAGGCCTGCGCCACGTCAGTAAATGTGGCGTGGCTCTCTCGCTACCCCCGCAAGGCTCGAGCAGGGGGCAAGCCCGATATAATAACATTAACTGAATGAGCCATCCGAACAGGAGACTTGGGCCCAGAATGGAGATAGTATTAGCGTGGCCCTGAGGAAAAGGCATATAACACAAGTTGTCAATTGGCTCCAACATAGTGCCCAGACATCTACGTCTGCTCCGGTCGAAGGCAAGACCCGAGGAGCCCTCTGAGGCTTGGTTGCTGTATTGGCATCGCTGAACAAGTGCTGACCGTACGGGGGAGATGTAGAGGCACGGTGGCTTCAAAAGGAGAAAGGATTCTCCGTGATAAGGGGGAGAGGCTGGGACACTTGAAACTTGTGCGACCCACGTAAGGAGCTACGCTACCCCGGCGGTCAAGAGGTACGTAAAGAACACATGTGTCGATGCTTTATAGAGCCACATGGTTCTTGAGTACTGGCCCCAAATGCCTATAAATATGGGACATTCCTATTAGATTTTAGAGAAACGAAAAGACACCTAGAGAGAGAGTTGCTGAGTATAGATTATAAGGAAGGAGAATATCCTTTCTATAGTGTCTCTATTATCTTTCACCAATGAACTCTGAGACAACCTCACCCACATAAACTGACTGCCTTAGTCCATTCTGTACACTCATGTCTTCTCCTTCACCCCCCCTAGATCACTCCATCTCTTGTTCCAATAATCGTTAATCATCCATACCTCTCCAACACTTATATTCTCCGGAATTGTAAGGCTCGATTTGAACCTCTCCTACACTTAGTTTTGTTTCTAATTGGGTTAACCAGCGGTATTTTCACCGCTCTATCAAGAAAATAACAAGAAATAGATCGGTCATATTGATTTTCATGGTATCAAAGGAAGTGAATCTTACGAGTCATGATTCGATATGAATCATAATTCAACAGTTTAGCAAAACACTTTATGACTCAATTTGCAATTTGACAATGCAATTGAGCAACCATAGTTTTCGAGTCAACAATGCAGTTCTTACATTGAATCTATTGCATGTTCTCGTACCATGTTAAAATGTTACTAGTTCTAGCTATGATGCACGGGTACTCTGAAAATGTTGTCAAGTACTGGTATGGCTCCAATATGACAAAATAGGTACCCGCCAAAAACGTATCAGGTACGTGATACGCCGTGAGTACAGGATGTGTACTTCATTGGGCACAGATCCGATATGCCCTTTTTTAGGTTCCTCTTGTATGTTGCTTGACATGAACAACAAATTTCATTTTGATATGTAATTATTACTTTTTCTTCTTAGAGATGAAAAGAATGACCTTCACATGATTTTCATACACTTAAAGGGGGGGGGGGGGGGGGGGGGGGGGGGGGGGGGGGGGGGGGGGGGGGGTGGAATACGATCAGGTGCCTAGAGCCGTCATATGGTGGGAGAAGGAGAGTTTGACAAAACAATATACTGATGTAGTTGAGGATAATATAAGGGAGTTGTCACTATTATTAGATCCCCAATGGAGGAAAATAAGTAAATTCCTAATCACAGTAAGTTTACACCAAGGGTCCGCTTTGAGTCCTTACCTGACAAATATTTGCATTGTGGATGCATCGTACACACATCCAGAAAGAAATCGCTCTACGTCATCTAGAACTGCATTTCGAGGGATTCCTTGCAGCAACACCTAACAAGGCACATCAAAATAATCTCACCTGAGGCATGCTGTTAACCAAATATCCATGCAAATTACCAAAGTTGCCATGCCAGAAGACGCAAAGCTAAATTGGCCAAAACATATTTGATAGCTGATGCAACCAGATCTAAGCGGTAAGCACTTTATCCCACTAACTTCTAATCACCAAAGCAGTATTCCAATCATGGATAAATTCATGCCAAACACAAGAGAGAAGAAGTGCTTTATATTCGTAAACACCATCCAGCTATATCCCACAGGACTCCCAATATCTCTTTTTGATTCATTTTTATCCATATGGCCGACCCCAAGTGATTGGGACATAAGGCTCGGTTTGGTTTGGTTTATGGCTATAGTCTGTAGCATTTTGAAAATTTTTGGCATTTGTTTTTGCCCTACTGATTGTTGGCCTCCGCCCAATCCCGAATGCGGGCAAGATTAGAACGTGTAATGGCAGCACATATCTGCAAAAGCAGCCTGATGATACGTAGCAACAATCACACATTCACAATATTTGTGTGATACGAAATGACTGTCTCCTTAATTCCTGAAGGTGAAAATAAGGCATAAAAATAAGCAAATGTTCAAAGAGTTTTGTTCTTTTGTGTGTGTGTGTGTGTGTGCGTGTGTATAAAGATAAACAAGTAAACACAACCACGCAAGGAAGCTAAGTAGGTGGCTACCAGCAAATCTTGCCAATTTTGGCTCTTTTGTGGTAAATAGCACTTTAAACTTTTGGCTCTCCTTCAGTGCTATGAATCATATCATGTTCACTCCCATGCTTAAAAATCAAACTTGCCTAATAATAGATTCCAGTTGAACTCTCTCAGCCACACCAAAATAGTGCGATCAGATAATGTTATCTGAATTAAAAGCACAAAACAGGTTACAAATATTGGAAACTAACAGTCCAGGTCCTGAGCTCCAGGATATAGGAAGGAATAATCTTCATTTAATGCATATACTAGAATAAATTACACTACCAAAAATACGGAAGATCCTATTTTTAAGTTTTGTACCACGGTACCACCAAATACCATTTGAGGCGAAATTCAGGTGCCACTTCAAAATATGGTTTGCTCAAGTTCTGAGAATATAATAAACAGAATAACTGGTAATGAAACTGGTTAGTGATTCATATAGCTCGAGTAATTCAAGGAGACAAAAAATCAACCTTAGAATAACTAGCAACTCAAATATCAGGTTTAATTACACCAAACAAAGTGTATAACCCAGAACTTCTACTTACAGCTTTTCCATCATAGGGTGTAATACCATCCCACTGAGACCGATCAGTCTGACATCAGAGAAACAATGGTAATTAATGCATCAAACTTCTCCTTGACCAAAATATGAACAACCACACAAGGCAAATGCAGTTATAATGGCATTACCCTGTCCAACCTATACAAGCGACCCTTCCTATTATTAGCCTTGATAGCAGCATCAAATGCATCCTGAGAAGGGAATTGAATCATCCTAGGCATACCCAAAACAGTGTTAGCAGATTTATCATTTTAAGCAATCCCAATTTACTAATACGATGTGTAGACAAAAAAGTTAGACAATTGAAATAGACAAGAAAGTAACAAATGAAAACATTAGTTTCCCAATAACTAAGTCGATTTACATTCCAGTTGGCATGTAGACTCTGGGATAGTGACTATAGTCCACTCTGAGATCATCCAAACTCAACCCACAATCTTCAAGAAAATTGAGAATATCACTCTTTGTTGTGTGCTTTGTAGTGCCAACCAATTTGCCATAAACAAAACCTGCCAAATCCCAGAGAGAACACAAATACATGTCGGAAACTTAGAATGTGAACTGGTTATTATTTGTGCAGATATGGGGAGAGACACGATACAAGATGACACGACAATGCCACCATGGCAATTCTGCGAATAAAAATAATAAGAGACGACACAGCAACGACAAGACAAAAACTAGAAATGCATCATGATCATCATTTCCAATGTTAACACTTACATATACATTACAATTTAATCATCCCAGATTCCCAAGATAGTAGGAAACCATTTCTGAAGTCCACTTTATTTTTGGTTATCATTTCTAAAGACCACGCAATAGAAAAGAAGTGCAAACAAAAGGTTAGGAAGTTTTTTTTTTCCCGATCCTGATGGAAAGGCTTCAAAATTTAACCTGAACTTAGCTAAACGATAACAGATCAATAGATGTGTACCCCCATTACCATTCAATTTATCATTCGATCTCAGCTACCACTCAAAGTAGAAAAGTGCTTCATTGTGGCTGAATGATGGACACGTATCATGACTGTTGCATGCTTCTAAAAATTTTAGTAACAGAAGGACGTTCAGATGAGGGACTGGCAAGTGACAACGTTTGACACGTGAGTGGCACAGGAATGCCACCTTCTTAGAAATGTACGCGCAACTCAAACCCTAATATCTCTTTGGTAAATATGAATAACCACAAGACTCCAATCTAAAAAAAAAACCCCAATTTTGACTAAACAATTTCAGTCTACAGATTATTTCATCTTTAAAGGAACAAGATGGAGGGTTCCCACATCAAATGCTATCATGTGAGCCAAAACAAGAAAGTCCTTGATTTAGAACAGTAAAGTAGAAAACAAAATAAATTTCATAAGCAGTTTCATTCGTGGCACAAGTAAAAAACTCCTATAAACTAAACAAATAATCATCCTAGCCTCAAATGATGGCCATTTATCTTTCAAGTAAGCATGTTCAATAAAAATATATATCTTTCAGGTAAGGGCTAACTATCCGCTAAATGCAAGACACAAATCACGGCCATTTCTCCTTCTCAAGGTTCTGGACAGTGAATATCCTCACAATGAAACTTATTCTCCTTCACTTTACAAAATCATCAAACTGGGAGCTAAAGAAAACACCGCATCCAATAATTACACACAGCCAAAAGGAAATCAATTAAGGATAAAGAAATAAAAACAGTGCAATCACACGAGTTTTTCGAATAAAGTAAGCTAAAGAAATGATTAATTTAACTGATGCTCTGAATTAAAGTTTGTTAGCCCCATACACAATTCAGCAAAAAGAAAAAACTATAAGCACACCAAACACTAACTCCAACAAATTCAGGTCACCCAAAACTAGGGCTGCGAACGAACTAAGCTGCTCGCGCGGAGAGCAGCTCGAGGCGAGGCTCGTTAGGGTTCGGCTCGGATCGACTCATTTAGTAATCGAGCCAAGCTCAAAGCTTGAGTTTTGGGCTCGTTTAGTAAACGACCCGAGCATAACACTCCAAAGCTCAGCTCAACTCGTTTATGGAGTCTCATTTAGTAAATGAATCAGGCTCGACTCGTTAAGGGCTTGGCTCGTTTGAAGCCAAGCGAAGCTCTAGCTCGAGTTTTTGGCTCATTTATTAAACAGGCCGAGCTCAAACACAACATGGCAAAGCTCGGCTCGTTTGCAGCCCTAGAACTACTACTGGCCAAAACCCTACTTAAGTCATTAACTACAGGAGCATATGAAATGAGAAAAGCAATAAGCACACAAAACCCTAAACCCTAATCCAAAAAAATTCAGGGAATTTCAAATAAATGGCGAGATTAGAGAGGTTTTGGAGTAATTGATGAGAACCTTTGGTTGGGGGGCGAAGAAAAGAATCAATGGGAGAGTTGTCCTGGCTACTGGGCTGATGATCTGCAGCTTCGGTCGAGAAACGCATCGGCGAGTCGCGAAGGAGCAACGACAGCCCTTGATTTTGATAGCTGGTTCGGATCAGACGGTGGGATTTCGCCGCGGCTCTGAGTAGGCTCATCTTCGACATTTTGCGGATTCGATGAAGCTCAGAGAGAGAGAGAGAGACGAAGGAAACAGTGACGTATTTGGGCTTGGGTCAGCTGAAAACGAAAATAATTGGGTCGGGTTGGGTTCATCGTAGTGGATCATTGGGATCCATGGGCTGATTCGGACTAAGTCCGTTTAACAAGGGAAAATGATGGTTCAGAACGTGTTTTGATAATTGAAATCCGCCAATAATATTTTCAGCATTAACATTACGGCCTAATTTTTTGGGACGTATATCCCAGCAGGAAAAATATGTGCACCAGTGTCGGGGCACCCCAAATTACTAACGGCACATAAAAAGGAATTGCGAAAATCAAGTCCATATATTTGGACGGGGGAAGCTGATGTGTGCTGTCCTGGACGAGGGGACCTGTTCCAGTCTCGCTCTGATAATCAAAAACGTTCACTTCGTAGAGCTCATCGAGTTGAACAAGTGTGCAAAAAATCAACTCGATCGGATATCATTAAGTGCCTAATCAGAACACATATAACTTGCCAATAATGGGTTCTAGTGGATTTTATACAGTGTTTCAGATCCATTCTTTTCAAGACAAAAAGGTTTTCGATTAGGCACTTCATGATATCCGATTGAGCTGATTTTTAAAAAACTTGTTCAACCCAACGAGCTCTACGAAACGAACGTTTCTAATCATCGGAGCGAGACCCCCTCGACCGGGACAGCACGTTGCTTTTGTCCCTTGCTCCCCCAACTCCCATATATTTAGATTTAGATTTTCGCACTCCCTTTTTGGAGTGCGGTTAGTTGTTTGGGAAGTGTGAATATCAATTCTCCTAAAAACGGAGTATTATATATTTCTTAAGAGTATGTTTTGCTATTTTTCTTATTCCTCTTTGTACACAGTTGCTTTTTTTTTTTTTTACCAAGAATTTTTCAAGAGAAGTTAACTAACCGTGCCCCTTGGGCATTACTTGGCGGTGCCCCATGCTCTTTTTTACCGCACATTTGTGTGAATTTGAAAGAGTTTGAAACACCACGTGGCGGAGATTGAATACAGTACTAAAGTAGTACTAGTATTTTGCGTAGATTGTTGGGTTGGTTAACATGCAACCGTACGATACGAAATTGTAAAGTTGTACGAAAGAAAATCATCAAGGTGGTTGACGTGGGAAACATAATCCGTCAAGATAAAGACAGATCCCGTGTTCATACCGCGTAAAACGTAAGGTCCTTTTCTCTTTTTTTAATCCGAAACGTAAGGTCCTCGAAACGCCCTTTCCTTTGGGCTTATCACACCTAGACCGGTCTTATTAGGAACCAGCCGTACAAATGTTTCTAATTTGGAAGTACTACTTCAACTGGGACTGGTATTTTCGATAAAAAAAAATAAATAAAACCAGGACTAGTATAAAAATTACTAATATACTACTCCTCCTAGGCACGATTAGAATATTTCCCCCTGGTCAACTGAAGGTTTGGACACGTGGGTTCTGTTTCTTTTTTTCCTTAGAAAAACGGGAGAAATTTTTGGGACGTGATTCCAGCCGTCCCAAACGTGTTTTGAACAGTCCGGATTTTAGAGAGAGAATGGTCGGGTGAGGATCGGAGAGAGAGGGAGAGTAGAAATCTGGGGCCACCCGAAACACGTTTGGACGGCCGGAATGCACGCGGAATACCTCCACGTGTTACCCGCTCGGCACTGCAGAGCGGCGGTATTCCGCTCGTCACTCAAAAATTTCTCGAAAAAATTGATAAATAATCAATGTTTGGATCCTTCTTGACCAGGGTTTTTTTAAACCTTTCCACGCAAGAGTAAAGTAGAATCCCCAGTTCAACTAGTCCTGCATTGGGTTCCTCCCTGGTAGATATGGAGATGTCATTTTTCAGAGATTATTTGGCGCTCCGTAAGCATTGTTCCTCTCTATATATCTTACGAAAGCATAAGGCATTGGTTCCTCTTGAGATTCTCACAAAAGATACAAGCAAACAATGCTTGTATCTTTTGGTAGGTGAAATTATCCTCTTGTCCTTTCCTAGTCAGCAATTGCTTAGGTGAGTTTGGTAGGTGAAATTACCCTCTTATTCTCCCTCAAAAAAAAAAAAAAACAATGCAAAAATTACCTGATCCACATGCACCCACCTTCTAAAATCATTAATTTGTGAAATATTTTATGCCTTGCTCGGACGGAAATTTGAAAATTTTTGGATTTGATTTCTGAGGTAATGAGTGAAGGGAGAAATTAGGGTAATAATTAGGGATAGGTATAATGATTTAAGAGATAAATGAGAATAATGATTGAAGATAGAAAGAATGAGTGAAGAAAGGAATGAGAGTAATGATTCGAATTAGAGATAATTATGACCCGGGTGATATACGGTCTAAGAGACATATGATATGGCCGTTCAATTTGGGCCTACCCTGACAAAACACGTTCAAGAAGCCTCTAACCAGTGAATATTTAATTATTTTTCGAAGAAAACAAAGTCACAAAATTTATTGGGGAATACTCTAATATGTCAGTGGCGTTCCACTTTTTAAAAAAAGAAGGTTTTGGAAAAAAGAAGGTAATTTCAAGGTCAAAAATCATGTGTTGAAGCAAATAATTTTCCTACCAATATGAATCTTGTTTGATAGATCTCATTGAGATCTTTTAAACGATGCAAAAAAAATTGAAAAATTATTTTTTATTTTCGTTATATTTAAATTTGAAATTACCTTCTTTTAAAAAAAGAAGGTTTTGGGAGAAAGCGGAACGGGGCCTAAATATTGAATCGTGCATGTGGACTTTGTTTTCTTAGAATTTTAATTTTTTTGCATTTTTCTAAATGGTCCTGCTAATCTCAGTCCGTTAGGCGGGGAATAATATGTCAATAATTTCAAACAATGGGCGGATAATAATATGTTAATAATTTCAAATAAATTTGATATTGATACATGTCTTACGGATATTAATACACTTTCAACAATATCAAATTGCTCTAGTCCAATTAGCATCTCGTTGTCCTCTCCATATGAGAAGCCGAGGTTCCAGTCTGTCGTGGGAATTTGGAATTCAGAAACTATGAATAGCTTTTGAAACCTAATGTGAACTAATCTATTAATACCCTACTAAACCCGCTCATGTAGTAGTACAATATCGGCAAAAAAAACTCACATTTTACCTACTGGGGAGTGCTACATACAAAGAAAATGTACCCGGAAATGACCCTTAAAGGGCAAATCAACGACACAGAGCAGTGAATCTGAGCTGTTCACATACACTTTAAGGGTCATTTCTTTGTCCATTTTCTTTGTACTTAGCATTTCCCTTACCTACTCTTATTTTTTAGGGTGGAGGTTAGCATTTTTCTTTTTTTATAGGAGTAAAAAAATACTCCTCCACTACCTCTTCCTTTCTCTCTCATCATGTACATGTAGTACTCCAAAACGGTACAGCCGGACAAAGGTACTTCCCACATGTCCCATTTTCAGTGCCCACCTGGCCCCATTTCCACCTCCCCACCCTCGGGCTTCCATGTCTCTTCTCCCGCCCCCTGACAAATACCCCCGGCCCCATCACCCCTTTGACTGTTCTACCCCTGCCCCTCTTTCCCTTTTTAAGTTTTTTTTTTTTAAACTTTTATTTATCTAACTATTTTTTTTAAAATTTCATAATTCTGTTATATTATTTAATTATTTTCTTTATTATCTTTTTTCACTTTTATTTATGTAATTTTCATTTTTTTGTCTTTTATTTATGTATATGTAATTAATTTTCTTTTTATTTAATTTCTTAATCCATTTACGTTATTTAATTAATTACTCATTTATCTATTTATTTAGGTCTTTTTATTTATATATTTTACTCTTTATTTGTTTTTTTAATTATTTAATATTATATACGTGAGTAA
This sequence comes from Rhododendron henanense subsp. lingbaoense, assembly GCA_020567845.1. Classification (NCBI taxonomy): domain Eukaryota; kingdom Viridiplantae; phylum Streptophyta; class Magnoliopsida; order Ericales; family Ericaceae; genus Rhododendron; species Rhododendron henanense. The sequence continues at coordinate 40,637,986 of CM036318.1, forward strand.
ATTTCTTTTTTTTAAAATTTTAAAATTCTTTTATGTTGTTGAATTTATTAATTTTGTATTTATTTATATCTTTTATCTATTTTATTTCTAACCATTTATTCAGATTTCCTTTTATCTTCTTATTTTCAACTATAACCACTCATTTAGATTTCCTTTTTATCTTCAATTACAACCATACATTCAGATTTTTTTGTTATCTTCTTATCTTTAACTATAGTTATTCATCCATCACCCATTATCCTTATATATCCAGTATTATCCTTCCAAAATCACCATCTTCTTCCCATCCCCTCCTTCTCCATACTTATCCCTCCAACATCACCATCTTTCCATCATCTCTCTCTCTCTCTCTCTCTTCCTCTGTCACGGCTCCTCCCTCCTTTTTTCATACCGGTTTCGTAAAACGTAAAAGAACATTATGGATGACTACAACTTCTCATTTTCAAATAGTTGGTCCGTTGAGAATGATGTTCCTAGTGGGGAGGGCGTCCCCACTATTTTCACGATTATACACCTGAATTCACAACTGACGAGGTTAGTTATTACCGTTGTTCTTATGCATATTAGTTATTTAATTTAAAAGTACAGAAATTATGATAAGACTGGATCATGTTGTACTTATACATATTCTTTTTTCTTGTTTATAGATTTTTCAAAGTAGAGATGATCGACATGATAGCTTGGGTGCGGAGAGTTAAAAGGGAAAATGGTATTGTTGTTGTCATTAAGAAATCTGCTAGTTTAATTGGTGGCAAGCTACCAAAGTGCATTCTTAGTTGTGAAAGAAGTGAAAATTATAGATCAGCATGGAATGTAGTTGAAGGGTGATCCTTGCAAAACAATACTGGGACAAAAATAAGGATCTATACGATGAGCTATATCCAGAAAGGGGTTGGGCAGACCACCTAATACACTCTTTAAATTGCTTTAAAGATTCGGCACCACCGGAACATTGGATGGACGCTATGAGTTTGAGAGTTGTCATCACTTTGGCGTACAACCATGTTCTGCATACATTTGATGGGCATGCTTCAGTTTATTTTACTCACTTGCTATTGAGATCTCCTCCAGTTCCAGTCCAAGAGCGCATTGAAATAGCTATTGCCCTTATTGTGGGCAATCACTTTGTGCAACTTTTCTTGCAGCCTCATTACCCTGTACCACGTACCCTTCCCAACATAGTGGAGGAACAATGCATCAAACCAAGCTAAGGGATGGACTGCTCGTTATACAACACGAATTAGTTTGTGGAAAGAAATAATGGATATGAGATCAAGTGGGGCAAGAGCAGAATTTGGTGGAAACATTTATTAAAAATTGAATTTTCATGTATTTTCACTCTTCGACGAAATTAGTACAAGTTATGTTTTAATTATTTATTTATTAATTAAAATTAGTACAAATTATGTTAGTACAAGTTATGTTTTAATTATTTATTTATTAATTAAAATTATAGTAAGAAATCTTTTAAAAGTAAAACAAAAAACTAGTAAAAGTTAAAAAAAATTAAAACAGTTATTAAAGTCTTTTAAAAGTAAAACAAAAAAAACTAGTAAAAGTTTGAAAAAATTAAAACAGTAATTAAAGTCTTTCAAGAGTGAAACAAAAAAAAACTAGTAAAAGTAAAAAAAAAAATAGTAATTAAAGTCTTTTAAAAGTAAAACAAAAAAAACTAGTAAAAAAAAAAAACCTAAAACGGTGGGACGTGGGGAAAAGGTGGTGGGGCCGGGGGGAGGGGGGTGCGAAAAGAGGGTCTCAAGCTTCCATTTGCCTACTCGCAATCTTCCAACACATAAAAACATACTCTATTTTTTTTTCCCTTTTTTTTGGGAAGTACATACACATAGTAATACTCCATTCGTTCCGATTTGTTTGTCCACTTTTTTAACTTTTAAGTGTCCCAAAATATATATATCCATTTGACTTCTAATTGAATCAATTTTTCCTTTTTGTCCTTTCTTCAATAGAATAAAGTAACTTTTGTAAAAAAGTTAAGGGTAATTGTGAAAAGTTGTATCTTTTTAAGTGTAATGATTGTGTTTCCTAAAAAAGTTAAATTTTTGAAATTGGACAAACAAATTGGGACGGAGGAAATACAATTTTTACAGCAGGATTTTTCATTTTCACTATGAGTTTTCCTTTTAATTCTCCTCCCCGCCGAGGCCAAATGGTTCAAGTCTTGGAGCCATTGAAAATAATTTATCCAATCTTTACTTTATTACGCGCAAGTTGGCAGGACTGCTTACGCCATAACCTCGCTTTCCAATATGAGGTTGATAGAAACCCGAAGCGTAGGGCTAGGTCGTTGTACGCATAATATCCGGAAATCCGGGATCGTTCCCACAGAGAATTCGATTCTAGCTTGAGATGGATTGTAGGTTTAAGGTAGAATTTCGGCCTTGAAGACGGCTAACTCGGTTTTGCTTTAAAATGGAAAGACTTGACGAAAACTTAGAATAAAGCTTGATTAACTTAGAAAGGCAAGTCTCGGGGTCTTCTAACCCTTGACAAAGGCTATCACCGGTTCTCGATTATAACTCAGGCGAGAGTCACGAACGCGCGCTCACGCCCGGAAGATTTAGCTTTAAAAAGACTACGTTTAACAAAGATGTGATTTTCCGGAGGTGAGCCAACTTGGTTTTTAACATTTATCGAACACAAAGGAGGCCACTAGGCCTCGGTAAGTCATTAGTCAAGACCGCTTGACTAACTCGTTACCAAGGGGTTAACACCCCTAGTTTAGACTTAAAATGCAAATTAAGCCCTAACCGGAAAATCATGATTTAAAAGCCCAATGGCTCGAGAACCAAGTAACAACCTAAGTCCTCGGGAAAGATTATCCCGAGACTTAGCCAAGAAACTACTCACACATGGCTAAAACATAAACCATAGCATAAAAACGAGATAGAAAATTTAACCGACGGATTCGAAAATAAACTTGAGATTAACGATCACCTTAACCGTGGCTACAACTTTAATAAACGAGAATTTAAACGGAACTAATTACTTACTTGAGAAAAATGGAAGACAAAAGCTTGAAAAGAGCTCTAATGGAGGAAGAACCAAAATGACTAGAAAATGAAGAGAGAGAAGACAAGGTAAGTTATGAGGGAGAGAGAGAGGGAGAAAGACTTAAAGGGGCCCCTTCTCTCTCTACAAAAATCCCAAAATATCTAAAAAGGTGAGACAACAAAATATCCCAAAAGCAAAAAGCAGATTTCGGATTCCAGGGCATGAACCGGTTGGTAATTCCTTCGTACCGGTTCATGGGCTCGAACGAGGTTCAATCTTCATTTTCTGACGAGCATGAACCGGTTGGTAAATTCTTCGTACCGGTTCATGCTCGGCAGACTTGATTCCTTCCTGCTTCACTTGGCAAAACTGCCCGACGACGGCCCGATGCTTCATTTGCTCGGGCAAAACCACCCGACGGGGCTTGACTTGGCAATGCCACGTGGCCTTGGTCGGTGGAAAACTTCCTTGGCAAATTCTTAACGTTGAAAGCACGGAATTGCCCTGTTTAACCTGAAAACAACAAAACGAACCCTCACGAGCAAAATGCGATAAAACGGGATAAATAGGGACGAAACGCTACAAATACTCCGATAAAAGCCCCCAAGATTATGCAATCTTGGGTGCGGATCACGCCCCCCGACTTAAGCGTTGCTAGCCCCTAGCAACCAAAACAACCAACAAAACGAAAAACAACGTAAGCCTTCCGGAAAAACAACTATGGCACATGCTCGGGCAAAACTAGTTTACAAGAATTCCAAAAAGAACCATTGTTGTCCATACAAACTTGCAGCATGTTAATAGCAGAGCAACTAGACACCACGCATGCAAACAACAAGTATCCAACGTGCGTATCCAAGATCAAAAAGAGGATACGACACGGCCAAAAATATTTTATACAAAAGCAGCCACATCCCACAAAAGGTGCTCGAAACTAGGCTCGGTGAACAAAAATTCCAAGCCTTATATAAGGAGAGCACCACAGAAAGAAAGCTAAGCTAAACCAAATATTAACCGAAAATAAGTATGCCACAAACTAAACATGCCAACAAACAAGAATTGAATCAAACTGGAATCAAAACGTACGAACGGTCAACTAAGGACTTTCTTGGCTTATAATGACCTTGGTTAAGAAAGAACGGTTAACAAAACGATGGCGACCATTACCAAGCTCGGTTTAACTACCCTTAGTCGCCACCAACACTAACTACCAAGTCAAGGCAAAAGGCCACATGCCGGCCACAACAAAAACTTCCTAAACTATGTACAAAGTGACACTAAAAACTGAAAACAAGATAACTAGGTGGGCTGTCAACCACCTTGCACCCCGACCAAGTAGAGGGTTTTACAAAACGACCACCACCGACACTAGTCCTCACTATCGAAATCCTCATCCTCGTCATCATCACCAATCACATGTTCTTTACCCTTTCTCCTCGCACCAGGCTCACCACCACTAGCACCAACTCCCGGTTCATCCACAGACACTTCGGGGGTCGACTCTCGCAAGTCCTCCTCATCGGGCACATAAACATCCCCTTCCTTGCCACATCTCGCTGCAATCCATAAAGCGACTTTCTTCACAACCGAGAGATCCCTCCTAGTTCTACGTAACTGAGTCTCCTGTCTCAACTGACGCGCTTCCAGAGTCTGAATTTGAACCGCCATCCCCTTCACATACTCTTCAACCCTTCCCGTTGACGTCCTAGCAGTAGAAGTAGGCAAACCAGAAGGTCCGGGCAATGGAGGCTGCGACAAAGACTTGCTCTTCTCCACGGAACCACCCGTAATCGGACCGGGCGATCCGGGAATGAGTCTCTCCGGAGAAAGCACACCCTGCGCACCACAAATGGCAGTCACCATGGCCGGAAACGGAAAATTTGGCTTATATGGACCCGAACGCTTCCTAAACGTCACCATGGAGTTCCAAATCATCAACGCCCAATCCACCACCTCATCACTAGACCCAAACACGTATAAAACCTCTGCATCCTCCTTCCTCGGGTTCTTTTCCGAACCGTGGGGGCATATGTTGTAATGAACCACCTTGTTAATCACCCGGTACTTCTCAAACAGCTTCCCATTGACAAAACGATCAACCTTCAGTGGCTTATCGGTCAAGGCATTACGAATCTCTTCCTCGGGTTTAGACCAATTCAGGGCGGGATAGGTTGTGGCACCAAAACGGGGCCGTTGGTAGTCATCCAGGTATTTGGCAATGATGTTGGGGGTTATGAGAACGGATTTCTTTCCCATTAACGACGTAATCTTCTGATCCTTCTCATCTATATCCATATTTGCATAAAAATCAAACACCACCTTCGGCTTATACCCCGGAACTGGTTTAAAGAAAAACCGTAGACCACGTTGAATGATAATATCAACGATAGGATGATCTCCTATCCTCTCTCGGTCTACTTGACGCTCACAAATGTAGTTCCGCCCTTGTAACTCCTTCTCCCACTTTCTCTTGGCCTCATCTCTCTTTTCTCTCTTCCTCTTTCTATTGTCCTCCTCCTGCCTATCGGCTCGCTCGGCCTGTACCTCCGGATCGGGGCGTTTATAGTACGTTGTTTTCCCTGTTCTAGCATCAATCGATGCCACCGCATCCGTGGATTTCATTGCATCCCCCAAAACTTTTTTAGTTCTCCCCATCCTTCGAAACAGAGTCCCAACAAAACAGAGCAAAACAGAGCACCCCCCTCACTACAGTTAATCAACCACCTGCACAGCAGAGTTCCAAATCCCAACAAAAACCAGAGAACTAAGGCACAATAGCAAACAGTTGAACCCCACAACAGTTCACAACAGCAATTTCAGAGATTAAGGCTAGGGTTTAGTGGGAAATTTCGGATTTTGGGGGTAGGAGAGAGAAATTTTCGGATCCCACTTGATTTTTGGGAATCTAGGGCTCCAATCTTGCCCAAAAACTTACAAGCACACATGAAATCTTTCACATTCATGGTGACTAAGCCAAAAACTCATGAGAGGAGGGAAAAATTTCGGTTTACCTTGAAATTTTCGGATGGAGAGAGAAACCCAAGCTTGAATCTTGAAACCCTTGAAATTACCTCTTGATTTTTGAAGAACCCAAGGTTTGATGAAGATTGATGGAGGTTTTTGGGTGATTTGGTGGAGTTTGGAGAGGGAAACCGAAGGGCAGGGGAGGGGGTTTAATTTTTGGGTCGTGGGTTATGGTGGAGAAAGGGGGTGTGGAAGTTATAAAGTGGGGTAGGAGAGAGAGAGAGAAACGTTTTTTTTTTAACTTCGGGGCTCCATGAACCGGTTGGTAATTATCCCGTACCGGTTCATGAGCTAAAATCCTGAAACTCAAACATCTGCCCCTCATGAACCGGTTGGTAATTCCATCGTACCGGTTCATGCACCAAAAATTCTGAAAATTTCCAAAGTCCATCTTTTTGACCCCCGAGCGTATCCAACTCCTTTCAAACACCCTCCGAACACCTTAAAGCATCAGAATAACATCCCACACATCCCTCCTTACTCCGGTTCCCTAAGTTCGTTGAATAAACGGTATGACACGGACTAGGATACGAATTAGGACAACGGGACTCTTTGTGGTCAAATCACAGAAATAGGGCCTTGTATCATCCCCTAAGTACGTTATAGATTCCGAAACGATTCAATACTGCTATAAGCATGTTTAGGCATGACATAAGATGAATAACACGAACAAAAGAAGAAAAAGACCGGGATATGGGTCAAACTTGCTCAAAAACACACTTAACACCTAATTGCTCAACTTCAACATGCCAACGAGTTAAAATGGACACACTACACAAAACATGTACACCGAACTCTTGCCAACTAAGAAATACTAAGCATGTGCCAAGTTGCTTTAATCCACTAAAGTTGTAATAACGGAAGGATTACCAACCTAAAAACAAAGAAAAACGAAAAATTTGAACAGAAACAGAAAAACAACGAAAAATATATCACAGATATATCCCCTCCCCCCAACTTAAGATATGCTATGCCCTCATAGCATGAAGAACAACAGTATGGAGAGGGAAAGGGAAGAGATTACCCACGGGGGAATGTCAACCCCCTTATACCTCGACCAAGTTGGAGGATTTTGCCATTGCCCACTTCGATCCGGAGTTATGTGCTTCCAGGGCTTCACTCCTTCGGTCGGAACCACCAGCTAGTCACACAGGGCCATAGTCAAAGCTTTTCGGACTAACAACCGCGACACATAATCGCACCCATGCTTAGGGCTCCTGAATGCCTCAATCACTCCAACGGTAGACCCAAACCACCAAGGCTGGTGTGGTAGCGTGTTAACCCTGCAGAAGCGGAATTGTACGAAGGACCTACCAGCAGGCAAATGACATTAGAGCCGCCCGGCTCGTGTTATCCGGGCTCCAACAAACAGAAATATAAACAGAAAAACAACAAAGAACACCACCCGATCTTCACGCAATCTTACGAGTCATACTTTTCTTCCCGAGTCTCACCGAAGAGATAAAACTCGGGTGGCTATACTAGACCGTCGAATTTGTTACATCACGCCCGCAATAAAATTTACCGCTTGACCTCGCCAAGCAATTAAGCCCAGCGTTCCCTTGGTCGAAACAAAGTGAGACCAAACAGAGCCTAGCGCCAAAGCACGGGAATATCAAGTCTCACCCAAAGACCTAAACTGCCCCCGATAGGGACATAACTGGTGAGCAAGGATCATTAACGGCAAACTACCACAAGGAAGGGCTAATAAAAGCCCGATGCAATGATGCATTGGTGAAATCTCTTAGTGAGAAAATCCCGAAACGAAACAAACAGACTAATATGTACAAAACTAAACATTGCCCTTACTAACCGGAGCTGGGCACACGATTCTTATTTTAGTAGCGGCGTGCGGAGCTACAAATACCCAAGTCAATGGTGGGTACCCCCTACCCGGGGGCCGGGTCCGACAAACAGTTAAGTTCAGCGGTTACGCTTTCGCTCCCCGTGCAAATTCAATCAAAACAACTCTAAACTGACGGGCCATCCGCGTAAGCAGGATCGGCCAAATCCTCGTCAGGTTCACCAATTTCAAAATTACCAAGAAAAGGCTTAAGCCTCTGACCGTTAACCTTAAATGTGGTCCCATTTTGCATACTCTCTATTTCAACTGCCCCGTGAGGGAAAACAGTTCGAATCACATAAGGACCGGCCCAACGGGACCGCAATTTACCGGGATGGAGATGGAGACGCGAATTATACAACAATACCCGTTGACCGGGCACAAAGTCCTTAATCACAATGTTCTTATCATGTTTGGCTTTGATTTTGGATTTATAAGAACTAGAGTAATCGTAAGCATTGTACCTCAACTCCTCAACCTCCGTCAATTGCAACTTGCGGCGAGCACCGGCCTTGGCCATGTTGAAATTGAGCTTCTTGATTGCCCAATAAGCTTTGTGCTCAAGCTCCACCGGCAAATGGCAAGCTTTTCCATAGACAAGTCGATACGGAGACATTCCCAAGATAGTCTTGTACGCAGTACGGTAAGCCCACAGTGCATCGACCAAACGAGTTGACCAATCCTTGCGGGTAGGATTAACCGTCTTCTCCAAGATATTCTTAATTTCTCGATTCGCCAGCTCCGCTTGCCCATTGGTTTGAGGGTGGTACGCCGTAGAAACTTTGTGCACGATCGAATATTTCCTCATCAAGGCGGCAAATGAGCGATTGCAAAAGTGAGAGCCCTGATCACTGATAATTGCTCGTGGCATCCCAAAGCGTGCCAAAATATACTCCCGTAAAAATTCAACTACAACCGCGGCATCATTGGTACGAGTAGGAATAGCTTCAACCCACTTACTCACGTAATCGACCGCCAACAAAATGTAAAGGTAGCCGAAAGACGAAGGAAAAGGCCCCATGAAATCGATACCCCAACAGTCAAAAACCTCAATAATCAGTATCGGCGAAAGCGGCATCTCATTCCTCCGCGTTACACACCCCAACAATTGACATCGATCACAAGCCCGGCAAAAGGCAAACGTATCCTTATACAACTTTGGCCAGTAAAACCCGCACTGCAGAATCTTCGCCGCGGTCTTCCGAAATGAAAAGTGACCCCCACAAGCTTCAGTATGGCAAAACTTAATGACATTCTGTTGTTCGGAATCGGGTACACATCGACGAACCAATTGATCGGCACAATACTTGAAAAGATACGGGTCATCGAAGGTGAACCGTTTCACTTCCGCTAAAAACCGGCGGCGCTCTTGAACATTCCAGTGGCCTGGCATCAACCCGGTGACCAAATAGTTGACGATATCCGCATACCATGGAGCCGTAGAGACCACAAACAACTGTTCATCGGGAAAGGAATCCCGAATCGGAATATGAGCCGTGTGATCGTCGAACTCCAAACGAGACAAGTGATCGGCCACCACGTTTTCAACCCCCTTCTTATCCTTTATTGTAAGATCAAACTCTTGCAATAACAAAATCCAACGAATCAATCTCGCCTTGGCATCCTGCTTAGTAAAAAGATACTTAAGTGCCGAATGATCGGTATAGACCGTGATTGGAGCGCCCACCAAGTAAGATCGAAATTTGTCGAGAGCAAAGACTACCGCCAACAATTCTTTTTCGGTTGTGGAATAATTCATCTGAGCTTCGTTCAACGTCTTACTCGCATAATAAATCACATACGGCTCCTTACCCTGGCGTTGACCCAAAACGGCCCCGACGGCGTAGTCACTGGCGTCGCACATAAGCTCAAAAGGCAAATCCCAATTTGGCGTCCGAACTATGGGTGGAGAAGTGAGGCTAGCCTTAAGCTTGGCAAAAGCAGCTTCACAAGCCGAAGACCACTCAAATGGGACATCTTTAGCGAGCAAATGACATAACGGCCGGGCAATAGAACTGAAATCTTTAATGAAGCGCCTATAGAACCCGGCATGCCCTAGAAAAGACCGCACATCTTTCAAGCACTTTGGCGTTGGGAGGTTGCCAATCAAATCAATCTTTGCCCGATCAACTTCAATCCCTTTCGAAGAAACGATATGACCAAGAACGATGCCCTCGGTCACCATGAAATGGCACTTTTCCCAATTCAACACGAGATTCTTTTCTTCACATCGAGCCAGCACAAGTCCCAAATTGGTCAAACATGCCCCAAACGTATCCCCAAAAACAGAAAAATCATCCATAAATACTTCCATGATCTTTTCCACCATGTCGCTAAATAACCCCATAATGCACCTCGAAAAAGTACCGGGGGCGTTGCAAAGCCCGAACGGCATACGGCGATACGCAAAGGTTCCGAATGGGCACGTGAACGTGGTCTTCTCCTGGTCCTCCAAGGCCACTTCAATTTGGTTGTACCCGGAATACCCGTCGAGGAAACAGTAAAACTCATGACCGGCGACCCTTTCCAGAATTTGATCAATAAAAGGGAGTGGAAAATGATCCTTCCTAGTGCTCGCATTTAATTTCCGATAATCGATACACACCCTCCAACCGGTATGCACTCTCGTCGGGATAAGCTCATCCTTATCATTTCGAACCACCGTAACCCCGGATTTCTTAGGCACCACTTGAATCGGGCTCACCCATTTGGAATCCGCTATCGGGTAGATAATCCCAACGTCCAACAACTTAAGAACTTCCGCTCGGACGACATCCTTCATTATTGGATTCAAACGCCTCTGCGGTTGGCGGGACGGTTTGAAATCCTCTTCCATATAAATACGGTGAGAACAAAGAGAGGGGTCGATACCTTTGATGTCGGCTATAGACCACCCGATGGCCTTCGAATGCTCCCGTAGTAAAGCTAGCAATTCCAATTCTTGTGACTCACTTAAAGAGGAAGAAATCACCACCGGATACGTTTGATCTTCACCAAGGTAAGCATACTTAAGTTTATCCGGTAGCGGCTTGAGCTCAAGTGTTGGTGGCTTGTCGCAAGACGGGACGGCTCGCTTTTCGATAGGTGGCAACTCCTCAAACTTAGGGACCCACGGGTTAATACCACACATATCCCCCTCATCTAACAATGAACATAAATAGGCAACCTCGGGGGCGTCAAGAAAGTCGGCTTCAGCGGACGTGAGTGCTAACTCCAACTCATCCTTGCAGAGAAACTCATCGACATGGTCTTGCACAAGTGAATCGATCATACTAACCCCGCACACATCGTCGTCGTCTCCCATCTGAGTACCGATATTGAACATGTTGACCTGCATTTGCATATTCCCAAAACTCATATTGAGCCGGCCATCCCGGCAATGAATCACAGCATCTGACGTCGCCAAGAAAGGCCGCCCGAGAATAATTGGCACGGAAGCCTGAGCTGCGGGCACTGGACATGTATCAAGAACCACGAAATCAACGGGATAAACGAATTGATCAACCTGAACCAGAACGTCTTCAACCATCCCTTTTGGAACGCGGATACTCCGATCCGCCAATTGCAAAGTCACCCTGGTAGGCTTCATTTCACCCAAACCCAATTGTTGATAAACGGAATAAGGTAAAAGGTTAACACTTGCACCCAAATCAAGAAGTGCCTTCTCAACAACTTTCCCCCCGATGGTAATGGAAATTGTCGGACACCCCGGATCGTTGTATTTGGGTGGGAGGACCGATTGGAAAAGTGAACTAACTTGCTCGGTTAGGAAAACCTTCTTTTGAACTTGCAATTTACGCTTGTGAGTACAAAGGTCTTTCAAGAACTTAGCATAGGACGGAATCTGCTTAATGGCATCGAGCAAAGGGAGATTGACCGTTACTTGCTTGAGTACTTCATAGATATCCGACTGTAGGTTAGGTTTGATCGGTGCTCTCAACCGATTGGGAAAAGGGGCTGGCACGGTAAAGGTTGGCGGAATAGCACTTTCCTTTTCCTTTCCTTTCTCCTTAGATGCTTGCTTAGACAATTCCTCACTTGGCGGTGCCGGCTTTGATGGTGTTGGAACGGGAACCAATAATGGTATAACCGGTGGTTCGACTTGAGCGTTATCCACCGTTTTCCCACTTCTCAAAGAAATAATGGCTTTGGCATGCTCGGGGAAAATCACCGAAGAGCTACCAGCCAGATGTTGTCCTTGTGGATTCGGCAAAGGTTGAGTGGGAAGTTTCCCTCTCTCTTGTTGCAATAAACCAATAGCCGTTGTTAATTTCCCCATCTGAACCCTCATATCATTCATGGCCTGAGTGGTTTGGTCATTAGTCGTAATCTGCATCTGACAAAAGGTGTTCATGGTATCTTCCAATGATCGCCGAGGTGGTGGTGCTTGCGGTTGGAACTGATTCTGACCCTGACCTTGGAATTGGCCCGATGGAATAAACCCTGGCGGTCCTTGGCTTGATGGAAAGCGGGGTGGTCCCTGAAACTGAGATTGTCGCCAATTCTGATTCGGAGCTGGGGGTGGAGCTTGTGTGGCTGTAGAAGACCCTGCTTCATTCTGATTATTCCAGCGGAAAGCTGGATTAGACCTCAACCCCGGATTATAAGTGTTCGAGTATGGATCCCACCGTTGGTTTACTGCACACACTTCTTCCTGAGGTAGTTGACTATAATGGAGCCGAAGGGCGGGAATGGTAGGACAATTATCCGTCGAATGGCCCACGGTTTCACAAATAACACATACTTCTTCAACTTGACGAACCTCCTTCACTTCTTTTACCGGTTTCACTTGAATTGCATCCAGTTTCATTTTATCCAACTTACTTGACAATTCCTCCAACTTAGATTCGAACATCGTATGCTCACTCACTGAAAACTTGCCGGAACCTCCGGGTCCTTGATTTCTCATTGCTTGATCGCCCGGGTCGATGAATTCCCACGTTTGAGCTCGTTCGGCCAAAGCATCCAAAAATTCCCATGCGGCCTCTGGATCCTTTCCTAGAAAATCTCCGTTTCCCATGGTATCAAGGAGCTGCTTGGCTTGTTGATTGCATCCGACATAAAAATAGTTGATCACCAAGTACATTGGATAATTGTGGTGTGGTACGGCCGCTAGCAAATCCTTGTAACGTTCCCAAAACTTGTAAAAGATCTCCCCTTCCTTTTGTTTGAAATTCGCGATTTGATCCATAAGGAGTTTGGTTCGGCTGACCGGAAAATATTTCTGAGTAAACACATCCTGGACCTCCCTCCAAGTACGCAACGACTGTGGCTTCAACGAATGGAACCACTGCTTGGCCTTATCCTTAAGCGAAAATGGAAACAACTTCAACCTCGCTTGATCCAATTGCCCCGGAGTTGTCACAAAAGTGCTCACGATAGTCTCGAATTCCCGAATATGACAATACGGATCCTCCAACTCACGCCCCCGAAATTCCGGTATAACCCGATGATATTCCGGCTTAAAAGCAAAAGCATTTGCGGCGGTGCAATTTGGAATAGCAATTGGTGAAACATGCGGTCCCCTTTCCGGAGTCAAATAATCTCGCAACGTTCGGGCTACTGGTGGTTGTTCTGCCATGTGCCTTAATGGTGGAGAGAATTGATGCGGTGGAGAATACGCTTGACGAACCCTTGGTGGAGAAGCAGAACGGTGCAGCCGATTGGAATAAGGGCTACGATATATGGTACGCATATAACCTGCACAAGACTTAGCTACCAGACTAGAGGGGCTATGCCGCCACCTCGTTCACAAACAGTCTCGCGGGGTTATGCTACCACCACGGCTAGAGAAAAGAGGCAAACAAATATAGACAAAGAGAAAGTGATGCTCAATTTAGCTTCGTTAAACCTCAGGTCGAATTGGTGGCTCGGTTAGAGGTATCCGCTAACTTGAGTTCACAAAAGACAAAGTAAAAACAAACGGGATACTTACAGTGGTTTGTCGTAACCTCCAAATAAGCTATATAAAGAAGTCCCCGGCAACGGCGCCAAAAATGCTTACGCCATAACCTCGCTTTCCAATATGAGGTTGATAGAAACCCGAAGCGTAGGGCTAGGTCGTTGTACGCATAATATCCGGAAATCCGGGATCGTTCCCACAGAGAATTCGATTCTAGCTTGAGATGGATTGTAGGTTTAAGGTAGAATTTCGGCCTTGAAGACGGCTAACTCGGTTTTGCTTTAAAATGGAAAGACTTGACGAAAACTTAGAATAAAGCTTGATTAACTTAGAAAGGCAAGTCTCGGGGTCTTCTAACCCTTGACAAAGGCTATCACCGGTTCTCGATTATAACTCAGGCGAGAGTCACGAACGCGCGCTCACGCCCGGAAGATTTAGCTTTAAAAAGACTACGTTTAACAAAGATGTGATTTTCCGGAGGTGAGCCAACTTGGTTTTTAACATTTATCGAACACAAAGGAGGCCACTAGGCCTCGGTAAGTCATTAGTCAAGACCGCTTGACTAACTCGTTACCAAGGGGTTAACACCCCTAGTTTAGACTTAAAATGCAAATTAAGCCCTAACCGGAAAATCATGATTTAAAAGCCCAATGGCTCGAGAACCAAGTAACAACCTAAGTCCTCGGGAAAGATTATCCCGAGACTTAGCCAAGAAACTACTCACACATGGCTAAAACATAAACCATAGCATAAAAACGAGATAGAAAATTTAACCGACGGATTCGAAAATAAACTTGAGATTAACGATCACCTTAACCGTGGCTACAACTTTAATAAACGAGAATTTAAACGGAACTAATTACTTACTTGAGAAAAATGGAAGACAAAAGCTTGAAAAGAGCTCTAATGGAGGAAGAACCAAAATGACTAGAAAATGAAGAGAGAGAAGACAAGGTAAGTTATGAGGGAGAGAGAGAGGGAGAAAGACTTAAAGGGGCCCCTTCTCTCTCTACAAAAATCCCAAAATATCTAAAAAGGTGAGACAACAAAATATCCCAAAAGCAAAAAGCAGATTTCGGATTCCAGGGCATGAACCGGTTGGTAATTCCTTCGTACCGGTTCATGGGCTCGAACGAGGTTCAATCTTCATTTTCTGACGAGCATGAACCGGTTGGTAAATTCTTCGTACCGGTTCATGCTCGGCAGACTTGATTCCTTCCTGCTTCACTTGGCAAAACTGCCCGACGACGGCCCGATGCTTCATTTGCTCGGGCAAAACCACCCGACGGGGCTTGACTTGGCAATGCCACGTGGCCTTGGTCGGTGGAAAACTTCCTTGGCAAATTCTTAACGTTGAAAGCACGGAATTGCCCTGTTTAACCTGAAAACAACAAAACGAACCCTCACGAGCAAAATGCGATAAAACGGGATAAATAGGGACGAAACGCTACAAATACTCCGATAAAAGCCCCCAAGATTATGCAATCTTGGGTGCGGATCAAGGACACCCAAATTTTTTTCGAGGTATGAGCAATTTTTTATCTTGAATTGAAAAAATCTTAGTGAATCAGGGCTGGCTTTGAGTGCTCGAAGACCCAATGCAAATTTTTTAAAATGAGTTCCTTTATATAATTGACAAATAAAAATAACAAGATAAAAAAAACTTTAAAGAAAATACTACAAGTATTTAAGAAAAAATTGGATACTCATTCTATTAATTTCAAATACATTACTTAAATTAACATCACAGTCTTTTGTATTTTTGCGGTGAAAGCATTAATTTCAAATACAAGTATTTTTGCGGTGCAAAAATTGGATACTCTCTTAGTCAAGTTTAGCCACTATTGCCGATCAAAAAAAGTTTAGCCACTATTTTTTGGCCCTTTTGTTTTGAACTAAACCATTCAAATTGGTCCCAAAGTTTTATTTGGCATTTTACTATACTAATTATATATACATAATATAAGGGCATAAAATTTTGGAAGCTCAGCCGCATCCATTGCGTATAAGGGTCATCATCGGGTCGGCCAAGCCCGCCAAGTCACTATCAAGTCCGCCTACGGGTCGGATCAATCGGGCTTTTTCTTTTTTTGGGCCTAGTGGGCCGGGCTACCTACCATAAATTGAAGCCCAGGCCCAGTCCACGGGCTACCCACTTGAGTGATTGACGGGCCGGTGGGCCAACGGGCGGACTTAAATTTCTTTCGGCAGAAACTAAATCAAGGAAAAAAAGAAAGGGTTTTGTAGAATTTCGGGCTAATAGGTGGGCTATTGGGCGGGTACCACGGGCGAGCTCACGGGCTGGGCCTACGGACGGACTGAGTAAAAATTCATAGGCCCAAGCCTGCCAATTACAAACTATGGGCCGGGCAGGCCTGCCCGTTTCGCGGGCTCGGGCCAGGTAAAAGCCCGATGGGTACGGCGGGCTTTGGGCGGGTCACGGGCTTCAGGCTAAATGACGACCCTTAACCGCGTATGTCCAAAGCCAACCCTGACTACAGTGCACCACGAAATCCCTGGTTTTGCTCACACGGAATCGGGGATGCATCCTGCCAAGCACCCCTGTTAAACGGGGTGCCAAGTAACCCATTCAGTCATTCATTTCAGCAATCACCGGCTTAAATTTTTATCGAGCAATCAATGGATCAAATTTATATGCGCTCGGACTCAATTTATATCCACCGAATTCCCACATTCAAGTGGCCTCACTCCTACTCGCGAGCGCGTACCCACTGTTTCCACATTTCTCTCTCACCTTTTTTCGTATGTGGTCGTACGTACGTCCCATTACCCGTTCAGTGGGACCACCTCTTTTTCTCAAATCACGGATAGAAAATCTTCAAAAAAAAACAAAAACAAATTATTTGTTCTGACACGTATTCATTTCCACAGGAAAAAAACTCCACGAGATGAATCGCTCTTTATCTCCCCCACCAGGGGAAGGTCGTTTCTCTCTCTCTCCGTTATATACTCTAGAAACCAATCCCTTCCATCTCCAAAGCGTTTCTTGAAATCATCTCTCACTAGACTAATCATTACCGCGTAAAGTCGTGTTTGGGGATTCGGATTCCAATTGGGTTAATCGGGTTTTGCGTTTTTCTTGTCGGTACACTATCATGGATTTGCAGTGGGCTTTGGATTTCTTGAAGGGGATGATAAAACCGGTTTTGGCCCTGGTGGTGGTGCTCATGGCCGTGATCTTGTCGTACACCCAGAAGCTGAACTTGGAGGCTGAAATGCTCTATTCGATCCTCAGGGCTTTTATTCAGCTCTCCATCATTGGGTTTGTTCTTCAGTTCATTTTCACCCAGGGGAATGCCTTGTGGATCGTCCTCGCTTATCTTTTCATGGTATGTTCTCTTTTTCTCTCTGTTTGGTTGCTCAGAAAATGCGAAAATGGATAATGGGTTGTGAATTAGTTGATCCTGAATCTGATGCTTTCGTGTTATATTTCGATCGAAGAATTTTATTCAGTTTTTTTTTATAGATAATTTTATTCATGCATGGATGGATTGAATTTTGGTTAATTTGAAGTTTTTTTTTTTTTTTTGGGAAATAGTTAATTTGACGTTGTTTGTTCCATTAGCAAAATTTGAAATAACCGAGGTATTGGTATAGTGGTAGGTGTTTTTCTTTAATAACCAGATATCCGGGCCGACTTGCACGCACGTCGACTAATTCCTGGGTTCTGAAGTTAACTGGCAAATCGTCAAGTGGCCGCAAAATTTGGAATATTTAGCCTCAAGTAGTTCTCAGACAATAAATCTTTGGCTAGTGTTAGACTGTCACCCGCGTGTTAGCTAGCCTATACATATGGGGTTATGTCTCGGCTTTAATTGGGTCCGCCAGGGGACGGTCAAATAAACTCAAAGAATAGTCTGACCATTAGGTTGGATATCGAGCGCAGTTACGGTGGTGGAAATCAGGGTTCTCTTTCTTGGTATTTTCTATTTTTATGTAAGATTAGATCATGTATAGTGTTCTTAGAATGAGAAATTTATTTGTGGTAGATTCCAGAAGAAGAAACGAATAAAATTTAGGGTTGCCAGTTAGATATGAGAGTATTATTACTATATTAATTTTTGCTGTGTAAAACACGATATTTCAATTAGCTACTAATCAACAATTCTTTATTTTTATTAATTTTTTATCTTAAATATGACCTCCAAACCTAATATATATGAATCTGAGCAACCTTTCCACTCATTACCAGTTGGATTCTTTATTTTCATTAATTTTTTTATCTTAGATAAAATTGTGTTTTTGAGGCATTGAGCCACAACTTAAACTGTTCATTTTCACTTCGATGGGGGCGCTAGACACCTATTGGTTATTAGTTCCTCGGGGGCCTGTCTTGGGTCTGAATTTTCTATAATCACGTCCAAAGGAGGTTATTAAGGCTGGTCACCCGCTCCTCCACCTTTTTGGTTTAAAGAAAAGATTATCCCTCGGGCACTGATTTATGTTAACCTTTCTATAGCTGTACTGACTTATTCAAACCATTTCCAAGATTTTTAAATCATGGAATAACCAACAACTAAAGCTATGATTAAAAAAAAACCCAGCAACTACAGTGTATTTGTGTTCTGCATGGCTTAATCAAAAGCCCTTGATGTTCTGCTCGGTACTTCCCTTTAATGGTATAGTATTAGTGGCTTATGGATATTGCAAGAACTTTCGCCTTTCGATTGACGTTATGCTTTGGTTATCCGTTGTAGGTTTGCGTTGCTGGTTACACAGCAGGACAACGTGCCAAACACGTTCCAAGAGGGAAATATGTTGCCGGAGCCTCCATTCTTGCCGGAACTGCTATAACCATGTTCTTGCTAGTTGTGTTGAATGTTTTCCCTTTCACTCCGCGGTACATCATCCCGGTTGCAGGGATGATGGTCGGCAATTCAATGACGGTCACTGGAGTTACCATGAAACGACTCCGGGATGACATCAAGATGCAAATGAACTTGGTAAGTCCCTAAGGAAACAATACTTCCTCTTACTCTCTCAACAACATTCAATTTTCATCAAATCATCCTGTCGGCAAGGCAGAGCACTAGATACATATTAGATATCGAAACTGAAATATGACATACGGAATTCCCATACAGAATTTATTCATCTTTTTTAGTCCTTTCATTTCAAACTAGAACTGCGGCTTATGGCATATATATCACTGTCATGTAATTCAAGATTGGTTTTGTCAGTTCTGTTTGCAAACAAGTTTCCATCTTACAAAATGTCAATGAGGCATGTTCAAATTGTTCATGATTGCTATACATATTGCATATCACTGATAAAAGAAGAAGAATCGGCTCACCTCCGTTTTCTTTCAACCGTGATGTTCGGTTGAACCGATTCATAACAAGATTTATTCTTAGATTTTTAAGTGGTATCCAAGACCAAGACAATTCGGTCCATACAAGCAATAAAGAATATAACATAAAGAACAATGTAAGAGTAAATATACGACACCTCACGACACAGTCATTTTACATGGTAAAACGTCATGAAATCTTGACTGAACAACTTCTCATCAGCAGGGACCATTTTTATAAACAGGAGGGACCATTATATAGGGGGAACCATTTTTGGTGGCAAATGTTCCCTCCAATGAACCTAGGGTAAGGGAGGGGAGAGGGAGGAGGGGAAAGGGCAATAATGCCCCTCAAAAGGAGTCAACGTCATTTTTTCCGTCCAAAAAGACACCTGATTTCTGTTAAAGGACTACATTGAAAACAATTGAAAAGTCGAAGTATTTTTATGCCGAAATTAAAAGTCGAAGGACCAAAATGAATTTTCGGTCAAAGTCGAAGGGATATAAAAGAAATTTTCCCCCTAATGACCCTCATGAACATTCTGATTTCAGGTGGAGACGGCGCTAGCTCTTGGGGCTACCCCTCGTCAAGCAACTCTTCAACAGGTGAAAAGATCCCTTGTGATTGCCCTCTCTCCGGTCTTGGACAATGCCAAAACGGTCGGTCTCATCTCCCTACCCGGTGCGATGACCGGTCTTATCATGGGAGGAGCTTCTCCTCTAGAAGCCATTCAACTCCAGATTGTCGTGATGAACATGCTCGTCGGTGCATCAACTGTTAGCAGCATCATGTCGACGTATCTCTGTTGGCCTGCTTTCTTCACCAAGGCCTATCAGTTGGAAACCAAAGTATTTTCTGCGGATTAAGGATATTTTGATTTGTTTCGCTCCCGCTTTTTGTATTCCCTCTCGATTGTGAGAAAAGTTTCATGAATGGGGGAACCGATTCGCGTGTTTGATGAATTTAGTTGTATTGTTTTGTTAAACCAAGCCCAGATTTTGAATCATAAGGAATTATTTTGTATCATATGAATCTAGTTGCTCTGTTTTTAGAAGGTGGTAAAATGTTCCTCCTAGCTAGAAATATTCTAGCCATGTCCTTGGATATGGATTCTCTGGATGAGAATATCTTCTTTACGGAGGTTTCCGTGAAAATGGATTTACGGAGGTGAATATCCGCTTTACGTCCTAGTTTAGTGGAGGTCAGGGTTCAAGTTTGGACGTTTCGGGTGTGATGCCCCTTCCTCTTCTCGTAAAGTACTCCGTAGTTTCTAATGATTGACAAAAAAAAAAATAGATTAGAGACTTAGAGTTCAGAAGGTTCTGGGTATATTCCTACCACAACGTATTTTTACCATAAAATTATTGTTTTTGCAAGAAGTTATTTTTCAATATTAAATATGATAGACCTTGCACATATCACGTAAAATCAAGCCTAGTTGCTCATTTTTCGTTAGAGTTACTAGGGATTATCACAACTGGGCAGGTCTGCCTTAGCTTAAAAAAATCTGACCATAAAAGAAATAAAATCAAAAGGAAAAAATCAGATTTAATTGGGCTCCACGTAAACTGGCCCGGACACTTGAGTTATAAAAGAAAGGAACAAATCTATCATAGAAAGAGGAAAGTAGAAAATGAGATTCACTCAGGGGTGAGCATGAACCGGATTGGTTCAGTTTTATAGTAAACCAATAACCAGACCAAACCAAACCAATCCATAAAATTTCATAGACCTAACCAATCGAAACCATTAAGATACGGTTCGGTTGATAACCCCAGGTCTCCCAAAAAAACATTGACTAATAGTGAGATTCGGCTAACTCCTATAAAGAGTTGATAACCCCAGGTCCCCAAGGTTGGGAAAGTAGGCATGAAAAAACAATAAATATTTGACCATGTGATCACATTTTCAAATCTCACGGAGGCCAACCATCCTGAACCTTGGGGCTACTGGGAATTATGCTCGGTCGTTATCTTCAGGGCCCCAAAATTAGGTGAGGTGCGCGCAAACTGGCCTGAGCATCCAGTTATAAAAATAAAAAATAAAAAGAATCATTCTTTTTACAGGTCCTGGCATAGAGAACATTTAATCGAAAGATCAGGTAAATTGGATACCGGTAAGTGCATGGTCGAATAACATTTCTCGGGAAAAAAGAAAGAAAGAAAAAGAAACGGTCAAATGGTTACGTGTGAGCAATTGAATTTTTCGCTGTGAATGATGCGTGTTGAGTTCTGCAAAATGAATAATTCGGATTCATCATCAAAATGACGCATGCATGTGATGGGCGCATCGATCCCCCTTCACTTTAAAAGCTGATATTTTTATAACAAAAAAAAATGATTGATCTTTTTCTTTTCTTTTTTAAATGTCATCTTGAGTTGGAATATGATTTCCTCAAAAATAAAAAAAAAAGGGAGGTGGAATATGACCTGGCCAAAGTAGGTATTTCCACTAACAGGTTGCTTTTGATCATGTTAGCAAAGAAAAATAGATATTTGTCACTTTTGGGAGTCATGTTAAATCCCCAGGACAAATCTGCTAGTTATATTATTTTTTCGCACTCCAAAAGCATTTTGTTTTTTGGTTGATGAATATACGACAAATAAGATAAGATCAAATAAATCTATGATATTGCCATATGATACCTTCATGATTTTGTTCCTTCCCCAGTAGATTCACTTTTAGAAGTGTTTTTTGGTTGAGGGTTGGATCGGTGGTCAAAGCTCGAGGCATAGGAGTTTGCTTTGTCCCGAGATCTCAAGTTAATTCGAAACCCCATAAATGTTACCTATATACTCTTTTGGGGTCATTTCCAAACAGAGCTTTCATCATGCTACAATTGGGTTTTTTACAAGTGGGCGGTGAGATTGGACTCCCATGATTAGTCGCGGCATAGGCGGCTCTACCCTCTGGGGTGGGTGGTCAAGTCAACAACCTAAAATATTTTTTCTTCGGAGTTTTTATTAGTACTAATTTTGTTTAAGGCTTTTTTTTAAACACCTAGCTCCATATTATGAACACCCATCAGTTTCGGTAATTCATAATCCAACACATAATTCATTAGTTCAAACAAGGTACATACTCCGAATGACAAAAAGAGAGAATGATATGTCACTGCTATCAATTCAACATCTCGAAAAAGAAAAGAATATGTCCGAAAGGATTCGTGCCAACCCATTCATCACAATTTTCCCTTTTCGAATATTTAGTAGATTTATGCGCCAGCTTAATCTTGCTCTCAAAATAAAAAAATTTGTGAAGAACAATTCTAAAAAAGTTACTTATTTAATTTTATGTTTTTTAATCGCACTATCCTTACTACTATACAAAATTTTATGCATATGCTACTAGTTATATAGTTAAGGTAATTCCCCTCTTAAAAATTTCTAGAGTCGCCATTAAATTGAGGTACGGATAAACTAGTATATATTCAGGTGTCCCTGAGTTAATAAAAAATAGTGTCGTACCTAACTTCGATAATCTAATTAAGTACCCGTATATTTCCGTACCATTCAATCGCCTTGAATTTAAGAGTGACTTTTCTTCCCTCCTTTTATCTAAAGCTTTCAGTCAATCGAATGCATGAGAGGCAGATGGCAGTGGCACATGGATTTCATGGTTGGTGGGTTATACCGGTGGATGCGATACTTCTCGAAAGAGCCTTTAATGTCCGTGTCCAGATCAACTTACGTACATCTCGACCAATAACATCCTAAAGTTAACGACTGAACGACCATGCAGCGTTCCCCGTGGTTTTCTTAATGGTGGTGGCCGGGAGTCGAACAGAGTTTTTTTTTTTTTTTTTCTCTCTTTTTATGGACCAGCACAGAGTTGGTAATTAAATTGCCTTAAATCCGTTCAGTTAAAACTTGGTGGTGGGTCACTTTTCTTTTTCTTTTACTCATGGGAATATTTAAAACTACACTTTTATCAATGTACTAACATTGTTCATTTTTTCCCGGGAAAGAAAACGCAAGTTATATTGATACGAATCAGATACAAAAATAGAGTACGGGTAACATTGTTCATTATGAAAGGAGAATATTGTAAATTCACATAAATAATATAAACTCGCATAAATAAAGACAAAAAAAAGAGTACGGATACAGAGTAATCCCCACACTTCCTTAACAACACGGCAAATTCCTTTCTCAAATTGGCGTAGGCGGCAGTACCGGTAACGGCCCAAAATCCCTTACCTAGTGGGTTGTCGACGCACCGTGTGGCCTATGATGATGATGTCCCCTATGTCCCCTACGTGTACCCGCCGTGGATGGTAACACGGATGGTAACGACTGCACGTTTTGAAAGGGGTTCTCATCCTGATAATTCCCCGGCGGATTGTAGGAACAAACGATAAGAACGCCCAATTCGTTATTGCAAGTGACGTTGCCACAACCTATGGCTTTGGTGGCGCTCCAAACAAGCTGGGTGTAATGCCCACACATGCATTTCGACGTCTCCGTTTGACACTTGCAAGCCAGCTTGACATGATCGTAGTTGACCTCCTCGTCGATCCACACCTACTGGGACGGAGTCAGAAATTTGTCCCAAATAAATTTAGTAATTCAAAATTTTTTTGGTGAAAAAAAGCATTAATTCAACATTTTTTAGGTTGAATTTGGAGTATCTTTTTCAATTCGTGAAAAAAAATCAGAAAATATAAAAACCTAAGTCAATGAGAAATGTTCATAATCTTTTTTCGCTTGACGAAGAGAAATTCAAGAAGTATAATTTTTTTTATTAAAAGTTGGAAAATATGTGCAACAAAAGCTTTCACGTAATATATTGAGATATAAAATACTATGGGGTGTGGTATACGGGGATGGAGCTATGTTTGCATTTTAATATTTCCTCTAGGATTTTACAATTTGAGCACAATACTTTGATTTGTATGAATACATGAATTTTTTGTTACAAATTCAGCACCACCCAGGACAAAATCCTGACTTCGTCTCAGGTGGTAAACTTTATCCAATCACTATTGCCGGTAGGATTGTCTATCTAGTGACATTATTTATCTCTTCTTTATTAATCTCATCAAACAAACAAATCCAAATTGCACAAAACTTGGGAGGGCTATTCAATTTTCGGGTGGAATACTTCTAACGTATTTTGCTAATTGAATAAATTCTAAAAAAAAAGTTAATACCTACACACCTGTGTCACCTCGGTCGGCGTTCTCTCGTCGTACTGCTCCCACAAGTTATTCTCCCCATACGGCCCGCCGGAGTGGTGATGGGGGTTACACTCATTGACGCCTTGGTCCGCCCAACGCTGTGCGTATTGGGCGAGCTTTTCGTCCCATTGCAGGGGCGGGACGCCCTTCATATGGCGGATATTGTTGTGGGCATTGAGGTACTCCTGCGCGTCGGACGACAAGCGCTGGCTTTGCGGTTGGTTTTGCAGCAACGAGGCTAGGTTTGAAATATGGTTGTACGTGGGTTGGGTTTGCATCAACGAGGCTAGGTTTGAAATGGGGTTGTACGTGGGTTGGCCAAGTTCTACGCTCAATTCGGCGGCGGCAGTGGCGGCGAGTTGGGCGCGGAGGAAGGTGGAGATGATTAGGGCAATGAGAAACGGAGGAATTGGCATGGTGGTTGTTTTGTTCTTCTTGGTTTGTTTTTGTAGGTTTTGTTTGGATGGCCACTTTCGTGGCCTTGGAATAGGCTTAATGTGGAGGGAGAGAGAAGAAAACGAGAGATCTTTATTTTCGATTTGGGGTTGACATTGGATGGTGAAAATTTTAGAGCAATCGTAGTTTTAGGGTGTCCACAGAATATGGTCGAATTCTTCTGGAAAAAAAAAAAAACTTTTTGCTTCAATAGAACTTTCTTGACCTTGAGGTTGAGGTTGGACCTTCAATTAAAGTCGTTTGGTCATATGACATGTGACGCCCTGCCCCTCGGAGTTCCGGTAGTGGTCAACCGGCCAGATGCGGTTGAGACTCATGCGGGAGTTGTCAGACCGGTGACAAAGAGGTCAATCGGGGGTGGCCCCACATCGCTTATTGAAGTGTAAGTTGTGTGCTATAAATAATATATCGCTATCATACCTTATACAAGGCCTTTAATTAAAGCCGTGCAGACGCCAAAGTCCATTGGAACTTCACAGTTAAGCGTGTTTGTCTTAGAGTAATCCAAGGATGGGTGATCTCACTGGAAAGTCTGATGGGGATTGGCATTCAAAGCAGACAAATATTGTATAGGGTGGAAGCGGGTCGTTACATGACATATCGTCAATAATGAAATCCACTAATTTTCTTGAGTTTCGGTTTATTTCTTTTGGTCTTACGTTGTTTCTGGTTGTTTCAGCGGATGTTTCGGTTTTGTTTTTCATGGGGGTGTTTTGGTTGGCTCCTCCTCACCTTTCTTTGGGTTTGGTTCTCGGGCGACGTTTCACCGGTGTGCCCGTGATCCGTTAAATCTTTGTAATTTTTTCAAAGATTTAATAAAAAAATTACTGATAATTAAAGAATTAATGAATCCATTAATCACAAGGAAATTATAATAAAAACGATAATGCATTTAGGGGTGCACAAAGAAAGTTGACGCTGCATTTTGGGGGTGTTTGGGAGTTAAATTATTTTGTAGATTCTAAATTATTGATTATAGACTATCTCGTATTGAATCAGAGTTAATTAGGTCTTGGATGGCTCTCACCTTTAGTGTTACAAAAGTGCTAGGTACAAAAAAAGTGTACCCGAAAATCACCCAGAATACACTTCTAAAGGTATGAATACACTTGTAGAAGTATTTATGACCGGTCATAAATACCTCTTACAAGTGTATTCTGGGTGATTTCTGGGTATATTTTCTTCCTACCTAGCATTCCTCCAAGTGTTAAAGATTAAAAATAGTGTAATGGATTTTGGCACTCTTTTTTTAATTTACCGTCAGCACTTTTCTTTTTCTCTTATTCATGTGAATATTTAGAACTTACCCTTCTATGTATGTAACATCATTCGTATAAAAGGGTAAAATCGTAAATTCTCATAGATAACATAAATACGTATAAATAAAAACAAAAAAAGGAGTGCAGGCATAAAGTAAATCCCATAATCCCTTTTTCCAAATTGGCATAGGTGGAGTACTGGTCACGGCCCGTAATCCCTTCACATGCGGTCCTTCAACGCGGCCCGTGGCCTATGTTGCCGCTTCCTTCGTGGCTTACGTGCACCCTTGCTGGACGGCAACGGATGCACGTATTGGAAGGGGTTTTCATCCTGATAATTCCCCGGCGGATTATAGGAACAAACGATAAGAACACCCAGTTCGTTGTTGCAAGTGACATTACCACAACCTACGGCTTTGGTGGTGCTCCAGACCAGTTGGGTGTAATGCCCACACATGCATTTCGACCTCTCCGGTTGACACTTGCAAGCCATCTTGACATGATCGTAGTTGGGCTCCTCATCGATCCACACCTGCTGGGACGGAGTCAGAAATTTGTCCCAAATGAATTTAGTAATTTAAATTTTTTTTTTTGGTGAAAAGAAGGCATTAATTCAACATTTTTAGTTTGAATTTGGAGTGCCTTTTTCAATTCGTGAAAATTTCAGAAATGATAAAGAAAAACTAAGTCAACGAGAAATGTTCATAATCTTTTTCCGCTTGACGAGAGAAATTTAGGAAGTATAATTTATTTTATTTTATTTTACTAAAAGTTGGAAAATATGTGCAACAAAGACGAAAATAAGCCAAGCTTTCACGTAATTTTGAAAAATTAACAAAAGGGGAAACAACAGCTAAAAGCTAAATGGAGTATAACACAAAACGAAGCATATTACAAATGCACTACCATTGCACAATGAATTGTGATTTTGGCACTCCAAAAATTGATGGAGGGGCTCCAAAACTGAACTTTGTTGATACACAAAATGACGTCGTTTTGGAGCCCTTCTATCAATTTTTGGAGTGCTAAAATCAATTTCCAATATGCGGAATAAATGGGGACCAGGAACTTCGCCAAGCAGGTCCTGCCGAGTGCATTTGGACCGTCCATTTCGACAATCAATAGTTTAGATATGTTTGTTATTTTTTATTATCGGTTAAAAATACCAAACATATCTTAACCATTCATTACGGAAATGGACGATCCGGATGCGCTCGACAGGGTACTTAGCAGCATCTCTCAATCCAACAAATGGGGGTCCTTACATGCAAAGAAAACATCTGTTTAACCGATACGAGCATTGGTTTGAACTACACATGTCTAAAGTGATCAAATATTCAGCGTTTGGTTAAAGTATCTACTATCTACGACATGATTTAAACATGCCTCAGATAAATAATCACACAAGGTGTGAGATATAAAATGTTATGGGGTGTGGTATATAGGGATGGAGATATGGTTGCATTTTAATATTTCCTCTAGGATTTTGCAAAATGAGCACATTTTTTTGATTTGTATGAATACATGATTTTTTTTTTTTTGTTTGTCAATTTATCTCTTCCATAATTAATCTCATCAAACAAACAAGTGTCACAAGTCCAAATTGCACAAAATTTGGGAGGTCTATTCAATTTTCGGGTGAAATACTTCTAACGTATTTTACTAATTGAATTGAATAAATTCTAATAAGAAAAAAGTCAATACCTACGCACCTGCGTCACCTGGGTTGGCGTTCTCTCGTCGTACTGCTCCCACAAGTTATTCTCCCCATACGGCCCGTGAGAGTGGTGATGGGGATTACACTCGTTGATGCTCTGGTCCGCCCAATGCTGCGCGTATTGGGCGAGCTTTCCATCCCATTGTAGGGGCGGAACGCCCTTCTTACGACGGATCCTGTTGTGGGCATTGAGGTACTCCTGCGCATCGGACGACAAGCGTTGGCTTTGCTGTTGGTTCGAGATTAGATTTGGAATGGAGTTGTGAGTGGGTTGGCCTCGTTCTACACTTGATTCGACATCGACGAGTTGGGCGTGGAGGAAGGTGGAGATGATGATCAAGGCTTTGAGAAGCGGAAGAATTGACATGTATTGTTGTTTTCTGTTCTTGGTTTGTTGGGTAGGTTTTCTTGATGGCCACTAATGTGGAGGGGAGAGAAGAAAACTGAGAGATCTCTATTTTCTTCATTAATGCCTTTGGGACGTTGTCGAGTGGACAATTTATAAGTTAAAACAGTTTTTATTAGTAACTGTGAAGAAAATAGTGGCATTAATGATCTCAAGAATTGAAGTCTCTGTGCTCATTCTGTCCTAAGTCCTAATTCAAGCTCGTTAGTGTACCAAAGGGCTTGTAGCCCAGCGGTTACCTCTGGATTCGAGCCTTCTCACAAAATGTTTTGCCCATTTTCAATGATCAGCCACAAAGGTTTGGCAAACTATCAATTTTACCCTTTTCACTTTTAAATTGAAGTAAGTACACATTTCCACTTTTGAAGGTTAAATTTGGAAATCGGTACATTTTCAAAGGCTATGACTTTGGCTCATTAAATTGGGATTTTGTGTAGTGAGCAAATAAATTGGGACGAAGGTGAATTATGCGCATCCAAAAGTATTTTAGACGGTCCAGATTTTAAAAAAAACTTTTTTGGAGAAGAGTTTTTCGGAAAAAGTTTTTTTAAGATCCAGACCGTTAATTACCGAAACGAACGGGTGAAATTTGCCGCTTCCGTGAACAACTTATTCACGGCTCCTTCGTGTCTTCTACTACTTTCATACCATACGAATACGATGCGTACTGCACACCCCTGCGTATTATATCCGCCACGACAGTTAGAAAGAGCGCGCAAACCGATCAACGACTTTCCCCTCTCTCTCTCTCTCTCTCTCTCTCTCCTGATTTCTTCACGCAGACGCGACGGAGCTCTCGAAATTCCATAAATGTCGTTGCGGCGTCGGTTGAATCCGTCTAGGGCTTTCCATCCCTTTCTCCTGTGTTCCGTCCTTTTTCTGAGCTGGTTTCCTGGTAACTCTTATTGAATGCTATACAGATTTTTCAATTTGTGTGTGTGTGCGTGTAAAGATTTATTTTATGTAGCTGGTACTAATTCGAAAATCAAGTTCTTGCATATGAATGCAAATTTTCTCATTTGATTGCCCTTTAAAGGTTTAATTGTTTTTTATTTATTAGGCTTACTACAAATTAAATTAGTGGTGATCGCTTCAAGGCGGAGTTAGCATTTCAATACGATGGGGCCGAAGTACTGGGGATGTAAAAGAGCCGAGCCAAGCTTCGTAGTCTTTGAGCTCGACTTGTTTGCTAAACGAGCCTTAAAACTCAAGCCGAGCCTAGCTAATTTGCTTAACGAGCCTATACAAACGAGCTGAGCCAAGCTTTTGAGTGTCGAGCCCGGCTCGTTTAATAAACGAGCAAACGAGCCTAAAACTCAAGCGTGAACTCGGCTCAATTACTAAGTGGTGCCTTAACGAGCCGAGACACGAGCTGCTCGCGGGCAGCTTGGTTCATTTGCAGCCCTAGGCCGAACTAGTGGATAAGTTCTAAAATGATGTACTTTGTGTGTATCTTTTGTATTCTAGAATAATACTAACCCATATACTGAGATGAAAATGATTTTGGTAGTTGACACTTCATATTTTGATAACCACACTCCAATAGACAAATAATGGAGTGGTGTCATCAAAAAGTGCAGTGGCAATCAATAAACTGACCCGATGCAATAACAAGTACTATACGAAATTATTTCGTTATTTTCTAACATTCACATGACAATGTGAGATTACTTGAAATTTGTCTAGATCAAACCAAACTTATACGGATTAGACTATAGATTAATTATATAGAAAATACTCAACATTATAGTAACAAGTATTACTAGAAAAATTCAAACTTTGGATGGGGCCAGCCCCCCTCCGGCTTGTTGAACTATGAAGAGGTGATTTGGATCAATCATAGTTGGTTAATTGGCTTGAGAGTAAAAGTGATCATAGTTGAAGCTAGGTGAAATTTATCAGGGCCAGGTGTCCTACTGTTGTTTTATTGGATTGAAATGTGGGATCATAGATGGTAAGTGCAAGACTCTGTAATTGAAGCTTAGAATTAGGTTTGGTTGTATTGGCTTTCACTTTTCAGGTTTACTCCATTGAGAGAGAGAGAGAGAGTGAGTTGTGATGTGGTTCATTTCTCATAAAGACTGAGGGAATAGAAAACGGAATAGTGTAAAATTGCATGAGAAAGGAAGCCCTTTTTGAGATTATTCGTACTCTCTGCGACAACACTGAGCCCATAAGGAAATGCAAATATGAAGGGTCATTCTTAAATTGGGATATAAAGTGGTGTTATTGTCAAACTTACCTTGAAGATATCAAGAATCTTGTCTATCAAGTATCAACTGTTAGAAGTTAAAGTCTTTATCTATCGCAGTCATGTAACTGGTCTAATATGCTGCCGGGGTTTTCCTTTTCCACAGATTTGTCAGAAAACATGTTTGGAAAAAGCTGATCTAAAATGGGCTGCTTACTTAATCTGGTTGTGTTGTATGTGTTAGGCAAATCTTTATTACTCCTTGTGTTTGCTATATCGACTTTCAGTAATAGGGAGGTGGTATATGCGGTAAATTCATATGATGCTGTGCTAAGAAATGATTTACTTATGCTTCTGTTTGATCTGGTGTCCATTTGGTCATAGTTCAGCATCATGCTCTCATAATTCTCTTTTTTTCATTCATTTAGCTTGAATATGAATCAAGATAGGCTATTGTCTCAAGGTTGTTTGGTGGAGGAGTATCCTGTCTCAATTGGTCTATGTTACATGGATCCTTCATTTTGGCTCAAGTACCCGTGTCGATGTGCCCGACACCCTTTTCCTTTTGGACACTCGGATCCTCTACTTGTTAAGATACTTACAGAAAAGGAATATAATATATTAGCTAGAAAAGCGATAATTTGAGTATTTCACATAGACGGGAAATAGGGAAATAGCAAAAACATAATTTTCTTAACCCTTTCTTGTTTACATACATTTGTAAAAATAGTTTACAGTACATAATCTGAGAAAATTATGCAATTTATAATACAAACAAGAGTTCATGTCGTGTCCCCGTACAGTCGTACCCGTACCCAAGTTGGGGACACATATCCACGTATCCTAAGATTTAAGTTTAGGAAGGTCCAACGCTTGGACTTGCACCCGCACCCGAGTCCATGTAACATAGCAATTGGTTGATATTTAGAACTCTATTTCCACATCCATGTTACTTGAGCATTGGCATCATCTTAGACAATAGTTTGACATACTACACATGAATATTTGATAGTTGTGGTAATTAGCATTACCAGAAGTCTAGTTGGTGGGATTTTATGATGTTACATTTTGTTTCTTTCTTTCCCCTTTTGCAGGATCTATATTGTCAGCAGTTGTAACGCTTGATTCCATAGAGATTTTCAAAACGCATGAATGGCTAGCCAAACCAACAGTTTACTTTCAGTGTAAAGGGGAGAACAAGACCGTTTTGCCAGATGTAAAGGAGAAACACTTCGCTTATACCTTCAAGGGTGAAGAATCTTGGCAGGTTTGTAACGAGTTCTGATGAGGAATTTTCTCATTTCATGTGCTTTGATTAAAAAGTTGCTGGAAATATATCAACTGCTTCTTGTCTCAATCTAGTACAAATCTAAAAAAAAAACTTGATTTGTCAAGTCATATTAGTACTTGATCCTTTCTCCAGACAAACTAGTGACTCCATTAGTTTCTTGTTTTTTTCCCACTCCTACAGGATCCAAAACAAGTATAATTACTGACAAAAGTGTGTGAGCCAAAGTCCCTTGAAAATACTAGTGTGAAGAGGTAGAATAGTTCTCAGGGTCGGCCCTAACTTTTCGAGTGCCTGAATCGAACTTAAAAATGGAGCCTTGTACAAAAAAATATGAAGTAGATAAATCAACTTCTCAAAAACAAATAAAACTATGCAAGTATTCAATAAGAAAGAACTCTAAAAGTTTGACACACTACCAAGGCTACCATCATGTTTTTAAAAAGTCAAATAAAATAGAATAAATTTTCTTTTAGGTTGTTGCTCATATAATGTTTAGGATATATATTTTGTTTTCCAAAATACGATATAATGTAAATGCTATGGTTTAGTCATATTGTTTGATAAATACAGTCCCTTTTTTTGAAAGGTTTCGGTCCGAACCCCATTAGAGCAAACAGAAAATGCTCACTATGAAAAAAGAAGGAAAAATAATGCTCTTAGCATGATTTGAATCGCTAATCGAAAGCTGCAAGCAACAAGTACAGCACAGCCTGACCAGAGGCGGCTCCACCCTTTGGGGTGGGTTATAAAATGAACACCCAAAATGTTATTTCCTTGAATTTTTGGTTGTAGTAATTGTGTTTTAGGCTTTATTTGAAAACTTAACCCTATTTTTTGAACACCCATCAATTTAGTTAATTCATAATTGAACACCTAATACATTAACAAACAAGGTACATATTTCTAATGAAAAAAACTAAAAGCAAAGTAGAGAGAAAAAGAATAATATATTGGTATCAGTATCGTGCTTTGGCTATCTCTTTGAACGAAAGTCGGCTCTATATCTCCAAAGAGGAGATAATATGTCCAAAAAGATCTGTGCATGCCAACCTATTCGTCACAATTCGCCCTAAAAGAGTATTGTTAGATTTGTCGGCCAGCTTAATCTTGCTTGGCTCAAAATGCAAAATTTCATCAACAATAGCCGTAAAATCTTATGTACTTTTTATGTTTTCTAACAGCACTATTCTTACTACTGTGTAAAATGGTGTGTATATACGACTGGTTAAAAAAGCTAATAGAATCAAGGTAATTCTTGAACACCCTTTTGGAAATTTGTGGAGCCACCACTGAGCCTGACCAAACATTTTATTGCTTAACTTGTGATAAAGTGAGATAGATATTACCTCTGTACAAGCCGCCTGGTAAGGGGCCTTTTCTGCGGAAAATTGGCGGCCTAAAGCGACATTACCTGCCGCTTTATCTCAGGGCCAGCGGTGATAGTTCTTAATGTACCTGCATTGGTAATTGAAGTTTCTGTTTTTTGATGTTTTACTTCTAATTTTGAGAGAGTTGGGTAAGTGTTTCTCTATAGCTGAGTTTCCAGTGGAGCCTATTCATCCGGTGTATGCTTCTGTTATCATCTACTGACAGCATAGTCTGTGCCTTAGCTGTTGCAGCTTTTAGATTTCATAGACGAGTCTGATAGCTACTGCTATAAGGTTAAGTATGGATAATTCATATGAAAAGAAGCTAATGATGTTGAATTTGTGATCATATGTTTTCAGCCCTTGACAGATTTTCCAAATGAAAAAT
Organism: Rhododendron henanense subsp. lingbaoense; assembly: GCA_020567845.1. Lineage (NCBI taxonomy): Eukaryota > Viridiplantae > Streptophyta > Magnoliopsida > Ericales > Ericaceae > Rhododendron > Rhododendron henanense. The sequence goes on from CM036318.1 coordinate 40,671,333, forward strand.
GCAAGAGATGTGGGTTCTACGAAAAAGACATCATTAAATCTGATGAATTTGATGAGTGGGAGTTTTGCCCTTCTGATTTTACTGAACCTGATGGAAGATATACCCATTTCAAGGACAAGGAATTCAATGCTACTTTTTTGTGTTCCGAGTGTGTGAGCCATGGAATCGGTAAGTGTTTTTAAAACATTTCTACCATTTTGTGGCTGGTTATTGAAGATGAACTAATTGCATTGCCCATGTAAAAATTGAATTATCATTTCTAGTTCGTTTACTCTTTTTCGTTTGTGCAACAAAATCAAACCCTATGGGTCCAAAAATGGAATTATTCAATCATTGGCATCCAAATGGCCCAGCGATTTCTATGGACGATTGAATATACTGTTGTTTCTGTGAAACGAAGTGGTGGTGTATTGGTAATCTGTCTAGGAGTCATATAACTAAGGAGAAGTACCGGTTTGCTCAATACCCACATGTCATTTGATGGGATTTCGGCGTCAGAGCCTAATTTGATGATCATATTGGGAAAGAATTGGTCTTCAAATTGCATCGGGTGAATCAGGTCACTACTGAATCATGACATCTTTTTATGTTGTCCAGCTGGTGGTGAAATTTGTCTTGTGGAATGGGTCTCAGTTTATAGAAGGAAAATGGAAGGTCATGAGAGTAGGTTAGGTTGGATCAGTTTTGGGTTCTCATTAAATGACTATGTTCACTGGTTACACTATTAATGTGGCTTTACTTGGTGGTGGCTTCATTCACGACAGAAACATCTACCATAGGAATGAAATGCAGAAATTTAGTACTATTGTGGCTTTACTTGGTGGTGGCTTCATTCAAGACTGAAACATCTACCCCGGAAGAAATACACAAATCAAGTAGTACTATGATATGGTAGTCAATATGACATCCAAACATGTTCCCAACCTTTAAGATCATGTCCTTGTTCATATTTCTTGGGCAGTATATTTGATATTAAATGATCAAAAACCTTGCATTGAACTGAGAAGTCGAGAAATCCTTAATGCATCTTTTGACCTTACATCTGCATTGGTGCCTTTGTTTCCTCATCCGTGCACTTGTTTTTTACTTGCATGTTTAGTTTGTATGTCTGACCATTCTTTTTTCATGTTCTTTAGATTCTAACCATCCCTCTGGCTCACACAATGGAGGGAAAGGAATGCATTGGGCTCTAATTTTAACACTGAGCATTTTGGTTTCGGTTGTCTCCATTGTTGGATCGGTCACTGCATACAAGTTTTGGCAGAAGAGAAAGAGGGAAAAAGAGCAGGCCCGGTTTCTAAAGCTCTTCGAGGAAGTGGATGACGTTGAGGATGAATTGGGCCTTGGGCCTCTGAACGGCATAATCTAACGATCGCACCTCTTATACAGTTGTACTTCCGCAACCAAAAGCTCTTTGTATAGTTCGCACATAAACGATTGTATGTATGTTTTTGTGATTCAAGTAGCGTAGACAATAAGAAAAGTGGTATAGAAAAGGGCGGTTTGCATGTACTATATTAGAGGTCTCGGAGGGATAATAGTTGAAAGTTGACAGTAAAATGGAAATCTCACTATTGTATTGGGTGATTTGAGAATGCTGACATAGTGACATGATAAAACCCAGCTCCAGGATCTGCTAACATGATGTAAGGCTCTAGCTATTTCCCAATTTAAGAGGTCTCCTGTACCGTACAGGAGACCGGGGGTGGCACGTGCCACCCCGCCCTCCTTAACAGCTCCACCACTGCCTGTACGAAGATACATCAAACTGCCATATTTTTTATGTTTATCTTCTGGATTATGTTAAACCCCTTCCCGAGATACTCGTCTCATTCGATACGACGACGATTTCTTCATCCGGTACCATCCAAATTCATCTTGTTAATAGGTGAACAAACAGGTTCAGGAATGAGTTAAAAAAATTTACCTCTTTGCTGCGCATAGGTGCACTATCATAATCATTAATGGCGTTAGAAGTAAGATCTTTCTAAAGGAACTTTGGCCTGTTAGACTCAGAAAATTGGGATGGGCTTCTCTCGATTGTTCCGTCCATGTAGTCCCATCTCTGTGATCATCTGATGATTCAAACCCCTTCATGAGATCCATGAACAGATTATTCAAACAAAACAAAAAAATGATCACGCTACCCATAATCGATATTTTTCTTACAATAATGGACAAAAGGTAGGATTTTGGCACCGAATCATTTACTGTTTAAGAGAAAAACCAAATTCGATCACGTAGCAACCCATGTCGGATCATATTTTTGCACGGACAACCTACTCATCAAGCTTTACGCATTGAATGGAAAAGTTTGAATTACCAAGATGGCCAGACTACTCATCAAGATTTAGCAGTGAATGAAAAAGTTTGAATTACCAAGATGGCCACACGTCGAATCATATTTTAGAATGGATAAGATATTCATCGGGATGCAGATTAAAAAAACTACTCATTGGTCATTCACATTGAACGGAATGGATCAAATTACCATGGCCACCTCGCATGCACCCAGAATTCAAGAGACAGTCAAGTCTCTTAAAGAAACTAGTGAGTTTAAAACAAATCAACTTCTGGGATGCCAAAATGAGTGCATCTTATGGCAGAGAAAGTGGCTTAAATATGACGGAAGGCCGGCAGGTCTCGAGCTTGAAAACAGAATCAAAATAGAATTATTTTGATTGCATCGTCGAATTAGTCACTCGTACAAAAGACTATCAGACATCAATGGCAATGTGATACACACACTTGCCTGGAAATTCCAGACAAACGTGCTTCAATCATTCATATTGTCAGTTCACCACCGGAAAGTTTTAACCGTTCGGGTCACTATTAGGGACCCAGAATAGATCTCAATTTGGGTCACAGTAGGGCCTTCAGTTCAATCAAATATTAGTAGCTATATAGGCAATACCCAAGTTGTGTTTCCACATACAGGGTGAACCTACTTCAACCTGACACGGCTATAAAGGCGCATTCCAAATTACTGATCAAGTAGAAGAACCTGATTACTTCAGCACCATGGGACAGCTAATTAACCATCACATCGTCACAGAAAACGGAAGCCAGAAGTGTAAAACTATAAAAAAAACAAACCAACCTACAAGAATATTGAAATCAAAATTCACAATATGCGCTCTCCAGAATATTCAAGTCTTACAACACCAGAAAACAGAGCAATATGGGGGTCGCATCGCAAGTTTCACTGCAAAAGCTTAACGTACATGAATTAAGGGGATTCACTCCCTCTTGGGGAACGGCGGTTATCATCGTCATCGTCTTCATCACCATCAACAGGGCTGTGGTCATCCCGAGGGCTAGGGCTGCGGCTGTGGCCGAGGCCATTAGCTTCAGATGGGCTATGATACCTTCCAGCAGCAGCCGGACTATTATCCCGTTCAGGGCTCTCATACCTCTCACCATCAGGACTCTCTCTTTCAGGGCTCTGATACCCCCCAGCAGCAGCAGGACTATCCCTTTCAGGGCTTCCGCTATTTGCTCGGGGGCTCTCACTTGCTAGCCTCTCTCCATTAGGAGAAGGGCTATTCCTCTCTCCGCTGACAACATCCTCCACCTCCTCAGGTGTTGGGCTGCGCTTCCTTGCTTTTGAAGGAGGTGGAGTTCCCCTACTCGGCTCAGGGCTTCTGCTGTAGCTCCTTGGTCGTTTCTCTCCATGTTCCCTTCGTGGAGATCGTGATTGGCTGACAACAAAATGTAACTGTTTAAATGAATAGATTGGAATTTTTTGAGAAAATATGCCATATCAAGATATTATTGCGAACAAATTGGTAATCACATAATTCATAATTATAATCCGATAGCACAATCATATGTGTGATACTTTTTATCAAAAGCTATTGACGATTGATTCTAAATAATATTGAGCACACGCTAGTCTATACCTATATGAAAAGTAAAGCTATTGACGATTGATTCTAACCAAAATTGAGCACGCGCTAGTCTATACCTATATTAAAAGAGGGAGTTGCAAGCAGCTCTTGGTAGTTGCAAGGAATCTATACCTATATTAAAAGAGGTAGTTAAAAGCAGCTCTTGGACTCCACCTTTTCACTTGCTGAAATTACGTCTGTGACCTTCATTGTTTTCCTAAATTACAACCGTACCCAAGTCCCAAACAAATGAAACAGCACGACCACCCCTTTCTTCCTCATATACCTACCGAATTCATATCCAATTGGCTAATGGAATGACCGCTCAAAACTTTGCGGCAAGCTGAAGTTCTTGGCGCCCTCGCAAAGAAATTTGTGCCACTCGCTGACTCAACGCTTCAAGTCGTGATTTCGAGTCAGCCAAGAGAAGGCAGTGCCTAACTTTACACCCTCCTCTTCCTAAGTTATTACCCAAACATCATACAGCCACAAAATAAAGTACGTAGTCTCTAGCCACCATTTTTTGTTCATCAGGCTTCTAGACTTTGCACTGCATGTTGGACATTTATTACTCAGGACCCGTAAAATGCATTCAAATTTGATGTTTAGTTTGTTTAACATGTACTTATTGAGAGAACACGTAGGGATCACTATTGAAGTTTAAGCCACAATATCATATAACAATACTGCCCAAGGTATTTTACTTAGCGAACAATATAACTGACCGATTAAAAGTTAAACATGATAAATACCAAAAGTCGTATAAATGATGGAGCAATTTGTGGCACTGAAATATTTTATATGCTATTGGATGGGGATAAATATGGTTGAACATTGATATTAATAGGAGAGATTGACAGCTATAATCAACAGAAATAGTACCATAAAACCTACAATAGATTGTTTGGCAAAAAAAGCCTTCCAAAATATGATGGAGTCAACTAATGAAGGTGATTGGGCAATTTTGATACATACACACATGAAGCTTATCAATGATAAAGTTGTGAATCAATACGATTACTTGTTCATCATCAACATATATTAATGTGTGTCTAATGTCTTCAATAAGAATCTATTAATGAGTAATCTTGACAAAAAAAATAATTTGAAAGGAGATTTTGCCAATATATGACAACCAACATTGAGCACGTGCTCGATGCTAGTATATTAAAAAGAGGAACTCCTCCCTCATTAAATGAAACCGATAACATAGTTGTTAGACCATCTCCGACCCTCACTCAAACTATTAATCGAGCTTGAGTAAAAACTTAATTTGATATGAAGCACTCCAATGGACGAACACAATTTTAAGCATAAGTACTTTATTAAGGGCTTAATTGTGAATTTGGAAGACAGAAAATGGGCTTCAGAAGTTGAGTGCCACTTGATTCCAGTAAAATTCAATCTGGTATAGGTTTAAGTCAAGAAGTGGAGGGAACAGATGAGGGAGGATTACAAATATTTGAGTTTGAGTACATATTTAAGGGTTGGAGATGCTCTTACAGCAAGAAGGGTTCCAAACAGGATGTAGTTATTTAGAAATGGTTATACTCATCCCGTACAAACATCATCATGAACCATTCACTTGCCTCTTTCAAGTTTCGACTACAAAGCACAAAATATAGGCAGTGGACATGATAACTAAACCTATCATAAACACTGCACCAAAGAGGTAAAAACTAACCTGAAGCTACGGCTTCGACTGTAGCTTCGACTTCTACCGCGACGAGGAGAGGGCGATCTCACCGGCGATCGTGAATAACTCCGTCCACGTCTGTAATACGACCATATTATTAATTCACTAAATGACTGACAAGGTACTAATCTACAATGCTATACAATAAGTAACATAAGAAGAAGAATCAGAAAATCCTCAAGTACTTGAGCTTTTTGGGACTATTCTGGCAATTTCTCTCTATGTGGCCCCTATCACCACAGCGGTAACATTTGTTCTTCCAGTCTCCAGCTTTGCAATCTCGAGCCCAGTGACCATCGAGGCCGCAGTTGAAACACCGTCCAGATCCAGGAGGAGGACCTCTGCCCAGATATTCTCTTGAACCGCGTGGCACCTACATTAAAAGGATCAGTTACGCACAGTTTCATTTCATAAGTATGACAAAATCACCAAAAGTGCAAGCTTAAAGTGGTAACACCAACATAAACATAGCTCACAGACTAGTAATTGCCACATACCAGTCATGAACTAGAGGTAAAAGATAATGGTTTTGACAACAAAAAAAACCATAAATAAAGGGGGAACATTTATAACATCAATCCCATCATCCAAGAAGTGAAAATAAAGATTTATGAAGCACAAAAAATCAAGCACATTGAAAAGATTATGACCTGATACTGATGCGAACTTCAAAAGCATAAAGAAAAAGCCATGTAGTTCCAACTTACTCCCTTTGCAAATTCAACAACGATGTGAGTTCCATCAAATCTCCTCCCATTCAATCCATATCTTGCATCATCAGCATCTCGGGGGTCACTAAATTCCTGTTGAAAGAAGTTGAGGGCAAGCAAAAACAAAAGAAGGAAACCCAACATTCTCCAACATTAAGAAAGCTATGTCCTTAAGTACAATCAAAAGCAATAAGTTAGAGTCAAGGGCTTGTACATACAACAAAGGCATAGTCGTGCTTCATATCCACATCTCGTACTCTGCGGAAATGGTTGCCAAAACAGTAAGGCCATCATTAAGTACTGAAGTGTATGACACTTCGCCCCTCAAGACGAACTAAACACCAGTTTGAGATTGTTGCCAATTCCATAAAAACACGCAATAAGACTACAGAAAGAATCGTCAAAGTCTCCTAGACATTCGGCAAGAAATTCCACCAGGACCACCCTCCCACCATTGACCACCAGGTTAGGGAAACGCCCAGAAACCTTCAACAAGATCATTCAAGTTATAAAAAGGACACCTGAGGGTGCAATATTCCTTCAGAGATAACATGATCAAAACTTCACATAAATCCAAGCACAAAAAAAAACTAGCTTGGCTTGGCAAATGACTAAATGTCTCCAACATGTAATACTAGGCAACCATGCACCAGTGCAGTAGTTTTGGATTAAACAGTGACTGATGTCAAAATATCATGAGCCTTAAAATCCATGAATTAATGACCCCTGTACCACCTTATGCTCGTATTTGACACTCAAGGCCTCAAGACATGTGAATTATTTGATTCATACAAATGGAAGAAAAGGATAGTTTGCTGGCAAAAATACTTCTTCATATTCCATTCCGTAGATTCAAAACACTCCTTTTTATGGGTTTTCGGTGGAAGTGTGTAATATTCTGAAGTAATTACATTTACAACCCCAAAATAAAAATTAAAGGAAGAAGGGTTGTCATGCTATGATCCATGCAGGATTTACTAAAACTAGTAAAAAAAGTAAGGTACATAAACAAATGACAACAGGTTTCAAAAGAGAAAAAAGTATATTATCAAGTAGAGAACAATGAGTAATTTCAGCTAACACCACCTAAAAGTCGAAGTGAAATATTTGCTTACCTCCCATATCTGCTGAAGAGCCCCTCCAAGTCACGCGAACGCGTCCTTGAAGACAAGTGACCAACATAAAGACGAGTGTTACCATGTCGATCATCATAACGAGGCATTTTCAATCCACAACAATATCCTGTTACCAGCAACAATAACAAGCACCAATCACGTAACCTGAAAATGACTCCAAAATTAAGTTTGCCCAAAACATCAGTACTCACAAAATAACTAGGTGTGCACAATGCCCAAAGTGGTTCGGTTACTGGATTTCGCGGTTATGTAGAAATCCACGAATAGTTTTAGCAATTTTATTGACACAAAAAACCAACATCAGTCCACAAAGTGGTTATTATCTACCAGACTACCACCACTTAAAGAACTCACAAAAATGGATTAGAAATACCTATAAAATAGCTAACAAAACAAATAAAAACAGTCTCAAAACGCGAAGCCAAATTGATCAAGAGAAAAATACTGTCTAAGAACAAACTGGACCATTTGTTTGAGGCAACCTAGTTTTTAACCTCAAATAGATTCGCAGTGATATATATGTTGATCTAGGGATTAAACTGGTCCGGTTTAGTTCTAACCGTGACTCTTGTGAAACCAATAAGCCAAACCAAAACTATCCGCTTTCATATTTTTTCGGAAACGTAACCAGACTACTAAACCAAAGAACCAACCCACATAAGACAGTTCGGTCTGGCTCAGATCGCTTTAACGGTTTATGCAGCTTTCAAATACGCCCCTAAACAGAACATTTCTATAACACAAAGCCAAACAAGAGTCAATAACTAAAGGCTCATATTCAAGTAAGTCATCCCCCAACAAATACTCTTCAAAAGGAGCTAATTATCAAGGGAATCATAGACTTACTAACAATGCATGTGCGAGTGGAAATGCTCAAATCCTAGAATCTTCAAGGGAGGTCGGGCAAAAAATATGATTTTACCTAACTAACATCTTCAACATTAGCAAGGATATTAACCACAAAAAGCCATTATCAAAAAATACCCTCGAACAGCAATTAGAATAACTAAATGCTTCGGCGAAAGACACGTCGGGTGCACTCCTTATAACATCCTGCGTCGGAAATAAGTGGGACATCCTGGACGAAAGGGACCATCTTATGAATGAATTGGTTTTGTAGCGGCCGTTTGCAAGAGTTTTTTCTTCCTTTTTTTTCGTCGAGAGGCTCAAGTTGAATTAAGGATGGGGTTGAGATAGAGTTGAATGAAAGAAAATATCATATCTGATATCTCTGTCTTTAGTGAACTTTTTTAGAACTTTGTCAAGTATTTGCCAAGAAGTAAGAACTGAAGTAATCCAGAAAAAAATCCAAACCAATTCACTTAAAAGAACAACAAATTCAAAATTAAAATTTGAAAAGTAAAAATGGCAAGTCAAAGTTGGCTAATTTTGGTATTCTTAGTAAAGTTTTTATAAATTTGTGTCATTTTGTTTGCTTTTAAAGCGTGTAAGGAGTACATGTACCAAAAAACAAAGAAATTGGTAAATTCTACGAGAAAACAGAACGAAAGACCAACAACCTATGTAAATTCTTCATCTAAAGAACTAATTTTTCAAAAACACAACAAGCGGAACTCCTATTTGAGTATTTGGAGCCCAATCATACATTACGTAGCTTGATCACCAAGATTAAGGATCAAAATCACCCTCAGAGAACACCAATCAAGAAACATACTCCCTCAATCTCAAAATGTTTTTCCAGTCAGCAAAAACGAGAACTTAGAAATAATAGATTTTTTTCTTTCAAGAAAATTCAAAATTTTACTAGATATATCAGTGTCAGTGAGTTACGAAAAAAGTTTGAATTTTTTTAAGCCCTCGATTTGCAGACCGGATAAATGTTTTAGGATGGAGGTAGTGATACTGATATTCGTATACACATGCACATCTATGACACAGCAATCCATATACATATATATATATATACACACACAAATTCACATCGATAAGTTGGTACACAGAGAGAAAATTGAGATTGAAATAGCAAAATTAAGAGGCGCATAATCTCTAATAAACCCTAATTGAAGCAATTACGCGCCCAATTACGACATGAACAACGTACCTTAGGAGTTCGTATCCCTCTATCGCGAGTCTGATAGATAACCCTAGCTTTCTGATGAGGGAGAAGAAAGACTTGGATTCTATGTATCCATTTATATACTCGACAAACCGACAATTTCGACGGTCTCGATGAAATCTCGCTGTATCCTACGGTTGCAGCTTCGCGATAAATGGGCCGGGCCGGGCCGGATAGTTTATAAAATGGTGGGTTGCCGTGTTGATGGCCCAAATGTTCAAAGCAAATTTTGATGATTTGAAGTGCATTTTAATTTGTTACAAATGTGTTCTAAATCATTACATGTAAAATTGAGGCCAAACATTTGAGAAAAAATATCGATAGAGTCTATTGTACAAAAACTATACTTCCTCTGTCCATTTTTAAGTATCCTGCTTCGTAACTTCAACTTATTAAAAAAATATCATCATTACGTCTTTCACATCAACGTTTTCCTCTACTTTCCCTACTTACCCATCACCATTACACTTTTATTCACTAACTTTTCAAAATGAAATATACTTTTAGGGACAAAATAGACAATGCACCAACTTTTACCCCCCTAACTTTACAAAATGGACACTTATTAAGGGACAGCCCAAAATGAAATACTAGACTCTAAATAAGGGACAGAGGGAGTATTATTATAGGAAACTACAAGGATGTGTGAACACGGGAGCACCAGTAGGGTTGCAAACGAGCCGAATCGAGCCGAGTTTAAGAAGGTTCAGATTCATTTGTTAACTTTTTAAACAAACTCGATCCGAGCTCGAGCTCAATGAAATTTGACGAGCTCGAGCCGAGCTTGCCTAAGTTTGATTCAAACTTGAACTTATTCACGAGCCATAAAGAGTCAAAAATATTAGATATTTATGCTCTTATACAAGTCTTGAACTACAAACAAAATTTTTATTTTGTCCATAATTAAGATCATACATATATAAAGTAAATAAAAACATATTGAAATTTCAAGTTTATAGTACTTTTAGGGCACCAAAGCCCATTGAAACTTCGTAATTAAGTGTGCTCACCCTGGGAAGTCTAATAGGATTTGGTGTTCAAAGCAGACAATATTGTACAAGGCGAGAGCTGGTCATTATATAACTTGCACCAATCGAAAATGTAAGACAGAATCTTGACCCCACCCGAGGACGTGTATTCCTAAAGTGGGGGAGATTGTGACGCCCTGCTCTTGGGAGTTCCAGGTAGTGATCGACCGGCCTAAGAGCAATTGAGACCCGTGCAGGGGCTATCTGGCTGATAACCAGAGAGGTCAGCCGAGGGTGGTCCCACATCGCTTGGTAAAGTGTAAGTTGTGTGCTATAAATAATAGATGAAGACCCTACCTTATACAAGGCCTTTCAAAGCTGTAAGGGCACTAAAGCCCGTTGATACTTCGTAGTTAAGATGCTCGCCCTGAAAATAATCTGGGGATGGGTGACCTCACTGGGAAGTCTGATGAGCTTTGTTATTCAACGCGGACCAACCGAAAATGTGGGATAGAATCTCGACCCCACACGTGGACATATGATACGTCTTTGAAAACCTAAAGAAAACAAGAGCAATAAACTGGAAACAAAAACTTTTCCAAACAGAACCTATAGTTTCTTGTTTACTAGATTTTTGTCAATAGTAATTTTTTATCCGATGTCAATGGTAATTCTAACAGTACTTTTTTGAATTTCGATTCTTCAAGCCAAGATGAAGAAATTACAAGAAAACGGACAAAAAGCACTATAGTTGAAAAGTCTTGGATTAAAAGGCCAACTTCTTGGACAGACAGCAAGAAGCCTAAAATAGAATTGGCATTTTGCTCGTTGTTCAGATAAATACATCTGTTCCACAGTCTACAGAGCTTGCAACCATGGGAAATCCAACAAACAGAAGATCTATCATGATCGTTACCGTAATTTCTTTAATTGATTGCCAATTAGCAGCCCACCAGAAGATTCGATTGTCGACAAAATTGGATTTAGTCTTCGCCATCACCCATATCGTACCCATCTGCATCGCCATCGCCGTAGGGGTCATCAGCAGGCTCCTGGTCCATGTCACCTGAGTTACCATAGATAGGCACGGCTGCCTGAACTTCCATTTCGTCCGATGGAGCTTCTGCCTTTTCTGGCCTAAGCACCTTCACCGCCATGGATTTGATGTTCTCGTCGCTGAAAAACTCCCTGTAGGGCTTGGAAACCTGCACAAAATAATCAAGCACATGCAAATCATTCTAGGATATGCTGGAAAGGGGAAATCTAAGATTTTAGAACAATCATGTGCTGAAACGGAGATGGCATTCGCATTCCCCTTAATTTTTGCACACGGTTTCTCGATTGTCTTACTTCTCGCAAGGAGACTGTAAGGAAAAAAACTCAATACAACATAATTAGTGGGGCACATATCCGGTGTCCTCTCCCGTAACAAACCACCATATACGAATAGTATACCCCCTAATAGAAATTGTAGTACTTGGTGGATTGTGTTGGTCCCGGTAGTAATATTTAAAAAACGGGGTTCACCATTATTAGGTTTTTCTATTATTGGAAGGCAATACCACTAGCTAGTGATGACACAGTATCATTGTTTTACCAAAGATTTTTCAGAATGCAAGAGGTTAAAAGGGAATTCTGAATGCCATTTTCCCATTTCTACTGGAATGTTGTTAATCAAAAAGCCTTATCCAGGAATTCAGAATTTGGCATTGTAGGGTAAAATGTTCAGCTTTAAATTGGACCTCACCTTGAAGAGAGAATTTCTCTGCTCAGCACTCTCCACTAGGCTTTGCCAGTGCTTATCTTTCTTCAAAGTTGATGCAGAACCCACAACCTAGATAAAGTACAGAGTATGTGTGTAAGTTCCTATAACCATTTTTTTTAACACGGCAAATTTCATTCAAAGCCTGAAGGCATACAAGCAATTTCATCACATAATATAGGAATGAACCAAAACTACCGATCATCTAGACATCTAGACACGAGCACATGCACATTGCAGCTCAAATGACACACTGCAAAGCAGTCCGAAAAACAAGCTCAGATATAGGGCCACATAACCATGGTTGTGACACTGCCATACAAACTTCATCGAAAAAGCATACCAGGACAGAAGACCTTGCTCTGGTTATCCCGACATTCATTCTGCGAAAATCAGCCACAAACCCAATGCTCTTCTCTTTGCTTGCCCTAACACATGAAAAGATTGCGACATCCTTTTCTCGTCCCTGAAATGAAGGAAACGAGATTACATGATGTATAGATCTAATGGATAGCATTAAATTAAAGAAACTGCACTAAGATGCACTTCAGAATCCCACAATGATCTCATTCATTTCAACTAAGTGACTGAACTTTAGTTGTTTCAGAATCAGTTTTCCAGACTAGAAAACTCGTTTGGTCGATGGATTTAGAAACTTGTTCATACTAGGAAATTTTTCAGAAAAGAACCCATTTTTGATAAATCACCAAAAATATTTTCAAATGCTAGAAAACCATATCTGCCGAGACGAAGCACAATACCAAAAGTGATAAGTTTTTGTGTTCAACAGAACAGTTTTCTGCAAAATGTAGGAGGAACACTGTATCAGAAACAGCAACCAAACAGAGAGCGATTTCCTCATTTTTTGGAAAGGAATTAGGTTGAAGAGAAAATCATCCAGTACAAACACTTTATGTGTTGGTGCCTGGTGGTAAGGGGTTGAGGAGTATCAAAGCTTAACAACAATAAAAGAAAAAAAGTGCATGCATGCAAGTGGTTCTCAAAAGTGTCACGGCCTAGCAAGCAGTCACTTGGATAATTTCATAGGAATCAAATTTGCATCCATGGAAGTGGTTTGGAAAAAGGAAAAGCAATACTCCACCTGGAACCCATCCACAGTGTTAATGTCCACCACTTTGTCCGACTCTACTCCAAAAGTACTCCGAAAGCGATCACGGAAGATCTTGACTTGGTGCCTATAAGGAGATATAATTGCAAGCCGAGAACTTGATTTAAGCTCCGGATACCTAGTCACCATTTTATGATACATGGCAAGAACAAAATCAACCTCGTCTTCATTAACCCAAGAACCGCTGCCCGAGGGTTGGGACTCTTTCCCCTCGTGTAAATCAAAGAAGCAAAATGGTCCAAAGCAACGGTAGTCGTGCCATGAACGTTTTGTCTGGTTTACAACATCTGGCCCATCCTCCAGTTCCCCATCATAGAATTCTCGCGAAGGAAAGCTTCTTATCTGCATGATAAATGGAATAGAACCACTCTGTGAGAACATTCTAATAAAGAACGATGGCATATCGGTATGGACAGTAAGATCCTAAAAGGCGCGTATTTGGTTCCACTTAAAAAGTTTGTTTCCGGTGGGAATTATTCTCACAATCCCCTTATCACCATCCAAACTCCCTTTTTCGTCGGTCATTCATGTTAATTTACTACATTACCCATTCATCTGTGAAAAACGAACCAATGAAAGGATAGTAGTGTATATTCACGAGTAGAGAGGAAAAAGTGTGGATGGTAAAATAGGGAGTGCAAAAATTACTACCCTTTTCCCCAATGTTTTTTCTTTCCTAATCTTTGTTCATCTTCTCGTCATAAATTTCTACTTCTTCCAATTGGATTAGATGAGAGGAACCGGAACGGTAAAGAAGATGGATTTAAAAGAGTTCACTGAACTGAAGACAACAAAAATAGCTAAAATTTCCAACTCAATTTTGGCAGTGTTGTCTTTAGTGGACTTGTCTCAAATTTGGTCCATATCTTTTTTCCTTGCAATAATGTTTATTGCCAGAAACAGATAAAGGTTCACTAGAGACAAATTGGTCCACAATCCACATCATTTCCTGGGTACTTTCCCAGCATTTTTTCTACATAGCTAGCTAACAGTTGCTGCTGCTTTTGTGATGACCCATCAAGAGTCTGATCCAACTCACCCACAGACGGGTGTAAACGGGCTGAGCTTTGAAGTGCTCGGGCTCGGCCGCCAAAAATGGAGTCGGCTCGAACTTGACACGAGCTACCAAAACTTGGCTCGAGCTCGACTCGAGAAATTATCGGACGGCTCGCTCTGGCTCGGTTACAAATGAGCAAGGGACGTGGTCTGAGTTGGGGAGGATGAGCTCTTCTTTTAATGGAAATCTGACTTTCTCATGTGGGAAACCAAATGATGTGGGACTAAAGCCTAAAGGAGAAGAACGCTTGTTTCCCATTTGAACAAATCCCACATCGGAAATCCAAAACTCAAGAGCCATCCACCAAATCTATAAAGCAGTGAAAGCACCTTTGCACTTTATGATTTCCGCCAGCCTAATATCTGTTAGGAGGCTTATTATATGTCGATAATTACTAATATTAATAATGAGTAATTAATTAATATATTATAATGTTCTCGGCTCGCAAGCCAACTCGAGCTAAACTTTTATTAGCTCGGCTCGGCTCGTTTTTGAGATGAGCCAAGTATTCTAGCTCGAGCTTGTTCATTTAAGTCTCGAGTTGAGCTTGAACGAGCTCATCTTGAGCCAAGCCTCGAGCCACTCGCAAGCGGTTCTGTTTGTTTACAGCCCTACGGCCCCTACCCACAGATCATAAGTGAACTTCGACTGACCTCAGGATGCATGCGGTATTGGGTCTTCAACATCGACACTTGATAGCCGGCTCTCTGGAATCTCTTGAACAGGCTCGTTCCATACCTATAATGCCAATGTTACAAATAGCACAAAATCAACAGCATGAAATGTATTGAGCTACGGAGTTGAAACTGAGCCATCGTCACCCACATGATATTCTTACCCAAATTTCTCAGCAATGGGAGAAATTACAGTTGCTGGAAGTTGAACCGGATCACCAACCTACAGGAAGGACATAAATACAGAAGTACAGAACTAGAGAGGAAGTCGAAAAGGACACCACTCTAGTCTAGGCAAATAAACAGGAAGTGACGTCAGAAATCAAAATCTTGGTAACATATGACCTAGTTCATAATGGTAGTCATATCCAAAAAACCAAAATATTTTACCAATTATAAGTTGTGTATATACAAAAATCGTGCTTTTACAAACATCATCAATTGATTAAAGTGTTTTTAACAATTCTAAGTTGTGTTTATACAAAATCATGCTTTTACAAACATCATCACTTGATTAAAGTGACAGTATACTGATCTTCCATTCCCGTCTTTGATGCAGTTAAAAGTGCCTAATACCAAAGTTTCAAGGTTCAAAGTAGGTTGTTACTTGTTAGTCTATATCAATGTGAACCATAGAGTTTCCTTTTGTAAGTTGCAATTCCAATAGCTGACAGCATCTAATTACATCAACAAACCAATCCACGAAGACGTTCACTTTGTTTGATTGTCAGTTTTCAGATGTATTTTTTGAATAATTTTTTTATAGGTTTGCATATTTTTTCGTCTTTAGTTGAATTTTTTAACATTTTAATAAACTCTTTTACTTTTTGAATAGAGGTACACTATATACATCCAAAAAGTAAAAAACTAAATAAATAACTTGATAAAAAAATCACTAAAGACAAAAAAACACAGATGACGAAACAGTCAAAAAATTTAGAGAAAATATTTCTGAGAGGAAACCAAGTAAATGTGTTCTAGTTCTCTACTACTTTTTCAACTAAATCGTAACATTGGAGCACAAAACCCATGCAAAAAGGGAAAAATAGTCAGCAAGTAAATTCACTTGAGCATATTTCAGAAACTAACAATTAACACTCATCTCTTTAACATTTAACCTGCATAGGTTACAGATCTGACCATTTTCATATACAAGGACACTACGGTTTATTCCATGTGGAGGACAAGATGGTTGTCAGTTCTAGTTGGTTGATTCAGAGAGCTAATTAAGGCACTTGGGCCTCAATTTTAGGCTCGTTTAATAAAGGAGCCGAGCCAGACCCTAGCAATATTCGGCTCGGTTAGGCTAGCAAACTTGGAGGTAAAATGTAATTAATAATTCTTGGGATCTATTGATTAATATTAAAATTTGAAGGGGTGCGTATAGTAATATTTCTATTTTTAAACATTTACACGATCAGTTCACCTACACACGATCAGCTAGAGTGTATCCCACATTGAACTCCACTCCTCATCATAGCCTCCTTCACACCACTTCTTTTTTGTCCCCACACCGCGCCTCTTCGTCGCTATGACCTCTTCTTCGTCACTGTTGTCACACTGCCTCCATCTCTTCTTTTCCGTCATCTCTTCTTCAACCAGTTAGGGTTTACCCCAAATTGAACTGTTTTGCTTACTGGACAATGCATTTTCATGTGATCTTTTGTGGTGTGGTTTTGTTGGAGCAAAGAATGGTGGCAGGTTTCTTTTGGTCATGTTCTTTGTGGATTTTTTTTTGGTTTTCTTTCTTTAATTTCAGGTAGTCAGGCTCTTGGTCTTATTTTCTCCATATCTTAGGTAATATTGATCTGCTTCATGAATGGTATTGACGAACTGAATTTGAGCCTAAATTTGGCTCAGTTCGGCTTGTTTGAGTTTAAAGAGCTGAGCCCAAGCTTCAAAAATTTTATACCAGCCGCAATCGAGCTCAATTGTCACCGAACTCAAGCCAGACCAATACCTTACCGAATTGATCGCGAACCTAACAGGGGTCCGACTTGTTTGCACCCCTTAGTGAAGTGCACTCATTTAGACCCCCTAAGTAAATGCAAGACATGATTTTCATTAGAACTAACCCTAAATAAGTACGATATTTACCAGAAACAGTTGCTTGCATCCATTGGCCAATGGAACGAGGGTAGCTGGTTCCACCTGTTAATAATCGAATGCCCAACGTTATAGCATATAATATGGTAATTAAACTCAGCATATTACGCTTAGTAACCAAATGGTATACAGGATGCAGGAGGCATCATAACATCAATAAAATGTAATAGCAGAAAAAAACATCAGATGGCGTAGAGGAACATACAGCTTGGGCAGCTTCATCTATTATAACAACATCAAAACCACGGTTTAATTTACTGAAAAGAACTGAACCGCTAAAACTGAGAGTGGAGAAAACCTGCCATTATAGAGGGGATTACAAGACAGTTAAGAAATTTGATTCAAAGTTCAGCATATCATCGATATTACGTACAATCGCTGCTTCATCCAGAATAGAAGCACGAATACTATCTCTCTCCCTTCCTGACCCTCCTTGTTTGTGCTTATCGCTGGTCTGAAAATCTACGCCGGCAAGTTTTTGCTCCACCTAAAAATGCCAATCAAATCTCTCAAGTATTTTATTCTCAATCGAATGAAAATTAACGGAAAAGGAAAAGGTTATGAGCTAATCCCATCAATTGAATGAGTCTGATTAATGGGGGCATACAAGGTAATCCATGGAGACTGTCTGGACAGAATGATGCGGTTTGAGACCAATACGCACGATTTTAGGGTTGTATGCACGGTTATTTTCGTCACGTATACCTGAGAATATCAGAAAAACAGTGATGAGTACCCATACTGGAATTGTTTAATTCTCTGGTGCAGCAATGCTGCACATCCAAACAAATGCAACTCTGATCACACAATGTGTCAAGTTTCCCTTAACAGAAAGAGTTTTACTCCATCCGTCCTTTCTTGTTTAGTCCATTTAGGACTTTCGAGGTGACATGCATGTCCCCTTAACAAGTCAGATTTTGATATCTTATGAATGTTAGTTTTAGAAATCTAAACACTTACTTTTGGCTTTTTAAAGGATTAATATTTTGGACACAAAAATGGAATAGGGAAAAAAATAAAGGATGGAGTAAGTATTCATTACGAATATTACATTATTTAACGGTTTTGCTGACCTCCGCCCACTAGGAGGCGGAGGATAATATGTTAATAATTCCAAACAAGTTCGGATATCAATGCATATCTCATGGATATTAATACTCTTTCACAAGTATAAATACACGTTTCTCGGATATCAATGCACTTTTGACCTATTATCCTACACCCTTTGCGCGGAGGTAAGAATAATCCATTATTTAAATTTTAAACAGAAAAATATTTAACAAACTTAGGTTGCGTTATCCAAAAAAAACACTGCAACATCTCACCAACATGGAGACTAAGAGCATCCACACCAACCTCAACAAATTTAAGTCAAATTATAGCACAAGAAGTCACCTTTATTATTTTGCCTAGTCACTTTTTTACTACCCAATGCATCAGGCTCTTTAGTTTAAATGTAATTCATTACTTTATTATGTGGTGCAAGAAAAATACGAACTGCTTGAGAATCAAGTGGCGTGAGGACCCTATTTGGAGCAAAGAAGCAAAGACAGTCGGGGAAAAAATATTAAAATATAGGTTAGCCGATGAATTGTGGCTCCCTACCAAAGGCGAGGAACTGTAGCAGTTTTGTATTTGACCGAACAAAAGCGAGACTGATGTACTACATTTTCGTCCCTTGGCTCGTTACAATGGCATCAGAAGGGAAGAAGTGAGTGTGATGCTGATGCTCTAAGGGGGACCACAAACACTTGTTTATAAAACTAGCGATTGTTCGGCCCCAAAAGAAAAATCTGGCAAAAGCAAGTTATTTTTTAGCACCACTACAGTTCCAACAAGGTAAAATAGAAGAACCTTGAATACCTGTACTTGGTGATTTATTTCTAAACTCCTCAACCTTAAACGAGCCATGCAAATATATTGATGTCAGGGTCAAAATTGTTAATACAATCTGATATTTGCATAAGATGAATTTTTCCCTTGCGGTAGTGAATACAACCAATGAGCAGCATGGCTTATCTAACCAAACCTTGTAGTGATCGTTATGAAGGCCCAATTATTACACAAGAGGCTAATATCCAGACCCTAATGGTTCACAAGAATACTATGTATATTCGTGTATTGCTATACCTTTGTAGTCTCTACCTCTTTGGAACCCAATAATAAATATCCAGCCTTCATTCTGACACTAGGGGAATACACATTCCTCAAGAAGCTCCATCATACTGGTCAGAAAAATTTCAATGAAACTTAATTTTATAATTACCCCACATGATGAAATGACAAAATAGATTTATGGTTTCTCCACCAAACTGCATTGACTCTTTGAAATTAGTGCTTGCTTTTGAGAAATGTCAACGTATTCCAAATCCAACTCCGAAACGGCAATTGAACCTCAAGGCACTTGATGGCAGCATATATCTCTCACTCCATCCATCTTAAAGATATGGTTGCTTTTGGAAGTTTTTGACTGACAAAAAACATTTACACACGAGGCAATCCCTAATCTACTCAAGGATCAACTAAATTTATCCACACATTACTTTATAGCCACAAAGCTTCAATTTCCAGCGGTAATACAATGTTAGACATTTCCATCAGAGAGAGAGAGAGAGAGTCACAAAGAAACAATATGGAAAAAACCAAACTGCATTGAGCCACATGGCACTCAAGAATAAAAGCAAATTAAATCGCAGAAAGCAGGATGATACGAATTAGACAGAATTTGTACCAGTGTTTAGAAGGCGCAACACAATCTCATCAAGAGCAGAGTTTGATGGAGCACATACCAGAACGCGGACACGATACTTGCGACTGGAATTAACCACTTCTGGTTTCTACACAACAGTCTGAAGTTATATTATGTTGGTAATCAGCATTAACATTACAGGAAGGCAAACTGAAACATACCAGCTCATTGCCGGAGGTCGGGAAAAACCCGTCATCACCATTTTCGGGCATCTTTGCATCTCTGGGATTAATACCACTTAACCATGGAGACGCTTTCTCCCAGTGGTTGTATCTGCCAAAACACCCCAATCAAAGTGTGAAAGTGTTAAAAGTTGCAAACTACAACTTAAGAACCTTGAAGTTGTCAAAGGGGCTCATCAAACATTTAATTTCGAATTGATGTCATATATCCACAACAAGAACCGGACACGAATGTAGTAGTTTTATGAATAGAGGATTTAGCACATATTGTTAACTAAACCAGATTGGACTAAAAGTCCAAATTTGGTCAATCAAAATGGAAACAGAAAATTGAACCATAGAATTTATGGAAGTTTATGGCAGTGGTTTTATAATGAATATGATGACAGCTGACATTTGCCAAAGAATATGCCGTGCACACATAGTTTGTGTCCCTAGTTTAACCACAGGTCTTGGGTTTTGGCAAACCTGCCAATGGTGGATCGTTGGGTTGCAACTTGAGATGGGGACTTCTCATCCTCACCCTACACCGCCGAAGAGGAACCCTGCCCCAAACCAAAATCCAACTAATATTTGGGAATTCTGCCCTGCCCCACTCGATTATAATATATACCAAAAAATTAACTCACCATAGGAATTAATCATGGGTGACCAATGTGTTACTCAGATTTTGTGGAACAGATCTTAGTGACCATATAAATGAAAAAACAAAAGTAAGCAACTAATTGAGCAGTAGAAGGAAGCCCAAACTGCTACATAAATATCTGCAAATCAGATGGATATATTACTGAGACTTCATAGATCAGTTATTCTTTTCATTTATTCAATTTTTCCCTTTAAGAGTGCAGATTTAAGGATCAGATCTTAGTGACAGATAAACAGGAAAAATCAAAAGTAAGAAAGAAGCAAGCCCAACTCGTAGATCTGTATATATGCATAGATGAATATCTGGATGAAAGTTAGAAGAAGAAGATTTTCCATACTATTTGAGGCAAAGTCTTCAAAACTCATGAAAATAAGAACAGAAACGAAGCGTAGAGCTTGTACGGTCATGCGTTGCTAGAACAAGGCAAATCGATTACTTGCAAGCCAAGTCTTCTCACTCAGGCATCCGGTTGATAAAAAGAAGAAGACAGTGTCCATTTTTTTTTTCCTGATAATAACTGTAAGTGGCTCTTTATTTAGTGGATTGGAGTTACTCTTTGTACGGATAACTATCCAACATTTTTCTATCTAACGGTTGTTTGAGTTGATTTACAAAAGAGAGAATAGTGAGAGAAGCGACAAAGTCATGTTATTTACAAACCTACATCTTTTTCCTTCTAATATGAAGAGAAATTGGCAGATGTCATCGAAGACAATACTATTTAAGAAGAAGAAGGGCAGTCTTCTCACTCGGGGATCTGATAGCCAATATTCTTGTCCCTAGATGGATTTGAATACTTTTAAGCCTCAAGCTCTACAAATGGTGTGTCATACTTATTCAAACAATGTCATTGTCTTAAATAAGGATTAGTAGTGTTTACAATTTGACCTGGGGAGTATCAAGTATGTCAACTAGGGGACTTATGTACAAAAGTTTCATTCAATCACGTCTGCTAGTTTCTCTTCATATTAGAAGGAAAAGATGAAGGTTTGTAAATAACACGACTATGTCCCTTCTCCCACTATTCTCTCTTTTGTTATCAGGAAAACAATGGACACCTTGTCTCTTTTTTTCCAGATTTGTACTGCTATGTATACTATTGTAAATTAAAGAGGCGTCAAGGGGATGCTACTCTAGTGCATGGCAGATCAAACAATACCTACAAAAGCAATGGCCAATAAACATAAAGGCCCCTCAATACTACTATCGCAAGAAATCTAAAAAATCCACAAATGAATCTATGTACCTTTCCCGACTCTCAACAGAGCAGAAAAGAATAAAAGTGACTCCCAAGCCTAAGAATGTACTCCTGCCAGGAAATTTCTTTTCTTCTGCTCCGTCTGAATCATCCAGATAAGACAAAGAGTGGCAAGCATCCACGCCTTCCTACTCCCAGCATGGCCCACCTCCAGCTTCCTAGTGCCCCCGCCACGTTACCACAAGCATCCCCGAACATGGAAAAAAATCAAGTTCACAACTTTTCTAAAGACGAGCAACGGAAGAAAGATGAGAAACAGACTCTCCATCATTTTTTAGCATGAACACCAGTTCACACGAAATCTTTCCATGAGCAGGTGTCCTCACGGGAAAAACAAAGTAACTTTTGTAAGCGACCCTATTGACCAAATGCTCCTCCAAGCAAACTCGCCCCTGCAACTCCTCTCAAAACCTCAATAAAAGAGGAGACATGTACCATTCCCTCCCTGTTCCAAAAGTAGATTTCTATCTTACATCCTTGGTGTTCATTTTCACTTTCTGAACCAAAACTCCGCTCTCTCCCTCCAATCAAAACCATCAAGGTGATAAATAATCAAAATATTGAGATTTCTTTCGATCGATCCAAGACACAGTATATCATTCCTCTAATATACGTTCCAAAATGTTTGTGTAACAGACAGTAATAGGGCCACAAATCCGCCAAAAGCCTTTACCCCAACAGCATCAGGAGTGCACATAGATGCTAGGAGAAATGAGGTCAGGATTCAACTCCTCTTCCAAAGGTGGTCATCTAACTATTCTAATGACAGGTGCTTAAATGATCACTGACATTCATTAGACATCTATATACCTTATTTTCTAATCTAATCAGATTTGCTTATAAAACTTCGAACGAAAGCATTAACTCTACAGTTTCAAAAGAAAAGGCTTCAACCGACAAAAAGATTCCTTACAAGTACGAAGCTAAATCAATGTGGTGCAAGGTAGCTAGTTGTCCTTCGGCAGAAGGTTCCTAAAAAATGTTTTATGGAAAACACACAGACGTGATATGTCCACATACGAAAAGAAGTCGCTGCCCAAGAAATCTCCATCATGATAAGAGTGTAAAAGATGCAGAAGAAAAGTAATGAACAAGTAACCAATGACATACTTTTCCTGAATGGGAAATTCAGGTCCTTGTTTCGTTCCTCGTAATTTGCCCCTGCATCAAAAGAGAATAGCATTTTTATCCCTAAAAATAAAGTATCATTCTTCTGTTGCTTCTGTATCCTAATCAGATCTTTAGGAAACACTGATGACCAAAGAAGGAAGTGATAAACAATATTGACAGCAATCTGGGAAAGAAAACTCTTGGGATATACCTACTTTGAATTTACTCTTGCTGGAGTTGCATGTAAGATGGCACTTAGGAGCCCAAGAATAGTTTGTGTTTTTCCAGTTCCAGGGGGACCCTGAAAGGAGCATTCTGTCAGATTCTACACACCATATGGACGTCTAAAATCAGAATCTCTAATGATCAGGCTCTTTGAAAGCCAACTGGGGGGAAGGATTTCTAATAATTACTCAAGGTTGTATTAGCTTGCCTGTTAATTTTACCCACTCTCGTTTGTGGCCACAACAAATGAGCATTAAGTGCCAAAAGGTTTATATCAAGTCAGAGAGAAACTGAGGAACAAGCATTTGACATTTTAGGCTAGCTACAGAATATGGTAAAGAAAAGACTAAACAAACAGGATAAGGTTTCTGAACCAATAACCAACTTTACCCTATCAAATAAAGTTGATTTGCTAGTGCTACACTCGATGAACAACTAGTAGAAGGACAGGGACTCATGAAATACCAACAATATTGCCAGTATTGGGAAACGAGAGATGAAGATACAACACAATGAAGTAGAAACAAAATAATGAGGAGCACTTGAATCAGATCAAACCTGTATGAGAACAAGTCGTTTACGAGAAACACCTACCTGCATTACAGAAAATACCATTCTCTAATTTAACACAACGTGGAGGACAGAAACAAAATCATGTGATTTTATGGAGAACAGTTTGTTTTTTTAAAAGGGATACGAATGTCGCATAAAAACTGGTAGTGTACTTGTGTTACATGAATAAAGCAGTGGATTTGGCTGAAGTGGCATCAAACCAAGATTAAGTAGGAAAAAAACATAAATTGAGCAAGGACTCACACGTATGGCGTCCAGTTGTGATTTATTGTGATTGCTTTCAATGGACTCCATGAGGGGTCTGGGAATCTCCCAGGCCTGATCTTCAGAGGTATAATTCCTTTCAGAAGCTGCTAATATCAGATCTTTGAATGGGAGGGAGCTAATTGACCGCAGAGCAACATATTCTCGAACAATAGTTGATAAACTGCAAATCTGCCATCATACTTGCGTTAATACACACATACATGTATATTTATCTGGATAAGCACATTATGGTGCATTTATATATGCTGATCTTGCCACAAATGAAAAATCGTCTGAAATAACTATCATCAAGATAGAAGACATGAACATATTACTTGGACCAATTTGTATTTGGGAATTGTTATGCAGATCCATCCAGCTAACTAATTCACTTATTTAGTGATCGTCATAAGATAGCATGTCTACATGTCACTCATTATAAGGATGAAGACCACAATGATAAGGATGAGGAGCACAATAACGACAACGTAGCGATGGAAATGACGAGGATATTGCAAGAAACCTCCAATACGAAAACAGAAAAAGCATATTGTGTCTGCATCTCAGTAAATGACATAATTCCAAGAGCTGATATTCCCACCCAACGCAGTTACACAAAGATACTCCTTATGTCCCTTTTTAAGTGTCAACTACCGCTGTGCATGCCATTTTCAATGCCTTATATCTCTGGATGTACATTATGTTTTATGTTTTAAAATCATTGTCTTAAAACAAATAATGAGATCTATCAAACAAGATCCACATTGCATATTTTTAACAAGATATAGGCAATTGAAAATGGCACATAGAACCGTAGTGGACACTTAAAAAGGGACGGAGGGAGTAATATGAAACCTACTGGTCCTACCGAAAGAAAGACCGTTGGTATCTTCCAGAAAGTTTTGCCATTGTGGTCATCCTAAAAAGGATGCTTCTTGGAAACTTAAATGCACATTTTTTTATATTTTTTTTGATAAGTAAACTTAAATGCACATTTACGAGTGCTGAATTTTGAAAGTGTTGGCATGGGTGGTAGAGATAGCCGCTTATGAGTCATCTAATCTTTTCAAGGGTAAAATTAAAAGAGGTTTCTCAGTTGCCGCATAAAAGTTGAGAAATGCAGATAGGGACACAGAGACTGACAAGGTACTCCAAAAATATTGGGACATGATACGTCTACGACGCGTCAATAAGTAAACACACTTGCATGTATGTAAGTACTCCCTCCGTCCCAAAAAGGATGACAATTTTTGAAACTCGTGTCATTTTTCATCCCTTATATCCTATGTAGCACCGACACTCCACCAGGGGTGACATACCGGTGTCGGACACCGACACGCACCGGACACGCTGCCGACACGTGTCGGACACTTCTCCATAAGTGTCCTGTTATTTTGGGCAATATTTGGAGTCCGACACTTGACAGACACTTTTGGGACACTTCGGGGACACTTTCCATACACTTTTGGGACACTTTTTGTTGCAAGGTATAGATAATAGATGTAATGACTTGGAAAACAATGTACTGCAAAGGTGAAAACAAGGCTATCTGGATATAATATTATTAACTTTTATCTTATTTGAATTTTTTTATTCCTGATATATATATATATATATATATATATATATAGACGTGTCCCCAAACGTGTCGTGTCCCCCATTTTCTGAAAATTTACGTGTCGGGGTGTCGTGTCGTGTCCGTGTCCCGTGTCCGTGTCCGTGCTACATAGCTTATATCTTTCAATCTATAATGTTTTTCATGAGTTTGAAAACTTTGTATAATACAACTAATCAAGAATTATCAAACAAGATCCATATTGAAAGATATAAAGAATTGAAATTGGCACGGATATCAAAAATTGACATCCAATTTGGGACGGAGGGAGTAACAAATAGTTGTTTTGACCGGTTACAATACATTCACATTTCATCATACCAAATTTATAGGAACTTATATTCAAGTTCATCATACCAAATTGATAAGAGCTTATATTCAAGTTCTACATACCAGAAAAGAAGTACAAACAAAAATACCTACTATCTGAACTATCTGAACTATCTTTTTCTTTTCATTAGCAAATTGGAAGCTTCAGGATTAGATCCTAAAATTATTAAATCTAAAAGAGAAGGGACCAATAGGTGCATCGCTTACATGTTATCATGGATCACAACCTTTTTTTTGCCCCTAAACTTGTGATGTATACCATGGTGTCCAAGTGGACACGGTCCCGTGAGTGTCATAATGAAAAGTTCCCGATGACTGCGAATGCCAACACGCAGGCCACTTTCTTACAAATGTTGTACTTCTGAGTAGAGAAGTCTAAAACCCTACAATATGGACTCAAAATCTAATCCTTTTGACTTTGCCTTTGACTGTTTTTGGCCATGCTATATCTTATTTCCCCTTCATTGCTTTCGTTGGTCTTGTTGACCTTGTTGTTTCACTTCCTCTCTATCTTTTACTTTATATATTCTCATTGATAAGTCTTTGTATTGGAAGATAAGCCTTACTTGTAATCTGTACCTTTTGTTATTTTAATGACGCTCCCAGCTCCCAGAAAAAGAAAATCTTTCCTTTTTCAATGTAGTGAATTGTAGATGATGTAATCATAATTTGTTTAACTTTCACAAGGGTTAAGAACCTACTTCCCTCTCCTCTTTTGGTTCTCTTATCATTCTTCTTCTCTGCAATTTTTACCCCAGTACAATTCTTGAGGGGTGATTCATTTCCCCAAAACTGAACATTTAAGCACAAAACATTCTCCACAGAACTCTAATTGAGCCAACTATTTCCCCTACCTATTGGCCTTCAATTTAATTATTCAACGATCATAACCTTACATTACTCACCACTTAGCCTCGAAATGAATATCCAGCATGCTGCCACTTCTGAATTTGATTAATTCTAGTATTTCCCCTTCTACAAGCAATAGAATTGTTTCATTGCCTCTACCTTCTAAACCATAATCCTGAATATATACTTGCCCCACACCCACATCATACTGTCTCGGGAGATATGTAGCTCAGAATCCCACCATCAGCATGGACAATTGCAACAAAACGAAATTTATTCCCCACTTAGAGGGGTTTAAATCAAGTGTTTCAGAGAGAACTAAAAACTCAAATAAAACATCTAGAGCTCATTAAAAAACGCGCGCGCGTGAGAGAGAGAGAGAGAGAGAGAGAGAGAAATTATCAAGGACGCAGGACGCCCAGAGATATTGTTGAATGTTGGTGGCTGTTTCCCCTCCCTCTAAAAAGTGATGATTGTAGCCACACTGACATCGTTGATGATGCTAAGATCCTTCATAACACTTTTTGCAGACAAAAGAAAAAGAATTCCCCTCCCCCTGGGGAAGAAGCTAACAAAAGAAAAAGGAATACACAGACAACACATAGTTCTGTATAACAGATGTCTCTATAATACAACCATACCTTCAGAATGTTTAAGGATTTGCTTTTGCTTTCTTCAGAAACAAGAGAACGCATATTCAACAACCTTGGACAAGGTTCAACGTCATCCGCATTTAGCTGTTTTACCTCGCCTCTTAATTGCAGTCTAACTGTAACTTGACCTAAAATATCATGACGATTCTCAACCAGCCCAAACACATACTTAGTTGGGAGCTTAGTAGTACCATCTCCAAACTGCACAATGACACCATTGGTAAACGTTAAAGGAGGGATTTAACATGGTGATATATTCAAAGAGGCGAGGAAAACTTCTAGCAAGTAAATGTCATGCAAACAATTTTTAACCAAATAATTGAGAGTTTTAAGTCGTCAGTTGCCAATGTATCTAGAAAAAATTAATAACCAGTCAAAAAAATAGAAGTACTAAAAGACCATTTAACGCCAATAAAACTAACCAGAGTTGTGAGTACAACTATTTCAAACAGAACAAAAAACACAGTTTGAACCAGATCAACTGACTACCTGCTTTTCTGAAAGCAGTAACAGATCATTCAGTTTTACTGACTCAACATCTTCAAGTATAACTGTAAGCAAGTGAAACCCATCTGCCTCACTACATTTGATTGGCACCACAAACTTCCATTCTGCTTCTGCAATGCCCAAGAAAACATTTCAGAGAGATAAAGACAGAGAGGTCGCTTTCTCTATCACATTTCAGACCTCTAAGTACACAAAGAAGACATCAAATATGATATTTGAAGCTACTGGATAACGTCACAATCGCAAATAACTTCCCCTTGATAAGCATACAATGTATTATGAAGACTCTTGTCTACACAACAAATATTTCAATCCTTGGTAATTGTCAAAAAAAACAACATACATTTCAATCCTAAGAGGAAAATATAATATATACTTGACATGAGCAAACTATGACGTGAAAACCAACACATCATGGAGTTATGTACTTATGTCAGCAAGAAGTTGTGATCCATCAACCCAAACAAGCCACCGCCCGACAAATAGAGCTTGTCCCTTGCATTAGAAGAAGCATTTCCCCTCTATTCGATGAACAATGTTGTGTTTTGGATCCTGAATTTTTCAACTTTATAATTTTGTAAATATTCTTTTTTATTGGAAACTAAAGAAATAACGTGGTGAGGTGATGACAGCCCTAGTGGTTAGGTCCTAGTAAGGGCCTGTAATAGGTCCTGGGTTCAAACCCAGGCATCCATATCCCTTCGTCCCTTAGGTATTTGCTATAACGACCTTTCTCAGTCCACTGAAAAGAACAAAACAAATATTTTCCAACTATTGTTCTCCCATTCATTTTCCCAATCCAACCAAAAGGAGGAAGACAACCTCTCTTTTTCCTCCATAAATCCAAGATCCAAGCAGACCATGAGGAAGAACTCCACCAACTTGAAACCAAATAAATGATGAAAAGGACAATCATAGAAGGATCATGCGTGGTTTGCAACTTGATTGAAACGGACTAATGGTAAGTTGATTGAAATGACGTAACATTTATACTTGCGAGCCTAAATCTATTATCGTACTTTCAAATGTAGTGACATTGATCTCTTGCTCGGCGCTTTTTTTTCCCACCATTTAGAAGGAATATCCATATAATTTCAATTTCACTGCATTTGAAGACATTTTGTTGTGGTAAAACACCATATGCATGTGGTTACCATTTTGATGAGAATCTTTTATCGCAATGTTTGCATAACATTATTGTATTTTGTGCATGTGTGTCTTTCATTTTACAAAGTAGATGATCCGTCATGTGTGTCTTTCATTAACGGTTTTCTCATCTTCCAGTCAATTTTGAAGGAGAATGTATAGGATTGGAGCACCTACACCTTACAATCTTAGACAGAAGAACTAACTACGACACCGCACAGACATCCACAAACATAACGACTATGCATGGAACTAGGAAAGCATAATTGTATTAATCTTTTGCACTCCACAGGTTTTCCCTTCATGCGGGAGAATTCTTCGTCCAATTTCAGTTCCACAGCATTTCGAAAATGTCTCTGAGTTGTGGCTAAGAACATCATAAAGGTGTTACTCCAATTCACATTCCCGTGCCCATTCCCAGTCTGGTCACCGCCATGCCACGCACATATCAATGCATATACAAAAACATAAGCTTTGGCATACGTAACTGTGCAAGCACCGACATTTCTAAGTCAAATTTCACATACATAAAGAGCAAGGAAACGAACTGCTCCACGGAACAATTCCAATACCGTAATAAAGGAAAACATAAAACGGGGAAGAGAAAGTTACTTTCTTCGTCGTCTTTTCCTTCGAGGATCTGAGCTTTAACTTCTTCAAATAAGAGCGGTTCGAACGTCGCAAGATACTCATCGACATCCTTGTACGTATCCTTGACGTGCTTCAGTCCCAAATCACTTACATCCCCAATGTTCTTGCGATTTTTCTTCTTCAAAATACATGGGCACAAATCGTTTCGTCAAATTTCAAAAACGAAACCCTATGAATACAAAAACAAAAGAAAACAGGTATACATGTAGAGAGAGAGAGAGGGGGGGGAGGGGATGGGAATAGTTACACCGGATTGTTTGAGGAGGCGAAGATAGTCCCAACTGAGAACTATTTTGTAGAAGCGAAGGATAGATGCTTCTTCTTCGAGCTTGTTCTTGTCTACGGCCATCTCCAACTCCTCCTGCCAATGTCACAGGGGATCAGGGTTTTAGTCACCTCCTCCTTCGCTTGCACGCACAGAGAGAGCGAGAGCGCGCGCAGGGTTTTTATCGTGTTTTGTGTTTTGCTCTACGGGTCTTTGAGTCCTAGGATGGCAATGGGGCGGGGCAGAGTCGGATTTAACGTTCCCAAATCCGCTCCATTCAATATTGGATCGGAGTCAGAGCAAGAGAAATTGGAGCGATGTCGGAGTCGGAGAATAATCAGGTCCCAATCTACCGTAATAATTTGATTAGTTTTGTTCTTTATAGAGTGTTTTGATAGGAAAACGAGATATTGTTGATTGATGAAAGTGAATACAAATAGAAATAGTAGAAATAAAGAAAACATAAACTAGTGTTTTATTAATTGGTATATTGCTCTTATTATATTAAAATAATGAAATTTATTTGAACATATACACACAAAAATATAAATACCTATAATCGGAGTCAGATCGGATTAAAACGGGACGGAGAAATCAAATATCATTCCCGCCTCATTTGCTTATCGGATCGGGACGGAAGGATGGGAGGCGAAGACGAGTCTGAGGTAATTGCCTTTCCATCACATTGATGTGGAGATCACGAGATAAAGTCCACACCAAAAGTGTAGTGAAAAAGGCCTCCGGGGCTACACACCGGTGGTCGGATCCCCTCAATTTGCCTTCGAATCAGTTCGGTCCATTTACTGCATCCGAGTCAAAGGGTTGTCTAAAAGTGTTTTGAACGACTCAGATTAAATGGATTTTGGATGGCTCGAATGTAGTAAATGGACCAAACTGGTCCGATGGCAAATTGACCGGATCCAATCCCGTAGGTAGGTCCAACTTATTTTTTCTTACCCAGTTGACCGAATCTAGCCGTGGATCTCTCCATACCAATCTTCACCGTTGGAAAAAAACCCAAAATACTCAATTCGGTATCAGCCGTAGGATCTAGGGCGACATACACAAAACTCATCCATTACATATACATATCCTTCTCTCTCCTCTTCCTAACCCCCTTTCTGCTTCCGCCACAAAGAGGAAGGAGAGAGAGAGAGAGAGGGAGAGGGAAACCCAGCCGAGCTCGACGATGGTGCAACGGCTGACTTATCGCAAGCGGCATAGCTATGCCACCAAATCTAACCAGCACCGGATCGTCAAAACCCCCGGTACTACTTCTTCCATTTCTTCGACCTCTACACCGAAAAGCATATACATACACATACATGTATGAATGTATATATTTATGTACCCTATTTTGGGTGCGTACGTAAACTCATAACATTTTCGATTTATTTTACGAACTTTTTTTTAAAGAAATTTCAAAATTGATGTTGTTACTTTCTACCCAAAATGTTAGGGGGTGTAAATTGTAGCATTTCCCATATCCATATAAATGTGTGTGTGTGAATGGTCTAAAAGTCGCTAGCGCAAATCGGGCAGTCGGCCACCTTCGAGTGATTAATCGGTGCATATTGATTAGTAATCGACCATCAATTGTTAGTCTGACCTAATCAGAGAGGCCCTGCCAGCAATTAATCACCGATTAATTTCTTGTTTTAGAACACTGGTGTGTGTGCGCGCCCCTTTCACTCATATTGTTTGTCCAAAGTCGTTTTGTTAATCTGAATAAAGTACATCCCTGTGTAGTGGAGATGCTAGGGGATAATAACATAACATCAACCGTTCAAAGACATGACATTTTATCACAGACAATATTATGCTAGGGCATTTTTTTTTTTAATTTTTTTTTTCGGTGTCTCCATCATAACATTAACCACTCGAAGACATAACATTAACCATTCAATGCGATTCGATTTGGGGACATCATAAGAGGGGGGGACAAATTAGTTTTTTTTTCCGTATAATTTATTTTTGAACTATTTTACGCCAATTAAGAAAAGTGCTTATGTTTTGGATCCAAAGGGTGTGTATTGTTCTTTTTAAATCTGTGTGTATATATGGATAGTGTTGGAGCATCTGATGACCAAAGTTGTATGAAAGTTATGAGTCAGGTTCATCTGGACAGATATTAATTTTGAACAAAGAGTTTTATGTTGTCATAACACACACACATAAGGCTGGTTTTGGCTTGCGAAACTTAGAGTTAGAAAATACGTATTCTGTTTGGAGCCTTGTAATGATCCGGGCGTAGGGACCAATTTTTTTTGTACCCGTACGTTTTGTAAAATGTTAAAGGATATCAAGCCACTGCAATCAAATAGTGATTTTTAAACCCGTGGTAAATGGTAATAAAACTCCAAAACTCTATGTCAAAATTTCTATGTAAGCTATGAAATCTACATTTGAGCTATTATAATGATATTGGATTATCCACAGCTATATAAAGAATAAACAGGACTTTAGGCCTTTGTATAGGTAACAAAGGATTTGGGTTGGTTCTCATATCACGGATTCTTGTGTTCTTTGGGATTGTAGGTGGGAAGCTTGTGTATCAGAGTACCAAGAAGAGGGCAAGTGGTCCCAAGTGCCCTGTCACAGGGAAGAGAATACAAGGGGTAAGCTTATTTTGAATCTGCTAAATCGTTAGCCCTACATTCCCATTTACCCGTGTCATTAGTTTCCATGACAATGAAAATTCTGAAATATAGAACCATTTCCTGTCATTTTGGATTGTTGCTTCCCTTTCCGTATGAAGCGATGGATGATGGCTATGTCCCAGGCCGGTGTTTGTTGAGTTAAGACGTATCACAATTGGCATATATGACTTGGTACTGCGGCTGAAAGAACGTTATGTGGTCTCCAGACCCATGAAGCTACTAGTGCAAAGTCTTGATGAAGTAACTCAAATATAACACAGAGGTTGCACCTCATATTTTGGCCACAACATAAGGAGGTCTTGAACTAAATGGGTATTGGCGTCCATTTATTTCCAATTTTCCATCATTGAGTGAACTAAATGGGTTGTCTCAAAATTTGTTCCACTCACATTTTGCCTGTTTTTCCAAGACAAGTGGTAGCCTTACTAATACCTGTACCTTGTTAGGGATTTAATACCTTATATTTGCTTCTGATGGGCTTAGGTGTAACTTCAAGAATGGTGTGCATTAGTTTCTAACTCTTGTTAGCATTGTATCATGGTTCGCTGATGTATAAGCAGCAGTGCATGCCTTAAGGGTTAAAAATATGAGGTTGGAAGTTCGACAAACTAGATCCACATTTTTGCGTCCTGTTCTCTCGTTAAACTGTTTACAATGGTAGTAGAACTAGAATTTGAAGTGATATATTTTTTTTGGTCACGCGAAAATAAAAGAATTTGAAGTGATTGTCATTCCTTTTCCCCATCCCAAGGCAGGATAAGGGACGGCATGGTGTTTAAATGGAATCTGTTATATGTCCTTATATTAGGTAGTATTTCAATTATTATGGACTTCATACCATCTAACTCACAATACCTTGTTGACTGTACCTCAGATTCCTCACTTGAGACCTGCCGAATATAAGAGATCTAGATTATCTAGAAACAGGAGGACAGTGAACCGTGCTTATGGTGGGGTGTTGTCTGGAGGTGCTGTGAGGGAAAGGTACGTTTCTTGCAACAATTCATCTTTGTTTTCTTCTCTTGTTCACATCTATATTTAGAAGGGTAAAATATGTACTTGCCCCGTAAACTATTTAAAACTTGTTTACTTTGTCCTTAAACTATCAATTGCACACACGTGCCCCTTAAACTAACCAAACTTTACTTACTAAGTCCAATTCCCACTTTCCATCCATGTTTTGGAAGGAACACGTAGAAGATGGATGGAAAATTGCTGACCTCACCTTACCCAACATTTTTGGTGCCCAAAAGAGGGTTAATTTAGACTTTTACTTCCAAACCCTAAAACAGGAACAAATTCGCACAGCAGCAGCAACAACGGAAACAAAAAAAGCAGCAAAATCACAACCTCTCCTAGTACTCTCAAGTTTACATAAAAATTGCCTTAAAAACCCTTAGATTTAAGGTTGTGTTCGTATATACACCAATAGCAGCCATGCCAATCCCTCGAATCGCAACGAACTGTAGCAATGCCCATCGACTTATTCATCAGAATCATCAGCGGAAGCAGTGTTGCTTCTGCTGCTTCCTTTCGAAGAAGAAATTTCAGGGAAGCTTAGGGTCGCGAACGAGAAGGTAGTGAGGATCCGATGAACTCGGCAGCGGCGGCGATGGTGGAGGGAAGCTAGGGAAGCCGGTGATGGTAGGAGGGTATCAGTTCAGATTCTTCCATTGTTGAAGGTAGGAGATGGAGAATCAGAGATGTTTGAGGTTGGATTTGATGTTTCACGTTTGTAGTTTAGAGAGAGGGAGGGACTGTGAGATAGAGAGGAGGAAGGAGGGACTGTCAGATTCTTCCATTGCACACATTTGATGTTTCACGTTTGTACCAATATACATATATTGGTACATTAAAAGACATTTATAGCCTTCAACTAAGTTTTTCATCCAAGTTTTGGATGGAAAGTGGAAATTGGACTTAGTAAGTAACGTTTGGTTAGTTTTAAGGGGCAAATGTGTGCAATTGATAGTTTAAGGATGAAAATAAACAAAAGTTAGATAGTTTTAAGGGGCAAGTACATATTTTACCCATATTTAGCAACATGTTTATGGTTTCAGGATCATTAGAGCCTTTCTAGTGGAAGAGCAAAAGATTGTGAAGAAGGTTTTGAAGATTCAGAAGGCCAAAGATAAGCAAGCCGGTAAAAGTTGAGCTTGGAAGAGTATATTGCATTTTAACGAGAGAATTTTGTATGCGGCCAGTGACTAGGATCAAAGAAATGTAATGTGAGAGATTTAAAATTTGCTTTTGTAGCTTATCAGGCTGTTTGAAACAGTTATTGTTAGTACTTTTTGTGAATTTTGGCCATTAGATCTTCTCTCTCTCTCTCTCTCTCTCTCTCTCTCTCATGTACACACACATGTGCCCAAAATATACATGGAAACTATGTTGTCTCGAGATCAAACTTTATCCTTTGTTAATCTATTGCTGAATGGTAGCACGAACTCAAATTTCAATCTAATAAGTGGCTTGATAAAACTCTAGCTGTAGTACAGGATTGCTACCAACTTTAATTAGCACTCACAGTTGTCTCTCTACGATGGGCTTGATAAAAGAATTTTTCGATGAGTATTTATATTCCACTCTATTCTAACCCTAATTTGCTCCACTCGTTCCGCTCCGCTCCCGCAACTGACCTCTTTCTAAAAGTTCTTGATATCTCTTCATATTAACATATGAGTCACAAAGTTCTAACAAAATGGGATCATTGGGATGCAGAATCAAACATAAACAAGCAACTAACTCGTAATCATAGTAAGTTTTTTACAAACATCCCAAAAAGGCTAGCGCATGGACCTAAATCACATAAATCGTATGCACGTGCGTGGAGCTCGAGCGCGAGCGTGAAAGTGTCTTTGAAATACATCCGAAACTACTAAAAATCGTGATAGCAAGAACTGAAAACGCGAGCGCAGTGCGATGATTGAAAGCGAAAGCGCGTGACATTTAGATGGAATATGTGAGTAAGGTATGTACAACACAACGCCCAAGCAAGTGTGTTGGTCAATGAATTAATAATCCTTATATGGCGAAGTCCTTAATTGGAACGATACAACGAGATTAATTTGATGACATTTTTTTTTATGTGCATCAATCGGAAAGTCATTTTTTTAAGGCGCTAAATAATATTGTAATGACGAGGGCGTTACAGATTTAGTATATCTTTTTCTTCAGACTCAAGCTATCGCACTTCTCGCATATACTTTGATCGTAGTTATGATCATACATTTGCACGTCCTTACCAAACACCACCAAAGAAAGATTGCAAAAACACAGTCATTGCAAATAATGGCATGCTAAATTGATGATTCCACACAGGGCTGACCCAGGCCGAAGGCCCAAGAGGCCTAGGCCTCGGGCATTCAAAAAATTTCAAATTTTAGGGGCACTCCAATATTATTTGTAAATTAGTATATATATTATTTGTTCATTTTATAACAAAAATGTTTTTGTTAGCTCAGTGGTAAGTTGATTTTAGTTCATGTGGAGTGTCCGAGTTTGAGTCTTTTGGGCATCTTTTTCTTTTGAAATATTTTTTCCCCAAAAATAATGCTATTGTAACTGTCAGGTTTCGAAACCAAAGTCTAGTAGTAAAATTCAAGCCAACCACTTTGACCGTTGATAACAAAGCAATTAACCTACATTATAAAGTCTAAATTAGTAATATAAAGAAACATTTCTATCATTATTTAATTCTAAAAATACGTAGGGCACCACCCACAATCTAGCCTTAGGCATTTAAATCTCTTGGGCCGGCCCTCATTCCACACATCACTCGAAACTATGATGAATTCTCTCTAGAAATCATCTCCTTGGCCCCTCTCTCTCTCTCTTGCTTGCTTTCTTTCTTTCTAACTCTCTCTCTCTCTCTCGCTTTCTCTCTCTCTCTACGCATACACACCTTTTCTTACAATCTAAGCCAAAATTGTCAAGATATATACTCGAAAACCCATCACACAAATCTGAACCTCCCCATAACCGGAAAATGACCTCTACGTGCATATCAAACTGCATTAACGACGCCCGAGCCCCCGTCAGAGCCACCTACGTCAACCTCTACAAGTGGCCGGAATCCGACGCAGAGTTTGTACGGACGGTGAGCAGCGGCGGCGGAGGAGATCGGCAGCCGCGCCTGCACCCGAGGGTGGTGGACAGCATCTCCTGCAGGCAGTTGTACCTCAGGAGCTACACGTTTTCGAGGAAAGAAACGGTTCCCGAGCGGACCAAGAAGTGCCTGGCTCGAGCCAGAGAGAGGGTGGCTCGAGCCGGGAGGAGGGGGAAGGGTCGGGTCCACGGGAAGAGGCGGGTGGCGGTGGCGGGGAGGAGAGCGAAGGACGTATGGTGCGCCGCCTTGTGCACCATTTTTCACAGGCTGCTAACCTGCACTGCTAGTGTAGATGTTGTGGAGCATAGTGACCAGTGAGTAATTTTTTTTTTTGGTTAAGTAAATATAGTGAGTTTCCACTGTCAACTTGAGTTATAGTGAGTTGTTTTCCCTTTAAATTTTATTTGGTTATCATGTTTTGCAATTAATGTAGTTTATATTTATGTTAACGAAATTGCATTAGTCGTGAAATTTTTGTTTTTTTGTTTTTTGTTATGTTTAGAATTAAGAACTGGGGACCGTTTGGTCAAATGGATTACATTTTCAATGGCTTATATCCCTCGACGTATATTGCTAAAAATATGCAATATAGATCGTATTTGATAGAGCTCAATTTTTCCTATAAGACAATGATTTAAAAAATATAAAACATAATATACGTTGAGAGAGATAAGTCGTTGAAAATACACGCAAAATCGTAATAGATAATTAAAAAGGGACGGAAGGAAGGAGTAACATCTTTTTTGAGACGGATGAAGTAATTAATTACTTCTGTCAAGTCTTTGCGAGTTGCAACAATGTGCAGTGGTGGAGAAAATGGGAATTGAAAATTTTCAGCGAGCAGCAGTTCTACCGCAATTAAAGGAGACTGGGACATAATCATTAACCGGGAAATGGGAAGATTATTCCCCACTATGTTTACTGTTATTTATTTTTTTTGAAATGGTCAATACCGTCATTTAAAGCCCGAAGGTGTTATAGAAATCATTAAAAGATTAGGAGAGAACCTAAAAAGCCAAGCCTATACTGCTCTTTAAAACTCAGGTGTTAAGAAGAGTGAAACTGGGGCCTTATAACCAGCACAGATGAGGCATGTCCAGGCGACGTGGGACACATTCCAACACCCCCGGACCATAACACATGGCAATCGGACAACGGTTCACCAAACAAAGGCCAAACCAAGGCTCTGATACCAAGTTGAAAAGCCCAGCCCATCTCACACTACTCCTTAAAATCCAGGTGTTAAGAAGAGGAAAACTGGGGCCTTATAACCAGTACAAATGAGGTATGTCTAGGCGATGTGAGACACATTCCAACACACCCTCCTGGACCACAACTCATGGCAACTAGACAACGTATGGTCTACCAAACAAAGGCCCAATCAAGCTCTGATACCAAGTTGAAAAGCTCAGCCCACACTACTCCTTAAAATCCAGGTGTTAAGAAGAGGAAAACTGAAGCCTTATAACCAGCACAAAAGCGATGTGGGACACATTTGAACTCTTATTTTCTTCTCTTTATTAGCATGAGTGAGGTTTTGTTGGGCTTTGTCCCTATCGATGCCGTGCACGCCGATACAAACGGTCAATTAAGTCACGGATTGAGATACTATTCTTATCATTAGCCTCCTATACATACCCTCTAAATTAACCTCTCTTTTACGGGCGCCAATCCGGACCGACACTTGTTGTTCGGTTAAATAAGCCGAGTGGTTTATTTTTTTGTCCTTATTCAAAAAAAAAAATCGCATTTGTTAGTTTTTCGTCAATTTTTTGGGAATTATTGCTTCGTCATGACGAGAGGAATCTAAAAAGTAAAAAATTACGATCGAAATCTAATTTTTTTGAATAAAGACAAAAATAAGCCAATAAGCCAATTTTTTCGTCTTTATTATTAAAAAAAATTGGATTTCGATCGTAATTTTTTACTTTTTAAATTCCTCTCGTCATGACGAAGCAATAATCTCAAAAAAAAATTGACGAAAAACTAACAAATGTGAAAAAAAATTTGAATAAGGACAAAAAAATAAGCCACTTAGCTTATTTAGCCAAACAATAAATTAAATCGTTGATCTCGTGTACGTATTTTGCAAATAATTAAGAACATCTCTGCCAAAATTAGCTTAATTAATCACACATCTGAAAGTGCTTGAACAACTACGATATTTTTCTAGTAATAAAAACGAATGACTAGCTTAAGTTGAGAGTGGCTAGTAATTACCCATGGATCTCATTAAGTTTATTATTTTGCATGGATATATATTATTCAATACCGAAAATACAACAAACATAATTAATAATAGTTCAGTATATCAATGTAGACTCGAGATAAGCCGTAAATGAGACATGGAATGAGTATACCCTCGTTGAATGTTGTTTTACTCTGGAGCTGTTATATAATGCGAAATACTTCCACGGTCAAACCTGTAACTTTGGTATACGTATCTCACCCGAGCTTTGGCTTATAAAAACATTTTCCAATTTTTTAGGTTAAGGTAGATAGCAAGTTGTGGGCCAATTGGAGTGTTAGAATAACCGAGGAGAATCATGTGTAGTCTGTTGGTTTGTAATTATTATACTTGTACGCTTAGAAGTTATGGGATTATGTTATTTATTCTACGCTTCCGCATACTTTTGTTATATGGTTTAAAATGACAATGATAATAGAAATTCCTAAACTATATTATGAGTAGGCCTTCAACGGCTTAAAACCCGCTTGGCTAGTCACGACTTCCAAGGTCGGTTTTGGGTCGTGACACCATTAGGGGTCTTACAAAGATGATTCCAACCACAAGTTATTCATAAAATATTTTTTTATGGGTTCTTGAAAAAAATTAGCTCAATTTGATATCGGTAAAGGCTATTTCAGAATTCGTAGGGTGCGGTTTGAATCATCTTTGTAGTGTTCGTAATGGGACCCGCAAAAATCAAAAAAATCATCAATTTCTTGCGAGTACCAAACAAGGCCTTATGTGGCATTTTCATGTTTCAAAGACCTCTTATTTCTTTGATTTGTGCGAGGCCCATTACTGGTCCCTTTTTTTTTTTTTTTTTGGGTGCAACCAAATAGATATTACGGGTTCTACAAAGATAATTCAAAACGCAAGTTATTCTTAAAATATTTTTTTTTGGTTCCTGGAAAAAAATTAGCTCAAACCGATATCTGTAAGGGCTATTTCATAATTCGTAAGGTGCCCTACGAATTCTGAAAAAGCCCTTACCGATATCGGGTTGAGCTATTTTTTTTTCAGGAACCCATAAAAAAACATTATAAGGACAACTTGGGTTTGAATTATCTTTGTAAGACCCATAATGGGCCCTGCAAAAATCAAAAAAATCATCAATTTTTTGCGAGTACCAAACAAGGCCTTATGTGGCATTTTCCGTTCAAATTCCTAATTTATGTTATCGATTGGACTAAGTAGGAAACATCCAACCTTATATCATTGCGGATTCTAGAATTATTTGCGTACATGACAGAGGTATGAATCTGGTTGATGTAAATTAATGGTCCTAATATCCTAGTTTTGCATAGTTCCTACCAGCGATGCTCTTGAATTTATAACATTTGATGTAAGACAAAATAAACATACAAAACGTAAGTAATTTTTTTTTTAAATCTTCTAATGTTTAGTTTAGGCATCCATAAGTTTTTAATTTTCTATTGCAATGAAACAGTTTGATTTCCTTCCCTTTTTCCCACATTGAAAAGATAATAGATTTGATATTCTTCCTTTCTGGGCAATAAATCATGTCTTTTTCTTTAGCTATTCTCTTTTTTCCCTTCTTTTCTTTATACATTTAAAATTCTTTTTCCTTCTATTTTAGATTTGATAAAGGGAGGTGAGTGCCACACAGATTTTCTTTAACTGATTTCCGAGAATTTTTGTAAAACTTAAAATAGGGCGAGATGTGTACTATACGTGCTTAGTATACATTTTAGATATAGTTTGAATTAGTAAATTATAATCTTCCATACTGTTCCACATACAAAATCTGAATATTGTAGACCAGTGCAGTAGATGGGTTTAGATGGGTTAAAAATGGGTTCAATATGGGCTGGAATTAAAAGAGACATGGAAGGAGATGCTGAAATCCCCGTACTGGTATGTCGTGATTTTCTCGAACTAATGACAGCGAAAACAAAAATTTACTCCCAACTCCCACGTAACAGCCAATTTCCTACGTGGATGGTGGGGCCTCCCTTTTTCCCCTCTCGTTCAAATTTACTTCCACACACATTTTCCAATTTCTGATCCAAAAGTTTTGTTTCTGACTTTCGACTACAGAAATTAGAGGATTGTGGCGAAGGTCCATAACAGACAAACAAAAAATATTAGGGTAAAAGTAAAAAAAAAAATTTACTTTTTCGATTCTCTCATCGAGACGAACTAATAGGGATAAAAAAATTTGTCGCAAAACAAACAAATACCAAAAAAATTTGAATAGAGACCCAAAAAAAAAGTCACTTGACTTTTTAATCCAAACCTAAGTGGTGGCTTCGGCGAACGCAACGAAGACTGAAACTGTACAATCGGTGCAATCATCGCCTTCCAGACAATTCTCTTATGCTGTCTTTGACTCCTCGTCGAAGTTACGTCACTGTTTGGAAATGGAAAAAAAAAGTAAAAACCTGATTTTTTAAAAGTATTTTTTGGCCTCTAATTGCTTCATTTTTTATTCAAAAAAATTGAGTTTTAATCATAAAATTTTACCTTTCTGGGGGGAGGGAAGAGAGGGGAAGGGAAAAAGGGGGAGGGAAAAAAGAAAAAAGAAAACGGGTCGGGTTTGGGTTTGGGTTGACCCATATTTGACCTAACCCGTTTCAACCCGTTTACTTTTTGACCCATATTCAACCCGTCCATATTTGACCCATGACCCGTTTCAACCCGCCCGTTTGCCACCTCTGTGCACAAACCAAATAAGTGTAACAGGCTGCTCAAGGAAAAGATGCATTGGAAAGACTTTTTCATTTTCTTTTACAAAAGAGAACATAGGACTTATGCAAGAGTTCAGGAGATAGCTATTACAGAAACTAGAAAGATCATAATCTTTCGTAGATGAACTTACAAACTGGGTTTTTCAGTTATGATCTTCTCAGTTTTTCGTGGAACCTGTACCATTGCATCCAATCTGAAGTAGCTTAGCGTGCTACGACCGGTATCTATGGTGCCACACACGCGCTGTGGCTTTAGTCAATTTGCGGAGAACACATTATCATTGGTTTTAACTCCGCTTTCAACAGCATTCGCAGGAATTGGAGAAGGCCATGTCAAACTAAAAAATAGAGGAAAGTCCACTTTCACCCCTGTGGTTATCGCCATGTGCGGATACACCCCCTATGATTTAAAAGTGTGCACATAACCCCCTGTGGTTTTCAAATTGTGCGAATAGACCCTCTGCCGTCATATTTTTCATCCATATTAACGGAGGTGTATCTCACACACCTCTAGAATGTAATTTGAGTCGTTCATAATGTGTTAAATAAAGAATAGAGTATCTATGTAAAAAAATCATCTTAATCAGCCATCAGTAACCCAGTGATCTAATTTTTAGTAAATTCAAATTTGAAATTTTAATTTCATAACAAAATCGATTTGACCATAAGCTTTTCATTTTTTGATTGACTTGAATTTTGGCATAGACGTAGTACTCGTCAAAATTTACAATATCAATGGTTTGGATTCAATTTTTGGTATACGGGATGGTGTGGTTAGATTTAAAAAAGAAGAAGAATCAAGGGATGTGATGGGGGTATAACGGTCTTTTAACGTTGTTTCCGTTAATATGGATGGAAAACATGACGGCAGGGGGTCTATCCGCACAATTTGAAAACCACAGGGGGTTATGTGCACACTTTTAAATCATAGGGGGTGTATCCGCACATGACGATAACCACATGGGGTGAAAGTGGACTTTCCTCTAAAAAATATCCTGCTAATGCAGCAGGCCGGCAAGTCTCTTTCATTCTGTCATGCCTCTTCTTTTCTTTGTGCAAAAGTTTGTTTGTTTCAGTTTTTTGTTATAGTCGTTACTGACTTACTGATAACAAACCATGGGATGGTCTGGATTGATTGTCACTTGCATTTCCCCTTGAGTTTGAATGTGTGATAAAATGCTTCACTCTGGTAGCTTTTTCTCTTTGGTAGGTCTAAATTTGATATCAGAGAAATCAAGCTTTACAGAAACAAAGTGCGACTTACCTCTGAAACTACAACAACAAAAAAAACTCCAAAATTGGAAACCCAACAGCCATAGAAGCACACTCTAAGACCACTCCCTACCAAACAACAAGCACCAAGATACTGAAGATACATCAACACTAGTATCTCCTATTATGCCATTTTTATCTTAGTGTCAAGTATTACAATTTCTACCGGATTGCTCGAAACTCTGAAGCAACTTTGCTAGTCTTCATTCAAAATGACCAGATTTATCTAATTTTGAAAGTAACACTTTTTCATGCCAAAAATTTAAAACTATGCTTGAAAATATTTCCCATGTG
Source organism: Rhododendron henanense subsp. lingbaoense (assembly GCA_020567845.1). Taxonomy (NCBI): domain Eukaryota; kingdom Viridiplantae; phylum Streptophyta; class Magnoliopsida; order Ericales; family Ericaceae; genus Rhododendron; species Rhododendron henanense. The sequence continues at coordinate 40,714,815 of CM036318.1, forward strand.
GACTGTTCCTTTGTTAGGACCCTGAAGTCCGAATTCACTAGAAAAGCAACAAAACTGGATCCACACCCTTACCTTGATAGCTCTAGTTAAGCCTTAAAATAGAGCAGAGTAGGACTATCTTCCAGGATAGAATCAGGGACAGAGCTAGAAATTTTGTTTGAGGGGCAAAATTAAGTATACCAAATCAAAACCCCTCCTTAGGTACGCTTATTGTCTCAAATGGTGCAAATTTGAGAGATCTAACTCTTGGTTAACGTGTTGGATCCAGGAGCAGGAAAAAACCATGCACAACCACCGTTTATGTACGTATTTTCTGCTCTTACCCAAATTTAGTTGCACTTAAATTCTACATCGTGCTTTTTGAAGATGCATATATAATCAGTACTCTAAGGAACAACAAATCCATCAAAACCCTGGCCCCCAAAACACCAGCACAATCAGGAGTACTTGCTGTAATCTCCTCACATGAAAAATAGAAATATCAACTTACAGGCAATGACTATTGTCACCAGCACCATCAGGGGTGCCCTACTCTTCTCAGTCTCTCATTTCAGCCATTTAAAATCACAAAATAATGTAGTCAACCTGAATATTTTTAATACTCAAACTAATATCCTCTTAGTGCGAGAAAATAGTACAACCTTTACAGACTTGTTTGTCCTTTTGTAGAGCTATGTTTAACATAATATCAAGCACAAGTCAATAGACTAAAATAAATAATTGCATTTTGATTATGAACATCCTACGCTATTAGATACAAATGTCCTCTAGAACAACAAAACTCATTACAAATTTCTGGAGGTCACGTGACAGAAGAATAGAGACTGTCTGATATAACTTGTAAAAAGCAATCTTCTTCATATTCAAAGGCCGCTCTTCATTGGAAGCATTATATCGAAGCTACCATGCTCATAGTGCGAGTTGATGGGCCTGAATTCTCTTTTGCCTGCAGGGAAGTGGAGGTAGATGGTGCAAAGTATCCATGGGTTTTCCATTGCTTGCCTCTATGTGTTCCAGTGTCTCCACAACTGCTTTCATTGATGGCCTAGTTTTTTGTTCAGGTGCAAGACATTTTAGAGCAAGCTGAGCTATTTTAAAAGCAGCTTTTGAAGGATATTCCCCTTCCAATCGAGAGTCCATTATATCTACCAACTTTCTTTCCTGAAGCAAATATGGTTTGACCCAATCAACCAGATTACTTTGCTCACTTGGACTGTTTCCATCAAATACACGCAAGCCTGTAAGCATCTCAACCAATACTACCCCATAAGCATACACATCACTCTTCATGCACAAGTGCCCTGTTTAACAATCATAATGTTAAATACGGTAACACGTCGATATGGTAGGTTTAGTTCAACTGGCTTTGAAGTGTGGGAAGTTCAGAATCTTGACTCTTATATTTGCTCAGCCTTCGGAGATTACCTGTGGCCGGAGCAGCGTAGCCATAAGTTCCCATAACTGGTGTTGTCACGCGTGGTTCAATAGCTGCCATCTTGACATTGTAGGACTGCCAAAAAGAAATATGCATATCAGCCCAAGTTTAAGTCATCATGCCTTGCCTTCCTAAAATCGTGTATGTATGAAAACATTTTCAGCAACAAAATGTCTTGGGAAAAAAATGTTCGAACATAGAGTGCGGTGAGAGTAGGTAAACGACTGAATGAGTGAGATTCAAAAGTTGCTGCATCTAAAATAAAGGACAAGAAAAATATGATGTTCTATCCTAAAACAGATTTTCACAGGACTAATTTATTGATTGTGGAAACTTACCTCATCTAGCAATATATTTGAGGTCTTGAAGTGTCTATAAATTACTTGTTTGTCTGATGTGTGCAAAAACTCCAACCCTCGAGCTGCTCCTATTAGTATATTAAGCCGAATGTCCCATGGAAGTGGCTGAACAGCTGAGCCCCCTGCATAAGCAAACCCATGAATTGTCTAGTAAGCCAAATGACATATGGTTGATTTGCACAAGGCGAAATCAGCTTGATCTATTAGTTCTTACACCCAAAAAGGAGCTTCTCCAATAAGCCCTTTGGCACGAATTCATAGACAAGGAGTCGCTCATTCTCTTCCCAACAGTATCCTAATAGCTTAACAAGGTTAGGATGAGAAAACCTTCCTAAGATGTCAAGCTCAGACTGCACAATTATTGAACAAACAGACAGCATCAGAAGAATTCAAAATATTAAAAATAAATCAATGAAACAACTACTGATCCGAAACATGAGAGAAATTTAGAGTCGTATCAGAACTTCATAATGAACACTAAACAAAGTAAAAATCATGTCAACTTCCATTTAACGGAGAAGTACGGTCAACAGTTTCACATAATATGTTTTCTGTCAATGCACAAGAAAAGATCAGTTAGCCTGGAACAAAACTGGGCACCCTGAAAGCGCATGATTATAGCTCTCCTTTGTTTAGCTATAGATTCATTTGGATTTTTAGCTTAGCAAAAAGATTCATTTGGATTATATGTTCACGATTCATACTTGTTTCTTTACCCTTCTTTTTGGTTAGTATTCTAAATGGAAGGGAAGGAAACGTTGGGAAAACCTGTGTTTACCATTGAATGAAATGTATCAGTTGATGACTGGTGTTGAATGGGAGTCAAGTACCAATTGCTTATAACTTCTTTTGCCATCTCACTTCCAGGACTGAACTAGTCCTTTTTATTATGCTCTATGGGTCTATTGCAAACAAGAGAAAACTCAACTCTTAACATTCCTTTCCACTGTCAAAAACTCCCTCTACAGTTACGTGTTTTTAGAAAGATTCCCAAATGAGCTAGATACTTTCGCTAACAAGTGACAATGGAATCAAATAGCCTGAAAGCAGTTATTATTTTCAACTAGAATGATCAGCCCAGCAACATTCCATTAGTGTTTCTGTGTATACGCATGTACACGGAAAAGAAAAATAAAGCTTTAAGACATAGTTATGTACGCGTCCGGATACATAACCTGATGCCGAGCCACCTCAGTCCCCTGACTTGGAGAGGAAGTCAGGTAGAGTTGGACAGGTGGGAGGGTCAGGTGTTGTGACAGCGAAGGGCCAACAGGTGGATGGAAGCTGGCGTGACACTGCTCAACTTGGCAAATGAACGGAGGGCAGAGCTCATGATAGGCTTTTGGATAAGAGCAGGCCTGTCTGAGCATATCACCTTAGGCCCACCATCGAGCGAGTGGTGCTCACGTGTGGGTTGGGCTCCAAGTTACCTCTGCCTATAAAAGGAGTGCTCCTCTTTCAGAAGAAGGTAACCCTTTCTCTCTCCCCAAAAACTCTCATATCTACTATACTAACTTGATCGTCGAAGTTCCCTTCCCGGACTCCCAACGATCCGGGTTTGGCACTAACGTGTTTGCTACGCATACAGGACCCCGTCTCCTCCTAACCCAAAGGATCAACCAGTCCTTCCAGGCTCCAAGAGGGTTCACAATCGAAGAAAGCGCTTCCCAAACTGTTTGTGGGAAAAAAAGATATAGAAGAGTAATACTTATTTTTGAAGACCTTTATTGAGCAAAGAGTACTCTTGAACAAATAACAAAAGTATAGAATTTGGGCATAAAAGATAAGGAGGAATAGTTAAGTTCTAGGATTAGCTATAATTGAGACGGTTAAATATCAACCTATAACAGGTAAGAAAATATATATGAAATTCTGGTTAAGACTCCTTACAAAATTTTCAGCCACTAATTTGTATCAGCGTAATTACCTGCCATTCCTCAAATCCTTGCCAGCTCTCTGGGTTCATCTTCTGGACGGCCAAGAACAATCCACTACCATTCTTATCATAAAGCCAACCCTTGTAAACTTTCCAAAAGCCTGCTTCCCCCAACAGTCTATCCTTTCTGAAATTTTTGGTAGCATTCTTCAATTCTAAAAAGCTGAAGATCCTTAAATTGGGGGTAGGTAAGATCTGCCCTTTCAGATATGCCTCGTTGCCGCCACTTGCAGCCAAGGACGTGAAGTTCCTAGGGATGTTGCTTCCAACTGAGAAGGGACGGAATTGAAGAGTGACATTCTTCCACTGCAATCTTGAGCGGGTCAAACCATGGTCCGGAAGTGATTTTTCACAATTTGAATCATGTGCCTTTCTTTTTTTCCACTTGATATCCACACTTTCAACTAGAAATTTAATACTACTCTGAAACACCTTGCTTACCTTTCCCTTTGACCTATTCTGACCTTGGGTGTTCTCCCTTTCTGCGTTCTCACCGAACTGCTCATACACAGAGCCACCAACACTAAGATCATCCTCCTCCTCCTCCTCCTCCTCCTCCTCCTCTGTGGAAGGAACCATGCATGGATTCTCTAAAGCCAATACCCGCTCGAGTCTCACCACCACATCAGCCATGGTAGGCCGCCCCTTTGGATGACTATCTAAGCATTTATTTGCAACTTCTGCAAACACCTTCAGACAATGTGGCGAGATTTGGTCCCTCAAACTGGGGTCAATAAGTTGATCAAGTTTGTTCTCTTCGATGACTTGTTTAGCCCATAGGACTAGACTACGTGGCTCCTCATCGACTTGTGTATCAACTGCTGGCCTCCCACAAATCATTTCCAACAGGACAACACCAAAGGCATACACATCTGATTTCTTAGTTAGCCTACGGGTCAAGAAATACGCTGGATCAAAATACCCAAATGAGCCTTTAACATCTGTGCTAACGTGCGTGTGGGAATGGCTTGCTGAGACCAGTTTACACAACCCAAAATCTGAAATCTTAGCTATCCAGTCCTTGTCCAGAAGAATGTTTGTGGTCTTCACATCACGGTGTATTATACCGTGCTGAATACCTGTATGGAGGTAATCCAATCCACGAGCAGCACCAATACAAATGTTGAGCCTTTGCTCCCATGACATATGCCCATCGATACCATTACCATTGGTTTTAAATTTGTAGAGATGATCGGCAAGTGTACCGTGCTCCATAAACTCATAAACAAGGATCATCTCATTGTGTTCATTGCAATAGCCTAAAAGACTAACGAGATGCGTATGCCGAAGCTTGGAAAGCATCTCTATTTCTGTCCAAAACTCTTTTGCCCCTTGTTTAGACTTCAAATTCAAACGCTTTAAGGCAACTATTGCTGCCCCATCATCAATAAGCGCTTTGTAGACCTTACCAAATCCACCACTTCCAATGACCAATTCCTCATCAAAGTTATTGGTCACTGATATGAGCTCAGCAAGTGAGAAACGACGACACAAGCCCTCCAATGTTGACAAAGAGAGATTTCTCCACCCACTATTTTCACCTAAAACACGTAATTCGTAAACAATGATATTCAGTACAGTGAGTAAAATTACTAGACCTGTTGCAATGGCATGTCCTCCAGAAGCAAAAACTAACTTCTTGGGCTTTGGAGATGTTGAAGCATGTGCTAGCAGCACCGGGTTAACCCCAGCAAGATTTTTGTCGGGGTTGCTCAACTTGAATACCTCTATCCCCTTGAGAGTTGCATAAGTTGGTTCAGTCCATTCATGGTTGTGTGGGTGCAACACTATGAGCAAATCATGCTTGCCCTCTGTCCTATCTCCTTCCATCATCACCACATAGTCCTTATACACTGCAATTCCATTTCCACCGCTCCATTCGACAAGGTCACCTTTAGCCTCAACAACCTGTTCATTAACAAAGATACTAAACTCCATCCGGCCACTCTCTTTTATCCCATATTCAAGCTCACAGAAATGTAACCTAAGGAGGTACCTAAATCCCAAATCCACAGGTAATCTCCATGTAAAATTGAATTGGGTATTGCTCGTTTTCTTATCTGGAGCCATTGACCAAGATGTTTGGTAAACTTTTTGAGGAGCAGTATATGGTGGTATACTTGAATATTTGATTGGAATTGTGGTAGTAACTGGCTGGATACTTGATTTTTCCAACAGACAATTCGAGTCCTTGAACCAATCCCGGAACATACCTGTATCTTCTGTGGACGAAATGGAGCTGCCGCCAATGTTTAACCGGTGTACCTTCTCCAGAGCAATGCTCTTATCCACAGTAAGCCGATCACGCTTTCCAATAATCTGTGCAGCTGGAGTACCCTCAGGAGTATAATAAAGTGCAGCTGGCGTAGAGATGATTTCAATCCCATTGACAAAAGCGTATGCCTCATCAGAATTACCACTTCGTGATGGGGAGAACGTTACGATTAACGGTTGATCCTCTTCCACATGCACACAATACTCTTTAACAAGATATTGTAAGCCCAAAGCATCAACTGTAAGGGAAGCACTAAAGTTGCTAAGAAGTGTATAAGGACCAGCTTTCACAGTAAAAAAGGCCTTAGACCTTTTGAAACCACCCCGGTACGAAGCTGGATAGAAATGGAGACGTATAAGTTTCTGACCCGGATTGACATGGAATGTATAGGTGAATGGCCAACGGGAGAGTTGTGCCGTTGCGTAAGGGATTTGATCAGAGGGAAGGGGTTGGTCAGTGGCTTTTGAGCTGATCAATTTGCTCTTTGAACCATGTAATGAATTGATGTATTTGGAGCCGGTATCACCGATCCATTGCCGGGTATCTACAGAAATTGAGTTACCGGAGGAGCCGCAATTGAGGACAACGTGATCAAGCTGTTGGGAATAAAAATTAGGGGAGTTGATGGCTAGTGAAAAGGTACTTTGATGGAGGAAGAAGTAGAGTGGGACTACTGCAATTGAGAGTAGATAAGGAAACATTTTTTTTCTTTGTGTGTGTGTGATGTGAATTGGAACTATTGAGAGATTTTGGGAATGTTCACATATAGCGAAGGAGAGAGGAGGAGATTGCTGATGAAAACGGTTGAAATATTTGAGGGTGGAGAAGGAAGACAAAGACTTGGTTAATTAGTCAACTCCCAAAGAAAAGAAGAACTCTTCTGCTCCAGACATTTCGTGGAACATGATCTACAAATGCTGGTACGGTAAGGTATATAATTAGTCAATAAAGCCTGCCTAGAAACCTAACAGGACCTATTCTTTTTCTGCCCTCTGGTGGTTATAGAGCTTCTTCTTTCTGTAGACACCCCAATCTGGGCTTCCAGATTAGTTTACTTACGGTATTTGATTCCCCGATGATGAAACGGATCAAAAACCGTAGCCAAGCAAACCCTCACGCGATGGTCCCGAATACTCGCGCGACAGTCCTATCTACATGAGATTGGACCACGTGGGGAAGGGGGTGCTGGTCATTTCTTATTTTGGTTATTTCCATAGCTGTTGTGTAGTTTATTTTGGTATTAAGTCACTGTGTTGCATGCTAAAATCTATACAGTAGCTTAGTTTACTATTTCATTTGGTTTGGAATGCCCTTGGGTTGTATCTGAATATGTCTCAGAGCCCCAAGCATGCAAAGCAATTCCTGGAAGTCCGGTCAGAACCCTCGCGCGATGGTTTGCTGATTTCCAGAAGCTGCCCTTGCATGGGCAACTAGGCCTTTGGCCTCTGATTATTTATCCCCCACTGTTTAGGGGTGCATTTCCAATTTATTCCAATCTGTTTGTAATAATTATTTACATTCAGTACTTATAAAACTGATTGGTTTGCCCCTGGGTGTGAACTAGTCCTTCCAGAACCCAGAAGAGGATAAAGTTTAGACTGTGACTGAGACATCAACCCTCGCGCGATGGTATGGAAGTATCGCGCGATGGTTCACTTGCATACAGGTTTATCTATGCATGCAAGTTGGCCATTGCTTGTGATAAATCCATACCAAGGCACTGTTTTGGTGTTTCCTCACTGTTTTGAACTTTATTCAATTTATTGTTCAAATTCCCATCCATCCATGCTATATTAATCACATCCTGCAAATTATTACAGTTTTAATCCCCGATTAACTGTTCCCCGCCCTAATTGGCTAAAATTGATTAATAAAAGAAGAATCGCAATGTTTTCAAAATGCCTAAATAGAGACCGATCTCCGGATTGGGCGAGAGGGGTGCCATAAAACCCTTTCCCTCTCGTAACCTGGCTCCCGAACCCAGATATGGTTATGACGGACTGGTTTCCTTAACTTTTTCAAATCAAACAGCGCAGCAGGTGCTTCAAAATACGGTTCCTTGGGTGTCGGACCTTCAAACTTGAGTGGCGACTCTGTATTTTTGAGCGCTTGCTACCTGCGCTCGCGCTCCCTCGATTTCCAAAAAAGGGTCGCAATGACGAAAGGAACAGAATCCTTTTTCCAAGGGCATGCTGCCCACACTTTCTTTCTTTTTTGACTTCAAAGATAACATTTTTTCTGTAAATAAACCATTACGAAAGTCCATATTACACCCCTACCTAGAAACAAAAAACTACAGGAGAAAATTGCAACACTGAAATTAAAACATAAAATTAAAGGATATACTTTTGAAGCTTGATTCCTGAACCAAAACTTGTCCCCAAAAAATAATGATACATTACAGAAAACATAAAATTTCTTACAACTGATCAGTGGAAGAGGATCAGCCCTAAGGTAGAGCTTGAAAAATGCCTTCTCATCTTGAAATGTTCGACATTATCTGAACTTTGTTCCAAGTCATATAAAAGAAAATTGCAACACTGTAGCTTGGCCGTGCCCCCAAAGTCAGACCCATAACAAAACTAAGAGGATGTTGCACTGCGTGTGGGACTGGGTGCCATCTTCCGTTACCTTGTTGGTTGGGATGGTGCTGCGACAACATTATCTATATTTCCTGAAAAAAAATTCCATAAAAAAATAAACACTAGAATGATTCGACGAAAAATAACACTTATTCACACAGCAAAATATATAATACTCCGTAAATAAATTCTATCGGTAATATGTTTAGAGTTTGATATATTCACCTCCATGTAGGCATAAACGTGGCTCCTTCCACCTTTTGATCAATTCCTACTTCCTATCACACAACCAAATATGGCAACCAATCATAACTTAAAAGCTAATTTGCGAGGTAAAAGAAAACCAGATGCCCTTCGTGACTATCAAACCTAGCTCGACAAAACAAGAAGATAAATGGAGCTCCTTACCCTCCCAGTTGCTAATTGGGCCACATGCTTTGCCACTGATATCACACAAATCCATGCTCAGTACTGCAGCTGTTGGACACAAAATAGCATCATATTCACCAGTCAATGCTAAATCAGATACAACTCTACACTACCGAGCGGAAATAGACGAGGTGACTGAGGTAACCATACAGCTCACTTTGATTCATCTGATCTGATCCATCTTACAATCAATTTACTTTGTCACGATTGCCTTAACTACGCGCATTTCAACTTCGTGATCGTTTATCGGCAAAAGTATCTTTACAATGTATCAAGACCAACGTGAAGAAGGCCACAGTTACAAATGCAAGAATGGGAAAGGATTTTTACCCGGAGAGTGTCCTTGATTAGAGCCTAAGAAATTTGGTGAGACTCAGCAGAGATACGACCTACCATTGCCATCAAGCTCATCTTTTATATACTGTCCTCATGGACAAGTCCTACACCATTGAAAGGAAGAGTTCCACAAACAATTAAGCATATGCCAAAATCTTAAGCAGAGCTCAGCTCGGCTCAGTTATGTACCAGAAATCGACATGGGTCACTACAAATGATGACCATAGCTTTTCAGCAATGTCGAATTTGTAGCATGAAGATCTTCAATCTCTGTATGCATCCAGCCTGTGTTAGAAAAGACCTTCAGAAGCTGATGATATAGCAAAACAGATGTACAATCTTTCTCCAAATGTACAAGACAGTCCTGGAAAAAGAGGTAAGGTCTCGCTTTCCTTTGCTACTCAAGTGTATGGCATTTGCCGTGCTTAGGCCCCTTCTTCCCTTCCCTAATGAAAGAGTCCACCGCCTGCAACAATTAATTTGAGTACCCAAAAATGGAGTATGATCTGTACTAAAAAAATCTATTAAATGTTGTAAGCACCTGTGTATCTGAAATCATAGTGAACAATGAAAATAAGGACGAGTGTTTTAGACCATAGCTGAAGCAGCTTAATTTATTCAAAGACTTCCCGAATGATTCATTCTAACCCTCTTGTTACATGCTGATACTTACTGGCCTGTTCCCTTCTATCTCACCATACCAATGTTGAACGTCATAAAGCCAATTTCTCATCTACTTCAATGCTGTACAATAGCCAAAGAGGACTCCTCAAACCTGTAGGGTTTAAGAAATCAGGCATCTAATATCTGAGAACGAAAAAGGGATGAATAGCTTCTTTAGGATACAAGACACAAGAATATTGCAGCCAATCCCCCTTTGGAGTACTCTGCAAATGAATACTCCTTCACTTGCATTTCTTCTGGGGCTGAGCAAACCCCTAGCCCAGCACAACCACCCAATCAGCAGCCCTAATGCAAGACTAGCAATACAGTGTACAAAATGGAAAACAAATTAAATCTCTTTATTTTTGGAAGAAGGCAATGACGGATGGCACAAAATCAGCATTTCCTTCATTTGTCATCTTTGTTGATTCATTGAAACTATCAGACTTTGTGACGAGTGCAAATACCAGTGAATAGATTTCTTTTTCGTTGATCAAACTCACATTAAACCAGAACGATATGATGTGCCTAAGCCTCCCCACCTATTAACGGAAAAAAAACATCCACAATTTTGGAACCTACCTATAGCTTCAATATCTCAACGTCAACAGCATTGTTGTTAGGCTTTTCTTTCATTGATCAGACTCACATTAAAAAATAACCTGCTTAATCAAGCAAATAGTTGCACAACTTCATCCTTGCTGGATTGACAAGTAAATCATGGATGGAATTGAGGGGCCTCCCCACATCAGTAGTAAAAGGTTTACTAATGCGAGGATTCGTGTGTTTCCTTCTTCTTCTTCTTCTTTTTTCATTAAGATTGGTAGGATGGTTATGATGCTGCATGCAAAATTGAAATTCCAAATTAAAGACATTAGTTTGTGACACATGATTATTGATACCGTTAGCGAAACAATAAGAAAGCAAATTCTTCTTGGTCTAGTATGGCGAACTATCACTATAAACAGATGACCTGCACCACTATAACAAAAGCAACCAGAATAGGTAATTATTTGACCGACATCAGTTTTCAAAAAGTTAAGAAGCTTGAAAGATCTTGGGAAGTATGCTTTTATGCAACAATTTCGTCAACTTGGAAAGTGAACGAATTCAGAGAGAGAAAGAATTGAGCGTGAGAAATATCTCATCTGATTTCATTAACAGAGAAAAGGGGAATATATACAACCCTACAATACAAATGACAAAAGAACCCTTTTGTACAAAGAATCTAACAAATAGCACCCTAGCTAAAGCCATCTAACCTACTGAGACATGTCACATTACATGATAGCCTATACAATCTAACACTCCCCCTCAAGTTGGTGCATAGATATTAATCATGCCCAACTTGGAGAGGATATGATGAAACACCTTACTACTAAGACCTTTAGTAAACACATCAGCTAATTGGTCCTCGGATTTCACATAAGGCATGCATATTACACCACTGTTCAGCTTCTCTTTGATAAAGTGTCTATCAATCTCTATATGCTTTGTCCGATCGTGTTGAACAGGGTTATGAGCGATATTGATAGCAGCCTTGTTATCACAGTACAGCTTCATAGAACTGTGATCAGCAATTCCCAAATCATGCAAAAAGGTTTGAAGCCATAAAAGCTCACAAACACCATGTGCCATGGCTCTATACTCAGCTTCTGCACTTGACCTCGCTACCACAGATTGCTTTTTGCTTCTCCACGTAACTAAATTCCCACCAAGGAAAGTGCAATAGCCAGAGGTAGAACGTCTATCATCAATTGATCCTGCCCAGTCTGCATCAGTGAAGGATTCCAACCTCAAATGGCCATGGTTTGAAAACAAAATACCTTTGCCTGGAGAGGATTTTAGGTACCTCAAGATACGATAAACAGCATCAAGGTGAGAAGAACGAGGGTCATGCATAAATTGACTAACAACTCCCACCGCATAAGAAATATCTGGACGTGTGTGAGATAAGTATATCAGACGACCCACAAGTCTCTGATATCTTTCCTTATCCGCATGCTCTCCCACGCTGCCAAGATGATGATTGACCTCCATAGGAGTGTCAGCGGGCTTGCACCCCAGCATCCCTGTCTCCTCCAAGAGGTCAAGAATATATTTCCTTTGGGAAATGAAGATCCCTTTCTCAGATCTAGCCACCTCCATGCCAAGGAAATATTGCATCGCCCCCAGCTCCTTAATTTCAAATTCCTTGGCAAGAAGAACTTTAAGCATCTGAAGCTCATTCACATCATCACCTGTCATAATTATGTCATCCACATAAACTATAAGGATGGCAATCTTACCATCACTCCTCTTGGTGAACATAGTATGATCAGCATGACTCTGCGTGTATCCAAGTCTCAACATGGCCTTGAGAAATCTGTCAAACCACGCTCTTGGTGATTGTTTCAAACCATAGAGGGCCTTCTTCAACCTATACACCTTGCCCTCAGTGGCAGGGGAAGAAAAACCAGGTGGTATATCCATATACACCTCTTCTTCCAAATCACCATGAAGAAAAGCATTCTTCACATCAAACTGTTGAAGTGGCCAGTTTAGAGTAGCAGCACAGGACAACAAGGTGCGAATAGAGTTCATCTTGGCCACTGGAGCAAAGGTTTCCTCATAGTCAATGCCATATGTCTGAGTATAGCCTTTGGCAACCAATCTTGCCTTGTACCTCTCAACAGTGCCATCAGCTTTATGCTTAACCGTGAACACCCATTTACATCCCACTGCATTCTTTCCCCGAGGAAGAGACACTAACTCCCAGGTGCCATTTTTCTTCAAGGCCTTCATCTCCTCTACCATAGCTTCATTCCACTTAGGAATTGCAAAAGCTTCCTTCCAACCCTGTGGAATAGGTATAGAAGAAAGAGAAGAAAGAAAGGTAGAGTACGAAGGTGACAGACGAGAATATGAAACAAATTGCGAAATGGAATGTTGGGTACATAATCGAGCCGGCACTTTATGTGTTCGAACTGGCTTTCTATGAGCAATAGGCACATTAAGATCATCAAAAGGAAGGGATATAGAGGAAGGAGATTTACCAGAAGACTCAGCTGAAGCGTCAGGAACTGGAACTGGTGGTGATGATTGGTACTGTGGTAATGCACCAGGTTGGCCCTTTTTCTTGCGAGTGAAAGTTTTTAACTCAGGTCTGTCCAATCTTTCTCTTGCATCTGGCATTATTCTTTCTCCAGATTCAGGTTCCTCTCTCTCCCCTTCAGGATTACTAAGGCTAGGAGAAGCCTCCTCCCCCTCACCAATGTTCTCCCCTGTACCAACATTCTCCCCCTCACCAACAGTTGGGGGAAATGACCACAAATCAAAACCACAAGATGTCAACATCTCTTCCCCTCTAGAACTCTCCCCCTGAAGAGATGGGGACGAGAGAGGGTAAAAGAGTTGGTGTTCCCAAAAGGTGACATCCATTGAAACAAATTTCTTTCGAGAAAGAGGGTCATAGCAATGATACCCCTTTTGAGTGGGGGAGTAGCCAAGAAAAACGCATTTACGAGCTTTAGAATCTAACTTTCCACCGGGGTGGTGAGGAGCATGCACATAACAAACACAACCAAAAATCTTAGGAGGAAGAGTAGAGACCCGAAAGTTACCAGGAAGGAAATCCAAGGGAGTCCGGAATTGAAGAACACTGGATGGCATTCGATTAATAAGATAAGAGGCTGTAAGGATAGCCTCGCCCCAAAAATGTTTAGGAACATTCATAGTAAACATAAGAGAGCGAGCCTCCTCAGCCAGATGCCGGTTCTTCCTTTCCGCAACTCCATTTTGCTGCGGCGTATCTACACAAGTGGTTTGGAAAAGAATACCATGGCCATCAAGATATGACTTGAAGGGACCGTTCATATATTCAGTCCCATTGTCACAACGAAGTATCTTGATGTTGGTATCAAATTGTGTGTGCACCATCTTATGAAATGACTGGAAGCATGAGAAAACTTCACTTTTTGCTCGAAGTAGATACACCCAAGTTATACGAGAATGACAATCAATAAAGGTAACAAAATAGCGATAACCAGAATTAGAGGTAATGGGAGAAGGACCCCAGACATCAGTGTGGACAACCATAAAAGGAGAAGCACTTCTCTGATGAACAGGAGCATAAAAGGAACGTCTATGTTTTGCAAGTTCACAAGCTTCACAAAAGAACCTACTTCTAGAACATCGTTTAGTTAAAGTAGGGAAAAGTTTCTCTAAAATACCAAAAGAAGGGTGGCCAAGTCTACGGTGCCACTGATGCAATAGAGGAAGAGCTGAACCCGTATCCGCCTCAAGGGCATGACCCAATGATAAGGGTGTAAAAGAAGGACAAGGCACAAACTCCAAAAAATACAGGCCATCCTGAGCTCTACCGGTACCAATCGTCTTTCCTGTTCCCAGTTCCTGAAAGACACAATGAGTGGAAAAAAATGTCACTGAACAATTCAAAGATTGTGTGAGACTACTAACAGATATAAGATTAGTAGTAAAATTTGGAACATGGAGAACGGAAGAAAGAGGTAAGGTAGGTGAGCAGCGAATGGAACCTTTCCCTGAAATAGCAGATAGGGATCCATCAGCTACTCGTACTTTGTCCTTACCGGAGCAAGTAGAGTAGGAATCAAAAAAGGATGAGCAACCTGTCATATGGTCCGTGGCACCAGAATCGATTATCCAAGGAATAGAGATAGAAGCTGGAGAAATATGAGCTTGTATACCTGAGTTGGCAGAGTGGGAGGAAGTAGTGGAATTAGAAGCCATAGAGGATGGAGGACCTTGGTTACTCATTAGCCGCATGAGAACTTGCATCTCTTCGGGAGAAAAAAGAATCACAAGTATCAGATATGGAGTCATCAGCAGACTCTGTGGCATTGGCATAAGAGCGCACAGAACCACCACTACGACCACCTCGGTGTCCCCGTGAGTTAGGTTTACCATGTAACTTCCAACAGTATTCCCTGGTATGACCATTTTTATCACAATAGTCACAATGGAGTGAGGCTCGATCAACCGAAACACCTTTGGCTTTCAACTGGCTCTGTCCTGTTTTACCATCCCGTGGAAAAGGAATAGATACCAAGGCTGAGTGATCTGGAGTGGATGCCATCAAGGGAGGAGCCATAGAATTTCTCCGAGTCTCCTCTTGCTGGATACTTGCATAAGCCTCTCCAAGAGAGGGAAGAGGGGTACGACTCAGCACATGCCCACGGTGCTGATCATAATCCACATCAAGACCTGCCATAAAGTCATAAACACGATCTTTCCCAACCATTTGTTGGAAAGCAGCTGCATCAGTAGCACAAACAGGCTGATAACTTTGATAAAAATCAAGTGCCTGCCAGAGCCCCATTATCTCTGCATAATAGTCAGCAACTGATCGATTGTTTTGCACAACGGCCTTGAGTTTCTTCCTCAACTCAAAAATTTGGGCGTCATTCCCTTTTTGAGAATAAGTCTCTGCCACAGCATCCCAAACCTGCTTTGGCGTATCAAGATACATAAAGCTATTCTGAATAGTAGAAGACATCGAATTAAACAGCCATGTCAAGACCAAGGCATTATGATTGGTCCATTTTGTGAGATCTGGTCCCTCCGTGGGTTTCACCACATTCTCAGTAAGGTAGTGTAGGAGACCCTTAGTGGTGATAGCCAGTGTAAACGCACGCGACCAAAGTAGATAATTGGAACCATCTAACTTGACGCGGCAGATATCCATCGGAGTGTTGTCAAGAAAAGGACTATAACCCATTCCACTGTTTGAACTAGACTTACCAGTTCCTTCATTTGAAAATGGATTATCCTCTGACATATTGAAGACTCAAAAAACAGTGGACTGCCGGAAAAAGAACAGAAGTTGCACAACTGAACAATACAAACCCAAATCACTGTTCAAGTACAGCAAACGCCCTCTAAATAGAAGGTTACGAGTAAACTAACCACAGGCTTCGAAACACATGAAAAAGGGACCTCGGATAACCAGGCCCAGTCACTTTCAGAAGCAAAGAGGCGGTAGCGGAAGCTTACAGAGATGATCAACAGCAACAAACATAAAAAACGAGCACATACCAGATCTTGGAAGCAATAGGCAGCAGAAAAAATACCCAATCGGCACCAGAAAACACTCAAAACGAGTCCAACCGGAGGTAGAAAGACCTCAAACGAGAACAACTTGGGTTCGCCGAAGTTCGCCGGTAGTCGGCGAGAGTCCAGGTGGGAAAAAGATCTGGTGCCCTAGATCGTGATGCTCTGATACCATGAACGAATTCAGAGAGAGAAAGAATTGAGCGTGAGAAATATCTCATCTGATTTCATTAACAGAGAAAAGGGGAATATATACAACCCTACAATACAAATGACAAAAGAACCCTTTTGTACAAAGAATCTAACAAATAGCACCCTAGCTAAAGCCATCTAACCTACTGAGACATGTCACATTACATGATAGCCTATACAATCTAACAGAAAGCATGTACTGACCCCATTTTCAACAACAAAATTTCAAAGCAAGTAGAGGTTGTGGATATCTTGAAGACAAGGGGTGGCTTTTTGGATCAAAGAGAAATATGATTTGAAGGAGTATTCCATCAAACATTTCAAGGGGTGTCTGGCAGGAATCAGAGTTCAGAGGCGAAGTCTTCATATTAAGTGGTGGTATTTTCGGTGCCTTCCAATGTCTTATTGGATGCTTTTCTTATTCTCCTTTTGTTGGTTGCTGTTTAGCATTTGATCTCCTTAGCCAGAGATGCCAACTTGTTTGGGATTATTGTAAGTGTGATACGTCTTCAACCCTTCTCGATGTACCCTCTTCGAGCTTTTAAGAAAATTTTCTCATTGCCTATCAATTTTTTTTTTTTTTTTTGCTAGTGAACCATAGCAAGTGGACCCTACACTAGCTAGCTAGTGTTCGAAGTTTGTCCATCTAACAAACTATAACTATGTAGAACCATCTCATATAAATTATCCCACAAGAACAAAAATTATTCCTCCCTCCGTCCGATAAAGACAGCCCCTTACAAAATTACGTGCAATTTTCAAACTTAAAAATAATGTACTTGCCAAAATAATTTTTCAATTTTTTTGCACAGTTCAAAAGATCTTATCGAGATCCAAAAAATTATTTCGTTAAGCACGTTATTTTTACTGCCTAATCTGCAGCTCTAGTGTAAAAGACTTTGCTGGTCCAAGAACTCTGAAAAAACATCAAGTGCTTTCCAGGCTTTGTATACCTTGAAGGCCTTTGAAGATCAACTGTGACTATGGTCTTTGCTCTGGTTTTTACAGTAAAAGATAGGGAGATTTGTTCCTTTGATATTGTTTAAAACCATGACCATACATTTCTATTCCTTTTATTGTTGTTCCAAAGGAGATGCTGATTCATGAAGGTGGAAGAATAGCAATAGGAGTCCAGATTGTGCTCAGTCAGTGGAAGATTTTTGGTACTTGTTGGAGCTATTTGTCAATCAATCCACATATGCCAAAGAAGCCAACAAGTCTTGTTTGCGAAATAAGTGCATCAGACCATGATATAGAAGTTCTGTTTTGAGTGATAACGGGCTATGCTTCTGAAGTGCTTTATGATCTGCAGCATAATGGCTTCTAAGATGCAACATTGTTTCATCAGTTTTGGGGATATTGCATATTTCTACTTCAGTGGTATGTTCAGGGAAAGAATTGGATCAGCCCAATTTTCTCAGATCTGTATTCAGCAGCTCATTTTGCTTTGATCTGGTGTTTTTGTTTGAATTGTATTAGGATTATTTCTAGCTCCCTTGGTTGGTTTCTTGCCAACCTCCCCCTCCCTTTGACAGCGGGTGGCATATGATTGTCCTCGATCTAGGTGTCAACCTTGTTGGAATGTAGGCCGTTTGTTGTGATGCCTTCTTCCTGTTTCTCTTTAATCTTCGTAACTTTGTTATTGAGATTAATAAAAAAAAATATTGCCGATAAAAAAAAAGTACGTTATTTTTAAGTTCGAAAATTGCAGGTAGTTTTCGTAGAAGATTAATTTAATGAGGTGAGACCTCTAGTTCCCATGTTTTGACCATTCCTTAACACTACAAACTACATTTATATTCACTTTGTTTGACTTAGGCTCCGGTCGTTTCGACGTAAAATATTTTACATTGTAAAATATTTTTTTTGTAAAATAATTTTGGAAAAAATAATTTTTGTGTAAAGTATTTTTCAGTGTTTGGTACACAAATAAATTTACCATAACAAAACATAACATGGGAAATGTGATAAAAAAAGAATAAGGAAGGAAGGGGAAGATAGCCGATGATCTCCACCTATACACTTCATTCAAGGTTAATAATCTCTCCAGAGTTTAATTTCAAGAAGTGTAGGGGTGAAGAAAGTGAAAGAGAAGGCCGGCGTAAAATGACTTACGGGTAATTTGAAAGGGAAACATTTTCAATCATATAGGGTAAAACGTTTTACTTTAAAAAATATTTACATTGTTTTGGCCCAACCATGCAAACATTTTACGTCGAAACCAACGAAGCCTTAGTGAATAAAGACATAGTGCACTATGAAATTACCCACTAGAGACAAATCAATGCAGTAAAATCTTAACACACAAATGTGAAATCATTAAATCATCCGGATCCAACTTGTGGCACCTAACGCTTGCAATTCATCCATTCAATTCTTTTCATTATTACTAGTAGTACTCCCTCCGTCCCTTCTTTTTTTTTTTTGTCCTTTTTGGATATTCGTGTCTTTTTTTTTGTTGTCCTTTTTGGATATTCGTGTCAATTTTCAATCGCTTATATCTTCCAATATGAATCTCCAAAATATGCGATATGGATCTTGTTTGATAGTTCTCGATTAGGTCTATAATATAAAGTTTTCAAAATTATGAAAAATATTATAGACTGGGAGATATAAGCATTTAAAGAATGGTACGAATAACGAAAATAGACAATCAAAATGGGACAAAGAGAGAAGTATTTTTCGAGTCCGGCTCCTCTCCAATCCATAGGGAATTGGAGGATCCTCCAATTCCAATTCAATAGTCAAGATTACCCTAGTAACTCAAACCCCAAAGCTCATGTGGTAGTCTACGGGCACACAATTACTCCTCAAAGATTTCTCAATTATATAAGCGTCTTCCCTCCCCCTTTTTTTTGAACGGTGAAAAAAATCCATTAATCTTTGAAGTTTACAAAAAATTCTTGTTTTTGAACGGCGTCTTCTCTCCCCATTTCAACTTGCCTCTGAAAAAAAAAATTATATAGCTCATGAGGATTTTTTTCGACCGATATCATATAGCTCATGAGGATTTTTTTACTAATATTATATTAATAATTTTTTTCTTTTAACATTGTTTTTTTCGCTAATATTATCTTATAGTTGTTCTTGATGACATTTTTTATAGGTGCATCGATTGGAAAAGTCATTTTTTATAGGCGCTAAATAATACAGTAGTATTGTAATAATGAGGGCATTGCAGGTTTGGTGAGTGTGTGTATATATGGTTCCGCGGACAACCAATTAAACACCTAAAAAAACACCCCAAATCTCAATCTCATAGTTTCCTATCAAAATTTTATGATCCAAACCGTTCAATGTGTGCAGAATGTGATTTTAAGGGTGCTGACGAGAAATTAGCAAAAAAATATGACCGGAAAGTGCTTGTTTTGAGCAGTTTTTATTTGAACCGTTCATAAAATCTAAGCTAAAAACTGCTCAGATCAAGCCCTTCCCGGTTTTTTTTTTTTTTCTAATTTCTCACGGATCCCATTAAAATCACGTTCTGATCATATTGAGCAGCTCGGATCATTAAAATTTGATCGGGAACTATGAGGTGTTTTTTTAGGTGTCTAATTAATTGTCCCCAGAACCGCCCAGATGAAAATGAGTTTGGTCTATATATCTCTTCTTTTTCTTTAGACTAAAGTTATCCGAGCTAGCATGTGCACTTCTCGAATATATATACTTTGATCGTAGTTATGAACATACATATTCGCACGTCGTTACCAAACACCACCAAAAAATATTGTAAAAACACATTCATTGCAAATAATGACCAGAGCTAATCCATTGCTCATAGACTGGATTAGAAACTTGATTACCAGAGCTATCAACAATCTGTGATTGTGACGCCATGGATTCAACGAGCAGAATGCTGCATATTCCTTAATGCTTGAGCAGAAAAATGGTGGAATCTTGAATCAAGATTCAAGAACCATAGACTTTCGCCATGACTGGCTCTAATATCATAACAGAATTCAAGAAGATGAATTGTACTATTTCATGTCTGTATTGAGATTATGCTTACAGTTCTACGAACAACAAAGAGATAACAAGCTACCTATATATACTAGCTTGACAACGGTGGGGTTGGCTCGTCTTTCTTCAGGTGGCTGTGGAGTGTTGGGATTGGCAACAGTGGGGTTGGCCGGCTACTGCTCTGATCGGTGTTGGTGGTCTGCCTTGGGTGGTGGGCGGCGGCAGTGAGGGTACCCTGTGGATGTTTAGGGTTTGATTGGGCTTGGGTTTGTTGGGCTAGCCTATGTTGTCTATGGGTTGGTCTTTGTTGGGTTTGGGTTGGGTCTCGTTTTGAAGTTCATTGTTGTATTTGGGTTACAGGTTATTTATGGGCTTTATGTTTTATCTTTACCTGTATAGACCCTTTAGGTGATCTGGGCTAGGCCCATTGGATGTTGTCTTTGTTGGTTTCTTGCCAACAAGGGCGTGTTTCATCATTAAAATCTTTTGTTTCGCCGTTCAAAAAAATATATACTAGCTTGACTTCACCCTTTAACACCACTTGGGTGAATTTCCAACAAAGTCCACCTGCAAATCTATACAGTAAAATGCTTTTCTAAAACCTCAAAATCTCGTTAACATTGTAGCATGAGTAGGCAACAAAATTTGCTTTGTCATGCTCCGGTAGGGATCCAATGGGTTCCAAAACCCCGGAATGTATCTTGTACCAAAATATTTTCATCCCGATAGCAATGATTATATTGTGGTCCTTTGTGCAGGTGAGGATTCGGCACCCGCTTCGAGAGAGCTTGAGCCTAGCCCAGTCCAGTTTTAAGCCACACTGAACCACATTTTCCTCGACTGAAGCTACAACCAACTCACAACCAGCTGAGCTGCCACTCTATCAAATCGAAAGGTGCACACTCTGTTTTGGAAGACACCAAGGATTATAGTTGTTAAAAACCTACGATACACGATATGTATCTTACGATTTGTATCGTCTCCTTCGGGGAACGATACGTATCCCATCATGTATCTTTTTTGTATAAAAATCCTACGATACGACCACGTATCGTATGATTTATACGCGTATCCTAATTCTGTACTTATCATATGATTACTTATTCGAAAAAAGTCAGACCTTATTTCAAGAAGCGGAACCCCAAATGCATTAATCTAAGCCGTTTGATTTAATTATGGCATCTTTCAAACCTTTGATAGTAATTCAACCTCAATGTAAGTCTTGTATAAAAGAAAGAACCATACTTCGATTGTATTTTGTCTTACTTTTCTTTTCCTAACAAAGGGAATATAAAGCCTTAATATAATAGGCCCCAGTTGAGAGACTTGAAATTTTGCATCTTAATTTTTTTTTTAAATGTAAGCATAGTTTGTTGGTGTTATCAGGTAGATCTACTTCTTAATTATGTTTTAATTATGATTAAGTTGTTGAAACATAAACTAAATTTAGTATTTTGACAAAACCCAAATATGATTGATATTATCGAAAAATATATAAATATCTAGTTTTAGAAACTCTAAAATATCTAGCTCTAGAATATCCTTGTGAAAATATCTAGAGTTTTTTTTGTAAGAATTTAGTCTCATGTGTAATTTACCTCAAAATTTATCTTGTATGAAAATATCTTTGTACTAGAGTCTTCCATAGAGTAGTACAAATAGAGATGGGTTCTAACCATTTTGTACTAAGCCAAAAAAAGTTTGAGTTCAAGTGCAATACAAATACTCTCCTTCCCAGTATTCTCCCTCTTCCAAAAATATTGTCCAACTACACAATAGAAACTCCTACTCTTCCAGCAAACGTATCTCGAGATACACGATATGTATCTCGATACGAACTATATAAGTGAAAAAATGATACACGATACATATCCCGATTTGAAAATATTGTCAAGGATGTCACTACGCAATGCGTTACATTGCAGCAGAAAGCTCACTCTCATCGCCAAATCGAACTTGTAAATGCAGCCCCACTCGCTCAGAAAGTACACAGAGCCGTTGTGGTAGAGCCCATCCCTTCGTAGATACAATAAATGTGGCCCTCTAATCGAGGATACAATAGTGAATTTTTTTAACATCAAATGTGTACTTTGTTACGTACTTCATACTCTATAGAATTTTTTTAATCATGATATTGTATGGCAATTTGAATTTATTGGTGTTTGAGAATGAAACTGGGGAAGCTAATAAGAAAGGGAGAGAGAGAGGAGGAATTCCAGGTGGAGGGCAAGAAGATGGGGAAAGACGGTGGGGGACGACACCTAGGAAAATTAGGTTAATTAGGGAAGCTGATTTTGGTTTGTGCCAAGTAAAATCGGTCGGGTCGGGTATGACTTGACCCACATTTGATCCGATCCATTTTAACCCATATTTAACCCGCACATATTCAACCTACAACCCATTTCAACCCGTCCAAATCCACCTAAACCCGCCCATTTGCCACCTCTAGTTCTAAAATTCCCAAGAAATGCACGCGGGGGAAAATTGCAGGGGTTTATTACGAGAGAATTCGACGGAGATGACGATGAAAGTAATGGCAGTCGCCCCCATTTTCATCCACCAACAACCACAAGTAGGGGCGGACTGACCATAGGGCACGTGACCCACCCCTCTAAAAAAAAAAATTGATTTTAGACGAAAAGCACACTAACCCTTCCCTTCTCCTGTTCCCCCAAATCAGCAAAACCCAGGCACCTTGCCCACTCTCGCCGCTCGCTCCCCCCTTTCGCTCACGAGTCACGAACGACGGAGAACTCGCCTTGCCGTCACCGGTCTCCGATGTATCTTGCCTCACCGGTTCCCTCACCAATCGGCAATCACCAACCGAACCAGCAACCGATCTGCCCTAACCAGCTATCTGCCGAGATTTCTCGAGGAAACTTGAATCAGTGATTAAACCAAGGTCTGTGTGTGCAGTGTAAGTTGTGCACTATGGTCTGTGTATTGCCGAGGAAAAAAATTGGGGTTTGTCATTTGTGTACAGTGCTGTGTGTAACTGTGTAAAGGAAAAGGAATATATTAATAGATGCTATTGGATTAATATAAACTGATAAACATATGTACATTGTAAAGCCTAAGCGAATACATTGAGGTAAATTAATATATACAAATATATAACATATATGTTAACAATTCTCAGATTCTCTTGTTGTCGGCTGTGATTGTCACCCAATAGAAGAAAAAACTTTTTTTTCTCTATCGAATATACTATGTTTGTTGTTGTAGCTTGAGCCTTGAAAGCTTTCTTGTATATAATACTGAGTATGTAAAAAACTGTGTATATAATATTCCATAGACTATAGTTCTCAATTCTCATAAACTAGTTTTATTTACGTCGTCTTGTGCTCACTAAGCCAACGTAAAAGTAGGATAAAAGAGAATTGGTCAAGTTTTGTAGGATGGCTTCTCGGTCGTTGTATTTCAAGCTGCACTGACAAGTCCTATTAATCTATGGGGTTCTTACTGGCCGGTCCTCTTTTGTCATGGTCTACCCGTCCAACTCCACCACATGTCAAGCTCATCCCACATAAGCCTTGTTTTAAGTAAACTACCAAAAATACCCTGCCACAACCTTGGTCGTGTCCATAACCCATCCCTCAATCTTCTCCGCAACAGCCGAAACCCTACACGAACGCGATAATCAAATCCTCAGATCAAATCCTCGAACGCCGCGATCAACGGATCCTACTGATCCGAGCGTTTTCCACCAGAAAGTGTTTCAAATAAAAATCGAGAGCAAGAGAAGAGGGAAGAGACAGATTAGGGCGATTTAGAAAAAAAATTTCCGCTCGAATTGAAAGCCGCACAACTTCATCTCCTACATCGTACAGCGTGGACCGCAACAATAAAAATAATAGGAGATGGGATCCCAACAATGTAACTCTGTGTCTATGAAGGTTCTATGAGTGCTATCCACACACGTGCCTTCTACTTTGAGTCATCATTGTATCTCTGATGTCAGTTCCTCCAAAAGAAAGCCACTCGAGCACCTGTAAAGAGAATAAAGAAAACAGATCAATAGAAATACCCACAGATTGAAATATTCCCATTGAAACACAGGTTTGCCAGATGGCACTCCCAAATCAGATATTAATCAGAGGTTGGCTACGCATTGTTTTAAGATTGTGGCATGGTGATCTCATTGATCTGATATGCTATGGATGCAGGGTTGAGTGCTAGGAACCAATGTGACTTTAAAAACATAAGCTTATGGGGCCAGTGGTGATATAAAATGTTCATCATATGACAAGTTTTGTGATGAAGTATAACGGATAACAATTTAATTAGGCAAATTATTTTAGTTTTCTGGGGAGTTTAACATAAAGAAAACAACACAAAACACTAAGACTCAAAAGAGGCATCTGCAACATCTGCTGTCAGAAATGCAGCCACTTGTGCTAGTGGGATCACCAACATCATGATCTGCTGCTAGATTCACATGTTAACCAGAAAATATGCAAAGCCCATCCCTCATTTTAATGTAATTGAAACAACAACAACAGAACCCATGTAGTCCCCAATCATTGGAGGTATGGGCGGGGGAGAATTGGAGACATACCTAACCTTTGGCAATATGCACAAAGTGGTTGCTCTCAAAATACCACTTAAACAGTGGCCCCTCTATACCTGTTTTGCTACGGAACCATGCCCCCAAATCAAAGCCAAATGGCATCAGAGAGGGCAAGCCTAGAGACCCAATTCAATTTATGTGTACATTACCATACTTCCTTCATTGATAATTTAGAGCATCGGTATGCACAATTTTTAATGTAATAGAAAGGTAGTACAAAATACATCAGCAATATACATCTTATGTAGATGTTAGAATCAGAAGCATAATGTTGAAATGAGCATATTAAAATAAGAACAATTTGTGTGCTGCCATATATCTTTTCCGTATAGAACCACGTGCAGCAAGCCTCCAGCCTAATGTTCTACCCCAAGCACCTAATTATCCTAATCTAGGTAAGAGTCAATCTTTACGTTTTCCAGTACACAACAGTCAGAGGGCCCTAAGAACATCCACTTTTGTGATATCTAAATTTTTATATCCTGCTTGTTGCACAAGGATTAATGTTCTCCAGTCACCTGTTCTTCTGATTGTATATCGAATTCTGACGATCAAAGTGAAGGCCATTAAATTCACTAATGCAAACCCCTTGAAATGGCATGAAAGTACCATCAAATAGTCCAATTACATATTGTTTAAGAGAAGAGCAAATAAAAGAACTCTCTAAGATTGTTGATGTCGTGACTGTCGTCCATTCAGGTTGCATCGAATACCTCAGGCATGGAACTAAGAATGTACTTACCATCTTATAAGAGAAACACACGGAATCCAGCAGAAGATAATCGGTTTGTTCTCTGCATTGACATTGCAGCCTCCAAATACAATGAAAACTGTCATAAGAGATGGCCCTAAGGCCATTGCTGCTTCAGTTGTGGGAACCATAGCTACTGCATTTAGACCCATTGCAGATGCAGCCAATGACCCATTGCTTCAGTTGTGCTCATTGTTTTTTTTTTTTTACTAATGGGGTTTCTTTTCCAGGTCAGAAGTCTCTCGGGTAGAGCAACTGCCAACAATTCAATAGCACTTCCATTTATACCTCAAGCTTTTTCTGATCAATGGTTGGTCTGCAGATAACTTTAGATTTTGAGATTTCAACAATCTTTTTTTCTGCGATTGAGAAAGCTTTATCTACCCCTAGGCCCTATCAGCATACTGGGGGTAGTATTACAACTACTGCTTCTACAGTGACTGTGATTTGCTACGATTCAATCTGATATGGGTTCCTTTAGTGTCTTCTCCCCCTTTCACGAGCAAATTGGAGAACATGGAAAGACGAGAAGATATGACCAAGATCTCAACATTAGACTCCTACCATTAGATATTATGTCAGAATCTTTTGAACGCACATGTGGCAGACACTGTGTTATCCATAATTTCGTTAGAAGCGTACGCGATACTCTGTGGCTGTCCATGTAAGTTGGTTGCAACTTTTGGCCAAACCGCGGCTAAGTTCTCATTCTTATGCATTGAGCCATGGGGTCACTTCATGGACCAAACTAAGCCAGGGCCTCACTGTGATACTATATGCTACAGCAATCAACTCTTAAAGTAATCTGAGAGAGGTTCAAGTTCAACCGTTATTGAACTCGTTTATTCTCCTGCAAAATACTGATTTTTAGATTTGGAGGGAGCCTTAGGTCTCTCTTTTGTTTTCTGCGGAGGATGCCCATAGAATCATGTCAATTTACAGGCAATATGTAATGCCTGTCCATGAGTTTTTCCTTAGCTGATGAGAAAATGCTATCTGAGTTGATGATACCTCGGTGGCTTATATTTATTGGATAAGATATGGCCTTCAATTGAAGATGAGCCATCCGAGAAATGCAAATTAAATATCTTGGACAGCAAATGTATGAATCAGCATTCTTTTCTTGCAGCTGTGCCAATGTTCTAGATATATATGTTTGATGAAAGATCATGTTTTCGTTACTGGACTACAGTTGGCTAGGAATTAAAAAAGGGAAGTTCTTAGAAGTATCAAAATGTTTTATAGTGACCATCGCTTACACTTATATTCAGATACTTCAAAAGATTCAGAGGAAGGTGCACAAGATATTGTGGGTCTTGGATTCTCCTATCATCATATTGTTATGTTATTCTTAGGGAAGAACATTCTCTTTGTAACAGATATCCATCGGTCAAATGCAAAATGGATTTGAGATCCTCCAATACATAGAAAAGCAATTTAAGCAGGGTGTCGTGTGTGAGATTATTGTCTAATTCAACTACCACTCGTCGTTTTCCCAGTCTTACCTCAAGTCCATTCCAATCAATTGGCAAGAATTTTGACAGAAATTGACAATTTGGAAACTTGATGTTGGGGAGAAGTTGAACTGCATATAGGTCTCTCTCTTTTTCTTTCAATTTCGTTCATCGTGGTAAGCAAAGATAGTGTTGAAATTCTATTCTCTTATAAAATGTTCTGATTAGTTTTCGTCGATTCTTGCAAATTGCTGCCTCAAAAGATTTGGGGGTAAAATACCAACTAACAATAGGAGATAAGAAGACTTCATGGAGGTATAATGCATTTAGATGTGTTTGTAGTGTCTTGATTCCGAATCTTTGCAGTGGATGGCTGTGGTGTTAGAGCTAAAAGATGCAGACGATTGGATTTATAGAAGGGAATGAGCTGTCAATCTTGTTCTTGCTTACTCCGGATCCTCTCCTACGTTTGTGCGTTCATTTATGCCTCCCTCTTATGATGATTTCGTTTTATTGGTCAATTTTTCTCTTTTACCACTTTGATGCATTCTCTTACACAGAAGTTTTAGCCTTTGGGGACATACTTGTTAAGCTTTGACAAACTGTTTTCTGGTATAACTTTCCATAACTTGCCGAATGATCGTGGAGTAGCATTTTCTCAATACTTTTGCAGCTAACCCGCTAGGTTTTAAATTTGGTTTACTTATTCCATCACAATGATTTCTGTGTTATCCTATACCTTCTTTGTACATGTAATTTCACAGACATTGATCTTCACCACATATTCCTGTAAAACTGCAGGCTGCAGCCACTGTTCCCTTGCTCAGGTTTTTCAACTTTTGTTGGATCATTGGAAGTGTAGAAAGGATTGAAACACCACTGTTGAAGACTGACTCAAACAAAAGGTATTTGATTGATGTTGATGTTCACACATGATTATCTTATGAAGTTTTCTTATTCTTACACTGCTGTGCAAAATGAAGGGGTTTTTCTCCATATAACTCTTGATTATCTGTCTTGTGAACTGTTAGTTCCTCATTCTGTAAATATTATTTTCACCAATTTTTCTGTCATAAATTTGATGCTATTTGGAAGAGGTAAGGTGTCGCAGCCATTTATTACAGGTGTCGAGTAATATCTTGAACTGATAAGGAGATAGATCTTGTGATCAACTTGTATTGAACAACTCTTGCTCTTCCTTAACTCTCCAGTTACATATTCGAGATTTTATCATCCAAATTTGAAATGTTTCTTGACCTATTTGCCTTGTGTAATGGAATTTGTCTATACAATCAGTGTTTCCTTTTTGGTTATTCAGAAAGGGCAATACATATTGTATAGGACATATACATGAAATTTGCACTTGTGTTTGGCAACATTACCTACTTCCAAGCTAGAATTCTAATGCGCAGTGTCATTACAAGGTGTTAGTTGAACCAATGGGCATACCGTTTTTTAAGCAATTACAAACTAAGCAAGGCAATGCATAGAATTTGTAAGGTTAGCAACTATCTGTGCCATACCATTGATAATTCTTATTCCTAGGCTGTACTTAAGGAATTTCAATTATTCTCGGTTTAAGTCCACTCATCATTTTCCTTTGTAAAAGAATATTTTTTTCCAGAACACTTACACAAAGTTCAACAACGAAGAACATGGGATAAAAATTCTAGGGAAAATTTCAAAATGACACCTGAACTTTGCAACAAATGTCACAGAGACACTTGAACTTAAGTTTATTTCAATTAAACACCCGTACTAACAAAATTCTCAAATTTAGACACCTGAACTTAAGTTTATTTCAATTAAACACCTGTACTAACAAAATCTCCAAATTTAGACCCCCGCCGTTATTCTCTGTCCCAAAAATTGCTAACATGGCATCTCCAACCCGTTTAAGTTGTCCTATTACACATATTTCCAACAAGGGACGATGTACCCACTACGTATAAGTACTTTACATTCGCTTGGGTGCATCGTCCCTTGTTGGAAATATATGTAATAGGACAACTTAAACGGGTTGGAGATGCCATGTTAGCAATTTTTGGGACAGAGAATAACGGCGGGGGTCTAAATTTGAGGATTTTGTTAGTACATGTGTTTAATTGAAATAAACTTAAGTTCATGTGTCTAAATTTGGGGATTTTGTTAGTATAGGTATTTAATTGAAATAAACTTAAGTTCAGGTGTCTCTATGACATTTGGTGCAAAGTTCAGGTGTCATTTTGAAATTTTCCCAAAATTCTATACGCCTCCTTGCCTATCGTCACGTGCCTAATCGCGTCAAGCGAAGAACATAGGCTAAAAAATCAGTGGCATCTACAGAAATTTAATTTATCGAGTAAGGTCCACAAAAGGTTTAGCTATCCACATGATGATTTGAGTGATTTAGTCAAAGATGATAACGAAATAAAGAGAATCTAATTCTCTCTGTTTTTTTGGTTTACATATTGTGTGAGATAGAATTCTTACCTAATATGTAGTTCTCGATAAGAAAATCGCAAAGTACTTCTATGCATAACTTTAAAAAAAAATTTAGACCATATTAAAAACCCATGAAGTATTTAAATTTGGTACAAAAAATAACACACGAAAGTCTTTGTCGCTGTTCGAAACAAGAAAGAAAGGAGGCTCAAATTACATGCTCCTCTTGGATTTTTGAGAATAAATTCTTTACACCGCCGGTGTAAACATTTATTTCCTCCAAATCAATTGCATTGCGACACGTCGCCATGTTTTATTAATTGGGACCACTGTTTTGACACGTGTCGCAATGCAATTGATTTGGAGGAAACAAATATTTACACCGGCGGTGTAAAGAATTTATTCTCATTTATCAAACAAGTGGTGGGCACTACGACAAAGGCATCTAGTCCTATAGTTTTGAACCAACGCAAGTATTGCCACAAAGCAGAGATGCGGCAAACGAAAGTTACGAAGACGTAATCTCAGTACAATCGAACTACAGAATTACCTTGTTGAACCACGGATCATGAAGAATGTCGAGACCTCGTTTGCGAACGATAACAGTAGTTGCTCAACGCTGCAAACGCTCAGGAGAAGCTAGCTTCAGCAGACGATAGCCTTCCAATTTGTTCCCAGAACCCGAGTCTGTTAGGGCCCCTTTTGGGTTCGTTTGGCGAAGATAGCTTGACATGGTTGCAGAACAGAGGAGAGAGAGAAGCAGCTCTATGAACAGCCACAGTGTACAAGGAACTAAACGCCATAATTCAACTCTGCCTAGAGTCACAGAGCAGGTAAACCATGTGCTCACGCCATAGTTAAGGCAAACACTTGCAACAACCAAAATTACCAAAACATCCCAAGCCAAACCACACACAAAGCCAACCAAATGAAGGGCTTTTCCGGCAACACAGCAACAGAATAGCGATGGAGGAACCATCCACCAAAGGTCGACCAATTCTCTTTATGAGTACTTCGTAAAGGATTTCCTATTAAATGAACGGAGATTGCAGGAAGGATATGGCTCACTCCAATTTTCCATGTTGCAACCATGGAAAATGCATTAATCTAAGCCCCAAATGCATTAATCTAAGCCGGACCTTATTTCAAGAAGCGGAATCCCAAATGCATTAATCTAAGCCGTTTGATCTAATTATGGCATTTTTCAAACCCTTTGATAGAAATTCAAGGTCTTGTATAAAAGAAAGAACCATATTTCGATTGTATTTTGTCTTACTTTTCTTTTCCTAACAAAGGGAACATAAAGTCTTAATATAATAGGCCCCAGTTGAGAGATTTGAAATTTTTCATCTTTTTTTTTTTTTTAAATGTAAGCATAGTTTGTTGGTGTTATTAGGTGGATCTACTTCTTAATTATATTTTATTTATGATTAAGTTGTTGAAACATAAACTAAATTTAGTATTTTGACAAAACCCAAATATGATAGATATTATCGAAAAAAATATAAATATCTAGTTTTAGAAACTCTAAAATATCTAGCTCTAGAATATCTTTGTGAAATATCTAGAGTTTTTTTTGTAAGAATTAGTCTCATGTGTAATTCTAGAATTACCTCAAAGTTTATCTTGTATGAAAATAACTTTGTACTAGAGTCTTCCATGGAATAGTATAAATAGGGATGAGTTCTAACCATTTTGTACTAAGCCAAAAAAAAGTTTGAGTTCAAGTGCAATACAAATACTTACCTTCCCAGTATTCTCCCTCTTCAAAAAATATTGTTCAACTACACAATAGAAACGCTTACTCTTCTAGCAAACGTATCTCAAGATACACAATACGTATCTCGATATAAACTATATAAGTGAAAAAATGATATACGATACGTATTTCAATTTGAAAACATTGCCAAGGATGTCACTACGCAATGCGTTACATTGGAGCAGAAAGCTTGCTCTCGTCGCCAAATCGAACTTGTAAATGCAGTCCCACTCGCTCAGAAAGTACACAGAACCGTTGTGGTAGAGCCCATCCCTTCGTAGATACAGGCCCTCTAATCGAGGATACAATAGTGAACCACCTGCCTTCAGCATAGACCTCAAAGGCAAGGTTGAGGGATTTTGTAGCAAAAGCAATTGCTAATTTAAAATCGCCATCCCCAAGTTCATGGCAGAGAATTGCTACTACTTTCTTTTTTCCATGGTTGATCGTTTGGGCTGGGAGGGCTAGGTATTCACTGTGATGGTTACCGATGATGTATCCGTTTGTTGTTCGGAAACATAGAATGCCTTGACAAGAGCTCACTAAAATACCATGTCCCCTCCCCTCCTTCAAAGTGTTCGTCGTGGATGAAACCAAGAGGATCCGGAAATATAGAGAAATAATTCTTCAATGAGAAAAATGAAATCAAATTCCCCGTTTGAACAAACACTTGCAACAACCAAAATTACCAAAACATCCCAAGCCAAACCACACACAAAGCCAACCAAATGAAGGGCTTTTCCGGCAACACATCGACAAAATAGCGATGGAGGAGCCATCCACCAAAGGTCGACCAATTCTCTTTATGAGTACTTCGTAAAGGATTTCCTATTAAATGAACGGAGATTGCATGAAGGATATGGCTCACTCCAATTTTTCATGTTTTATTTTTTTCCATTTTCCATGTTGCAACCACTTAATTTGCCATGAAATTCAAAATTTATTATGTTTTCAATCTATGAATCCACATTTATCATGAAATATGTTTGTCTGATTGATTTCATGGTAATTTCTCATGTGTTTTGATCCAAGAGTCCTACAGCTAGGCTGTTTTACTCGATTTCATGGTAAATTATTTGCTTCATTTACCATGAAATATGTTTGTCTATTCCTATCATTTCAATTTCATGGTACACAAGCCCGAAATATCTCATGAAATCGATTTACATTTTTGCAATATGTCATGAATTTGAAGCTGATTTCATGAAATCATGATTTCACGTTTAATATGTCACGTTTTTAATATTTCACGTTCTTAATATGTCATGTTCTAAATAAATCATGGTGTATTCATGAAATTGTAATCATTTTGGTATTCATGAAAAACATGGTCGATTTGACTATCGACCATATTTTGAAAAATATGTTTCATGGTAATTTTGCAAAAATAATTCATAGAAAAATAAATTTTGTAAAATTGCTCGAATCATATTCATGTAAGTTTGCTAGGTTTGGGTTTTGAAAGTGGTAGAGGAGAGAGAGTGCCGATCGGAGTGTCCATAGAGGAGAGAGAATGGTTTAGAATATATCCATTAAGAATTTGAAAATTCAAAATTTTCGGTATTTCTATTCGTTAATCACCACATGATTTTAGGTAACTGTAATTACTACAATCCCACTACTTTAGAAAGACAATATAAACATACATATGAATATATTATTAAAAGGGTAAAATAAATAATTCACCATCTAAAAGGATGAAAACATAATCCCGTGGGCGGGATGAAAAGTTACATGGGATGACTTATTAGGATGGATATTTAAAAACTCCTAATTTTCATTCGCATTCGTCTTAGGAAAAATTTCAAGATAAACATTGACCTTTTATCAAAATCACTCATATACACCTAGACTTTTGAATACATCACATAAAGAACCTGTATTGTTGAACAACACGAATGTCGCCCCCACCATCACCCTCCGTCCAAAAACAAACGGAATGCGTCGTGGAAATGAAAATAGTACTCCCTCCGTCCCTTTTCAAGTATCTTGCTTCGTAACTCCAACTTATTAAGAAAACATCATCATTGCACATTTCACATTTCACATCAACTTTTATTTCCACTTTCCCTACTTACCCTCTATGGAGACATCATCATTACATTTTTACTCACTAACTTTTCAAAATGGAATCTACTTTTAGGGACAAAATGAAAAATGCATCAACTTTTACCCACTAACTTTACAAAATGGACACTTATTAAGGGACAGCCCAAAATGAAATACTGGACTCTAAAAAAGGTACGGAGGGAGTAATTATTGTAGAGCCAAATAAGAAAATGTGAATTGAGCTTTGCAGCCAAAAAATAAGGCTCCGTTTGTTTCAACTGAAAAATTCAACTATATTATAGAAGAAAATAATACTATATGACAACAAATGTTATTTAATAATTCAAACAAGCCCAACTATGGTCCTAGCAGGCACTGGCACCTTTGTATGACAGCAAAGTGAAAACCAAGGTTGAAAAAAAAAGTAGGAAAATAAAAAACTGTGAATGCAATCAAACAAATTTGTTACTTCGCCCTATCTGATCTAATTTGGCCCCTCATGTACAGGAATACTTCGCTGTCATATAAATCCAAAACAATTGGAAAGAAAACTAAGCTCATTCAAAACAATTGGAAAGAAAACTAAGCTCTTCCCCTGACTCCCTGAATTATCCAGGAGTTTGCGTATCAACCCTAAGCTGTTGTCATCCAGCCCCCTAGCAACCGAGTCCCGACACGCACGCGGTGAAGATGTGTCGGCAAGAATGATACGTCGATCTTTTTTCGGTAGAAAATCTTTTTTTCTTCTTATTCGCCAATGAATTGTCTCTCAAAATTCACCGGAAATATCACTTCTTTGCAACTCATTTCCCGTAAACTAGCAAAAGGTGCAATAAGTTATTTTGCACCCATAAAAATGGCACACCACACTTCCTGTCGGTTAGGTCCTATCTCCTCCAAAACGACCATGAAAACATTTCGTGCCTTGTGGCTCCCGCTTCATGGGTTCACGTTGCAATCACTCATGAATTGATTTTCCCGTATCAGAAACCTCTTCCAGTAACCTCTGTACTTTGGAATGCCCAGATCAATCCAAGGTTTCATATTGCCATTAAAATGCAAGACTGCAGCCTTGTTAAAGGCTTCGATATTCAGACCATAGTCATGACCAAGTCCTGACAACATCCAGGTATCATCGAGAGGGTGAACTAAGTCTTGGAAGGCAAGCAAGCTTGCACGCACCGAAGCAGCTTGAAATGATTCCTCTCCTCCGTTTAGATGCTGTCCACAATCACGTAAAAGAAGACGGGCAAATCGGTCATTCACGCGATAAAGAGTAACATTTAAGGAACTTAACATGTTTAATTGTAATGCTTGAAAAACAAATATGCATCTCATTAAAAGAGCAGCTTTCCATCGGTGAAGGGCTCAACTAGATAACTTAAATCGTATATAACAGAGGGAAGAAAGCAGGTAAACAAGAAATAACGAGACAGAAGTTATCAGGTCTTGAGAAATCCAAAATCAAAAGCGTACTTTACTACCTAACATAACAATTTTGTAGAGAGGCTTTGTAAGACATTCTTGTCGTTCATTAAATTGTACAACAGTAAATGCACAAAGGACAAAAGAGAGGTAAAGTAAATTAATGGTGGTTCCTGGCTGAAGGTTGTGTTGAAGCATACAAAATCTCAAATGAACCCTCGATTTTTTTTATTTTCCATGGTTGAGGATTCTGCTGGAGATGCCCTATAACTGAGACTAGTATGTCCTAATACAGCAGCAGTTGTAGGATGCATCAAAATAAAAGCTTCCACATGTTATCGCGTTTTATGGCAAAACTCCCAATAGTCTTGCAAGGGTTCCTATATTCTAAGAGAACTCTGGTGGTGAATGTTGCATAAACTAAACCTCAACAGGACCAATTTAAGCTGACAGGAAAAAACAAATTATGAACAACAGCTTTCCTAACCATAAAATATTCCCAGCTTAACTGTGTTTCAAGAAAATGACAGACGAAAGGTTAAGAAGAACAACCACTCACCTCTTGTAGCAGCCTCTGAAATGTTCCCGTAAGATCTAGCTCCCTCCACCGAGCTAGATCAACAATGTTCAATCCAGACATCCAAGCACAAGAATTTCCATCAGAAATGTTCTCACCCAAATAGTTTTTCAGCTGGGCCAACCTCACTGCACAAAACTGCACGGCACCATTCACCTTTCCTTCCAAGTCAAGGCTCCATAGAGCTGACAAATCTTGTTGGACAACAATATCATCATCCAAAACAACAACTTTCTTCAGAGTGTGGAATATTTCAGGAAGGAGATAGTGTGAATGAGAAAAGACAGACATGTATTGCGTTCTGGTACGAGTTCTTGATGGTTCATCAACGCCGTGAAAGGATATTCGAAATTCCTCAGATAAAGACAAACGTGACAGAGTTGCCTTATCATGGTCATTGAGATTAAGACCTTCAATGTTTAACACTTGAACTGTAGCTTGCTTGTAAGTATTACTGAAAAACCATAGCTTCATGGAAAAGTAATTTTCTCCATCTGTCAGCACATGAAAAACTTGATTCTCACTTTCCTGAACATTACAGGAATCTATGTCAATGACTATTCTGAAACCAAATTTCACTCGCAAAAGATTACTCCTTCGTCCCCTTTTGGTAGTCCGTGTTGGGACTTCCAACTTTTCAAGGGAACATGATTTAGTGCATGTCTCCTTAGAAAGTTGGAGTTGATCTCCAACCGTGCCCCTTAATCCCAACTTTTAAAGCCTTTCAAAAAAATCCCAACTTTTAAAAGTACTTTTAAGAATTGTGAGGGTTAGTTTGCAAACTCTAAGCACTGTTTTGAGGACTAATTTTATGAGACATCCCAAATATAGAAGAGGACTAACAGTACGGGACAAAGGGAGTAAAATGCATAGGCAAATGAAGAGAACCTACTTTTGAATGCATTACGGTCGAGTTAATTACAACAGATGACGCGAGTATGTTGTTGGAGAATATCACAAAGTGCTGCAATGATGGATTCATATATTTCTCTGCCATTGACTGTTCCACATCAGGAGGAGGAGATCTGAAATACTCCACAGCCAGTCGCATCGACAGACAGTGAAGGCTCTTGGGCACAGTTTGGACCGCAAGTTGGTAAAGAAAGGCACTTTGCTTCATGTGGAAGTTAGCTTCATCCTCTGTCAGATCAACTAATTGCCTCAACTTCTTGTCGACATTATTACAATCCAGAACAAATGACTTGGCTCGGGCTATCACAGCTTCCATCCTTTCTAGCCTCTTTCCCATCCTGATGTAATAGACAAAACAATGCTCAATATTTAGAGCTGATCAACAGTTGGGCCAACTTATCAAGAAAATCTGGTAAAGTAAAACCCAGTAAATGGAAGGTACAAAATGTTCAGCATTAGGTGACACTTTCACAAGCGGCTAGAAAAATTTTACACAATCCATAACGATTTACACATTCACATGACAATTTTTATTAAGACGTGGATCCGACATGGTCGCGATCCGGAATGCCTAGTTATATTTTTTATACATTTTTTTTCTTACAAGACATTTTCTTAGGCTGCATTCAGTTGTCAAAGAATTGTGTGGAGAAAGTTATAGAATTACATTTAACAATTTAAGTAAAAGGAAACCTACTATCCTATATGCATTCATTTGACAAAAAATAACCTAAGAGAACCAAAAAAAAAAAAATTACTCTCATTTGTGTGTGGAATTAGTTGAGAGACAAGATGCAATCAAAATCTTGTACCTTTTGCAGGAAAAGTTTTGAGGAAAAACTAGTCGTAGTGGAAAGTTAATCATGCAGGTAACATAAGTTTTCTGCTAATTGAACGATCAAAAAATGCAGGGAACTTTTCTGTACTTTCCCTCCCTTGCATTTCCTGACAACTCAACAAGTCCTTAATTATTGCAGTTCACAAAAAAAAGTCCTCAAGTATTCGAACCCAAAGTAGGCCCTTCCAAAGCAATTTGGAAGGAGGAACACCAGCTTGAACATTCAGTACCAATTGCCAAGCTTCTCGAGGAGCCATGAAAATTAATCCTCCTCCTAACTTGCAAGGCTTGAGAATCTCTACCTCTCCGAATATAGAAATCATTATAACACAATTGAAAGGAGGATTTGCTTAGCCAATGCCTCCTTCACTTAATCAGAATCCAATTCCATAGCCTTTTGAGACAAAACTCAAACTCCACCAAGAAAGGTAGTCTTCTGAAAACTAACATAAAAAATAAAAGAAAACAAAAAGTAAAAACTGAATGGGAATCAGTCAAAAGCAAAACACCAGTCTGCCCAAGGTTTCTTTGTCCCATTGAACACAGCCGGGCTTTTTTCTGAACATGCAATTGCTCCCTCCCGTGCTGAAACTTAACCATAAACAGTTAATACTCTCTAAGCAACACAAAGTCCATTCAAAATTTTTAACGCTGCCTTGGAGGCCAGACTTGAGATCCAGATTAAATGGCAGGAAGGACCTCAGAAGTCCACCCGAAAGAGCCATGACTTTAGGTTGGTCCTACTGGGAGAGAGATTCCATCGAGCCAAATCTAAGCGTATTCTGACCTTAGAAGACTGGCGGGTTGTCATGACCCGGTCGATCATGACCGTATCACGAAATATTAAAATAGAAGGTTATGGTGCTCGAGCACGTGAGGTCACCTTCTATAATCAGGAAGGGTCCCTGAATTTTAGGACAAGAAGAAGACTACTAATCCACTATAACTCTAAGGGAGTACAGAGGAGAGGTCATCTCTGCAAGTTACTTTGTCTTTCAGGCGCACCTATTCTCTAGGGCCTCTGATGGGTTTTATTACTCCCTGATGAACCTCTGACTCTCTAGTAACCTCCCTTAGAAAGAACTCAATGCTGGTATGGTAATCTGTCTCGTGTTATCCACTGGTATAGTGTCTTTAGCAAGTCTAGCTCTAGTCTATAACATCAATGTATTGGTTTTCAACAGCCAGGAGAATCCAGCTTCGGCAAGAGGCAAAACCATCAACTGCCCTCAAACATCAGAAAAGTCCCTCATAGCTGAATATGTCCTTTCAGCTGGAAATGAGATGACATTAAAGTCTCTCCCAATGCACCAAGGTTTAGCCCATCTATCCTTCCCCACCACCACCACCTCCCAAAGCTCCTTTATATTAGCATGCAGAACAGGCCCATACACTACTTAAAGTTCACACCGAAAACCATATTCTACCAAAGCAAAAAGACAAGATAAAGAGTATTCCCCAAGCCTCAACCTCCTGTATAACCATTACCCATCTATCTCACAAAATAAGAATACCTCCCGCTGTTCCTCTAGTTGCAACCGCATCCGACCTGAAAAATCTATAACTCATGAAAATGCCATTGGTCATGCCTTCCATCTTTGTTTCTTGCAAGCAAAGCACATGCTCCTTTCAAACTAGGGTTATTGTTCTACCAATAGTTCTCTTATACAGATCATTCAACCCTAGCACATTCCACGATGGAATTTTCAACTTCACAGACTTCAATAATAAAAAATATAAAAAACTGGCCCCTTGCTCCCACTGCTCCTCATCCCCTGTAACTTTTCAAAACTCTGTCCATTGGATTTAATTGAGATCCATTTCTTGTTGCCAGCTCCAAAGCTATGGTTACCCCAATAACTCTCGATGGCAATAAACAGAGAAAATAGATATTTAAAAACTTCCTGAGACAAATCAAGAATGAAATATTATCGCTCATTCTTTGCTTCAATCAATCAGAGCGATCCGGTTTATCCCTGCACTGCATTATGGGCTTGATTCCAGATTTATTAAAATAAAATAAAAAACAATAACTCTTAGTTCAAGCAAAGTTATATGGACTCTTCTAAATGTTCAAAGTACCTGCATTGGACACTCGGTACTTGAGTAAAAGTAGAGGGATATGGATCCTACAATTTAGATGGACACATGTACAGATCATACACGGTAACTCAAATTTACTCAAAATGATGCGTAGTCAAGTACAATTATTGAAATGCACTCAGAGTCTCAGACGAACAAAATTTCCATTTGTTTCACTCACAAAGGATGAAACGTTTCCATTTTGTAAGAGATTGAAACTTCCATGTGTTCAATCAAATCCCCCTTCATTGGACAGTGAACAAAAGGTTCCCTAATTGAAAGAAAGCTTATATAAAGACCAGTTTATATTCTAAAAATGCTAGGCGCTAGCCAGCGGAAGAGAGACGCTGAGCACCTAGGCCGATTAGTCAGGGACTAATTGGGGCCTAGAGATTAGTGGGTTTTTCTTCTTTTTTTTTTAAATATCTCCCCACCTTTTCCAGAGTTGAAGTAAGAAATGACATAAGACTAGGAAGAAAAGAATTAAGACTAAAGCTAAAATGTAAGTAGCAATTAGTCAAACACAAAGTTCGATTTTCAAAGTTCAAAACAAAATAAAATGAAGTAATTAACACATTAAGTCGATATATGATGGATACTTTTGTTTTCATGAAAATAACACTTAACCCCTGTATTTTTTAACATTACACATTTAACCCTAGAACTTTTAAAAACTAAAAAATAATCCCCGTCTAGCCTACAAATCTCCTCCTAGCCAACTAATCTCCACCTAGCCGATTAATGCCCAACTACTTCCAGACTAATGTACAAAACCCCTGTCCCCTAATCAACCTCTAGACCCTAAAATCTAGGCGATGATTGGCCGCCTAGGCCGACTTTTAGAACACTCGGTGAAGATTGAAAGAAAATTCTATTTTTGCAAGCATGCGCAATTAATATGATAGTAGACTTACGAGTGTGGTCAACATACTGCCAAACAAGTATTGTAAAAGCCCAGACCAATGATGGAACATAATGTAACCCGTGAAATAATTATCACTTACTGCTGTGGGAGATCTGCATCTGTAGACGTCTCACTGAGAACTCGCTCAAACTCTTGAATATTTTGTTTCAATTCCTGGGACAGTTTGTTATGTGCTGGAAGCTTAGCGATACTAGGATAATAAGCTCTAGCCACATAAAGTCTGTCCTTCAATTTCTTCACCATATGGTCTTTCATTTCTTCCTTATGGTCTTGGCGCCATAAACAGTAGCTCCCAAATTTCACTTCACAAAAACTTTCACTCTCTTCGCTGACACCTTTCATATTTTCAGTGACTTCAGCAGCACCCCCAACAATCCTAGTGCTCTGAAATAGATTTTAAAGAGATCAAGATCTATGAAGCCCAAACATTGCCCAAACAAACAATTCACATGATGAGAAAACTCAGCTAATTGCTCCAGTAGTTACTTACATCTACTCTGTGTTGTGGTTTCGGCACATCAATTGGCACAGGAAAGCCTGGAACTGTGCCTGGAGAGAGAGAGAGGAGATATAGGTAATATAGAAAAAAGAAAGAAGCTCTAATCAACAGTTTAAGGAAAAAGAATGTGGAAGCAATGCCAGCAAAAACCAGGTCTGTGTAAGTTGATTAAGCAGGGAAACTGTACCTGTAGTTATATTTTCAGCTTCCTTGGGTGCACTTGTATTAAAATCCTGATATGAGAAAGAGAAAGAGGGAGAAGGAGAATTTAAAAATCTTATCAACCATGGTTGAGACTAATTAAATACATACATGCATTCACATCAAACATGATCTCAGATGCCTACCATAAGTATGCATCAACATACAAGAGCTAGTCCATGATAAAAGCATCAGTAAGCTTCAAATGGAAGACCTATAAGTCAAGGCCTAAAATTTTGTGATAAGTGATAACGAATATAGTATGTGAAAGAAAGGGGGAAAACATAGGGCTGAAAGTGGATTTTTTAGTACGTGAAACAGTGAAAGAAAGGGAAAAAACGTAGGAGTGAAAGTGGATGTATTTCTCCATTTCGAAAGAAATGAGAAAAGTGATCGAAACAGAAATTTTAAAAGTGATCAAGTTTCGATGGCCATTCAGAAAAGGATCCTTGTCAGAAATCCGTCCATAACCAACGAAAAAAGAGAGAAAAAAGAAAAGACGTATCTTTAAGATGCACCACAACAAAGTGAGCCTCACAAGTCACAACATAACTGAAGCTTTTTTGGTAAGAACTTTTTCTTCTTGAATTTCACATGAAGATTTGAAAATAAGAAAAACTCTAAAGTAACCAAGGGATGAATGAAACTTGAGGGTCCCTGTCAGAAATCCGTCCATAACCAACGAAAAAAAGAGAGAAAAAGAAAAGACATATCTATAAGATGCACCACAACAAAGTGAGCCTCACAAGTCACAACATAACTGAAGCTTTTGGTAAGAACTTTTTTCCTCATGAATTTCACATGAAGATTTGAAAATAAGAAAAACTCTGAAGTAACCAAGGGATGAATGAAACTTGAGGGGCTAGAATGTCAAGCATGTCTATATTAACGGATAGCTTTCAAGGTGGTAAGAAGCACGGAGAGCAAAAATTAATGATCAAGTGTAAGATAAAGACCAGTCTAAGTTTGTAATCACCCTTACAACGTACTTTCACCTCCAGGAATCCCACAAGCACCGGAAACAAAGTCCACTTTTTTCCAATGGTAAATTAGTAAGCAATTACAGGAACACTATATACCACATAGCAGTGCAAGAAGTTCATGTCTTAAGCATCAGAGAAGAATGCAAGGAACCTTTGGAAGAGTTGGTATTAATCTTCTTATAAGGTCTTCGGCATGTGTGGATTGGTCCCCCTTCCAACAAATAAATAAAACTAGTTATACAAGATATCATTGTGTAAGAGAAAAATAAGTGTTTTCCATCTTCCCATCTCAAAACAAGTATACAAGCCCCGAGTATATAAACCAGTTCCTGGTTCTTCTATTGACCACTAGAAAGCTACAAACTGCAAAATGCTCGTACATAACCCACTACCTTAGACTGATTCGCGGAGTTGCTGCTTTTGTGTTGATTATAAACTTCAAAACCATTCTGATTCCCAGACAAACAAGGAAAAATCGATGAATATAACAAACAAATGCACCACATCAGAAAATGTATATACTAGTTGGGAATACTAAATTTAGAAATGCCTTGAAGTCCTTACTGAAGCTGAAGATTGTTTTTCAGTTGCATATGCTGCAGAAGATACAGAAAACATGTTAAAACAATGTAACATACAACAGAAAACCACAAATGAAAGAATGTATCCTGGCATGAATAGGTTGCAAAATCAGGAGTACTAGTCTACAATAGCATTATAAGGAGAATAATAATATGACAACCACCGCCCAATATCCAATATCTTATTGGACATTAATGTTTTTAAAGAGATTCCAATATTTATTGAATTAAAGGATTGATGAGTTGTTTACTTGTAGTCACTTGTCCCTTTTATGTTTTCTCTTTTATTTTATTTTCTTGTTTTAAGTTGGTATCGAGGACTTCTTGTTTTTTTTCTTTTTGAGAACTTTCTACTTCATCA
Source organism: Rhododendron henanense subsp. lingbaoense (assembly GCA_020567845.1). Taxonomy (NCBI): domain Eukaryota; kingdom Viridiplantae; phylum Streptophyta; class Magnoliopsida; order Ericales; family Ericaceae; genus Rhododendron; species Rhododendron henanense. The sequence goes on from CM036318.1 coordinate 40,757,442, forward strand.
AATTCTGCCAACCAAAATAAAAGACCATTGCATACCAACAGAAATTTCAAGTATTTTCCTAAATTTTTCCATTTCTAAGTGTGAATATTTCGGTATCTACATAGACTGTGTCGTTCAATGAATCCAAGGTTTATTACTCAATAACTAATATGGATATTATACTTAATAGGTGAGAAATGTAAATTTCCTATTTGCAATCATTGCAATTGGAAAGTATTAAGTCATAACCAAAAAGAAATCACTTTAATTATGTTCTGTCTTTTGAGCAATCCAAAGAAATATCGAAATTCGTGAAAGCCCCCCCTCTTTTTTAAGCAATGGTAAGAACTTCATTGACGAACAAAAGTTTATGTTAAGCGGTCTAACATCACTATACCTATTACTAGCGGAAACGTGAACCAAAACTCAAAATAATAATTATACCATCAAAGTAATACAAACTTTTGTGAAATACCGTGTATATAGATACATGTATATGAATAAATATACATGTACACATACACTTCAATTTGCCTGACTCCGCTAAATTCATGGTTTTCGCCAGTGAATTATGACATTTTATGTGAAGATTACCACATGAAAGAAAGAGCTTAGAAAGGAAACTGATAATATGATCTAAACTAACATTCTTTGTGTTGTGTCTCTAAGTAACCATCAGAAATCTATTCTGACAAAGGGAGAACCCACCGAGGTGTAGACAAAATTCTGCCATTGTATCAACTTTTCCTATGCCCTAAACACCCCATTGAAAAGATAAGTTAGTACTTATGACATGGAAGTTAATTTCAACTTAAGAGTTGAGGGGCAGAATTGTCACGTCGCAGTTTAAGATCACTATTTAATTAATTTGTATTATCATAGCTGCTCATACATACACACAATCTGATCATCCCTTTCAAAACCTGTAATTTATTACAGTTTCCTCCAATGGAAAAATAGAATGGCTCCCCTAAAACGATAGAAACACCAGCACCATGAAACACCAAGGTTTCTCACCATAAAGTGAATTGTCGAGAAGTTAAAGAGGATGTTTGGTTGTTTCATTTTCTATGAACAAGAAGTGTATGTATCTGACGTTTGTGAGAGATAAGGGTTTTCTACAGTGCATAAATTTACGAACTTCCAAAATTTGCAAGGCCAACTTTTAACAAAATACACTACCTTTTTCTGATTATATCCTTTTCATGGTTAATCACCACCCACGGAAATAAGTTGGGTTTTTAATTTAGTTTCCTTGACCACAAAATTCTATTTATTCAATGCGTTGACTTTGTATTTTTGTTAATTGCGCACACATTATGTGTGCACACCTTCTAGCAAATGTCTAGAGGGGACATATAGTATCTCTTTTCAAGAGAAATCGTATGAAATCGTATGTCTCTGAGCATTTCAACCTCATTAGACACTGCAGTAGATGACCTAATCAAGAGGAAATACGAAGCGGACAACAAATTGACTCTCGGAAAATACACTACTTTTTCTGATTATATCCTTTTCATGGCCAATCACCTCCCACCAAAAAAAGTTGAATTTTTAATTTGGTTTCCAAAACCACAAAGTTCTATTTATCAAATACTTTGACAATGTATTCTTCTTAATTGTACGCACACACGCACACCTTCTAGTGAACATCTAGAGCGAAAATAATCAAAATATAGCAGTATCTCCTTTTCAAGAGAAAGGGAAATATACTGAATGGGTATAAATTCATCAGAAACGCAGCAGATAACCTAATTAAGAGGAAGTACGAAGCAGACAACAAATTGAGAGGAAGTGCGAACAACAAATTGGCTGTCAGAAAACACACTACTTTTTCTGATTCGGCCAATCACCACCCACCGAAATAAGTTGAATGTTTTATTTGGTATCCTAGACCACAAAGTTCTATTTATTGATGACTTTGACTATCTATTTTTCTTAATCGCAGACACGCGCACACCTAGTGAACGTCGAGAGCGGAAATATAGCAGTATCTCTTTTTCAAGAGAAAGGGAAATAATAAATGGATCTAAATTCATCAGAAACACAGCAGATGACCTAACTGAGAGGAAGTACGAAGCGGACGACAAATTGACTGGCGGAAAATACACTATTTTTTCTGATTATATCCTTTCATTGGCCAATCACCACCCACCGAAATAAGTTGAATTTCAACTTATTTTTATTGGTTTCCTAGACCACAAAGTTAAATTTATTACTACTTAAATAGTTTGACTATCTATTCTTCTTAATTACACACGAGCGCACTGAATATCTACACCGGAGATATAGGATTATCTCTTTTCTAAGAGAAAGGTGAATGTACTAAATGGATATGAAATCGCAGATCTCAGAGCATTGCAAACTCACAAGGCACCGCAGCAGATGATCTAATTGAGAGGAAAGACAAAACAGACAATAAATTGACAGTAGGAATCAATAGAGCAGGACTTTGTGAAGCTTGATTAGAATTGAATTTAAAACACACGCGTTGACCACAAAATTCTATTTGTTAAATGCATTGACTTTGTATATATTTCTTAATTGCACGTACATTGTACTAAATTTCATCTGTGAAATATAGTATCTATTTTTCAAGAGAAAGGGAACCACATTAAATGGATATATGAAATCGCAGGTCTCGAAAGCATTTTAAGTTCATCAGACACCGCAGCAGATTACTACGGAGTATATTTTTTAGGAAATACGAATCGGACAACAAATCAACAGTAAAAACCAATAGAGCCGGATTCCACAAAGCTCGATTAGTATTGAACTTAAAGCATACACCTATCAGTATCATAGTAATCTATTGATCTAAACCTAAGTCCTAACATATAGAATGCGTCTAACCTTAACCTAGTCATTCTTGTCAAATCTCATATCGTGCTTTTTTTTTTGTCACAATTTGTCTTTCCTCGTGAGTTACGCATAGATCTAGGCCTCTCCTCCCTATGCTCCCCGCACTCTATCCTCCCACTGCGCTCGTGCTCTCACTCCTCGGTCTCGCTAATTTTAGTAGTTTGGAATGTTCTATTAAAAAACGTTTACGCTCGCACTCGGCACTCTAGTTCGCGCACGCGCATATGTGACGTAGATCTAGACCGACAAAAATGTCAGATTCCAAACGAGGAGAGAGAGAGATACGTACCGGTGGCGGAGTGAAAGCTGTTATGGAGGCCAAGCAAGAAGGCAAGGGGGACGAGCATGGAAAGCAAGACGAGGCCCAGGACCGCCGCGATTACGAAGCCCCGCCATCGCCGTTTCGCCGCCGGTAGAGTCATCTCCTCCTCATTATTTCTTCTCCCCCAATTTTTCTCAGCCTCTTATGTATATCTTTTTCCTACTTCTCTTTTTGCTTCTTCACGATCAATTCACCAACAGAGGTACGTATCAACAGCCCTAGATTAGTACAATGCCGTCGCCATAATCATCGTCGGTGCGACTGACAACGGCCGTGGATTGTTTGTCTGCGTGTTTTCTGATCAGATCTGACCTCCCCTCAGAATCACAACGCACGTTCTCGCGTCAAAATGGGAAAGAGGAGAGCGATGGGGGGAGGGAGGAATTAACTGATCTAGTGGGTGTGGCTTTACCATTTTTGGTCCATGGAAGTTCGATTTGAACAGTTAGAACCCTGTAGTTTCAATTGAGTTTCAATGTAGTCCCCCAATCGAGACCGGGTAATAATTTCGGACGGGTAGTGGGTCCGGGGATGCTGCCGAGCAGCTCCCTATAGAGTGGGTGCAGAGAGGACGATCCGTCCGTTCATCTCAGCATGGACGGCTCGGGTAGAATCTGAACCGTCCATTGCTCGGTTAAGATTCGAACCATTGATTGTCGAGATGAACGGCTAGATCGGCCGCTCTGCACCACTCTACAAGGAGATGCTCGGCAACATCTCCCATTCCTGGGAAATGAGTGTGGACGAAACTACCAAAGTGAGTATAGTGATAATTCAATTTGATTTACCAACCTTTCACCACCACCATTGCCAAGTTTCGTCATCTCTCTGTCTCTCCTCCATCTTCCATTGCTAAAATCACCTAAACTCTTCACCACCACAAATAAATGCCACTTGTCCTCGTCACCACCCCCTATCGCTAGCATACCCTTTCCCACCCACAAGCAAACGACAAATATTAATAAAATTGGAAAATAATAGTTAGAATAGTACAATCGAAATTCATTGATCTTAGTATTCATTTGTATACTTTAATTCATTTTTTTATTGAACAGTTTTTAAAATTGAAAAACTCGACGTTCGACTTTTAGCGCTTAATTTTCAATTTTCAATTTCGATCTTATCACATATCAAGTTATCAACTAGCCTGTAAGATTAGCTCATAGCCTCGTAGTGTTTTGGAACTGGAAAAGATGAAAATTATCAGCCTTTTGGGGGTAAGCAACGGTGGAAATTATCATTTACCCTAAAAAGAGGCCCACGTGAGAAGCTCGTATTCAATTTTTCTGTTCAAATCGTTAATGTTTGTGATAGGGGACTACACTGAAACTAATTCAAGACTACAGTGATATACTAGTTGCCTGAGTTAGTTCGAATACAGGGACCACAATGAATCTCAAACAAAACTACAGGATCCAACAGTGAAATTTATCCCTAATTATTTGGGATATGAGCTCTGATCTGGTGGTCTCGTGACTTTGATCGTAGACAAATAGTTATGCTAAGACCGGTGGGGCCGATGGTTGAAGAAGAATAAATAAACACGTTATGTGCAGACACAAATGCGTGGCTCCGACCCCACCATTTTTAAAAATCTCACTTCTGCCTAGAGTATACTAGTAGTACGGAGTATAAATTAATCGATGGAGTTTGGCCGAATTAGTATGAAATTGTTCCACCAGGCTCCGTTCCGGAAATTTTCTTAAAAAAAAATACTTATTTCCTTCACTTCTCATTCAAAAATAATCCACCCTTCTTATTTTTCCCAAACAAAAAGTTTCTTTCACATTTTCAAACTCAAAAATAATGTAAATGAATATTTTTTTTCACCGTATTAAAGATCTCAATGAGATCTATCAAACAAGATCCATTGTGATAGGAAAATTATTTGCGTAAACACATAATTTTTTAGCTTTGAAGTTGCCTTTACAAAAAAAAAGACTGTTTTTACCAAAATGGGCGCCGGCGGAGGGAAATCGGTCCGGTAGCCGCGCCGGGCCATCTCCGGCCACCGGACGGCCGATCCGAGCCGTCCAAAAATTCTAAAAAAAAAAACCAAGGGGGCTTGGGAATCAACGCCATCCGAGGTGTGTAAGGTGCTTGATCGGAGCACCTCTTTTTCGTGTATAATATACACGAAAATTGAATTGGATTATACACGAAAAAGGGGTGCTACGATCAAGCACCCTACACACCTCGGATGCCATTGATTCCCGCGTGAGCCCCCTTGGTTTTTTTTTTTAGAATTTTTGGACGGCTCGGATCGGCCGTCCGGTGGCCGGAGACGGCCCGGCGCGGCCGCCGGACCGATTTCCCTCCCGGCGCCCATTTGTACCTATATAAATTGTTTCCAATTCAAACAAAGCCTTCTTATTTTTCCGGAAGAGGGCTTCTTATTGGACAAAAAAGAAGAGCTTATTCAAGTTCTGGAACACAGCCTTAGGCTTCGTTCCGTTTTCTTTTTAAACATTCTTTTTCAAAAAAAAGATAATTTCAAGCTCAAATATAATAAAAATGAAAAATATTTTTTTTAATTTTTTTAAAACATTCTTTTTCAAAAAAAAGGTAATTTCAAACTCAAGTATAATAAAAATGAAAAAAAAAATTAATTTTTTTTGCACTGTTTAAAAGATCTCAATGAGATCTATCAAACAAGATCCATATTGGTAGAAAAATTATTTGCGTAAACACATGATTTTTGAGCTTGAAATTACCTTCATTTTCTAAAAGTTCCTTTTCGGAGAAAGCGGAACGGCACCTTAAAGGGTGTCACCGTGTCACTAATGAAAAAAATAATTTTTTTGCTAAAATTGTAGTGCATAAAACAGTTGTGTCGCTTTTATGCATTGGAGTTTTGGCACATACAAAAAACAATTTTGTCATTATCATTTTTCTAATTAAAACGTCTTAATTGTACCCCTCTAACAATTATTTGTGCCTCTAACGAACTTTTACCGTTTATGTTCGCATTGGGCCATTTTTTAGGGGAAGAAGGAGAAGGGAGTGGGAGAAGGAAGAAGGAGAAGGGAGGGGAGAGAGATTATCTCCTCAAAAGAGTCTTTGAACCCGTTTCAAAACACCTTCTTAAAAAATACTGTAAGTACTTATTTCACATTTTCAAACTCAAAAATAATGTAAATGAAAATTAATTTTTCAATTTTTTTACACCGTATTAAAGATCTCAATGAAATCTTTCAAACAAGATCCATATTGTATATTTTTAGATTTCAATAAATCCATCATTTTTTAGCTTGAAATTGTCTTCTTAAAAAATAAATACTTATTTGACGTTCGGGAACGGGGCCTTAGTTAACACCACCCCTTAAGCTAATTCAAGTGAGGGAAAAAAAAACGAATTACCTCTAAAACTTTATTGGCATTCTCAATGCAATGATTTCATGAGGGCAAATCAACTAATTTTCACATTATCTACTCTTATTCACCCATATCAACTACTGTAGTACTCAAAGCAAGTATAAGCTAATTTTCTTTATACCATATCTATCTCTTATCCCCATTTTTTCTTATCCACCTACAATTTTATATCTCGTCAAACGAGGCATATATCTTAAACCCCGTTCCCCTTTCTCCCAAAATCTTCTTTTTCAAAAAGAAGGTAATTTCAAATTCAAATATAATGAAAATGAAAAATAATTTTTCAATTTTTTTTGCACCATTTAAAAAATCTCAATGAGATCTATCAAACAAGATCCATATTGGTAGGAAAATTATTTGCGTCAACACATGATTTTTGACCTTGAAATTACCTTCTTTTTCTCGAAACCTTTCTTTTAAAAAAGTAGAACGCCACCTTATATCAACATTTATTATCTCTTGCAGTTTTTCAGTATATTGTTTAGACTATATTTTTACACGTACAATAAGTGCAACGAATGAAAAAACCAAAACACTCATAGCAGGTCATGCAAGACCAGACCAGAGAGCAAAATCAGTCTAAAAAACAGCAGGCACAAGAGCCAACAAAACACTACAAAAGTTAAAGCGATTATGAGACATTGAGCTAAAAAAGTTAAAGGGTATTTTGAAAGAGAAAAACTTCTTTTACGGAGCAATCCATAAACTTTGTTTACGACACTCAATTACACGCGTCCAAATTTTTTTTTTACGGTTCGGATTTAAAAAAAAGCTCTCACAAGTAGTTATATATTTTTTTAAATCTGGATAATTGATTGTCGAAATTAACGGATGATTTAGATTGCGCCAAACGTGAATAACTTGGAATAAGTTTTCTCTCATTTTGAAAACTTCCTCCAAAAAGGTCAAACGTTGCAGAAGTCCTTGGCAAAAACAGTTTAATGCTGAAATGTGATCCAACCATAATGACTAGTACTAGTATTTTCTGGACTGGGGATTCGGCGGCCGACACTGCAAGGCATGTAGGGCGGCCGATCCGACCGTCCATTTTGGTACCGACGGTTCGGATTTAATCTGAACTTCTATTGATCTAAGCCGTCTATTGTTTGGATTAAAATCTGAGACGTTCATTACAGAGATGGACAGCCCGAATGCGGCCTACAGGGCCTGTAGGACGCCCCGCCCTACAAGATCCCCGGATCCGTATTTTCTAAGCTTGGTCCTATAGGGCGCCCCGCCTTACAAGATCCCGGATCCGTATTTTCTAAGCTTACAAAACGTTGTTAAATTAAAATATATGACTAGATGCATTCTACTACTTTATATTGCATTTATTGTGGTTTATAGAATCGTCATAAACAAAGTTTCTATCCATATTTTTCCCGTTCCGCATCACATTATAACTTCAACGTGCTCAACATATCCATGTTTAGAAAAGGTAGGTACACCTGATCAAACAAATACAAGTTCAGGGGTGTTCTCGGTAGTGAAAAATTTGTGTATTTTTATTTGTGGTTGATAAATTGTTAGGTGTTTTCGATAGTGAATAAGTTATTGAGAAATGTCAAAGTGATCCTGCTCAAAGGGTTACCTGTATTTCTTTGAGAATTTATTCGGGGGAGTGAATTTCGCACCCCAAAATTGCTAACCGCACCTCTAGTGATAGTGCAAAAATTCATATAATGTTGATTTTCACACTCTCCAAATTGTTGACTTTGGGAAGTGCGAAATTCAATATAGAGTTGATTTTCACACCCTCTTTGAAGTGCGGTTAATAATTTGGGGAGTGCAAAAATCGCCCCCTTTATTCGGGTATGTCTATCTGTTTTCCCCTTGTTTTTGTATCCAAGGACTGCCTATTGGACCTATCGGTTCCATACCGACCATGAGCCGACGGACACGCAGGGCCCACTCTGAGTCCCGCATAAATGATCCGAACTGTTTGATAATTTAAAAAAGAAACCGAGTGGTCAGTAGAAAATCAGTTCAATCTGATACGACATGTGCTGATGTTCAATTCAATCTTTCATTGAGATGTATGAAACCGTCGATCCCCTTAGAGCATCTCCGATGCACTTTCCATTCCTCCACATCTCCATATTTTACTCTTCTAAGACGGTATTTTGGAGGATGTTTATTTTTCTCCGATCCATCATTCATTCCTCCGTATCTTCGTATTTTCATCTTGTAGATTGGAAAAATTTACGTGATATATTTGGCGCAGACAAACACATCACCTAAACGGAAACGAGAACTCAAGAACATTTCAGGATCTACTTTTAAGTCTTTTAGAGAGAGAGAGAGAGAGAGAGAGAGACTATAGAGCGAATATTCAATTTCCTAACTGCCTATATATACACACACATAGGTATAGAGAGAGAGAGAGAGAGAGAGAGAGAGAAATCATCTTGATTTCAATCAGCTGCGAGATAGCTCCGCCCTCGTCTCCACAACCGGGTACGAGAAAGCTTTCTTCCAATCCGAAAACTGATTAAATTCCGTAAGTGAAAAATAATTAGTATTAAAGTTGACATTTTTTTTTTCACGGATTCGAAGTCAATTATCGTTGTTGCGTGGTAATTTTATCCTGCTGTTGTCAAATTTCGATACTTTCAATGAATTCGAGTTCAGTTTTAAAAAAAGAAAGAAATGTGTTTGTGTTCGGTTTGATTTGGTTTATCATTTCTTAATTTGGATTGCATGCAGATATCGCGAACAGATATTCAGTTTCTCCGGTTAAAAACAGTTGTTAGATTGTTCAATACCAGTAGGATTTTTACCAATTTATGTTGGTGTTTTTGGGATTCTTTGATTGGTTGCATTTGTTGGATTGCAAAATAACGCTAGGGTGGGGTTATTGCCCCCCTTTTTTTATACTTTCAATGTACTTTACTTCGGGTTGACTTAGTTTATGTGTATGATCAAATGATCATTTCGTAATTTGGCTTGCATGCAGATACCAAGAACAAGAACTGGAGATATTTCGCTGCCTTTCGTTGATTTCAGTTGTTAGATTGTAAAATACCACTAGGGTTTTGTCCAATTTGGATTCTTTGATTGCAATTGTTAGATTGCAAAATAACACTAGGGTGGGGTTCTTGCCCTTTTTTGTTGTTGGGGATCAATTATAATTTGTAAGTTGGGAACAAATGAATGTGGTGGGAAGAGTTGGGAGCTTAATATCGCAAGGCGTGTACTCTGTTGCCACCCCGTTCCATCCCTTTGGCGGTGCCGTCGATATAATTGCTGTCAAGCAGCAGGATGGCACGTTTCGTAGCACGCCTTGGTACGTGCGGTTCGGTAAATTTCAGGGTGTTCTTAAAGGGGCCGAAAAGATGGTTAGGATAACTGTTAACGGCATCGAGGCAGATTTTCATATGTATCTTGACAATTCAGGAGAGGCATATTTTGTCAGGGAGGTGGGTTCTGGTGAAAGTGGGGATGCAAAAAGGGTTTCGAATGATTCTGGTAATTTGAACATTGCACAAGAAAATAATAGCGTTAATGGTACTAACAGTGTAACTAGTGGAACGAATAACTCTAACATTGAAACAGCTAATGAACAGCTTGAGAGGACAGAATCCGATAGCGGAAGGAGGTTCTATGAATTTGAAGACGAACAATCCTCTCTTGTGGATTCGGTTGAGCTATCGGAGTATGGGTCTAGTCAGTTCGAGAGTTTAGATACCGTGGAACATTTTGTTGAATCACAGGGTTTGAGTTCAGAAGTGGTTTTGGTAAGTGTGGATGGTCACATACTGACAGCACCCTTCTCCTCATCCGAAACGAGTGCTGATAATTTGCATATAAGCACCCCCCAGTTTCGTCTGGGCCCAGGCCAAGAAACTGACTTTGTTGAGGGCACGGGCGAATTCATCGCAGGTGAAGAGGTGTGGGGTGCTGATATATTAAGTGATTTGGGCACGTCTGCAAATGAAGTTAGTTGCAGTAACACTAGTAATGCTTCTAGGCATCAGATGGAAGTTTGTGAAGGAGATAGGGAGCATCTTTGTCACTTTCAAGAAAATGAGAACATCACAAACGTAGAGCTAGAGCTTTGTGTAGATAGTAATCCTAAAACTGCATCAGCTGGTATTAGGAGGGAAGATGTTTTCAAGAGCTGCTTGGAACTACCAGCATTGGCTCTGCACCATGGAAATTCCAACCAACAAGTTGTGGACCCCATATTAGAAATTTGTGAAACTGCAGACGATTTGGAGTCTCCTCACAGTTGCCAACTTGCCAATGGAACTAGAGATGGAGATGGAGATGTTGGCGAATCAAGAAATGGAGATGGTTTAACTCACTCTAATTCAGATCCACAGGTTGAAGTTGAACTCATTGAGGAAAGAACAAGTTCAAGTTATATGGGTGTTCATAACGTCACCATTGATTCTGTTAGCGCCGATAACAAACTAAAGGAGCCGGTTGACAAGGCCTTAGAAGTTGAAGGTGTACAATGTAGCCCACAAGGGTCTGCTCCTGAAGGTGAATGCAGCAATAGTGAGGTTGTGGAAGGGGAAACACATACAGCAACTTCCGGTGACGGGATCAGAACTGATTCGAGTAAGAGCTTTCCTGTTGGCATGACTATCAATTATGACACTTTTATGCTCCGTTTGCTTCGAAGTAAAATAGTTTGCACATAAAATGATTGCAGAAAAGTATTATTCTTCATTTTGTTTTCTGGGGTTTGGTTCACGTGTGAAAATATTTTATGCAAAATATTCAAAGCTGTTTTTGTATATCTGCAACAGAATGAACGAATGGGCTTAAAGTCTTTTCGGTCCCAATTCTAGGGCAATTAACCCATAAGAACACATGGCTATGCAAGAATTTGTTGAGCTTACAATTTGCTTCTGGTGTCACCTACAATGATGTGTAAAAGATTGACTTAACGGAGATTTAGAACATGTCGTTTTTGGATGTATGATGAAAGTTATCTTTCTGTGAAAATCTTTTACTATACTTTTTTGAACATTTGAATTGAGAACACAGTTTGGGAAAAAAAAAATTAGGGCGAAATGAATGGAGCTGTATTGTTGCTTTATTCTGAAAGTAATATTTCATGTAATTTTGCAGGGATTGAGCTATCTCTTTGTGGCAACTTGCTTCATGCTGGTATGGGTTTGAATGCGGCTGCTGAAGTGTTTAATTCACATCGCATATCTGAGGGGGCATTCAAAACTTCTGCAGCATCAATTGCCAAGAATGAAAACCTAGTTGTCAGATTTCATGACAGGTACTTGTCATGGGATAAAGCTGCTCCAATAGTTCTTGGAGTTGCTGCATATGGGTTAGATTTACCTGTTGATCCCAAAGATGCAATTCCTGTGGAGCAAGATGGTTCTAGTGTCACATCCACTCCTTCTGGGCGCAGATGGAGGCTGTGGCCCAGTCCATTTAGAAGGGTCAAAACAGTTGAGCACACTACCAGTAACGCATCTAGTGAAGAGGTGTTTGTTGATTCTGAATCTGGCTCACAGAATCAACCTTTTGAACAAGCTCCTACAACACCCACTGGTGGTAGTGAATCCCCGCACAAGCAACTTGTGAGGACAAACGTCCCCACTACGGAGCAAATAGCGTCATTAAATTTGCAAGAAGGACAAAATATGGTGACTTTCAGTTTCTCTACCAGAGTCTTGGGAACGCAACAGGTCTGTCAACCATTTCCATTTTAGTGACTACAATTCCAAGACGATGAGCGTTGACCACTTTCTTTGGCTTCCTTCTTATTTCAATTGCTCACACGTATTCTCTTTCAACAGGTTGATGCTCATATTTACTTGTGGAAGTGGAATGCACGAATTGTGATTTCAGATGTTGATGGGACGATTACCAAGTGAGATATACTGGTTCCAAATCTTTTGGCTATTAACTTGTTGCAACATGTTAAATAACATTCGATATATTATAAGCATGGATAAAGTCTATAGAACAGAGGGATTTGACCTAGTTCAGACAGCCCAACCCGCCAATTCTCAAGAAAGTATATATTACGCAGCAAGGTGCAAAGGCGCAAGGACATATTGTGCCTTAATAATATTCATATTTCTAGTTAACGTTAAAGCTCCATAAATTGCAAATATCAAGATAAAGGTCCATAAATTGCAAATATCAAGATAAAGCTCCATAAATAGCATTTATCAACATGTACTCCTATTATTTTTTTTCCAACTTCAATGTGTTAGTTCGTTGTTCCTATGATATTTCTGTGTATTAGAAGTTGTGACATTGCGCACTCTATGTTGGCCTACTTAAAATTTGATGGTATCATTGTATGAATAGTGCACAAATGTATATTCGGAATATGGATGCATTGCTATAAGTATGAATGCGACTTAATTTGGAATCTGGTATGCTGATTTAGAATATGTATGGGCAAAGGCTGATTTAGATTACTGAGAATGCTGTAAGCTAGTTTGGCTTTTGAGAATGCCAAAGGCATTCAAGGATGGAGAAAGGTTTAATACATATGTCTTAGAAATGGAGCTCTTTATATCTGGGGTTTAATAAATAGCTTACCCTTTGTTGAGAGAGGAGCATGTGGGTTAATTGATTGTGAAAATTGGAAAAAATAGTTGAAGTGTTAGAGATGAGTATAGAGACTTGGCTTAAAGGTACAAAATATCAATCTCTACCTTGATGCTAAAGATGATTCTTTTATTTAAGCTGGTCAGCTCAGCTGAAGGCCATCTTATTGTATTACAACCTGTCAATGCAAGTAAATGGGATATTGTTTGGCTGTCTTATTATAGTGATTCAGAAACCGATGCTAAAAGAGGTTTTGTGAGGATGAGTTTGAGGATGTATTCTCTTGGGGACAGAGTGTTATTTGGGCCTAGTTTTCTTCTCCCTTTGAGGGGATCCCGCTGTTTTTTACCCACATAGATTGGAGGGCGGTATGATTTGTGGCTGCTTGAGGATTTGTCTTGTTATGCTTGTTCGTATTCTGATTTGATTTTCCTTAGCGGACTGCTCATCCCCTTTTCTTGTACGTATATTCTCTATATTATTGGTTATGTCTGTTACAATCCACAGACAAAATAGTTGGTTAACTTGGTTATTTGTAACGAACAGCAGGTAGTGCATCCTTAATCATTATTTCTTTTGGACATGAATAAATAGATTAGTAAGCTCAATGATGTTCAAGCTAAGGCAAACAATTGATTATATTTTTTAATTTGCATCCACTGTCGCAGTCAGGTATTGATTACAATGACTTTTACACCACGTTGATGCTTGTTTTGTAGGTCTGATGTTCTTGGTCAGTTCATGCCTTTGGTTGGAAAGGATTGGACACAGTCTGGGGTAGCTCGGCTTTTCTCTGCAATTAAGGTATGTTTTGGCTATTAGTTACAAAAAAAAGTTTTGTTTCCCTACTTATAATGTTTTTAAGAATGAGTCTCATCCAAAAGGAAGTTGAATTGGAGAGGTGACTGTGGTTTTTTAAACTCTCTATCTTGGTGGTTAGCGATGGAGTTAGTTCTCTGAAATCAAATATAGCAAATCTAGGGGGCAAGACAATTTTGGAATCATACTTTTTTGATATATGAAATTCCACCATTTCAAGAGGGGCAACGTTACTAGTAATTTAGCTCAATTAAAAGCAGTTTGATGCACTTATCAAATGCCAAACCTGTTGGTGATATTGGTGGTTCATCTGAGTTCACAACCAGAAGCTGGTTGAGTGATGGCATCACATATGATATATTCCGGATTCTTTGCCTTCTTACCGGCAACTTTCACTCCAATTTCCTCTCAGTTATTCTGTTGTCCCATGGTAACTGTACCATTACTATCTATTTGTTACTATTTACTGTAGGCTCCAAGGGGTGCAGCCGATTACGAAAAGAAGTCCCAAATCAAGGCCTTTACAAGATTCTAAAATTGGTTTAAGTAGGGATTTAAATGAACCAAGCCGTTAGTGAATTGTTCGAGCCTCGGCTCGGTAAGGGCTCATTCAATTCCTTTACTAAACGAACCCAATCCAAGCCCCATTCTATAAACGAGCTGAGCCCAAACCTATGAGTATTCGGTTCGATTAGGCTCGCAAATCCAGGATCAAAATACCAGACTCCCTCCATCTCTTTTTGTTCGCTTCCTACAAGAGACCGTGCCATTTTGAACTTCAAAAATAAAGTACTACCCGAAATTATTTTCATATTTTTTTGCACTGTTCAGAAGATCTCAATGAGTACTTTCGAACGGTATCAAAAAGTTTGAAAAATTATTCTTGAAACCACCTTGTTTTTTAAGGTCAAAATGACACGACTTTTCGTAACAAGCAAACAAATTAGGACAGAGGCAGTAAGAATGTTTTGGAGGATTATTCATAGATTGTATTTTAGTAGGGTGCATTGTTACAGATATACTCCATCATACAAGGTTTTTGTTGATCATGTTCTTGATGGATTTAATTTTTTTTAATGTTTTGGTTTATATTAGGTAGTATTGAAAGTGGTAATATCCACTTTCTTTTGAGTTTTGATCTAGATGAAATACGTTTTGTGGTTTGAGATTTCCTTAACAGCAATACTTGTTTTTGAACACTAACAACACTAACAATAGTCCTTCCGTTTTCAGTTCTATTTGTGATTGTTATTCAGAGCAATTTTGTTCACCGTCGGGGAGGGTATGCTCATTCTGTGTCTCACCTTGCTAATCAAAATCGTTCAGTTTTTTCAGATTCATTTTCTAGGAGACCCTATCAAAATTCAGCTCAATCGAAAATTGATTAGTGCTTCCTCTAGGAGTTTATTTATTTTCTTTGAAATTCTTGGCTGAAAAACTAAACTATTAGATCAAACGCTTACCCATATTCAATTAAGCTTTATTATTGCATAGTCTTCTAACAAATGAATTGTGACAGCCGATAAAAAAAATGAATTTAGGCAAAATAATGGTTTCGATTATCATAGTGAATCACGGAATGAGCATACCTTCGCAAGGGTGAACAAAATTGCTCTCGATGGTTATTGGATGTCTAAAATTCAGTATCTGATATTGAACTTTCTTTACTTCAGGAGAACGGGTATCAGCTGCTTTTCTTGAGTGCGCGTGCAATTGTTCAAGCATATCTAACTAGAAGTTTTCTACTCAATCTCAAACAGGTAATTGAATGTCTTATATTGTGGTTATTGGCAATTGTTACTATTAGTTACCCGTCAAGGGAACCATCAGCTGGGACGCTGTTGGTAGGCAAAAGGACCAGTCGTTTAAATTTGTAGTTTTGAGCATAATAATTGGTCTTTTAGCTCCCTTAATCATCAAACCCTTGAGATCCCTCTCCATTTGCTATCTTGCGTCTTGCCTGTGTTAACGGTTATGGTGCCATGCTAAAAGAACTAAATAAGCTGAACTTTATTTACTTCATAAATTATTACAGGATGGAAAAGCTTTACCCAGTGGTCCTGTTGTTATTTCACCCGATGGTCTGTTTCCCTCGTTGTTCCGAGAAGGTGAGCTCCTATTTCTCTTGGTGATAATTGCCTCTAATATGTAATGAACTGCTATGCTGAGACAAGTAAGTTAAGATGCAAAACCTCCGCTTATAATACATGAATATTGTCTCTACTCTTTAAATGGATTTAGTGGGTAAGAAGTTTCCCCAAAATCAGGCAAGCAGTAGGAAATTTTTAGGGAGGAGAATTGTCTTGAGGGAAATAAGTCAAGTTCAAACTTACTAGTTTCAAGTAATGGCTTTTTGCTCAAATTTGTTGGAAGGAACTTTTTTCCTGTTGTTTTGATAAGTAACAGTACATTCGTTTTTGTAGTGCCAAAAAGAAAGGTTGCAACCCTGTACCGTCTATGTATACTGAGCTGTTTGGCTGCTATCAAAAGATTGACTGCAAAAAGAAAAACTAGACTAAAAAGAGTCGTTCTCTAAACATGGATTATGTGCTGATTCGAAAGAAGAGCGAAGGAATTATTTTCGCGGTAGCCTTCTAATATTGACGACTGAAGTTTGCAACTTTTGGTTCATGCATGCACTGCATGCTGTTTGAATTGTTATAATGTGGTTAATTGAAGTGTGGAAATACTGTGTGCAACAGTCCCTATGACTTGAAGATAATATTTGTTCCTTAGTTTTCTTTTTCCTTGTTGAAGGAGCAATGGTGATAGGGTAGATACCTTGCAAAGTTATTAGCCCATTCTAACTTTTGGCTAAAGCAACTGGGCTTCTCTCGAAGTTGATTGTAAATTTGGAAAAACTATTTCTCGACCTCACTATGTTGAGCGGTATAGCATATGTGATAATTACAGATTACCTAGAAAGACCACTTATTTTTTGTTCCATGGCATGGAGGTAGATACTCACATAGATTGTTAGACATGCAGATTTTTTGAGCTTTTTGGAAACTGATAACACATAACCACCTATTCATGCACCGACTGTGGACATAGCCCGCTAGCATGATTGTGAAGTATGTAGGTTACAACTTCAAGGGACCTACCATTGAACCTTTTCTATTTGAAGCTGGTTGGGGTTTTCTGTGTTTGTTTGTTTTGTTTTTTCTTTCTTACTATATTTGTGGTTGGGTGGGTGAACGAGGGTTAAGGGTATGGACAAATACTACGCCCCAATTTTGTGGTGGTCTCTTCATTCTGACCAATAACTAATAGCAAAAACACTTGCTGCATTGGGAATGCTCTTGCTGGGAAATTTGTTTTCTTTCTCCCTCTTCTTGGGTAAGAACGTCTGTTATAATGGGAGATTTCTTATGCTGAAAGAAGTGGATTTGTATTATCATTTTAGATTATGTCAGCATGTCAGAGCTGCTTCCTTAGGTTTCTACATACGTCAGAAGTCCAATCGTTATTTGGCTATAGAACTGGGGTAGGATTCCATGTGAGGCGTCTGGTAGCACACAAGGAGACTTTGACCGCAAGCTGAAACCTTCACTCTGTTGATTGAAGTGTCCCCAATTTATTCTGCCTTTGTCATTTGTTGTTCAGTTACTGACTCATCAAATCAGAAGCTAGGGACTTTTTTGATGCACACTCTAGTTTAAGGTATTGCATATCTGCATGAGTTGTTACTATTCCCCTGGCTTCTTATAAGAGGAAATAAAAGAATTTTAAGTTCATTTTTAATCCAGTGTTTTGTTTGTCTTATGACAGTGATAAGGAGAGCACCTCATGAATTCAAGATCGCGTGTTTAGAGGTAATTCTTGGGGGTGCCAAATCATTTGAGTCATTAGTATGCTGTCAAACTTTTGTCTATAGCGATTTTATCAACTTTTTCAGCTGAAAATAGATGTCTTACGCAGGATATTAAGGCACTCTTTCCTCCTGAGTACAATCCATTCTATGCGGGATTCGGAAACAGAGACACTGATGAACTCAGTTACAGGAAAATTGGTATCCCCAAGGGCAAAATCTTTATCATTAATCCTAAGGTACTTGTCTTCTTGGACAGTTCTTTACAAATGCAGTTGAGAATTGTCACATGGAATGGTGTGGTGATGTTGAACCAAAACAATCTCCATAGGGACTCATAATGTCAAAATGCCAATGCTATCCGACTTTGGTTTTCCTCCTCTTTTCTGAATAGTTCCATTTAAACTGACAGGGTGAGGTGGCCATCAGTCATCGCATTGATGTGAAGTCGTATACCTCTTTACACACATTGGTTAATGACATGTTCCCACCAACATCAATGGTTGAGCAGGTAAAGCATGCTGAGTTCGTATTTCCCATTTGAAAATGAATCGGGAAAAAGAGAGTATATCATATATGGGCAGTGTTTGGAGACTAATACTGAACAGATATATAGTATCATAGTGTATATTATCCGGTCAGATAAATAGCATCTGAATAATAGAGTAGTACTGCAAACACCCGATGGTTTCACTGTGTGAGAGTATAGCAATGGATGTGTAATCCTGGCCAAATAACTTTTAACCAAACACCGGATATAGGATAGAAAGTCCCATTCGATTTGATGCTTATATCATGTCAAACAAATGACCCTATATGTCACATAAGCTCAGAATTTCGTTAGAATTACTGAGTCTCGTACTTTCTTTTTCTCCTCTGATTCTCATTCTAACTGCTCAATCTTTGGGTCTTGATTAACTTTGCAGGAAGATTTCAATTCATGGAATTACTGGAGAATGCCATTGCCAGATGTTGAGTGAGGAACTCTTCCTTGGATTTGCTTTGGTTGTAGGTAGGGTGTAAACTGCCTTGGAATGTCATACCGCATTCATTTCCGGCATCACTCCAATTTTTTTCCCAAAATTCATCCGAGTAGAGGCTGCTCAGTGGCCCATTTTTATTTACCGGCGCTGATGTAAAGTTTGTAAACATAATTGAGCGTATACTCGGGATAGACCATACAACTTTCTTACTGAATTAAGTTATCGCGACGAAGTGTCTGAGTCGTGCTTTTTCTATAGCTCATCTCTTTTAGTTTCGAATCATTGCTCTTTGAGAGCCCCAACGTGTTAGGATCATAGGTTTCTAAAGGGGTTTGTAAAGGTGAAAAGATAAAATAAGAAGCGATGAAGCTATATAGTTTTTTTTTTACGAGCAAGATGATCTCAGTTATATTAAGATATTAAGACGGAAAATAGTATAACTACAACAAAGGATACTATCGGTCCGGAAATACAAGAAACTAACAAATTAACACTACAAAATAATAAAAAAACAAAAAGCTGCATGGAATCAAATGCCGGAGCCGGATCTATCAATCACACTCGTGAAGGTGGGTGGAGAGACCAAGGTATGGAAAGAGCAACTCTTGAGATAATCCGCCGCACCAATTTGAGCTCGTGTCGCTGTAGACTAAAGGGTTAAACCCGCCGTAGACACCGCCTTCACCGCTGTCGAACCGCTCATAGTCCAGTCCCAGTTCCATAGATCTTACGCTTGAGTCCAAAAATGATGAGGAGAATGAGAGATCTACCCTCCTTAAGGACAGAATCTCAACCATCTCACATCCATGGAGGTGGAAGCGTAAGAGGAGGAGAGAAGAACGTGGGAGGAAAGAGATGGGGAAGCCGACTGGGGGAGGGGAAAATCGAAAAGGGGAGCGACTGATTAGAAAAAGAGAAAAAAAAGGAGAGCTCTCTCTAGAGAGAAAAGCTCTCAAGCGTAAGAAAAAGAAAGAAAAAAAAAGAGAGCTCTCTCTAGAGAGAAAAGCTCTCAAGCGTCCTTCCTACGCTTCACTCGTGGAACTTGTTTGTTGGACTGAAGCTATATAGTTAATCCATTTGGATTTCATCTAAAGATATTGCAAATGAAAGGAAAGGGTAACATTGAAATCCGTGGTAAACTATAAGGGCATAATTAAGTTGATGGAAAGGGTAACATTGAAATCCGTTGTAAACTACGAGGGCACAATTGACATTTGACATATTGGATTTTGTAGTGATGATTTTGAAACTTGATGTATTTTGACGAGAATGGTAACATTAAATTTTTTTTTTTCACGAAGCCAAATAAACGATAATCAAACCCACTTTCATCATTATTTACACCTTCATATCCACACAAATCAAAATATATCCATCAAATCTTATCCACGAATAAGAAAAATCTATCTTTGATTTGGATTTGCGCATAACAAGACAAAGATGTGATTACCCACCAAACCCAAACAAAGATGTGACATATATGCCTCTATATATAGCTACAATGTCATTTTTGGACACGAGAGAGTAAGAGCGGGAGAAATCGAAAACTCATACTCATTTATGAGTATCTTTTATTGCTTTCTGATTTGTATTTATTTTGTGTTTAATGACTCTTTTTAGAATATAATCTGTTTATTTTTACATTTGGAATATATTTAGTGTGGTTCTATCAAGGTAATAGAAAATAAATCTTAAATAAAATTCACTCAAAACAAAGAATACTAAAAAAAAAGTCTAACATATTGTGACAAGTCAAAATTTGTTAATTCTTTCATCTTTAGTGAACTTCTTTATAACACAATTTATTAACATTTTGTGTTATAAAGATTGCTCATTACTCTCTCCGTCTTGGTCCCGTATTCATTTTGGGAGGCTCCAAAATGTTTGTCCTCTTTGAAATGTCAAACCAAAAAGTGTATAATTTTACAAAAAATTTAATGAAGGGAATAAAGAGTAACATTGAAAAACTAATCGAAGTTGGATTCCCTTTACAAGACTAGCAATATGGGATGAAGAGAGTACGATCTCTTTGTTATGTTCTTATTTATGTAAAATTATCTATTATGATTTTTTCTCACACATTAACAGGGTAATTTCATAATCTTTACATAAATAAAAAGGAAAATGTATTTGGATATTGGGAGAGTATGAAAATCAATTTGGGATATTTAAGGTAAAGAACTTTCACTTTCTTTTTGTAATTCACATTCCTTCTTTTGTCCTTATTATGAATTTACAATATAGCCCTTCAACGTGTGAAAAAATGTATTGAAAAAAGACATCATAGTAAATCTATGTGAATAAAGACAAAAAGTGCGTGGTGTCCAAAATATTGGACACTTTCACTATTTCAGCCATATGAAAAAATTATCTATGTCTTTTAATTCATATTGTTTTGCATAAGCAATATGAATTTTGTTTGATAGTAAATTTCAATTAGTTCTGTTAAACAAAATTTTGAAATTCGCACAATACATTATGATTTGAAAATTACTTTCGGAATAAAGTGGTGATTTGTTGCGGTTTGCATGAAATGTGAACTGTAGATCAACTGTGCTACTTGCACAGATAATTTTGCACATGTATTTTTTGTGGGGCCCATATCGGAGTCCCACAAAATGATCCAAACCGCTCATTTTTTTAAAATATTTTTTGGAGGGTTCTTGTAAAAAATCAGCTCCAATAAATATCGATAAGGGCTTTCTCAGAATTCGTAGGGCAAAACAGAATGATTCGCCCTACGATTTCTGAGAAAACCCTTACCGATATCGAGTTGAGTTTTGTTCACCCTCCACTTAAGAGGGTGAACATTACCCTCCTTCCTATTGATTGAAATGATGTGAACCCCACAACAAAGTGATGTCATACTTACCAAAAAATGTATTGCATAGTAAGTATGACATCACTTTGTAGTGGGGTCTATACCATTTCAATCAATGAGAGAGGAGGTAATGTTCACCCTCTTTTAAGGAGAGTGAACAAAATTGCACTATCCGTTGGATCTGATTTTTTACAGGTACCCTCCAAAAAATATTTTAAAAAAGAGTAGTTCGCATCATTTTGTGGAATCCCGATATGGGCACCCAAAAATGTATGTGCAAAATTATCTGTGTGAGAATCATTGTTGACTGCAGATTTGTAGACACGTGATGGAATCGTAGGTACGGAACAGAGGGTCAGAGAATAATTCCCGCCTAATTGGTCCCAAAGGGCAATACGGTAAACTCACAATTCAAACAATAAAACTATAAGCACAACAAATGCAAACAGCGTTGTGTGAGAATCATCTCGGGACCCCACACGAATTAATGATGACGCTCAATTTATTTAAAATATAGTATATTTTTAAGCATTTTTGTAAAAATAAATGCTCATATCGGAAAAGCTTGATAGTTTTTTACCCAATTTTTTGGGGGAAAATTAAGAATAGATTCGATCAAGCACTCATCGATATCCGAAAAATCTAATTCTGTACGAAAAATTCTTAAAAAATAATTTTAAACAAATTGAACAATTTTGATAATTTACATGAGATTCTAAGTCGGGTTCCACACAACGGGGTATGCAAATGGTATGGTATACCCATATATAGCATAATAGCAGGACTCCAATTCAAAACGCGAAACGGTAGGCGGAAGACTCGCACGGCTTTATTACACGGGCACGCAAATACACCCATCACCTTCCTCTCTCTCTCTCTCTGTCTGTCTCTCTCTGTTTCTCTCTCTCTCTCTCTCGCACACACAAACACGCACACACACTAATCCAACGAAACCAGTTTATACGTTTGATCTGAATCAAAGAATTCATCGCGTATACATAAACACATACATTGTCTGCATAACTATATCTATCTATCTTTGATTTGGGGTGAAGAGGAAGAGAGAGGGTGGTGGCCATGTCGTGGATTAAGTCCGCGGTGAATAAAGCCGTCGAAGTGGGCGGCAATAGCAACCTCACTCGCACCGTCCGTAGTTACGCCGACACCGTCGTCTTTCAAGCCGGTCAAGTCGTCGTCGAGGGCGCCAAGATTTTGCAAGATCGCATCGTACTCTCTCTCTCTCTCTATATATATATGTATATATCTCCTCAATTTAGTTTTTGTTTTCAGTGCATGATTAACATTGCAAACATCACGCGGGATTGTTTAATCGATTCTGCTAACCACAGCCCACCAGGCATTGGATATTGCACACAAAATGTCACAAGATTTAGAGATACAATGCACTTTTTATAGGTATCAATATAGTTATCAATGCACTTTCACAGATATCTATGTATACCTTTCAATTTCGTAGATACCAATGCACTTTTTGCATATTAACCATTGCCCCGGTAGGTTGTGATTAGCAATTTTCGTGTTTAATTACCAGCTTAAATTGGCCAGTTGTAGGGATTCAATAAGTATGATGATGACCCCATTGTTTGACGAGACTAAATAGTGAACGGATTTATTATCCCACTCTCACTCGATTTACAGTGATTGGATTGATTGTATATCCCACACTTTGTGGAGTTTATATCCGATGCATGTATAATCTGCACTTTAAATAATTCAACCAAACACTAGATATCTTGTCAATTTGGATATAGTCTAATTCGTTGCTCATATCAGGTCCAACAAACAGGCCCTTATAGTACATTTCTACAACTCCATAATGGTTTTTGATAGATGGATGCGCGTGCATGTTTACAGATAGGCATCGACATGTAGCTATGTTTGGTGGTTGATACGTTTTCTGTTTTACTTTCTTTGATTGATCATTAATTGCGTACATGTAATTAAATGTTTGTAAAAATATAAAAATGCATAGTCCTAACATCAACGTGTGCATCTGAAAGTGAGTAGCCCCACCTCTAGTCTGCATCCCACGAGTGCTCCAATCTGTCCCAAATGGATTTTTCCCAATCTAGACTGATGCATAGTACAAACTGGCTGATTGAACCTGTTTGGGGAGACTGGCTTGTTGAAGCTATGGTGACCTGGTTGCCTGTTTTGGGCGAGCTAGTGGGGAGTGAGCATATTGTTGGCGTCTTTGCTAGAGTGGAGGATCTTGACCAAGTCACGGAGTGTGTACTCGAAAAGGGGCCATTGTGGTTGACAAGTGTTAGTCCAAATGACATCTGAAATATCTGCCAGCTACGGTATCTAAGGGGTTATGAGTTGGGGCTGTATACATGAGTTTATATTGCTGGTGTAGTTAAAACTTAAACCAACATGCCAACTTATTATCGATTTTCATGAGAGATTAAAACAAGATTTATTGGAAATTATAGACTGTAGAGTTCGTGAAAAGAACAGTAGTAGGGAAAGATTTTATTGTTCAAGGTGGGGAATAGATCCCAATTAAACAAGGTTTCACTATTTTGTACTCCCTCCGTCCCAAATTGGATGTCAATTTTTGATATCTGTGCCAATTTCAAATCCTTATATCTTTCAATATAGATCTCAAAAAGTATGCAATTTAAATCTTGTTTGATAGTTCTCGATTAGTTCTATTATACAAAGTTTTCAAACTCATGAAAAACATTATAGATTGATAGATATAAGCGATGAAAAATGACACGAGTTTCAAAAATTGTCATTCTTTTTGGGACGGAGGGAGTAGTTATAAAGCAATTACTACTTGCATTTTATTGTTAATCACTAGCATTGTGCCTGTTCAATGCATGGGGCCACAAAAAAAATCAATGGGAGAAATATAGTTTGAAAAAAAAAATCAATATCCAACGTTTTCTTGTTCTATACATAGGAAGACATGTATCTATTTTATCAATTAAAGATTTAAAGTGTAAATAAAATTAATTCGCAGTTGTGAAAAATATAGAAGAAACAAAGAAAATAAACAAAAACTAAAAAGTGTAATTTTAAATATCTTCTTAGTAGAGCAGAACCAACTCCTCATATCCCAAAAAATCTCAATTGTAATTCTCACCCCCCCTCCCCCTCCCCTCCCCTCCCCTCCCCTCCCCATGTCTCTCTCTCTTCCCCCATGTTTCTTCTCACTTTCTCTCTATCAATTTACTCTCTCCTCCCCCACGTTTCTCTCTCTATTTTTATAAATAAAATAATCGAACGTCAAGAAAATTAGGATTGAGGGTTTGGAGGCACGAACACATTTGTATAGAATATGTTTGCACAAACGAAGACAGATAGAATATCCACTTAGCAAATGTAATGTAAAAGAACCAAGGACTGATATTCTTTTTCTGTGGAATAACAGAATATCGGTTTGCCCTTCTAGGAAGAGAATGTGTAGAGAGAGAGAGTGCAATTCAGTATGGAATTTTTCGGTCCATCGAATGACTTTACAAATGGCCTATTTATAGACTTATAGGCACCCTTGTGTGAAAGCTTGTGTCTCTAGTAAACAGCCATAAGGAATGGTCATGGCTTTTGAAGACACCAATTAGGAAGGATTGTGTCTTTTAAAGACAACTAATTAATAGAAATTAGAAAGGAACATGCCTATTAGAGTATTAGTAGGCACCCTTTAAACAATTAATTAGGAAGGATCATACCTCTTGGAGGCACCCCCATGTTTCGCATCCCTTCCTAACAATCACATCTTTCCCAAATGAACACACCCCAATTTAATGGGTGTTATAACCATTTACATAAAGTCACAACTCATGTGAAAAGGTGTAGCAACCTTTCACAAAACCTCTCTCAATAACTTTTCAAAAAACCCAAACCAATATTCAATTTTATTTTGAACAACAATTAATCACACGATTTTAATTATTTTTGATCGGCTACGTGCCTACTTAGTTGATCACGAGATTGTAAGCAATGTTTTCAAAGCCTAAGTTGAGGCTCGCCTTGAGACTTGCATCAAGGCCAGGCTAACGAAAAACGCCTTGAGGCCTTTGGATTTGTGCCTTACCCTCCAAAAACCTAAACCTTGTCTATGGGGCGTTCACACAAGGTGCGCTCATGCATTTCATGTGAGGCTTATGCTTTTCAGGAACACATGGCCTATAGATCACCACACTCTCAACCTCTCTCTTAACTTGTCAATCTTTGTTCGAAGTTAGAGGGCAGTGTAAATGCTTACTCCTTGAGACTTACTCCTCGCCACATGGGGGATAAGAATGCCTCCCATTGCGCATTCACCTTAAAAACAGTGATTGTATGTACTTTCCTTGTGTGCATTCAAATGATTTTGGGAAGACATAATAATCAGGTTCATCATTCAAACAAGTTGGTGCATTGTTGATGGCTCTGTCTTTTGATCCTGCCATGAGAACCTAACAAGAGCATTCTGGACATCCTTAAGGAAGTTAAGTTGCAATGTTGCATCAATAGTTGTAACAGTCAAGCTTCTTGGTGTATCTTGTTACTGTTGTACTTTAATTGTTTTAGCACTTCGGAGTACATTATCTTCCTTTGTGCAATTGTGTTCTTGATAGCAGTAAATTCCAGTTTTACTTATTTTGATCCATGTCTTTTGGGTTGTATAACCCTCCAAGTTCCAAATACTTAGAATATCATATTGGATTGCATATCTGTAGCTTTATTTTTAAAAGATTTAATGGGGTTGCAGGCGGCTCGAAATCTCAAAAGCTTTAAGCCTGCCGTAAAAAGATTAGAGGAGGTTTCTGTTTCTTGTAGGGGAGTAGAAAGAGTTCAGCTACTAAGAAGGTGGTTAGTTGCACTTAAAGAAGTTGAAAGAATAACTGCAGATTCTGCTGATATTAGTGGAAAGAACTCTGAACAGCTTCATGCATCTGATGAAGCCAAAGATTCGCCGAGAAAGCCTACTTTGGTGAGTAAGTGACTAAAATGTACTCCTGTTTCATAGTCAACCCTTTTTAGGTAGTGTATTCCTATTGAGCTACTGCATTTCAAGAAGTTCTACACACTTTGTCTGCATTAGCAAAAACATAACCCATCAAAGTCTGTTGAATTGTGTCAGAAGTATGGGTGCCTAAAATATTTTGGAAGCATTAGGTCAAATTGTGCGTTGGTATAGTAAACAGAATACCAAGACACCGGTTCTCTTTGATTTGTACTGGAGGTGACATGTTTGTTACGGTAGTGTATTAAATAAACTAGAAATCGCATGTATTTCTGGAATTATCCATTATTTATTTCGGCTTCCCAAGTAAGTAGAATTACACACTTTATGACGTTGTGCAAGAAAACAGAGACCACATTGACCAACAAAGGGCACTACATAGATAAAGGAGAATTGACTAGCAATAAACTGGTGCAAGTAGATGAATAGATCACTTTGAGTAGTTGTTACTTTCAAAAATCACTAATATCATTGTAGCTTGTTATTATCCAAAACTCATACGATACCGCTAATTCATGATTTCAGCGTTAATTTTATGTACTTCTTTCCAAAGTTTATGGTGATGGGAAGACACATTTGATAGTATGATTCATGGTCAGACACCTACACTTGGTCAAAATTTTTGCTGCTTTTATTGGGCGTGGTAATATCAATGGGTTTTAAGTACTGATATTCTACATTGGTAGATGAATTAATCTCTCAAACAATGGACAGTGAAAGAAAAACATGATGCCCTAGAATGTCTAGAAAAACATGACGCACTAAAATGTCTTGTAGCAACTGCTTTCGGTGACAATGCTCTCTGGGCTAGGGTCATGTTTTTTAGCCTCAATCTTCAGTGAATACTCGTGGTGATTGAATGCTTGCAATTCTTTGCACATCTCGTACATAGGATACATCACTTGTCACATTTTCAAGGCCAAGGTGGTGTGCTGATGTGTAAAATGTGTTTGGAAACAAGGGCCAGATCCTGTAACCTTAGTATGAATCTTCGGAAAGCAAGAAACCAAAAACCTCTTTCTATCGTTAGCAATAGTGATATCATCATCTGAAGGTTAGTCAATGACTCAATGCTAAACTATCCCAGGCATACCACTCTAGCATTGATACAGCCACCAGTGACCTGCCATTGCTAACACGTCACGCAATTACCTTTCCCCGAACAAGTCTACCACCTCATCTTACTATCTCTGATTGGGTTTTGTTTGCCACTATATGATCATTGTCTGATGTTTCTATTCATTGCTTATTTAACGTCTGGATATTGGTTGAACATTGGCCACTCCCCAGCTAGCCAATAATTTGCGTTACTTAACATCATGTCACTCAACTTTTAAATCAAGCACATGTGGAGTTTTTTTGAACAACAGTGCCTTTTGCTTTCTAATCAAATAAACAACCTTCTTTGCTTTCGCACCAGTATAAGGGGATGACGATGTACTTTCCATCATGCTCAATCTCAGAAAAGTTGGTAGAGTTATATCAAGTTATGGCATGGATGAGACTGCTTCTCACCCTATGAGCACGGATATTTCTAACTGGGATGCGTATCTCTATCGTAATCTCGTTGGATATCGATATGCCTGCAATACTCATGGATACATATCCAAAAGTATCCCTGATATAATAGTTAAATTTTTTTTACTTGTTAATTATCAGATACCTTTCAAATACTCCAGGTCACACATTCAAACTTTTATCAAATCAAGATCGTGGCATTCATGCATATTGTTAGAGTAAGATTTTTGGGAATAAAGAGGAGTATAGATTCCTAATTTTACTTACTTTTTAGAGAGGAAGATGTAGTGACCTGATCATAATATTCTGAATTCTCATGGTGTCATATGTGTGTTCCTCAAAAATGGATTAAACAATTAAACATGGAACAAATAAAGCTTACAACACTTTACACAAGAAAAATAAATTCTCCTCATTCTTGTGATTTTGCATAATTCAATGTGAAGAAATTATGAAAGGACTTTTCATTTTTATTCTAGTTGTACCCTTTCTTTTAGGCCTTGTTCAGTTGTGAGTTTGGAAATTTTTGGGTAATGAGTGATGAGAGAAAATAGGGTAATAATTGGGGATAGGGGTAATGAGTGGAGAAGATAGAGAAAGAAATGAGATTAATGATTGGATATAGGGGTAATGAGTAGAGAGAGAAGTGAAAGTAATGATTGGAAATATAGGTAATGAGTGGATTTGGGTTTGGAAATTTTTTTCCAAACCCACAATTGAACAAGGGCTTAGATTTTCTCGTATCATTGTATCCTTATCATATGGCATCCCTGCCCTGGATTGGTATCCATGCTTCATAGGTCACGGCTTTACTTCTTGTTCACAGTTTATAATGATCTGATAATAGTCCTGTGCTTGTCAAACTGGAAAATTGTTCTGTACTTTTGTTCTGTTTGAGTAGATTTAATATCACTATGGTTTTCCATTGACAGGTTTTGTACTATGACTCTGATATTGGTCTAGAACCCATGAATTTCTTTGATGTCTTTCTTCATAGTCAAGCTCTTGAAGGGATGACACTGTCTATGGTAAGTTGAACAGATATTGGTCAATTCTTATTGGCTAATCCATCTTCCAAAGTTTGTCTGTTTACTGACTACCACAATTTGGGTTAATCAAAGACAATAATAAAGAGGTGTAGCATATTATGCAGCGATCATACCTATCTTTCTTTTTACCTTAAAACATGTCTTCTAGATGCATAGATAGAGATATAAATATGGTTGCTTTATACTCCTGATCCATAGATGTTAACCGCATGTTAACTATTTTTCTGACTCAGATTCTTGAAGGTCCAACGGAGGAGGAAGCTTCTCTACTTCTGGAGATATTTGGGTGATTCTTCTTGTTCTCTAGATTTTGTACTAGTGTCCTTGTCTCCCCTATAAAAGAATGGATTAAAATTTCTTCTTCTTCAGAACGTAGGAGTCAGTTTATGAGAAAATTTGAAGTTTCTTATACAAGTTGTCTACTTGTCTCCCCTATAAAAGAATGGATTAAAATTTCTATGAGGGAAATTCAACTAAATTGGTTACTAATATGGTTTATTTAGGCTTTGTCTCACTGGTGGAAAGGAAGTTCTTGATGCAACAATAAGCAGCATACAAAATCTCTCGAAAGCTTTCTCAAGTTATGAGGAGGAAGTACTGGTGCAGATGATATGCTCATCTCTTCGATTAGCTGATTTTGCAAGTGAAGAGTCGCAAGGTTATTGACTTTTAGCCTTTACTTCTCAGGTTAAGCGGGAAGAGCTGCTTCAATATGCTCAAGATGCAATTGCAGGCCTGAAACTAAATGCTGATATTGCAAGGTGGTTAAGGAACAGTTGTACTGCTTACATGGATTGGGGTTAAGTGTCACTGTTTTCCCGTTTAAAGTATGCTTCTCTTAGGTTCAATGTGTAAGCACACAAATGTGCTTGATCATGTGAAATGAGGCTGTGTGCCTGCGTCAACAGAGGGGCAAGTTCTTTCGTATGCTCTTATTAGTTTTATTCTTCGTATCAAGTGCTCTCATATGCTTGAGTCTGAGTTTTCCTTATTTCTCATGTTAGCTTTGTATTCTTAAATGTTGTTACTCTTGGATATGCTATCACGCTTTCTGTAGAGTTTGGCTCAGTTGAAACTATTCTGTTTTCTTCAAATAACATGACACGGCTTAGCTAACTTCAGGTTTCTCAGATACTATTGGACTTATTGATAGTTTATCTATACAATGATTGTATGCAAGGACAATGCAAAAACAACAACACTATGCTAGAGCTCTGTAAGTTGGACATGGAAATTCTTAAACTATTTTCATTAGGGCGTTTTCCTAATTGCAGACTTGATAAAACAATTTCCTTCTGAAGTTCTAATATTAATCTCTGTTAGGCTTTGTACGTAGATTGTTTTGCAGCCATAAGTGTGTGCACTTTTATTCATGCCAGTCGTGGATTGTAATTTCTATTAGCCTGTTTTGTATCTGCTCAGAATAGATTCTGAAGTCTCCGATATACACAAAAAACTAGATGCGTTGAAGTCCAACAAGCTACGGTGTGAAGATCATGGCATTTCATCTGAAGAAGCAACTGTTGGATCAGTAGAGGTGAGATTGATTTCGATTCTCATTTAAGTTCTGATAAATGGTTTACTTATTTCGGCAATTACTTGTATAAGCAAGTGTTGGAATGATTGTAATCTTGCGGATTTCAGTCCTTTCTATACTACAAGAAATGTAGGATTGTTGGTCTAATGAAACAAATTCAATCCATTTCTTTTTGTCTATTCGCTGTAAAAGAGTCCTATCAGTTTTCATTTGGTTCATTTTTTGGTTGGTTTTAGCATCGCTAAGTTTATGAGTCCATATATCCGTTATGAGTCCACATATCCATGTTGTTTCTCTAACTCATCCATTCCATTTCAAAAAAGGGAAAGGATACAGAATATCATGGATCTACTTTGTACCTTCTAATTAATGGATTGAACTAGCTAAAACATGGATTGAATCCTATTAATCCAAGTTTTAGCTTCTGGAGACAGCATGTTTGGTTTTAGCTGCTGTAGACAGCAAATGCTGATGTCCTGAAATGTTTGCCTAGTTTCTTGGGGAAGTTTATGTGAATCGACCCAATTGGTATATCCCTGAGCAGAGTCAGATGGCTGGCCTGCAGTTTTATCAGACTTAAGCAAAACCAGTTGTACATATGGGGCTCGTACTTGCTGAGAAATTAGTTGCAAACTGACGCTAGCATGTGGATGAATGAATTTAGCTCAAGCTAATGCTTCTTAAGAACAAGATGAGAAAGGTAACTGCTGAAAGGGGCTTTTTGCCTCTGATTCTCGTCGGTTTTCTTTCTGAGACATGGCTTGGGAAAATTAGTTCTAACTAAGAATGAGAAAGTTAACTATCCTGCTTAGTTGGTCATTGGGATATGTCTTGATATCGTACTAGATATAACATGTGTAACTTTCGAAGGCAAAATTAGAAATCTACGTTCTTTCAAATAACTGTGACAATTGCTAGGTTTAATGGCAACAGTTTTATGCCACATAAACTAGATTCATGGGACCAAGAGTGAGTAATAGCCTTTCACTAATCTGAGGATGATTGAGAGCAATTGTTCATTGATATTGGACAGCTTTTGTGCCATTTGAGTTAATACACCTCATGGATTTTGATCCTCCTCCTCCTGCAGGCTCTGAAAGAAGCCTCTGCACAAGTTTCCCTCTGTTCCAGGTTGGAGGAACTGTTACTGAAGAAGAAACTCTTAAACAATGGAGATTCTCCAGATCTTCATGCTCAAAAGGTGTGGGTTTCCTTCTTATTGCTGATAAAAGTAAATAGTTTGGTTTTCGTCACAATGACAATGTTTTCTTGGGCAAAACAAATGAGAGGCAAGCCTTTGTCTGTCGAAACTTAGACAATGTCTTATCTTTCCGTAACATCTATCCCTAGATATTGAACCATACAAAATTTCTTGCTGCATCCCTAGCTGTTGCTTTGGGGTTATGAACGCAAGCACATAGAATAAATAGAAAAAGAAGAACCCACTATGAAGGGTTATGTCATTAACTGCCCCAACTAAAAGATCAATGAGATAAAGGCAGTATGGACTTAACTCTTACATGTAAATCCTTCTATGCACTTATTCCCAAGTCGATTTTGCAGTTAGGATTGATTAAGTTCGTGTCTATACTTGACCGCTTGTTCAACATTTCTTATCTTCATTGTCTATTAAATATGCAGGTTGATAAATTAAAAGTTTTAGCTGAATCTCTTACTAATTCTGCCTCTAAAGCTGAAAAGCGCATCTCAGACCACAGGTTATTAGCTATTCTTGTCTTGTAGTTAGTCAAAGTTTCCTATTCAATTGGACTTCAGTGTCCAATCTAGGTGGAAGCACCAGTTCGGTGTGCGTTTAGACAGTCAAATTTGTGAAGCTGTTCATGGTAGTTGCCTTTTGCTCTTTGAAATTTTCTGTCCTTTGATTTCTCAAGTGCAAAGATTAGTATGAAATGCTGCTTATGTTTGTGCGCTTTTGTAAGCAGATTACATAAAGAAGAAGCCCT
This sequence comes from Rhododendron henanense subsp. lingbaoense, assembly GCA_020567845.1. Taxonomy (NCBI): domain Eukaryota; kingdom Viridiplantae; phylum Streptophyta; class Magnoliopsida; order Ericales; family Ericaceae; genus Rhododendron; species Rhododendron henanense. The sequence goes on from CM036318.1 coordinate 40,790,000, forward strand.
TCACTTTCGCGTTACCAAAACTGGCGAAGTTAGCCAAATTGAGAAGGTAAACTTAAACAGACATGTGGTACCATTGTCTTGATGCGGAAATCTATCAAACAAATACATTTGCACCAATTAACTTGGGAATTATTCTGCAGAGAGCAATCAAATGGATGACCTTGAATGTTAGGATGAACAATCTGTTTGACTACTTAAAAAAACAGCAGAGACGGATAAAAATCTCTTTTTGAGGCAGAAAGTGTTTGCGTATAATATTTACTTTTGTCTAATCGTTTGGTAATTATCATTCTTTCTTCCTAGTGGTTGTGAGGTTGGGCTTCCCTCTTGGACATAGATGTTGTTGCGTAAGTTTCAATACTGTTGTCATCTGCATGCGGTTTGCTTATCCTGATGTGTTGGTCCTCCAAGGCTATGTTTTTTTACGATGAGACAATCAACAGAATCGGTCATCCCTACATAAAAATTGTTTCTCATGATTCCTGATCACTTTTCTCGTGAGATGGGATGACACAAACCAATATAGAATATTCTATGGTTTCATTCTCTCTCTCTCCCTTTCCCCTTGGTTTTGTGGGGGGTTTTTTTTTTTTTTTTCGTTCTTTTTTTTAGCTTGAAACCTTCCTCTCCAGCGCTGTTCGGTGGAATTTTCAAGGGGTGTTTTGAGGTCGCCGAATCCGGATCTGGGTCAAGGAAGGGGTGGCTATGGGTGGGTTTTGCAGGCAAGCAGACGGTAGCTAATGGGGACGGCAGGCGAGGGGACGGCGGTGAGCGGAGATGGGTTTTTGCCGTGAGGTTTTAGCGGCTGCGTCGGGGATCCGATTGTTTTGGGGCAATTTTAGGGGATTATCAGGTGTTTGCTGTGAAGCCAAGATCCTGGTACTGGGTGACGTTTCCGTTGTGGGTTGGTTTTTCCGGCGAAGGTGATTTTTAGAGGTGTTTTATTGGTTTTTGTGGTGATGTTTGGTTAGGTGTGGGGGCTATTTTTAGGGGTTGATATAGGTGGTGATTGGGCCTGATTTCGGGGTCGCTTTGGGGCTATTTTAGGCGTTGTTTTGGGACTGTTTCAGGAGTTTAGTGGGGTTTTTTTTGGGTGTGTGTGTTGGTGGGGGGGGGGGGGGGGGGGGAAGGGGGGGTTTCAGGCAGCGGCATTTGGATGTTTGGTTCAAGCATTTATTTGTAAAGTTAACTCTTTGCTCACTGTACTTTTTTCTTCTTCTTCTTGTTTTTTGTATTATAAAAAAAAATTGAGAGGTGGAGAGATAAGTTGGGATTTTGCGAGCAGCGGTAGTAGGAGGGTATTGTGCACTCTTCGAGGCTCTCTCAATGCTTTCATGTGTCGCTATATTTATGTTCTTGGTTTTGCTGTTCCACTATATGCATGCCTCACAGTATGTTAAATTTGATTTTTATTCATTTTTTCAAATGCCTTAAATTATCACAGCATTTTCCAGGAATTGATAGCCGAGATTGGAGTGCTTGAAAAGCAAAGAGATGAACTTGAAGCTGAATTAAGAAAGGTACTTCCTCGATGGTCCCCCACTACCCCAAAAACCCCACCATTGCAATTCTAGGATTCTTTTCATTTAATGTTGTTTAGTAAACAATATATTTTGAACAAAATGAACGGCTCCGATCATCTTTGTGGGACCCGAGACGGGCGCAAAATGGATCTGTGCGCGACTGCTGTACGGGGTTTGCTGTACCCCTAGCATTTCTGAATGACAACCCCATCATTGAAGCAATAGTAGAATTTTCTTCATGGAAGGTTTTTCAACAAGTTTTCAATTCTACCTACGTTTCAGTTAATTTTTTTCTTCTCAGTACATGTTTATTAAAAAGTTTTCAGTTCTACCTACCTATTCGTTTGTGTCACATGCATTGTGTTGTACAGTTGAGCTAGCCTCATTTACATGGGTTCATTGTTAGTTTGGATTGTTACCACATTACAAGTACACTTCAGTTTATACCCAGTTCCTGCATATTATTTGATGCAGCAAGGTGTGGCTGTGTGATAGACATCTTACTATTGGACATTGTTGGAGCATCTGAGTCAGGATCAGAGAACACTCTCCAGTTTAGTTGTAGAGTTATAGCCGGTAGGACACATCTAACATGCAGTTCTATTCGAACACTCCATTTCCTTTTAGGTCATGAAGCCTGTCTCTGTTCTATTTCCTTTTTCTTTTGGTTTGGGTGTGTGTATGCGTGGGAGCTGAGGTCTGTACTGTGTTCTGGCTGTATTAATCTGATCAATGAGGGGACATAAGCTGGCTATAAGAGTGATTTTAGTTATTTAGTTTCCTTTTAGATTTATTCAACGTAAAAATGTTGGGAAAGTGTTGCTTGTACCTTCGACGAAGTGTAATTAGTTCGAGTAAGAAACTGGAGACGTGTGAATATTGGCAACCCTGGTTTGTTATGCAAATTTATTAGGGGTATCACGTCATTTTGTTTCTTTCTTGTTAATTAGAAACGGAATCAACTTGTGAAATTTGCTGAAGTTCAACTCTTGGTCTTGCTCCCAAAACATGTGTTTCCTTTTCATAATAAGTGCTTGAGAGAATATGTTTAGAAGGTCCTTCATCAGTGCTTGCTGAAGTACACAAAGTTTATGGCATTTCTCATAAAGTTTTTATATTTGGTTTCCTATGATTCATACAAATGGCATAAGCGATGTACTTCAAATGTAAAGAGGTGAAATTTGAACCCATTTATTCTAGTAGTCAGATCAGTTTTACTCATTAACATCTCCCTCCCTAGTGACTAACCTTATCACATCTTATGACAATGAATGGCTGGCATAGGTTACGACCTCAATAACTGCTGCACGAGCACGTCTTCATAATGCCAGAGAAGAAAGAGAGCAGTTTGACGAAGCAAGCAATCAGATTCTTGAACACTTGAAGACAAAGGTAGCGTTGTGTTTGCACATACTACATATACTGGAAGCTCTTGTTTTTCACTATCTTAAATGGTAGGAAGATGAGCTGTCGAGGTCAACTGCTTGTTATAGAGCGGAAGCAGATGTTTGCAATGCATTCGTTAATTTTTTGGAAGAGATCTGGGTGTCCCAGTCCAAATATACAGAGCAAAAGGAGAAGCTGGTCAAGTATGGACTTCTTCTACTCTTCTAGCCTTCTCAGCTGAGAACTCTTTCATTATCAAACCTCAAGAATATACCTGTCATCTCATGATTTACGTTTGCCCTTTCATTTCTTTACTTGTCCACATTGTTGTGGTCACTTATTAGTAGGAGTAATTAGTAACTCTTGGACAGTTGGCATCTAATAATTTCTTGTTACATGGTACAAGTGATGAACTGGAGAGAAACAGTGACTATTTTGTGAAGTTGGCTGTTCGTGTCTTATCTGCTTTTAAGGTATGCACTCACTTGTGGCCATATGCATTGATGAATTTGATCTCCCGACTTCTATCCAATACTATGAAAAATTTAGTCCTCAAATCTATCAAATGTGGTATGCACATATTTGATGCCACCTTCTCTCTCAGGATGAGTTGGGCTCTTCTATCACCACTTTTGCAGAGCTTGTGAAGAACTTGAATTCAAGTCGAAGGTAGTGATAATTAGTTCCTTTTGAATCGCAATCTCAAGCTGAGCTGCCCTTACCATTATTAACCTGTTCCAGGTCACAATTTTCCTTTTGAATCGCAATCTAAAGCTGAGTTGCCCTTACCATTATTAACCTGTTCCAGGTCACAATTAGCAGCTTGTATGGATGATGAAAATTCACAAGCAGTAAACCCAAGAATAAAACTTGAAGAAGAATATCTTGATTCTGAAGCCAAGGTATGAATTGTTCTTTCATGTTCATTGTTGATGATTTTCCCTCGAATAATATCTTTGCATAATTCTCCACCAAAAAAACGAGATGATGTTTAAATGAGGGCACTGAATTTTTTGTTTTGTTTTGTTTCTTTGCTTCTCAATAAGGTCACCTAAATCTGAGTCGTGAACATTTACTCTATTAGAAGTTTGTGGATGAGTTCTAGCAGTCTTTCCAGAAATTTGTTGCTTCTATCTACTCAAAATCATGCTTTGCATTTCTTGTCTATTGTCAGTTTATCGCCATATTCAGTGTAGTGGAAAGCATAAAAAAGCAGTTCTTCCCTAAAAATGAAGAGATATCCAGGTGAGGTGATCATGACCGATGTTATATTATTTGCTTTTTTTAGTTTTACTGCCTTTACTTGGCTTGTGTAGCCTTTGGTTCAACCTTTAAGGAAGGAAACATGATAAAATTGTGATCAGGCATGATAATCAAATGGTTGAAGAGTTACTTAATCATCTTGAGAAAATCAAAGATGAATTTGAATCGATTGAGAGACCAGAACTGGACATTGAAAGTCCCACCCAAAGTGCAAATGCTACATCGATAGAGAATTCCAAGAGTAGTCCATTTTCAGTTCCCGAAGAGGCCTCAGCTAAGGAAGTTGAATCCATTCAGAGACCAAATTTGGAAACTCAGAATCCAACCAAAACATCAGAAACAACATCAAAAGAAAGGGCCCCTGAGGCATTGGAACGCAAACTCTCAGAATCTCCTAAGATCATGGGAGTAAATACGTCAGACCCCGGGGCAAAACTTTTGGAGCTGAAATTGGAATTGGAGAGAGAAAGCAAAGAAGACTCAACAGAAGAGATTGGGGGATGGGAATTCGATGAGCTTGAGAAAGACCTGGAAACCAGTGACCTACCGAGAAAATAGCCCGAACATGCTTCTTAGAGTTTCGGATTCAAGAACACAAAATCTTTATGTAGTTTTTCCACCAAATTTTGGAAAATGGAACTGGTAGAGCTTTGATACACATGAATTTCATGAATGTAACATGGACCAATGAAACAGTGCTTGGTCTGGGTTACTTATTTATTTATTTATTGGGGTTGGCCACCTAGCCCAGACACAAGGCTTTGTAATCAAATTTGAAGGGAAATACAACTTTGCTCAATAAAACTCCTTATGAATAATAATGCTGCATTATTGCTTTCAAGAGCTATGAACTATGCAAGCTCATTCGACACCCAGATCCACAGTGCCGGCCCTATATTTATAGAACTTCCTACAAGTAGTTTTCGGTAACCAATCTTAATGTTAAGCCGAGCCAAAAAAAAAATTTAGCCGAGCAAAAAAAAAAAAACACGATCTCAATGCTCTGTTGACCTAGCGTAAAACTTTGAGGATTAATAAATACTAGTATCATTTTTATTCTTCAGAATTATATGTAGTATAGAGTACCACTTCGCATCCAGAGAAATCCTGAAATACGGCTTTGAACCCTACGTCCTCCTTTCCGAACAAATCACATTTCCAACACTTGTTTGCTGTTTCCTGTACTCCTTGTCTGAGAAAATATTGGCAACATTTTGCAGCAGAGCTGTTGCTTTGTATGATGAGTTAGGCCAGGGATGGGTATCTGGCAAGGTTTGCTAGTAAGGGCTCGGCCATCTTGTTTAGGTTTATTGCTTCAGTGAAATTTTAAGAGAAAATCTTGTTTATGGAGCAGCTGTAAACAAATGTTTACGGAGCTCAATCTCGGCCGTCCAAAAGTGTTTTGAATGATCCAGATTGAAAATAATCTCTTAACGGGCCGTTCAATGCCGAAACGGACGGCTGAGATCACTCAGCTCCGTAAAGAGCCGCTTTGCAGCTGCTCCGTAAATAAGTAAGTATATCTCAAATTTTAATTTACCAGAAAGTAATGATTTCGACGTTCGCAAATCATTAAAAAAATGACAGTTCCGAAAATACAAGACTACATGGTTCACCAGTGTGTTTACGTTTGTATACCTCTCAACTCTCATCCAGCATCTTTTCTATCGACTTGGGGGCTGCTGGCCCTAATTCAGTAGCGCTTAATTTCACCGTCCAAAAGTGTTTTGCATGAAAGAGTTTTTGTAAAATCCCGGACCATTAATTACCGAGACGGATGGTGAGATTGAGCGCTGCTGGGACAACAGCCCCCCAGTCAGCTTTTCTATTGCTCTCTTTCCTCCTTTCATCTACTCTCGGTACAAAACCTTTAATTTACTGATCCATGTCCATCTGCATCGATGCTCTTCCTTCATAAAGCGGCAATATAGACTACCATAAAATACAAGACAGCTTAATCCCAACGGTTTTGGTCAAGTGGACATGAGAAAGCTAACCAGTACTTGTCCTCCACGAGTTCACATGTTCGAATTCCATGAAGGCCAAATATTTCAAATCTTGGAGTTACTGGAGAGTTTGTCCGGTCGTTAACTTCAGAGCCCCGCAATTAGTCAAGAAGTGCGCAAACTGACCCGGACATCCGGTTATAATTAAAGAAAAAGGCACCTTGCAGACTCCCAATGGTTTTGGTCAAGTGACATGAGAAAGCTAACTAGTACTTGTCCTCCACGAGTTCACATGTTCAAATTCCATGAAGACCAAATATTTCAAATCTTGGAGTTACTGGAGAGTTTGTCCGGTTGTTAACTTCAGAGCCCAGCAATTAGTCAAGAAGTGCGCAAACTGACCTAGACTTCCGGTTATAATTAAAGAAAAAGGCACCTTGCAGACTCCCAACGGTTTTGGTCAAGTGGACATGAGAAAGCTAACCAGTGCTTGTCCTCCACGAGTTCACATGTTCGAATTCCATGGAGACCAAATATTTCAAATCTTGGAGTTTCTGGAGAGTTTGTCCGGTCGTTAACTTCAGAGCCCCGCAATTAGTCAAGAAGTGCGCAAACTGACCCGGATATCCGGTTATAATTAAAGAAAAAGGCACCTTGCAGACGTTGTTAACATAGTACTAACATGGTTGTTGGTTATAGTAACTAATACAGGTATGGTTTCTTCAATGGAGCTTTATTGTTATTAGTCTATGCAAAGGTCATTGTCCACTTCCAGGGATGCCTACCCACCAAGCAGAGTGTGAGAAGTTACTTAGGACCACATTAGAAAAGTTACCATGTTCCACTATTAATTCTAAGTTGAGAGTGGGGTGCACTATAGGGGATAGTGCGCAATCCAAGCCGTCCATCTCGGCGATAAATGGTCCATATTTTATCTCGGTTTCTGCAGATTCGAGCCGTCTGTTTTCAAGATGAATTTTAAACCAATAATAGCTGAGATGTACGGCTCGAATTTCGCACTATACCCCTGTAGTGCATCCTGCACCGGAGAGACCCAGTTCCATTGAGCACACCATGTGATGAATTTTACATGTAGTATAGAGCACAACTGAGCTGGCATCTATACTTCTACTAAGATGTAGATGGCCTCCATAAAGTCACCATGATAAGCTCGAGAAAATTTGTCATGTAATCTTTTTGTCATGTAATCTCTCGAAGATTAATATAAAAAAATTCGCCGTTTAAATAAAAAAAGGAAAATTTGCCACACTATCAAGCAACGGATTTAACTATGCCCATAATTAAATCAAGCATTAGGGTTTGAAAACAAAAGGAAGGAGAGAGAGAGAGAGAGAGAGGATTTAACTATGCCCATAATTAAATCAAGCATTAGGGTTTGAAAACAAAAGGAAGGAGAGAGAGAGAGAGAGTTACAAGGCAATACGTTAACAAAAGCCCTCAAAGTGGGGATGCATCTCTTTCCATTTTTCAATGTCTAGTAATTGTCTTCCAGGCCATGAAATCCGGTGCCCTATTCTGTGGTTAATACCTATTATTAATAGCGAGACAAGTTTTCTAATATAGTAAATAAATTTAAATAAGCAGAAAGTCTAATTGCACAACAAGTGTGCACAGATCACGGTGTGAGGCTCATTCCGGGTCCTACACAAATAATTCAAGCCGTTTATTATATGTAAAATATTTTTTAAGGGCTTTCAAGAAAAATTAGCTAAATCCGATATCTATAGGTGCTCGATCCAATCATTTAACTTATCAGGATATCCTAAAATCTGAATGAAAAGTTGGATGATTGAATCGAGTGCCTATAAGTATCAGATTTAGCTAATTTTTCACCGAGGCCTTCAAAAAAATGTTTTAATTTAATGAACAGATCGGATTGTTTGTGTGAGACCCGAAGTGAATCTCACACCGTGATCTGTGCACATTTGTTGTGCAATTAGTCGGGTTGTTAAATAAGAGGGGATAATTACAAAGGAATTGGATCCTTTCCGGTCCCTTTTTTTTTGTTGTTGCCAATATTATAAATATTAGTGGGGGTTAGTGGAGTGTTAGTATGTTAGTCAGCATGAGGTCCAAAGGCAGTCCATAGCCCTGAATCCCAAATTCGCCTCTCGTAGGGCTCGAACCTCTGCCTCCATTGTAAAGGGAGGATGATACAACCAATTTCACTAGGAAGGGTTTTTCTTCCGGTCCTTAATTTAAACTGGACGAAAAAGTCTTAATATGGATAGTCCATTGCTCCAATTAGTCCGAATTGTTGATCATACAAATATATGATTCAGATTTTGACTATTTCATACGATTCAAAACTCAGACCAGAGAGAATCCGAATAGAAAAGTCGCTCACATCTTGACCAAGTCAAATGAAGGACTCATCCCCTCTCTCTCTCTCTGTGATGTGTAATTGTAACATGTATAGTATCATAGAATGGCAAAACCTAGATCTTGAGAAATGGGATGGTTTCGAATTTGAATTCTGGTGGACAGAGAAGTTGTGGGTGTAGCAGGAAATTGGCAGAATCATTTACTAGTAGTTAGACTCCCCAAATATAAAACAAATGGTTGGTTTTGGACTGAGGTGGACGGCTCAATCCTTTCAAGATACACACTAGCTATCATATTCATATATCTGTCTCTATATATTTTTATGTACAAAGGTGTACGTACCATAATATTATTTATTTATTATGCTTTTTTTACGAATTCTTTTGTACTCACATGAACGAAGGGGAAAAAAAAAGTGCATGATAAAAAGGAGCCTGTGAAAACCATTTTGAAAAAAGAAAAGAAAAAGGAAAATCTGACATTTTTTTACCTGAGAAAATCTTTTTAACGAAGGGTTCCGTGAACAGTTTTTTTTTTGTTTTTGCGGAGGTGAATCGCGACTGTCCAAGAGTATTTTGGATGGTTTGGATGTTAATGAAACTTCTCCGAAAAAGTTTTATTAACATCCGGACTGTCCAGAACCGAAACGGACAACCGAAGTCGCGCGGCTCCGTGAACAGCCTGTTTACGGCGGCTTCGTGAATAAGCCTTATCTTTTTTACATCCCTTTTATGCTTTTCTAACTTGGCACCATCTGTGCTTTAAAGGATGCTCTTCTCTTTCTCATCTCCTCCCTTGGCCTTCACCATTCTCAACTCTCCATACCAGAGAGAGAGAGAGAGAGAGATGAAAATGGCCACAACTCCTCCTACTATCCATGGAGATGAAGACTTCATAGACATGGAAGTAACATCTTCTTCTTCTACTTCTAATGTCCTCTGTTACACCATAACCTCCCCCTCCAAAGCCACAGAATTTGAGTTCCAAAAGTCTTCAACTCCCAATGAGGCAAAACAACCATCACCTTCTCCAGCCGATGAGCTCTTCTACAAAGGCAAGCTCCTCCCTCTCCACCTCCCTCCTCGCCTCCAGATGGTCCAAAACCTCCTCAAAAACTCCATCACCGCCGCCGCCACCACCAACAACACGCCGTTGGAATCATGCAACATCTCGCCGTCGGAATCCTGCCGCGTGAGTTGCGAGCTGAACCCGGACGAGTACTTCTTCGAATGGTCCACCGAATGGACCGGATTCATCTCGGAAAACGACATCCACAAGAAGTACTCTTGGTCCAAGAAGTTGAAGCTGGTCAAGCAATCCATACTTGCCCAAAAGCTCAAGGCTTCCAGAGCCTATCTGAAGACTCTTTTCACCAAATCTGCCTGTTCAAATGACTGTCCAGAAGCCGGAAATGAGCCAAAAGGCAAGGAGAGTTTGAGCAACAAGTACATGAAAGAGGCGACGAAGAAGAACCCATTTGGGCACATAGGAAAAGGAGCTTACCCAACAATAGCTGCTGTCATAGCCGAGGAGAGTGCGAACAATACCCACAGGAGGTCCTTTTCGGGGGCAATCAAGAGGCATTATTCTGCGACAAAGTCTTCGTCTTCTTCTTCCTCCTCGTCCGGTGCTTCTTCTCTGTCGTTGTCGTTTTCGATCAATTCGAATGCCCTGTATGATTTGCAGTTGCTCAAGAGGAGTGCCAGTTCAAGCTCAGAGCTTGAGGAGGGCTCCATTGAGGGTGCTATTGCTCACTGTAAAAAGTCTCAGCAGATGTTTAGTTCGAGTAATAAGGCATCAGGTGATGTTGGGCTTTGTTCACTTTCTGCTTCAAGGGTTGCAGTTTCTGAAGATAAAGAGAGATAAGGTTTTTTTGTTCCCTTGATGTTTTGACAAAGCAGAAGGGCAATTATAGATAGAGATGAGCCTAATGTTTTCGATGGTCTATCACTTTCTTTTTTGTTTGAATTGATTGTCGCTTAATCGTCTGGAAAAAAGTCTAGGAACACACCGTCCGGATAAAACTCCGGGCACAATTGTGTCTGTAATCGATCGATGTATGTAGGCCCATCTACAACGAACGGCTCCGAATGCAGTTGTGTCTGGAGTTGTGTTTATAACATTGCTCGATGGTCTCATGGACTTTACACATGGATGCTTCTACTGCACACAATTAGACCAAGGTATCTTTCCATTTCACTGTCCAGAAATACACATCAAGAAGTTCCTCTTGCTCATGTTGAAACTGTTCCAAATTAGACTTGAGAGCATCTCCAATGGTTTGAGTAATTTTTCTAAGCCGAAGTTATTTTTTGGCTTGTTATAGTTGTATTTTGTCAATTTTTTGCGAAGTTGCTCCACTGGTGCCAAAACCAATTTTTACCTTCACCTGCCCCCTGTGGGATCACTCAAATAAATTTTTAGAGACTAAAACCAAAAAAATAGCAGCACACAAATGTTGATGTGGCAGTACATGGCATCGCCACTTCTTGTGTCAAATTTGGCTTGAGAAATGGCAAAACCATTTTTTGACATGAGAAATAATGACTTACCATTGGAGATGAGCATCTCCAACCCTTTGCCAAAGCTAGAATTTCACACCATCTCACATAAAAACTAACCATCTCCAAACCTAAGCCAAATCCATAGCCAACTTATAGTTTCGCAAATCCTGTGCCAAATAGCCAAGAGGCCTCCTGTCCAACGACATCAGTTGTGCACTTAAGTGTTAGGAGAACGGAGGTAAGGAGTTCAACTCCTCTTTCGAGGTATTAGGCTGTGTTCCACAACCCTTCTTATTTTATAAGTTCTTATTTGGCAACTTCTTTTTCAAAAATAAGAAGCTTTGTTCCACAAAAACCAAACAAAAAGTTTATTTTACATTTTCAAACTCAAAAATAATGTAAATGAAAAAAAAAAAAATTTTTTTTTTGCACCGTATTAAAGATCTCAATGAGATCTATCAAATAAGATCCATAGTGATAAGAAAATTATTTGCGTAAACACATGATTTTGAGCTTGAAGTTGCCTAAGCTTAAAAAATCGAGTACTGCTATAAGTAATGGGCGCCGGGGAGGGAAATTGTACCGACGGCCGTGCCGGGCCGTCTCCGGCCACCGTACGGCCGATCCGAGCCGTCCAAAAATTCTAAAAAAAAAAACCGAGGGGGCTTAGGGCGGGAATCAACGGCATCCGAGGTGTGTAAGGTGCTTGATCCGAGCACCCTTTTTCCGTGTGTATATGACATATCATATACACATCATATACACACGGAAAATGGGTGCTCGGATCAAGCACCCTACACACCTCGGATGCCGTTGATTCCCGCGATAGCCCCCTCGGTTTTTTTTATAGAATTTTTGGACGGCTCAGATCGGCCGTCTGGTGGCCAGAGGCGGCCCGGCACGGCCGTCGGTACGATTTCCCTCCCCGGCGCCCATTGGTACCTATATAAATTCTGAAAAAATAAGTACCAGCTTCTTATTTTTGTGGAACAAGTCTTATTATTGAACAAAAAATAAGTTCTTATTCCATTTCTGGAACGGAGCCTTAATCTAACTATTCTAATAATAATAACTTTCGCCGATTTAAAAAAAAAAAAACTTGTACCAAATTTAGCAGAGGAATCCATGTTCTCTCTCTCTCCTGATGGACCCTAGTACCCTACAAAAAATGGCACTCTCTCTTACAATCTCTGTTCTAACTACTGGAGCAACATTGCCTAATATGGTATGACCCCATTGACTACAAGTTTTGGATTTCTGTGAAGAATCCCATAATTATTCAAGGAATTTTGCAATCCAATACTGAACAGAAGAAATGGTTGCATTTTAAGCTTTTGAGTGACATCATTATTGCTGCCAAACTACTATTACACCAATTTGCAGATAGTTTTCATGTCTTTTTCCTGTTGGTTATTCACATTAGTGCTAAAAAGAAAAAAAAAAGTATCTTCTTTTTCAGAAAAAAAAAAAAAAAAGAGGAGTAAAGCACAGCAAAGAAAAAGTAAGAAGTCAGAATAGTACTAAAAAGAAATACAGCTTTAACATGCATCTAGGTAGTGCACACATGGTCAAGAAAGGTACCTTAATCTTTCTAGTTCCATAAAGTATAGAAATTTTTTTGGGAGACGAGCGGGTACCACGTGGCGGTACACCTCCGCGATTTCAATCGTCCAAACGTGTTTTGGACGGTTCAGATTTATTCCTTCTCCCTCCCTCACCCCACCACCACTCTTTCTCCTTTTTCTCTCTCTCTAAAATCCGAACCGTCCAACACATATTTAGACGGCTGGAATCGCCGGATACCACGTGTGTGGTACCCGCCCGGCACCCAAAAACTTCTCCATAGAGTACTGTAGAACTGGGTGTTTTTTTTTATAGACTAGCAGTTTTCACAGTGTCCTTTTCCCCCTAAGATTTTCTACGTATATGAAAGTTTCAGGCTTTATGAGTCACTACTGGTAATCAAAGGGGAGGACTGTGAGTTTGGGATATTACGGTGCTAGTGCATCAGAGTGAGGGAAATAATTCCATTCACCTTTTTGTTTTAGTAAGTAAAAAAGTAGGGTCTGGTTAAGGGAATCTTCTGCAACCAACAAGTGATGAGATTATAATTTTAAGGTAACTGGTAGTCTTTTTACTTGCTTTTTGACTTACTTTTTTCTTCAAAAAAAAAGAAAGAAATGGTAAAGGAGGACCATAATGTCAAATTTAAACAAGTATGATCAGTTTTAACTTACTTTTTCTTCAAAAAAAGGATGCCTGAAATCTCGACTAGAGGAGCCAATTATACTGGAGCGGGAGCCTGGACGTTCTACACCGTGGATCAATTGCATATTGACACGTATCAAATCATTCATGCTATTACGTTTTATTTTCGAATGCACGGAAGAATGGCAGCACTGAAAAGTTTCCAGCTTAAGCAAGTTGATCACCCCTATAGCCATTTGTCTTGTTCATGCCATAATTTGGCAAAATCCGAGTCCATGCTATTACCAAGATTGCATTGCCTTATCTCTCACTTCATCCAAGCCTTTTGACTTACATTGAAAAATAATATGAGTGTAATTGTGGCAAAATGGCAAACTTCATCCAAGCCAGTTGACTTGCATTGAAAAGTACTGATATGAGTTTAATTGTTGCAAAATGGCATCAAACTGATGCAACATGCCAACGACATTGTTATTTTTGTGACTTTCCAACATTGTAGGAAGCCAAAAATGACTTCGGCAATGCCATTTTGGCATTAATGGGTAGACTTGCTTAAATGCTACCTGCAAATGTTAATGAAAATTGAAAAGTAATACCAAAATACACCCAAGATATTGAAAATAAAAATAGCAAAATCTAGAGGGAAATATAGTAATGCCACAGCTTAATAGAAAAGAAGAATAAGATCCCTTGTACATCCTTCCAATTGCTATTTAACTAAACCTGCCATCAAGATATTTAAGAGGAGAGGGTAAAGTATTAGCAAACAGGCTAATATGATGAATGTCTTAAAGCACGAGACGTTACTGAGCGCTCTTAGAACAACGCTCTACACCATTCACAATACATGTCACTGACTCCCGTAAACTACCAATACAAAATTTATGAGTCCCGCAATTTTCACCAATTACAACACACTTAGAGAGCCATGTGGCTGCTCAAAGAGCATTTCATAATTTCTCCTTAAAGCACTTGGGGGAATATATATGTTGACAAAGATGTATTGATTCTTCTACTTTGAGAGAGAAGTAGGATTGGTTTAAAGAGCTTGCATCTTCCCCGAGTTAGGAATCAAGAATACTTTGCCCCATACGTGAAATCAACGACCCTAAGATTAAGTAGTCACCAAATCACACTAATCCAAGTCTTCATTTTTCCTTGTGATGACAAGGTATCAGGGCTAATTTGTGCGCATATGGCCCCAAGGTTTGCAACGTTTAGCTTTCGTGAGATTCAACCTTGCGACTCTCTTGGAGGGCAAGCCCTTTAGTTGCCGTTTCATGCCACTTGGCCCAATCCCTAAGGGTTAATCCAAGTGATCACTTTACAGACAGATTAGAAAATATATCAGATTTCGATCACCATATTTCAATTATATACTCCTACAAATTTGCATGATGTCTGCCCAGTGCTGATTTTTTCTTGGAAAGTACTCTCCTTTGTTGCGGTCATTCTGGCAATGATAGATTCGCTTGACGACACATTTACCCACAATACCCCAAATGAGCAGTCAAAAGAACAATCTAAACTGTAAAAGGGTATCTGTAGCAGTAGCAGAAGCACTTTAGAGACAGTGTAGCATGTGGGTATCGTCAGCACTGAAACAGAAATAATGCATCATTATTTTTGGTTTTTCCCCCTTTCTCAAGGCTGACATAGAGGAATAGTAGAAGGGCAGATGCAATTCGCAACGGTAAGACTCGAATACCGCCTGTGGGGTGGTGATTCGCGCTTCATGTGTCGGATCTCGGTTGAACCTTTGCCTTCCTCAAGTAATTCTACAAAATAAGGAGCCGGTTAAGGCCGTCTGGCTGAATACAGCCGGAGATTCCGATGCCTAAATTAGACACTGGGGGAGAGAGAGAAAGGCAAAATACAGATGCCCAAGTTCATGCTAGGTACGAGCACCGTGATGTTACCCGTAACCATTTTAGGTGAGTGATGTCATGCATGATACTCGGTGTCCATGTGGCCGAACACACGTGTCCGGAACATGACACCGGACACCACGTAGAATCCACTTGGATGCTGAGTCACCTCATGGATCGGGCATGGTCCTGCCTTGCCTGACCTCGAAGTTAATAAAGACTAGACTCACTAAGTGGGCTTGAGAGAACGGTTGGACAGACCATATGCGGCCCATGTGCGTTCGGCCAAGCAAGCCCCAACGAAAACATTGCGGCCAAAAGTAATTCTTCGTGGCCAGGAGCAATTTTTTGTGGCCAAGAGCAATTCTTGATGGTTAGGAGCAATTCTTGGCAGTCAGGAGCAATTCTTTACGGCCAAGAGTAATTCTTGGCGGTTAGGAGCAATTCTTTGCGGCCAAGAGCAATTCTTCATGGCCAGGAGCAATTCTTGGCGGCCAAGAGTAATTTTTTTACAGCTAGGAGCAATTCTTTGCAGCCAGGAGCAATTCTTCGCTGCAAGAGACAAAACTTTGCGGCTAAGAGTAATTTTTTGCGGCCAAGAGCAATTCTTCGCGGCTAGGGGAACATCTTTGATTTATAGAAAAGAATCACGACGGCCCAATGGCTCATCGGGTTCGGCCCACTACACCGCCTATAGTATTAGACCGAGAAATTTTGACAACTTTGTTAGGCATTTTCGTAAGAGTGTAAATTCTGTCCAGATGAGCCGAAAATGGGGGGTTTTTGCTACCATCGTGGGCCCCCTTCGCGTATTTTTTTGGGTAATCCAACCCGTTCATCTTGTAGGGCCTGCAAAATAACATATCCATGCCAAAAATTAACTTGTTTGGACATTGATAGGTATGTCAAAAGTTGAGTTTTTAGACGAAAAAATGAACGGTTATAGACAGTTTAACTTAAAAAACAGTTGATAGATCCAGACAGTCCATTTTTTCGTCTAGAACTCAACTTTTGACATACCTTTCAATGTCCGGATAAGCTGATTTTTTGCATAGATGCATCATTTTACAGACCCTAAAAAATACACGGTTTGAATTACCCAAAAAAATGTCCGAAGGGGGCCAGCGGGGGTGCTGGCGAAAACCCCCCTCTATCCGGCTCATCCGGACTGAATTTATTCTCTTGGAATCCTAATAATGAAAAAAAAAAAGAAGCAAAAACACAAACGAGCACCGGATTTAATTACATGGCTCACCCCCCATGTAGCCGTTTTACAATAATGAATAACATACAATCCTCTCCCGCCCACAGTGGCGGCTCCAGAAATTTGTGGTAGGGTGTTCAGAAATTACCTTAACTCTATTAGCTGATTTATTAACTAATATATGTACAAATCTCATAAATTAGTTGTAACGATCCTGATTTTTAGTAAATAAAAATTTCGTTAAAAATTTGAATTTTATTTTAATTACTCGGATTGCTTTCAAAATCTCCTTTTAATTTCTAATAATCCGTCATAATTAGATTTTAAACACCGCACAATATAGTCATTTTCTAAAGACAAGTATGCATATAAAAGCACTTGTATATTTTCCTAGTGAGTTAATAAAAACTTTAAAATTATATTTCTTGGCTAGAAATCCTACGTGGCATGTAGAATTAGTTTCCAACCGATTAGTCGAGGGAACCAAACTACCGATTCACCTAGTTACATTTCCCTAACCTTAGGTGGACCTTTTTGACCATCTTTGAGCCTTATGAACCCCTTACTAACCTATTAAAGCAATAGACCATTAGAAGTAATCATTTTACCTTATGTTTTGTCATTTCAAGCCATATGTGTCATTTTTCTTCCTTGACCTTTGGATAGTAATTGTTAGGAGGAATTTTACCCCTTGGGTAATAAAAATTAGTCATGGTCTAATCTCATCATTATGCTTCAAAGAGAAGCAACCATAGCCTTGCCATGCATGCAACCCTAGACTAATAGCCCTAACCCCATTTAAGTTACTTTCTTAGATTCACCAAGCACATGTATACTTAATAGTCCATTATCCTTTTAACCATTGGTTAATAATTGCTAGGGAAATTTTTATCCATTGGATAATAAGCCAAGTTTTTGCTATAAATAGCACCCCACATTGGCCATTCAACTCACACCTTCACCCATTCAACTTCTCTCTCTAGGAAAGTCTAGTGTTCTTACCATGTTCTTGCTTTGTTCTTAAAGTTCTTCCTTTGTTCTTGAGTTTTTCAAGAAACTCATCCTAGGCCGCCACCAAACCACCACACAACCACCCTTCGATCCATAAAAATTAGAAAGTTAGTCAAGAATTAGTTTCGAGAGAAACCTTTCTCTTTCGAAGCTACCGGAAGCCACCGTAGGAAGTTACTCCGTCCGACGTATTTACTTTTTCCCGTAGCCATACCCACCGCCAAGAAGGAAGGTAGAATATCCTTACTCTCAAATCCTAAGTATACGTACGTAGAATACCTCTACTCCATCCCTCGTATAAAAAAAAAAGGATAGCATTTACTGGTATGATCAAATGCATGTTAATTAGAACCTTAATTTGCTAATGGAATTATGAGCATGAATATAGGATTATTAGATTTACTTGTCTTGATATGTGTTAAGGCATAAGTGGTTTTCCACTCCAAAGGTGTCCGTCCATGTGACACTATGCCTTAGATTGTATGTTCATTGCTTGAGTAAGATTATGTGAAATCAAGGATAAATTGAGCATGCTAAATAAAATAGAGTTGGATGATCTTGCTAATTTAGTTTCAAGATTTCAAAATAAATGATTTATGTTATTTATGTGAAAAAGTCCTACCGCGGAGTCTAAGCATGAAAACGAGACACGGAAATTGAGAAAGTTAGAAACATGACACCTAGGGTGATTAAAGGCATGACTTGGTAAAATATTTTTGAAACTACATAATGACCAATGTGGGAGTCATTATGTGAGTCGTGTGTGTTTTGAAAATGAGAAAAAGTTTTGAAACCGCAATGTGGCCGGACTTGCCCATTGTGTGGTGTGCGTGCGTAAGGAAGATTTGTGAAAACCCAATGAGAACCCGGAGCGGCGGAATCATTGTGGGGATACTCGGGAACCCGGAGCGGCGGAACCGAGGGATGAATTGTGGTTTGGTTATCCGTGGAGAGGAGCCAACGCAATTGTTTTAATGATTTTCGAAATTTCCCATGGGAACCCGGAGCGGCGGAACCATGGTGAGGATACTCGGGAACCCGGAGCGGCGGAACCGAGGAATGGCTTGGTTATCCGTGGAGAGGAGCCAATGCAAAGTTTTGTGTGCCAATGGGAACCCGGAGCGGCGGAACCATTGTGCGGATACTCGGGAACCCGGAGCGGCGGAACCGAGGTTGGGTGTGTTAAATGTGATTTTCGAAATGTTGACTTGGAAAAGAAAAGTGAAATGGTGACATGGTCTACGACGAGTCGCGTAGGAGAAACTCAGAAAAGTCACGAACACCAACGATAGATGAATAGTGAATGTGGATGTGTCATTACTAATTTCTTATTGTTGTGCATGTGTTGTTTTACATGAGATAGTATGCTACTTCTATGTCCTGTTGCTTTAAATTATGGGTTAACAAGTGAGGAACATGTTCTATTTGAGAATCGTTATCTGTATGATTCATTGTTTGTAAGTTATGGGTTAGCGGGTATGGGATTTTTCTGCTGAGCTTTTGTAGCTCATGGTGTTACCTTTGGTGACCCTGACATATTATATCGGTGGCGACGCTGGTATAATGTGTCAGACTCTGTAGGTGATCAAGGTGAGCTGTACACCTTGGAGGCATTTGGAGCAGAAGAGCTGGCTAGGATGGAGGAGCAGGCAGAGCTGTAGTTAGGAACCCTAGTTTCCCTCCCTGGTGATATTAATGAACTCTTGTGAGAGTTATGATGTAATAATGAGTCAAACTCTACTCAGTTTTATCAATAAAAATTGTCCTTTTAACGTACCCGGAAATTGGGGGCGTTACATTAGTATAAATAATGCGGTCAAAAAACATTACCTCTATTCGAAAAAATTAACTACGAGGCAAAAAGAGAACTCAAAAATATATACTATTATTTTTTATAAGAAAATTAGTTTTTTTTTTTTTTAAAGTTGTCGTATTGCGTATTAGATAGTGTTTCGAGAATGGAGGTGGTAAAATTTTACAATTGTCCTAGACGAGTTCTCACATTTTGTGTCAACGTTTAACCAGCGTATCAATCTATGTACTAAAACCCTTTGGAAAAAATTGTATCGAGTATATTGGGACTGACCTTCTCGAAAATATGTTATTCTTTAGGATGGCAAAATGAGATTTTTTATTGTAGTCTTAAATTTCAAGAAATATTATTCAAGTTAACGGGATTTTGCAACGTAGCTGAATTTTTTAAAGTTTTTGTCCATAATTCTATAAGCTATCTAAACAAATAAAAATAATATAGTTATTGTCATGCATGAATGCGAAATTAAAAGATTTAAATCATCAACAATAAAGATGGAGAGAGAACGCAGAGCATAATACTTAACCCTATAGATTCTTCTTTTTCGCTTTCTTTTTTCATTTTTCTAATTATGATCGTGAGATGTATTTGAGGTAATGTGTTAGGTGTTTAAATACGAATTACCTAGATTGATGAGCTGTAATTGAGTGTTTAATTAGTTTTGGGTTGAGTGTTCAATTCTTTTTGGGTTAAGTGTTCAAGACTATTACAATTGAGTGTTCATTGACACTTGAGTTGGGTGTTCAAAGTAAAATTAGTCCAAAAATTTTATATGTATTCTTAGCAAAAAAAATTATTTTGGGTGTTCAGTTGACCATGCAACTATACACATAGAGCCGCCTCTGCCCGCCCATACCTTCAATGATTGGGGACTACATGAGTTCTGTTGTTGTTGTAATAACATACTCCGTACAAGAATTATGATGAAATTTCTTCTATGCTACGACATACTCTAGGCTCTAGCTTGGGTTTCCGTTCACGCTAATGATTAACTTATGCATTACAATTTTTTAGTTTTGTCCTTATTCAAATTTTTTTTTACGTTTGTTAGTTTCACGTCAAACTTTTATGTGATATAGGTGAGTAAGGATGAGAGGAACCAGAAAAGTAAAAAATTATGACTTTTACACAAGTATTTTGGAAAATATCCAAGAAAATGTCTAAAAACTGACTTTTCGAGCTTTTATTTGAATATTTCCCAAAATACTTGTATAAAAGTCATAATTTTTTACTTTTTCGGTCTCTCTAATCCTTACTCACCCATATCACTTAAAAGTTTGCCGTAAAACTAACGAATGCAAAAAAAAAAAAAAAAATTAAATAAAGACAAAACTAAAAATTATTCTGCATAAGTTAATCACTAGCGTAAACACACCAAGTTGAACTCAAACATGCCGAAGGTACCCTTATGTGGAAAATGCAACACAAGTGGCTAGATGAATAGTTCCATACTTCTCACAGAACAAACATGTCCTCTACTCATATTATTACTGGCCATCAACAAAAACAAAAAGTCTACTGGTACAGCAAGGGCTGTACAGCAGCCGGGTACAGATCTCGTTTGCGTCCGTCTCGGGTCCCGCAAAGATGATCGGAGCCGCTCATTTTGTTCAAAATATTTCGATTAGGATCCCCTGTAAAAAATCATCTCAATCCGATATCGGAAAGGGTGTTTATGAATCAAAAGATCCTTATTTCAAGAAGCCAGAACTCGAAGATGAAGTGATTGGTGTTAGGATATGAACAATGACTGTTGCATAGAACTATTGTCAGGATAGCTGCTACCGTGGGCTAACACATTGTCTGATTCATTTGGATACCTGTTGCGGTTAGGTCAAGCCGCTTTCATGTCCTTTAGAGTACGGTCTCAATCTCGAGTAATAAGAAGCACCACTATAGTCCCGGTGCAGCGCATCTAGCATTGATTTTAATTCCATAAAACCAACAAAAAGATGAAGCTAACTGGTAATGACATCTTACCAGGGACAAATGCAGAGAACGAAGATCTTGAAAATTTGATGACTAGATACTACCCTCATCCAAAACACAGTCAAGGACAAGTTGGACAAAAGAAAGAACTTAACACAGTGATCAGGAAGTGAACCCTAGAGATAAGTGTAGCAATTGTACATTGCCCTACCTTTCATGAATTCCGAATTGCATGGGTTATCTTGTCAAGAACTGAAACTAGAAATTGCCAGTGAATAAGTCATGAGACCATCTTTGAAGATTGATACTTTTTCAAGGATCACACAGATGCCGTTCTTGAGAATCAAAGAGGTCGGAGCTCCTCATTCGGATAAATGCAAGGAATAGACACTGCAGACGATTCAAATGGAAAGCTGTACCACCGTCGACTAGATAGACTTAACGCTCCTGTTTTGGCTTGTGCCAGTGTGACTTTACAGTAAGACGTTCAACTTTAACGCTAGCACTAATGAAATATGCTAAGAAAGTGCATTTTTCCGTGGTATGTTCGTAAGGAGTATTGTACGTGTTGACAAAGTTGTGGAACAGAACGACGACAGCCTAGTAATCAGAAGGGTAAAGAATACAAACTGATAGATGTTTACTTTGCAAGAACATGTAACTTAAATTTAGTAAGAAGCATATATATATGTATTGGAAAACAGGCCGACAGAATCGCTAAATTCTTAGGTAGAGAGATTACTATTCTCAGCTACATGGTACGTTCGAGATGAAGTTACACTTTATGGACCGCGATACTTATTGTTACTTTCTCCTTAGAAAGGATGAAAGCATCGTCCAATAGTATGTACATTCACATTGGGGAAATCTACGAAGCACAGGACTATATCTAGAAATGGAAACCAAGGGGTCAAAAAGCATACGTGCCATATCGACCTCAGATTGCGTAGAGTTTCTTGTACTCATTGCTCATAATCTCTGAATCTGAAGCCATTGCAGAAACAGACAAAGATTGTGACTTGCTACTCCTTTCCGACCTACGTATGCTCCTCAAATTAGAAGACTCAATCCGGTGCATAACCACCCAATAGCACAAGGTCCCCAATGTCACCACCATGACAATTGTGCCCGTAAGAATCACTCCACCCGCCAACCACCTTTCGGAACTCCCCAAAACAATATATGACATGGCGAGGAAAGCCACGGACACTAGGACACAAGCCAACCACATGAGCTTGTTAATAACCGCCACCATTTGCTTCTTAGCCTTCCTCTCCACAACCACAACTGATGTCTGAACAACCACAATGGCCAAGGATATGAAGAGTGCAAGTGAATCAAAGACGAAGAATATAGTGAACGGTGCTTGAGCAGCGACTTTTGCTTCTCCCAGGGAGGCTCCAGGAGGAATGTCAGTAGGGTCATCGGTGTACTGGCCAGGGATGGTGAAAATGGCAGCGAATGTAACGGTGGCAATTAGGACGGCGACTACAGTGGTGGAGTTGATGGCATTGTTGAGCCCTTCCTCGTGCATTTTGTTGAGCCTCTTGGCTATACCTTTTACGTGAGTTCGGGTTTGAAAAGTGTGCTCGAGCTGGTTGTGAACTTCATGTTTTATGTCGCTTGCGGTTTGTTTGAGTTCCCTGGCTGGATTTGTTGTGTGGCCTGGTCTCCTGGATTTTGCGCTTTCCACTCCACCCTGCTGTAGGATACTTGCAATTTCCAATCCCATTTTCCTGGCGGTGTCAAGAGCAGTTTCTCCGGATCTGTTAATGGCTTCTTTGTTGATTCCATCGTGATGCAGTAGAGCCTGAACAATCTGCAGAAAAGATGAGGGTCATCACAAGGATTTCCAGTTCTATGAAGGGGAGTGAATCTTCTTAAAAGCATTTCTAATTTCTTAGTTATTGCCATGCATATTGGGCCTATGGGAGACACATATGGCTCCAGCAGAAACTATGAACTCCAAGAGACTGCAGTACAGAAGCATAGAGACTCTCAATGCAGGGTTTTCCTAATGATTCTAAGCATCGGATTCTTTGCATACTCCTGATGGTAAAAAACTATGGAGTTAAGTCACTTCATGTCGATAAAGTAGATTTGAAAAAAGAAAGAGCTGTTAGTAGCATGAAGTGGGGGCGGGGTGGGGGCAGGAGCGGAAGCGGGATCGTGTGCGGGGGGAGCGGAGGCACCTAGAAGCTCCTAAGGTTGGGAGCGCCTAAGGAGCGTATATAAATTTTATAAAAATATGTAAATAAAATATATCTTTAAATACTTAACCACTAAAGGAAAAGTGATACTTACTGAAAATTTACCTGATCTTAAAATGTAATTATCGGAAGTTATATATTCTCAATTTGCAAAACTTCTTGACTAATATGATTCTTATATTCTTGTTTTCAAGTTTTCACAATGGCATAACTCCCTTAAAAGTAAGGGAATAACTGCCTTAACGGCCCGATAAGCTCCCATCTTAGTTAGGAGCAAGCTCCCGTCAAGTTCCCAACTTGGGAGCGCCGATTTGAGCTCCCGTCTAGGGAGCGCACCCATTTTAGAGGGATCCTGCTATTAAGAGTGAATAGTAAGCGTATTTGCCAAATCCATCTCATGGAAGTAGTAAAAGTATTTTTGGTGGCAACATTGCATCAACAATGTCAGAGAAATAAGTTCTCTATCGACTTCTGCTCACAGCATTCTATTTGAGCTGGGAACATCGTTACGTGAGGGCATTGTCTATAATTGCGTTTTTTCCAGACAGTTTTCTGTACAACAATAAGGTCAAGCTGGGATTCTTTCCTCTTGAGGTGCCAACTGGGGTTTTAATCTGCATGCCAAGAAAAATTCCTTCATTTTACTAGCAGATTTCAAGACATGATTTTCTAGTGGTGTTCAGCGATTCGCATTTTAAGATACCGCCACCTCTCGTAATGGGTACTACTTCAATGAGAACAACTAATATGCATGAAGAAAAGGAAACAAAAACTAATAAGGGAGCAGCCCCAAGGGATATCCATGATTCTTCTGCCATCAACATCCCGGCGACGACTACAAGATACCAAGATCTACTTCACCTATATAAAAGAACCTCGATTTAGTAACCTTTAATGGGTGTCTAAGATGGGTAGATTGGGTACAGACCTAACCTTAGGACATCATCCACCAAGTCACTGTACTCGGGCTCAAACCAACAACCTCGAGATTAGTAGGACGAATTTTAACCAATTGACATGCGTACAATCAATTAATTGGTGCATTAGCTTGAGTTCTTTCCTATATGTTTAAGCCATTGGTCCATGCCTTGCAAATGATTTAAAACGATTTTTTGAATTCAGCAGTTTCCGTCCGAATGGACTTATTGAATTCCTAGGGGGAAACTAGTATTATTTACCTGTGCACGGCCTTTTCGAGTCGCTATGTGGAGTGGAGTGTTGTCCTTGCTGTCAACCATATTTATCGACTCAGGATTTATCCGAATAAGCTCATCAACCACCTCCACACTCTGCCCCTTAACTGCCATGTGAAGAGCAGTCTGCCCCTTCTTATCCTTGTTTGGTGCGATTCCTGGTTCTTTTCTCAATAGGGCCTTCACAATCTCCAAATGCCCATTTCTTGCAGAAGAATGCAAAGCAGTTTTGCCGTTGTTCCTCGTTACGGGGGCCAGGTTGCTTCTGTTTTCCAACAGGAAATCGACCACTTCGATATGGCCCTGTGATGCAGCAGAGTGCAACGCCGTGGTGTTGGACTGATCAAATGTCATTGCAAGACCAGGAAGGGCCTCCATGAGTATCTTTAATATCTCTGCAACATGTTAGACAATCAAGTTTTCAGGAAAAATATTTCAATCATGAGTACGAATCAGATATCAGAGATGACGCAACGTTAAGATCTCAATTTCACCAACAATTTGAGTAAAAGCTTCATTTGATATGAAGCATTGCAATAGGAGAACCCAAACTGAATCAGACAGGTGATGTTTCATATGAAGTTCTTTTAGGCTTCATTTTGCCTCTAAGTCGAATACTTATTACTGGAACTTTGTAGGATTTCAGGCCTCAAGACTACAGTGCCGTCCTCTACTGCCTGCCTCAGACAGGTGATGTTTCTTTGTCTAACAACTAAAATTCTCTGATGAGATACTGAACATCTAATTTGATGTAATTTTTCATGGTACTATTAATGATCACTCCTATTGACTGAAAAATGCATACATCTATTCAACAAAAGCTCACTAAGAGCAAGTCCAGCCGCTAGTGTCAAAATGACTTTGCCGGAGTTATTTTTTTGACTTCCTACAGTGTTAAAAAGTAAAAAATAGCAAGGTTGTTGCCCAGATTCGTGCCATTTTGGGCACAATCTCAAATCTAGACCACTAGATTAAAAACGTCTCATTTGTTTTGATGCAAGACAGTTGGCTTGAGTAACGTGTCAAAAAATTGGCAAAGTCGACGTTCCTGCTAAGATTGGGAGATGTGGCAGATTTGGCAAAGTCAAATTTCCTGCTAAGTTTGGCACTAAAGATGACTTTGCCAGTTTTGGCAGCAAAGAATAGCAGCTGGTGGACTTGGATTTTGCCAAAAAAATTGCCAAATTGAGACTTGGTCGGTTGGTCCTAGTGAAGTTGGTTGTCTCACCCTCCCTCCACAATGGAGGCGGAGGTTCGAGCTCCACGGGAGGCGAATTAGGGGTTCAGGGCAATGGACAGCCTCTTGACCCCATGTTGACTAACATACTAACACCTCGCTAACTCCTGCTGATGTATACAATATTGGCAAAAAAAAAAAAAAAACCAGTGTAGCAACCGGTAGACTTGCTCTAACAGAGTTAATATTTGACAACACAAAGATATAAAAAAAAAATTGTGGAAAACAATGGACAAAACCATACTCACCCAAGTCCCCTTGCTTGGCAGCAATGTGGAAGGCATCAAATCCATTCTTAGCTCTGATACCAGCAGATGCAAGATCATAATATTTTACCGTTTGCTTCACAAAATGGACATA
The DNA here is from genome assembly GCA_020567845.1 of Rhododendron henanense subsp. lingbaoense. Lineage (NCBI taxonomy): Eukaryota > Viridiplantae > Streptophyta > Magnoliopsida > Ericales > Ericaceae > Rhododendron > Rhododendron henanense. The sequence goes on from CM036318.1 coordinate 40,816,001, forward strand.
GCCGTACTCAGCAGCAACATAAAGGGCAGTCTCCCCAGATTGATTCTGCTTGGATAGCAACTCCTTCAACTCATCATCTCCAGTATTGGTGATTATCTCCAAAGCCACCTCCAAATTCCCTGCTCTAGCTAAAGAATGCAAAGGGGTGTCGTCTCGTTTCCCCGTCAACTGCTTCGTCATCTTCTTCCTCCGGAAACTCTGCAGCCTCGCCGGAGCCTCCATGACAGAAATCACTCTCACCCAAAAGATAATTAAAAATAAAATAAAATCCCCTTCTATATCTGAATCTCCATATCACCCAATTTTACACCTCCAGAAATTGACTTTCTGCTTTCAATTAAGAGAAGATAAAGGGGATGATTACAGCACATGAGACATGAGGGTCTGAGTTGTGATACACAAATTCTTACATCATACACAGAGAATATATAATCTGCATAACGCACAAAAAAGAGCTGTGTATTCCATTCAGATTATTAATACCCAAATTGCTTGCCTGATTCTCTCAGTCCATATTTCTTTAAACAGTACACCATGAGAAGCAGGACCAAAACCCCATAAACTGCAGAAATAGCAACCAAAAATGTAAGATATAGAAATTAATTTTCTTCTTTCAACTTGATATACAAAACCATCTGGAAAAGACAGGGAAAGGGAAACTGGGTATTTCCATAAGATCAAAAATCAGCAATAGAGAATAAGAAATTTATTGAAATTCAATGATGTTCACCTGGTTTTGGGAAGAACAGTGCCTATCCAATCATTCAATACATCTCAGAAACTGGAAAGAGAAATCCCAGATAAGGCATTATATAAAAGATCGTGGCTCTGTTTCTGAGAGGAGACAGAGACACGGATAATCCTTTCTATGACTGAAGATTTCTAGTTTTGCAGGTGCCATTCACATGGTGGAGAGGACAGCATAGAAAGAAATGGAGAAAAAGTAGGAGTGGGGTTAGAAGGTTTTTCTAATGCAAGGACAAGGGAAGTGGAAAAGATTGGACAAACGAGCTGGTAGTTACTGGCCACTGCAATCTTGCAAGAAACATCATATGATCAAGTGTTACCTGCGCCCGTAATATGGTAGGGTTCGAATTCCCCTGAAAACAAATCATGATTTAAGTGGGGATCATGACAGTGAATTATTGAGCTAATCTTTCCCGAGAATTTACTCGAAGTGTGTGTAAGTTGGTCCGGCCACCTCGGTTTAAAAAAAATAAAATTGATCAAGTGCTACCAAATGAGATACATGAACAAAGACAAAAATAAACGAGTAGAAAGTGGTGCCACAGGAGAGGTGTAATGGTAGTGGGTACCGACTACTGAGTAGTCAAAACAAAAACTACTTGTTATTGGCTTATATATGACCAATATATTAAATATGTGACATAATAGTCCTAAACACACTTCCTTATCAAGAGGATTAGAAATTGGAAAGGTGTAGGAACACATCTTTTGGACACATGTGATGGCCCATGACCCGCATAAAGAGGTTACATGAACGTGTACCGTGTGGTTGTGAAGATGGTTGGGAGCACCACGTGACAATGACGTTAGCTACTTGTAGATGTGAATAAGTTAGAATATAAGAAAGTGATATTTGAGTTCGGACACACACAAATGTTATGACCATACAAAAGTTACGTGTGATCCATAACAACATATTTATGCGAGCCCACGACTACTTATATGAAGTCTATATAAATTTGTGGCAATGCGGTCAGATGAAGAAGATTGGTGTCTATCATGGGGATATTTGGACACCACGTGATTACTCGAGTGAGTGAATAATTTATCATAAAAAAAAGAGTGTATAAATTAAGGCTGTTGATTTTGTCACTTTCTTTTTTTGTTAACGCTACTTCCTTGCAAATGTATTTTTGATGCAAAAATACATTTGTAGTGGAGTAGCGCTAACAAAAAAAAAAGGAGTGGCAAAATCATTTTCCTAAATTAATATAAATAATTTTTTTTTGATCCGCAATTAATATAAATAATTGGATCCTAGAAAAAAGAAACAAGAAAGGGACACTTGACTTTAGTATGAGTACGTGGTCAAGCCGCCATAGAGGCCCACATGGGTTTTTGGGCATTTTTTTCAAGGGCCTTTTGACGTATACTCTCTTGCTTTTTGAAAAGTCTATATGTTCTTTAAATTGAGAAGCCATCCATTGCACTCACTTTCGAACTGCCCTGCTCGGTTTGGGTTTCATTAGAGATTTTTAAAAGTAATAAATTGAGAGAAATATATAGAGGAAATTTATTGAATACCGTGCCCTAGAATTTTGAGGCTCCAAAACGAACAAGGCAAAATATTTTATAGGAGACCACTTCTTGAGCAGTTTGACGATAAAACAATTTTTATTTCAATAATCTAAACTTTTTCTAAAAGTTATAGTTTTGTCCCTATTTGAATTTTTTTTGCGTTTTTTTGTTTTGCGCCAATTTTTTTTGACTTTTTGATTCGTTTAGACGAGATGAATAAGAAAAGTTAGAATTTTTTTTACTTTTACCAAAATATTTTGAACAAGGACCACTTTTAAGTAAAAAAAAAATTGATTTTTTAAAACTTAAAAGTGGTTCTTGTTTAAAATATATGGGTAAAAGTAATATATATTTTTACTTTAAGTCAAAAAAATTGACGCAAAACTACCAAACGAGAAAAAAATTCAAATAAGGACAAAATGAAAAAAGTTGTTAGTGGAACACCAAAGATCGGAACTGAATTTTGGGTGTTTAGTCCGAGAAATTTTTCATTGCTGGGTGGGTACCATGTCACCCGACTGACGTGGTGCCCGAGCGGGCACATCTAAGCCATCCATAAGTGTATTGGACTGTCCAGATTAAAATAGTCTTCTCCTCTCACCCCCACACTCTCTCTCCTCTTTCTCTCTCCAAATCCGAGCTGTCCAAAACCGAAATGGATGGCCTGAATGCATCAAGCGGGCACCATGTGGTACCCGCTCGGCACTGAAAAATTTCTCTTTTAGTCCGGCCATGTTGTGCAGAGCTGATTGACCTGACTTTTTACTTTGTTCACACACTCATTGATCTCCATAAATATGATGTTAAACCCCGTATATGCGTTTCGGCAAGATCTACAATATGGACAAACCTATTATTGAACTGCATTCGACAAGCGACCGGAAAAGATAAAACTGCACACGTGCATATATCGGCAAACTGCAGAGAAGCCATCTCCAATTTTGTATGAATTCCTAAACGTGCTTATGTTTCCATCATGATTTTATGGAGGGGTTTATTGAGGAAAAAGTAAAGTAAAAAAATTCTACTAGTATATTAATCTTTAATAATCATAAAATAAAATTCTTTTCTTTAGTTTTCCAGTCATTTTTTTTCACTGTGACCACTCTGTGATTGTGAAATAAGGCAAAACTCTAATAGACGGAGCGCAGGGTCCAAACGAGCTCAGTCGAGTTATACAGCGCTCGAGCTTGGCTCGTTTACTAAAAAATCCTAAAATTTGAGTTGAGTTCGGCTCGCTTGTAAACGAGCCGGCCCTGGTTCATTTGCTAAACGAGTCTCTACAAGCGAGTCAAACCTATAAAAACGAGCCGAGATTTAGAGCGTTGAGCTTAGCTCATTTTGCTACACGAGCCTAAAATTCAAGCTAAAGCTTGGCTCGGTTACTAAACGAGCTGAGCTCTCAATTCGTTTGGAGGCCTGACTCCACATATCCGTACGCTTTTTACAAGCACACTGCAGCAACATCCGGTCCGGTCCAAATCCGATCTTTTCAAAGCCTGCAAATCAAATGCTTATCAGAATTTCACCAAAAGGATTTTTCACCAAACTTAGTCACAGCATTCACAAGTAGATTGAGAATTCAGAACCGAACCTGCTTATCAAAAAGACCATGGTATTTTCCCATTTGCAGAGAAACTCACTCTTTGCTAAAAAAAAAAAGTTGCATACTCCCACCGTTCCATATCGATAGTCCAATTCGGTCTCCAATGCAAAATTTAAATTGTTAATATCTTTCAATCTACAATGTCTTTAAAGATTTTAAAAACTTTGTATAATAAAACTAGTTGAGATATACTCCGTATCATATAAGATCCATATTGCACATAAAAATCATTGTAGATTGAAAGATATTAACAATTTAAATTTTGTATTGGAGACCGAACCGGACCTTCAATTTGGAATGGAGGGAGTATTTTTTTTTGCCAATATTGTATACATCAGCGGGGGGGAGTATTTCTTTTTGCCAATATTGTATATATTGGCGGGGTGTTAGTAGATTAGTCCACCACGAGTTTCAGAAGTTATCCGTAACCCTAAATCCCAAACACCACGACGGGGCTCGAACCCTGGCCTCCCATACGAGGAGGACCAGGAGATGGCAACTGGGCTAGAGCCCATTACCGCAGATTTTCAACAACATGGAATACAACTATGTGATACTCAGCTCTTCTCCATTAACAATTCAGAGTAAGTAAGATTCATAAACTAATTCTGTCTGTCATCGCACCATATTTCCTCAACAAAACCAAAACTCATCGACTCGGCTCTTTCCCGTTAACAATTCAGAGTATGTAACATTCATACACTATAATTCGTTCGTCATCGCGCCATATTTCCTCAACAAAAACCAAATTTGAAGGCCTAGCGCATTCGCAGCACAGAGAGGCTCTTAACACAAACTGCACAATCTTTTCCTTCCCTTTTCTCATTCCTCGAAAAGAAAAAAAGAAGGAAAAGAACCGTCGGGGCCGACATCAGAGAGCGTAAATCGGATTCACCTCCGTATCAGAATAATCCGAGTGGCGCCACGAGTTCGTTCCGCTCCTCGAGAACTTCTCTCTCTTTCTCACCTTCCGAGTCCTCTTAGACTTCACAACGTAGTATGTCATCGCGCCAAGGATCCCGCCCATTATAACCCCGCCCACCACCGTGACAAAAATGGCGCCCCACTTGTGGTGCCGCCCGACGACTATGTAGGACGAGGCGATGAACGCCACCGAGGTGCAAACGGACGCCAACCACATCAGCTTGTTGATCACTTCCACAACCCTTCTCTCCGATTTTATCTCCCCCCTCACAACCGTTATCTGTACCAGGACAACTGCCAAGGACGTGAACAGGGCGACCGCGTTGAATATGAAGAAGATCTTGAAGGACACGGTCCCCACCTTCACCGCTATGCCCTGGTCGTTGTCCCCTCCGGGAACCGTGAAGATGGCGGCGAAGGCCACCGTGGCGAAGAGGACGGCCACCACGGTGACGGAGTTGGTGGCGTTGTTGATCCCCGCCCGGTGGAGCTTCCTCAGCTCCTTGGCGATCCCGGTCATGTTCTTGTTGGTCTTCCGGGCTTGTTCCAGCTGGGTGTGGACGTCGTTCTGGATTTCCGTCACGGTCTTCCGCAGCTCGTCCCTCGGCTGGTTCAGCTCGTTCGCTCTGATGGCGCCGAAACGGTACAGGCAATCTTTTATCTCTGCGATTTGCTCGGAAAGAGGAAGCCCTTCCGCAATGTCGAGGGCTGTTTTGTGGTCCCTTGTTAGGGCATTGACGTTGGTGTCACGGAGGAGTAATAGCTCGTTTACTATCTGCAGTGAAAAGAAAGAAGCCTTCAAATTTGTCTTAGTGTTCGTATAAAACTCTAAAGAGAGGTTTTTGGAAAGAGCAATAAACCAAACCAGCTTACAAAAACGAAACGGTCCTTCCGTAACAAGTCATCCATAATATCAAATAAATCTTAGTTCCAAATCGAATTTCTTAAGAAAGAAGATCTGGTCGATCCGGAATATATCGGTTAAACATTCTATTAGGGAGCCTGGTCTTGACTCTTCTGTGTGGTATTCTTTTGGGTTCGGCTCTTGGAATTACTTGTTTTGAAGTGCCTTGTCTTCTATGTTTATTGAGCTTTTCTTGGTTTACGTGTTTTTGGTTCCTAGATCCTTTGTTCCCATCAGAATGATCATGCATGAAGAAACAAAGCAAACTCCTAAATTTGGCTCCAGTGATGAGGCTGTATTTCTACATTATAACATGATGTTAAAATGTGATTTTGTATGATTGTTGATTAAGATGAAGGTCGAACAATATTCTTTCCAAATCCCCGTAAACCCCAAAACTAGGATGTGAATTACCAGCTGCTAAATCTTCTAAGTGAGATTTATGGGGGTTGAGAGGTTTAATCGCGTTCATCCCCTAGGAATCAAGTTTCCGGGCTCTTACATTTGGCCAGCTGAGATGAATTTTGACCCCTAACCATAATTACCATGATTATCAAGCACCAATTGATTAAAAGCAAAACCAGCTATGTATAAAGGTTATATCAGTCCGAGCAGTGAAGAAGATAAGTTGGCTTATATCAATATAGAGTTGGCAATATGAATGAACGGTATACCTCTGACCGCTTCTTCCTGGTGGCTACATGTAATGCTGTGTTTCCAAACTTGTCTGGGAGCATCACAATGGCTGCATCTGCTTGAAGAAGCAACTTCACCACTTCGCAACTAATCCCTTTGACAGCCATATGCAAGGCAGTCTGTCCTTTCTTATCGGTTCTTCTTGCCAATTGTGGATCCTTATCGAGCAATGTTTTCACAATATCCACGTGCCCCTGTCTAGCAGCTAAGTGTAAGGCGTTCTTCCCGTTGGACCTCGATATCTCTAGCAAGCTGGAATCTTTTGACAGTAGCTCGTTAACCACGTTTATATGCCCTCTTGAAGCTGCTGATACAAGAGGGGTGGCATTCGATTGCGCTACCGTTTTGCTTAGATCTGGGTCATGGTGTAATAGTATCTGGACAATGGCTGCAAAAAATATAAGAGTCACCAAACCATGCAGGCAGACAATCTGTTAACGGAAAAAAAGAATTGACAAGCTTTTCTGAATTCAGTGGCGGTTCTGATGAAGCCAGCGGCATTTACATGGTACACATTCTTTTGTTTTTTCAAAATTGACATGCATAGTTGACAAACATTGTGCAGTTTTCTTCACAACAATTTCAGTATTCCATATGGATCGCAAGAAACAAAGCCATGAGATAAACAAAGGATTCAAGATACACAGACCACAATGAATTGAAATGCACTTAAAGCACAACCCGAGGGGAAATCAAAGTTTGATGACTGAATTAGATAAACTACAGATGATGAAGCAAAGGATTCAGGACAAAGATAACAATGAAACAAAGTGCACATACGACACAAACGAGGGGAATCAAACTCGATAATCTTGCCCACAAATCTTCGAAAGCTAGTCGATGCCATTTTCATTGTTAACTACCAGCTCATCATAATCCAATAGGAATCAGATGATGCAGTAGTAACAAAGGGAGCAAACAATCAGTCAAAATGTACAGCTAAACACAAAATATTGTCTATACTTACATACATATGGAATTTACATCTCTGTGTGTGTGTGTTGTTCTTGCAAATATCTTGGCCACTGGTTGGATCAACTCAAATTAAAATTCCATACAGAAGCAAATGAGAAAGATTAAATGGAAAATGCGTACCACACTAGGCATTGGTTAATGCACAAAAAATGCATTGATATCTGTACCAGGCATTGGTTAATGCACAAAAAATGCATTGATATCTGTGCAAGTGCAGTGGTATACTGTATATGAAAGTGCATTGAAACTCAATTTTTATTTTTTTGGACATAGTGTGTGTTATCTGAATTGAGGGATGGTGTTGTGTAGTGTGCATCCAACAGCTCGGATCTCATCTCGGCAATGAACGACTCTCGATCGTTGGTTGCCGAGATGAGATCCGAACCGTCGAACGCACGATTCGATGGCTTAAAGGTATGCACCTCACTGCACAGCATCAACTCTAGTAGGCTATGGTTAGCAGAACTACCATAAAATAGAAATCAATCATTACCTTGGTGACCTTTACTAGCCGCAATATGCAACGCATCAAACCCCGACCTGTTCTTGGCCGCAATCCCTTCCTTGGTGGTATACGGCAGCAGCTCCTTCACCACTTCCACGTGCCCCTTCTCCGCTGCCGTGAACACCGCCGTCTCTCCTAGCTCGTTCACCTCGTTCACGATCGCCGACCGGATCTCCGCCACCTCCGCGTCGAACTCCGCCCCGCTCAGGGTCCTCACCATCTGCTCGTCGATCTCCCCCAGGATCTGCTTCACCGCCGCCACGTCCCCCCTTTGCGCCGCCAGGTGGAGCTCCGTGTCGTTGAATCGCCCGGTCACCTGCTTCACGTACTTCTTCCTTGCTGAATTCGGCTGGTCCATTCGCTTTCCGGAATTCGAGATGACCAACGATTTTCCGGAATTCGACTGGTCCATTCGTTTTCCGGAATTCGAAATGACTAGCGATTTTCCGGAATTCGATTGATCCATTCGCTTTCCGGAATTCGAAATCACCAGCGAATTTCCGGAATTCGATTGGTCCATTCGCTTTCCGGAAGTCGATATAACTAGAGCCGGAGCCTGAACCGCCCTAGGAGACGGCGACGGCGTCGAGGTTAGTCCCATCTCGAGATCCCTCTCTCCTCCTTCTGCACAATTAAACAATGCATTGCAGAAGAAGAGCAGTGCTATGATCACGAATGTTCAGATACAGATGCGGACATGTATGTGTTTAGAATCGTTTGATGAATGTGAATCTTACACAATGTACATGGAACGTGCACACGCATGGACTCAAATGTTCAGATATGAACGCATAGGACAGATATGTGTTCATAATTATTTGATGCACGTGAATCTCACACAATGTACATGGAATGTGCACGTATGGACACACATGTCTAGATAGATACTGAACCAGGTTCAGAATCGTCCGATGCACGTGAATCTCCGAATCGGTGCCGGAAGCATTTTGCATTGTGGGTAATGATCGGATAAAGGAATTCAGAAATTCTAACCTAATAAGCTGTATAATGGAGCAAATTCATCATATCTCAGATGGTGTAAACATGCACAGAAGGTGAAATAGGGGTACCTTCATCGATGACGGAAGCCATGTTAAGATCGAGAAAACGAATAATCCTACGAATTCATTGTCTGTACGTATATATTTACGTGTGGGAAAGTTCGATTGAACCAGAAAAATACAGTGGTGGTTATGGTGGTGCCGCCGTGGTGGGGTGGTGGTTTTTATACGTTCGGGGAAAGCATGGCCGCGGGGCCAACTATTGGGTGGCCATGACGATGGGCTTTTAACGACGGATCTTTTGTGCATGGAGTCTCGAGTCGTCCGAAATTGGGATGTTGCCTCGTTTACGATAAATTATTAGGTGCTCAAGACACCGCCACGGGTGGAGATCCTCTCATACGATACAATGATATCTCGATCACGTGGTGTCGTAGCGCATCTGTAAGGAAAGAGGCAAAATTCTACATCATAGTTTTTGTGACCCATGTGTAACTTAAAGAGTTGCGCGTTCGAGGACTCCTCAAATTTTGATTTTGTTTAATCATTTTTATATTAAAGGACTCACTTTGTTTAAAAATTTTAACAATTTATCAATAATAAACATTTTAAGAGTGAAGAGTGTTTTCTTTTTCTTCAAAGTTGGAGAGAGAGATGAAGCTACACAAAAATAGTATAACAAATTTGCTATTTTTCTTGGACGGTATAGAGAGAGAGAGAGAGCTACACAAAAATAGCGTAACAAGTTTGTTATTTCCTTAATGTGAATGTTCAAATGTAGTTTGGTTTTGATTTTGTTAGCACTCCTTTGGAAATGCTCTTACGTGAGTGAGAAAAAATCGCAATAATTTCATTCAACAATATGAACCATTCACCTTTTTTGTGTAGTTGATGCATTTATCATCTATGCGAATCGAATAGATATGAACAAAGACTTGGTCGAACTCTTGGCGTCCATTTCTCTTGTGACAAAATTTGCTTCGTTCAGATGGATAAAGATGTCCTATCAACTGAAAATTTGCATGGATGCCAGATTCGTCGAAGTCTATAATGAACGGGCCGGCCGGTATAAGCCCATCAGACGACCGCCTTGAGCCTCCAGTTTTTAGCCCAATTATAGGGCCCCAAAATATTGGAATACATTAAATATTATGTATGTGCAATATTGTACAAGTGGTAAGTTCTTTGTTCACTCACCATAAGCTCGCAAGTTGGATTCCTACTCCTTCCATCTTTTTCGCGAACAATTGTTCAAGTTGTACAAAAAAATGCTTTAAAACTGTTGCATTTAAGACTCACGCAATGTACCACTAAGCCACAAGTAAATTTGGTTTCTCTTATCGAACAACTAATATATTTATATAGAAAACACGAGAAGTCCTATTTTTTAATCTCGCCTAGGGTCTCAAAAATCTCGAGGCCGGGCAACGGTTCTAGTTATCAAATGAGATAGTGGTGAATCTTGAACTTGATATATTGCAACACATTTTGCATAGTTTAGGGTATAAGAGTGCAAATAACCCACCGAATTTTCATCGAAATGTAGAATTTTGTCGGTTGGCCTTCAATAGGAAACTTGACGTTGACTGACTGATAATGGTGATGGTCCCAATTCAGAAACTCCGTCAAATGGTCAATTTCAACGGAGTTAAGTTCTCCCGGCAGTGGCGGAACCATATCCAGTAGATTCCTACAATCCCATTCTTTTTCGTAAATCAGATATTCCTAGTCACACAATCTTTGAAAATGTCATGCGATTTCCGATCGGATTGTACCTGTGCTTTTAATCTTTATTCTTGCAGATTTTAGTAATTTATAACATGTTTTAAAAATATTTTCACGCTCGTACTCCTGCGTGACTTGTCCTCGAACTCTCGATCATGCATCCGTACGCGAATTACGTGACTTTAGCCTCTACCTTTCCCTTTCCCTTTCCCATATCTAAAATTATCCATTACCCACTGTCGGTTTCGTATCATATTCTTAAAGCAGACATGTTTACATATACATGGAGAAGGAGAGAGAGAGAGAGAGTAAACGAGGGGGTTTCAGCAGCAGCAGCAGCAGAGGCTGTGTCATAAATGGGAAACAACCACGGATGTTTCAGGAAACGAAACCGTTATGCCCCTACTAACGGCTCTAACCCTCATCCTACTATATCGGAAATTCGCCCCTCCAATAAAAAGGGTTCCTCGTCATTATCCAATCCGGACATGGCCTCCTCTTCCTCCTCCTTGAAACTGCCTTACCCTCACGCCGACTCCTCCTTGCGAGCTCTCGCCGCCCAGGCCGAGGGGTTCGGCCGCTGCGCCATCGGCGGCCTCCATGGACCCCTCTTTCATGTCACCACTCTAGCAGGTCCCATCTCTCTCTCTCTCTCTCAACATGTCTATGTGCAAATTGTGATGTCAGTTTTTGCCGTCATGCTTTGGATCCTTTTAGTGGTTGTAAAGTATAGTCCTTTCGATGTTTAATAAATTCTTTTTTGCCGATAAAAAAACGTGTCTATGTTCATAAGTTGGGTGTTTAAGTCGCGTTCTTGATTGGATAGAATAAATGATGGATTTTCATGTGTTTAATTGCTGGAATTTTCAATCTTTTTACATGGGGGGATAAGAATTGAGAATTTATGAGAATTGCTGAAAAAAATGTTGAAAGTGCATTCCTTTTTCGATCTTAGTGACTTACAAACAAGAATGTGGAGGTTTGACTCCCTTCTTCAGCAACTCTATAGTCACAATTCAGCAACTCTATAGTCACAATTCAGCAACTCTATAGTCACAAGTCCCCCAGGTAAAGCATGTGAAACGATTGTGAGAGAGAGGCGGTAGGGATTTGTTTGAGGTGTGCACTAGCTTGTCCGGGAAACTTGCATTATCGAACAAATATATAAATATACGAGTCACAATGTTCAATGGCCCCAAATGCATACACAAACACATACATGCACACACGAACACATACGTAGCCGCAGAGAAATATTAATGCACATACAAGGAGCATTCTTCGCATAATTTATGTTATTGAGGGATTTTTTTGGGTGAGGATCAAAATATCAGGGGGTTTTGTGCTGTTTGGTATTGTTATTTGTTTGTTCTGTCTTCGCATAATTTATGTTGATTTTTCCTTTATTGATTGGTTTCTCTGTCAATTGCGTACGTGCAAAGGGGTGCGGCCCTTGTGATTATGAAGATTCAACAAGACTTAAGTCATTTAACTTGACGGGATGTTAACAATTATATTCATTGAGATGTTGCTGCAAATGTAGAAATGGATCATGTTTTCAGTGCAATGCAACGTTGTTGGAGGAGAAATTGGTAAACATTAGCTCAGTGAAGCAAATCATATAAATATCTTTTGATTAGTGAAGCAAATTATCAAAGATCCTTTCTCCACAAATTTATTGAAAACCTTCCATAGGTAGGGCAATGAACATTGTAAAATTGCACAGCAGAATGTGTAGTGTAATCTTGGTATCCCTATTTTCAATTTGTATTAGACCGATTATATCTGGCTGTCAAAGGTTTGGCGAAGGCATGGATGTAGTTTTCCAAAGTATCATGCAGAGGTTGAATTAATGAATTTGGTTTGGTTTGCTTTGTTAACATGTCAGATTTTTTTTGTTGAACAACATGGAAATATGACGCATGTACAATTCATATATATGCTATTGCAGATGATGGGCCAGGATCACTTCGTGAAGGGTGTCGTAAGAAAGAACCTCTATGGATTGTCTTTGAAGTTTCAGGAACCATCAAGCTTTCATCTTATTTGAGTGTCTCTTCTTATAAGACCATTGATGGGCGTGGACAGAGGATAAAATTTACGGGGAAGGGCTTGAGGTTGAAGGAATGTGAACATGTGATTATTTGCAATCTAGAGTTTGAAGGAGGTAGAGGACCTGATGCTGATGGAATTCAGATCAAACCTAACTCAAAGCACATATGGATTGACCGTTGCAGCCTCTGCAATTACGATGATGGACTGATTGATATCACCCGGGGAAGCACAGATGTTACAATTTCTAGGTAAGCTGATGACTCTAAAGCCTAACGAATTATGTTTTGCAGTGAACTTTCTGAAGTATGGTACACCTTTGTTCCAATATGCTGACATTAGCTTTCCAAAATGATTCAAAAGTTTCTCTTATAGTAAAAACTATGAGAGATTGGAGCTTTAGCAGCATCAAAATATGTGCAAAATTGGTCATAATGCTTCTACAAATGTTCTTTATGTGAACAATTAAACAAATACGTCTGGGATACGCCACAAGGTCTGTCCAATAAATTTACTTATTGTTAAGCAGGGGACACACCTAAGACACATCGGGGCTACCCGTGTCTCAATTTGGACACGGATGGAAACATGACAAGGATCAATTTATATATTGAAAGCTAATTTCGGGGCTACGATATTCCAAAAATATGAGGAAAAAAGTACGAATAAATGAGTTATGACCAAATAAAACCCTCGTAACCTCGTTAAACTAGTAATATTTAAGAAAGAAACAATAAGAATTGTAAAAATACTGGTAGTTTTGGATATTTCTGGATCGAATGATCATATAAATACCACCTTAATATATGTCCTAATGTATACATTTTTTTTACCGTGTGCCCTGCCATGTCCGTGTCCCCATTTAATTAGAATTGCTGTGTCCCTTGTCCATATATTTGTCCCTGGTTCTTGGGAAACCATGTTTTCGTTTCCGTTCCTCGCACTGGAACAATCTGCTTTCCAGGTAACTTAGAGCTGAAGCTGAATCAATAGTCTTTTTATGCAGATGTCACTTTTCGAAGCATGACAAGACAATGCTTATTGGAGCAGACCCTTCTCACATTGGCGACAGATGCATTCGAGTGACCATTCATCATTGTTTTTTTGATGGTACTCAACAGAGGCATCCCCGTGTCAGGTTCGCAAAAGTACATTTGTACAATAACTACACCAGAGACTGGGGCATTTATGCTGTCTGTGCCAGTGTGGAATCACAGGTCAAGATTCTTTGAGCAGCTGATTTCCTGCTTGTTCTTCTGTACTTGTTTGAGTTATTCAGTTTCCAAAGATGTTTTACATGATGAGCCACTTCTTTAATTAATGTAGTAAATTTTTGGCCTTCAGATATATTCCCAGTGCAATATATACGAAGCTGGACAGAAGAAGGTGGCTTTCAAGTATCTTAATGAGAAGGTAATATATTTCTGTTGACATTCTTTGCATTACATTTCTGAAATTTCACATCATTACCTCTAGTTCCAATTGTTGTTGAGGTAATAGGTGTTGGTGTGATAACAGTGGCACAAATTTCCTTATGTTCAACGGAAACTCTATCATGCCCTGTAGATAGCTGGAGGTGTCTTTAATTTAGTGGGGATATTTACTTGGAGTTTATTTCGCGTCTCCTGTTAAATTGGTTTAAATTGAAAGATTTGGTCTAAGGATTGTTACGTGTGAAACTTGTTTGGTAAATTTTGACACATGAAAATCAAGTGAACCAACGAGAACATAAAACTCATGCTGCTAAATTTGGTCTAAGGTAAGTGTTAAAGCATCCAACTCCAAACCAATTGGCAAAGAGTGGAGAGGCCGCCCAGGCTCATATACTAGTTTTGGAGGAGATAATTAATCAATGTGGGACAAACTCCAACACTCCTCGCACGTGCGACCCCCGACTCGCACGTGAAGAGATAAACAAAGGATCCGGAACACACGGATCACAATGAAAGAAAGTGCAACTATGGCACAAACAAAGGGGAAAAACCTTCGAAACTCTAGCTCTGATACCATCATGTGCTTTACCACTGCCAATTACCTTCCCCGTTTCCAGTTCCTGAAAGACACAATGAGTGGGAAAAAATGTCACAGAACAGTTTGCAGAACGGGTAAAACTACTAACTGAAAGAAGGTTAGTGGCAAAGTTTGGAATATGGAGAACTGAAGAAAGAGAGATAGAGGAAGAATAGCGAACGGAACTTTTCCCTGAAATAGCAGAGAATGACCCATCGGTAATTCGAATCTTATCCTTACCAGAACAAGTAGAATATGAATAAAAAACAGAGGAACAACCTGTTGTATGATCTGAAGCACCAGAATCGATAATCCAAGGGATATCGGAGGAGGCAGTAAATGTACTAGCTGTACTAGCTGGAATACCTGAATGAGCAAAATAGGATGCAATGGAAGAAGGAGCTATAGTAGAGGAAGAATCAGTCTGAGCCATAAGACGCCTGAGAGCTTGCATCTCCCCCTGAGAGAAACCGCCAACAGAATCAGAAGATGGCTGAACTCCTGTACTGAACCCAGAGTCAGACAAGATAGAAAACTCTGAAACATGTGCCTGAGCCTGAGAACGCCCGGAACCACGACCTCAACCTTCACGTCCACTGGCTCGCCCACGAGAAGGACGACCATGTAACTTCTAACAGAAATCCTTGGTATGTCCAGTGTTGTGGCAATAATCACACTGGAGTGACATACGGTCGATGGTCCCACTGCTAGTACCAGACTGAGACTTTCCACTGCCAGAACCAAGGCAGAACGATCAGAAGTAGGAGCTTGCAACATAGCACCCCTCTTGCTGAATAATGGCATAGGCCTCTCCCAAAGATGGAAACGGAACACGACCCAACACTTGCACTCTAATTGGATCATATTCCACATCAAGACCAGCAAGAAAGTCAAACACACGATCCTTCTCGATTCTCTTTAACCAAGCAGCAGTATCAACAGCGCAGACGACCTGAAACCCCTGATAATAATTAAATTCCTGCCATGCCCACTTAGGTCAGCGAAGTAAACAGCAACAGACCGATTGTGTTGATCCCAAGTACGAAGTCTCTTCCTCAACTCAAAACACTGAGCATCATTACCCTGCTGAGAATAAGTTTGTTTGGCAACAGTCCAAATTTGATACGGAGTGTCAAGGAGCAAGAAAGGACTATGAATATCAGCTTTCATAGAGTTAAACAACCAAGTCATGGCTAAAGATCGATGAGACTTAAATGTCTTAAGTTCAGAAGCAGTAGTAGGCTCAGTAACAGGACCTTCAATAAACTCAGACATCCCCTTAGCCTCGATAGCTAAAGTAAAAGTTCGAGACCAAAGTAAATAATTTGTGCCATCCAGTTTGATGGGACAAATATCCAGTGGAGAGTTATCTAGAGTCACAACCTTACTCACTCCACCTGTTTCCACAACCTGAGCATCTTTCTCTTTTGAATCCTTCGACATAGTTATTCAATATAATAGCAACAGGACCAGCAAATAAACAAGGGAAAAATAACCCAGAGGTAGCAGATAAAAAAAAAGAAGTCCACTGACTCACAACCCTATTCACCGTCCACTTTATATTTCTGTCGGAACCCCAACAATGGCAGCAAAAAAAAATAGTCGGTGAGAACAACAGAACTACGCCGACAACAGAACTGATCGACGGAGACGGCAAAGGCACAGCAGCGACAGCAAAAGCAGATCGACGATCGTGATCATGATCTGAGTAATGAGAACAGGGTGCGCCGGAAGTCAGAAAAAGGGCCAGCAACCACAGATCAGTCCTTCTAAGGACCTGTCGGAAGTCTGATGAAGGGCAACGACGGTCCGGCGAAGGTCGTCGGAGCTGCGTTGAGGGCCAGCGAGAGCTGAGATGGCTGGGTCAGTGTCAAACGATGTCAAAACAGTACGGGTCAACCTCAGACGAGGTCGGAACAGTACGGCTGAGTTCGAACAAGGCTGGGTCGTGATCAAGGACGGAAGAACAACGGAAACAAGATCACCAGGTTTTACCGCTTTGATACCATGTTAAAGCATCCAACTCCAAACCAATTGGCAAAGAGTGGAGAGGCCGCCTAGGCTCATATACTAGTTTTGGAGGAGATAATTAATCAATGTGGGACAAACTCCAACAGTAAGCAAATTTAGTTAAGACCTTCCTAGTGAAAAAAGGCAAAACTAAGTACCAAATGCCTATGCTTAGGATCGAAGGGATGGTGAAATTATAATGTTCTAAGGCCTTTATTATTTCTGTGAGATGATGTAGAATCTTACTTCAATACTGCCGTATGTTTTCCTCTTTTCATTATGAACGGAAAGTGAAGATCTACTATGGTTGGTGGTGTTGTAGTTCCTGTTAGGCATTGTACTAATGTATTGCTGTTGTTGGTACATTCTTCATGCATCTTCGCGTGTTCAACTTTATTGGCTGTTTCTATGTTGAGGTTGTTATTCCAAAATGGAAACTGGATTTTCTTTTGCTTCTTATACCACCTCTCTACCTTTAGTGCTTTGTATTGGCTGCATCTCTACTCTGTAGGTGCTTTTCTTTTGGTGCTACATTACCATTTATATAACTATTGATGATTTCGAGTGTATAGGATTTTTTTTCTTTTGCTTTGCTTCGGTTTGTAGAGTTTATCTGATGTTAGCCTTGTACAAGGGTTGCATCCCCTTTTTAATACTTGCATATTAACAAAAGAAACAGGTATGTAAGGCACTGTAGATTTCGTATCATGGTGGCAACCACAATATGCTGCTATTGCGTGGCATTAATGTTCACATACACACTGAAGTACTCATGCAACATCATGGAAGGCATTTCACACTCTTGATGCTTGTAAACCAGCAAAGCATGCTCACAGTGTCTCTAGGAACCCATTAGGGAAAAAAGGAACAAGGTTGTTCATCCAGGAAAAGTACAAGAAGAGCCATAAACCCTTTCATTCTGGATCGTAATTGCTTTTATATATATCGAAAACCCTTTGGTTGCATATCCTCCCAATTATGTCAGTTTCTGGATGTCATGGAACCGGGAAAGCATGTCCATACATTTTTTTTAATTTATTGTTTTGGGTAGAGAAAGGGATGGCCCCCAAGTTTACTCCAATTTGGCTAGAAGACTGTGTACCTCAACGTGCATGTTGGCTCAGTATCTAGGCTCTGTGGTTCTTCTCTAAGTAGGACGGACACTGTGTTGGAGTTCAAGTACCATTGTCGGGAACTTGACAGACACTAACACTTTCTGGACACGTGTCCGACACTCAAACAGAAGTTTCGTATTTTTTCTGATATTGTGTTTAAGTTGGACGCTTGTGGGGTCTTTTTTCGTGTATAGACGATGGTTGATTGAATATAAAGACGTGGGAGTGATAAAATGTTCTTTTGTTGCAATACTTTAGTGAGCTACGTATTGATAAATGTAGAAAGTAGGATATATGGTACTCTGATAGTAATTAGAGGCTTGTTGTTTTCTTGTGCATTTAGGATATTGCACGCAATTTTCTAAGCCTGTCCCCAGCATCGTATCCTCCAATTTTGGAGATTCACATGTCGAAGTGTTAGTGTCATCTCTACATAAGTACTTCTGAGAGATCTAGCCCTTCACTTGATCTTTGGTTTTCCCTTTTTTGCCTGCTGGATCATAACTTCTGGTCTAAATTGTAGTTAATGGTTTTCCCGAAAACTCAATCCCGTATGGGGACCACTAGTTACACTCCTCACTACATAGTTCAATATCTCCATACGTCCTGATGAAATCTTGCTCCACTCAACCCATTGCTGCTGAAATAGTGACAATGGAGTGGTTATTTTCCTACTGAATATTTTAAGAAATTAAATTTAAAACCCACTTTGCTTGGGTATGGTATGAGTGATCTCTTAATATAATGTAAGGATCTCTCCACCTAATAGCTTAAGCTTTTGGGTTGGATCTATAGTTTTTACATGGTTTCATAAAGGGACCCATCCCACTCGATAATTCAAAAATTTACAATCCACACCCAACGATGATAGACTCAATAAAATGCTGCGTGATGATAGACCCAAAAGAGGCTATAGGTGACAGACTCTCAAACATGGTTGCACGTGAGGGGGATGGTAAGGAATACAATCCCACATTGCTTGGGTATGGAATGAGTGATCACTTAAAGTAAGGCTGGGACCTGTCCACGTAATAGCTTAAGCTTTTGGGTTGGATCTAAAATTTATGTGGTTAATAACCTTTAATGAGTAATTCGAGCAACTTTAGGTTGAGTGGTCTTGTTGATGATGACCGAGAAGGTTGTTTCATGATTCTCTATTTTTGGTTATCAATTATTGCTACATTTCCATTTACGTCCATGAACATAGTTGAGGCTATGGTATTTGGGTCATCAATCGTTTTGCTCAACTACCTGTGGCAATGACTATTTGTGCTAAAGTTGAGGTAAGGTCCATGGATACTCCTACTATTTTTTCATTTCAAGCTTTCCCTACTGTTTCATAGTATCAGGTTGATGTGTTGTTCATTGATATAAAGAAAAATCATTTGTGGTTGCTTGCCAAAGAATTTTAGGGCCACTCGCGTCTTTGACACTTTGTCTTGGTGAACGTCTGCTCGTGGGTTGTGCATGGCTACTGCATTCCAAGCAAAGGATTGCTATGTCTAGATTTTAGAAATATGGTTTCCACCCACCGCCACCCTCTTTTTCTCTTTCCCCAACCTGTAGTCTACGAAGCTGGTGCTGAATTGTACGTATTTGGAAATGGTTCCAGCGATGTTTACTGGTTTGAATAGAGTTTCACTACAACTGAAATGTCAGGCCTTTTTTGGCTTCTGTTTTACATCATCAAAGAGATCATGTAGTCCTGTTTAAATCCAAAGAAAAGAAATGGTAACATCTATTTGTGGGACAAACCTCAGAGTTCATTTTTATTAGGCTTCTTCAGAGTTGACTTGAATAGCTACAGTCTTATGCTTGAGGTGTTGCCAAGGGGTTCCCCTTTGCACAATGTCTGTGACTCTGTTGCCAGTAGCTTGTAAGTCCATAGTAATCAATAATGCTCAGTAGTAATTTAGAATATCATTAGCTTGACGTTCAAAATGCACCTGCATTTTCATTAGAAGTTAAACCTTTTCATCTTTGTTTTGAAATGATAAAACTATCTGTGGTTGCATTTGGTAGGCTGCTGACAAGCACGAAGAAAATACTGGCTGCATAAAGTCCGAGGGGGACTTGTTTGTGGATGGAACTCAATCGGGTTTAATGACATCGTCAAGTGCAGAAAATGGATTTCATCCCAGTGGATACTACTCGTCATGCACAGTGGAAGCTCCCAGGGATGCTCTGAAAAAAGCTCTACAGCATTGTACCGGGTGGCAATCTGTCTCTCTCCCAGCTGATAATCCCAAGTAACATCAAGAATGCGGTATTATATTTACACATATACGTAATATATACATTAAACTTAAATGCGTGTGGTCAAATTATTTATTGTGCATAAGTGATGGTTTCTATGTATGGCCATGTCCGTTTCTAGTGCTATAACTCTTGGCAATGGCATCACCTTTCACTGGTGTGGTGCTAATTGTCTTTCTGGCATGTAAAGTGCAAGCACTCCGTATTTCTAAGGAATGGTAAGGATGAAATGTATCGGAATTCTGATTCTCATAACATTCTTATCTTTTGAATTATTCATTTGTGATTGGTTTTCTTATGTGGATCTAGAATTCTCTTTCTGTTTCTTCCTCATTGTTCTATCCCTGATGGCATGACCCATGACCCAGTTAGATTAAACTCAAATGCAAGATAAGACAGTTAAGTGCGGTTAATGTATCCAAATGGAATTTACCAGTTCTGTCTCTAACCGATGCATAATAGTAAGTGTGAAATCGATCGGTATTCGATGTATGATACTCAAATGTGATCACTGTGAACTTATTGCGGCCAAAATATTGTTGACAATGTTTTAAGCTTCTATAACTGTGGTGCGTGTCGAATTTTGGGGCCATCGTTGTTGGTAGAGTTGTATACTCAATTCCAGTGTGTGATTTATGAGTTAGCTCATATTCCTAATTCTTCCTGCAGAAATTAAGGTTGGAGTTCTATGTTTTTAGCCAATAAAGAAAAAGACAGAAGGTTGGCACCAGGCCAACTATTTGAGAGATTTTTACGTGGTTCCGAATCAGGATTCGGTACCGCATAGGGTGGCGATTTTCACACTTTTTCAAATTCATATTTCCATTCCTTTCCTCACATTCATTTCAATATTTTTCTTTTTTCCTTTTTTTTAGTAGTGTCACTTGTTGAATTTTCGAAAGGACATTATAATGCATAATACAAGAGAATGTGAAAATCAATTATCTTTCTGCTACCGTTATGCGTAATGCTGACAAAGTACAGATTATAAAGTCCAATTTTTTTCTCCTATTGGGTGTCACGTGAAGCTTGCAAAATATGATTTTGAGACGTAAATTTCCTCATATATTATGCGTGAGTTTTGAAAAATGGATCTCTTATTTGACATTATGGGACTGTTCTTTTTGTATAATTTTTATGTTTACTTTTCTAGCTAGTTGAATTCTTTTCTGATATTGACGTGAACATTTTCAATATTTATACACCACATAGAAATCATTGAAAAATAGTCCAGTATCCAATTTTCAACTTATTACGTAATTAGTAGTAATATGGAAACAGCTTTCTTATCACGGCAACTCCTGTGCTAATTAAGTTCCAGAAAGAATGCGCAATCAATAATGGCCACATATCTAATTAGCCAAATGAATGTCTATGAGACAAGCAAAGATGTTTTAGTTTTGAAGCCATTTATGAATTGTTGTTCAAACTCACTGTCTTTTATAACTGGGTGTTCGAGCCAATTTATGCACACATCGACTATTGCCGAGGCCACAGACTTGCGGAACGGATGGCTGAGATGGAGGCACAAAACGGTGATGTGCCCCCTTGGCACAACACTATCGCCCGTTCTAATTTTCAGTGACTCCAAAGTTTGGAACGTTCAGCCTTTCTAACATTTGATCTTGCGACCTCTTGGAGTTCAAGTCATTTAACATCTCTCTCATTCAATTCGGAAAAACCCCTTGGGTGCACAACACGGTGTTGTGCGATCTCAACCATTCAAAACCCCTTGGAAAAGTTTCATTTTAATTCGGACCATTGATTACCAAAACAGACAGTCCAGATGGTGCGCAACACACTGCACAACACATCCGTTCCATCACTGTTACTACTGTAATTGTAGTGAAAGGGAATACCAGAATTAAGGAAGGTGACTGATTCGATAATTAGGTTTTTTTTTTTTTTTTTAATTTATAGAGAAATGATAATTAGGTAGTGACAAGGGGATGTTTAAGAAAAAGAAAGAAAAGACTACCATTCCCTTTCAGCTTATGAGTCATTAGTAAGAGCATCCACATCAAACAAGGCAAATTGCCCTTTACGCTACTTGAGCGAGCCAAAGGGAGAAAATGGCCTTGCATCAGACTCTTCAAATGTGGGGACCACTTGTCAAATTTTTACATTTCCTACAGTGGCTCTTTTTCTTTGCCTAGTCACTATTCTCTTGCTACATGATAGTAAATTATTATAATATACTACGATGCCATGAATGCATGGGAGGCAATCCAACACTTTAAATATTTATTGGGTGTGTTTGAATATTTAATTGAGTAGAGAGTGAGAGTAAAAAGTCTGATTTTGTGTAATTTTGAAAAAGTGACTAGCTAAAGTAGAAAAGTGGTTTTTGAGGATTAATTTGGTCCAAAATTTGGTGAGGCTGATGCGGATGCCCTAATATGGAAACAGCTTTCTTATCACGGCAACTCCTGTGCTTATTAAGTTCCAGAAAGAATACAATCAATAATGGCCACATATCTAATGGCTAGTGATTTTGCCATACCCTTTTTTGTTATTGCTACACCCCTGCAAGTGTATTTTTTGGTGCAAAAATATTCTTGCAGTGGCAATAACAAAAAAGGGTGTGGCAATATCTAATTAGCCAAATGAATGTCTATGAGACAAGCAAAGATGTTTTAGTTTTGAAGCCATTTATGAATTGTTGTTCAAACTCACTATCTTTTTATAACTGGGTGTTCGAGCCAATTTATGCACACATCGACTATTGCCGAGGCCATTTACAAATTTTTAGGTACCGGGCGAGGTGTTGTGCCGAGGGGGGCACAACATGGTCATCCGTTCGGCAATCCAACGGTCTGGATCTCATCCTCACTGAGAGCATCCGAACCGTTCATTGTCGAGATAAAATCTGGAGCATTGAATTGCGGAACGGATGGCTGAGATGGAGGCACAAAACGGTGCTGTGCCCCCTTGGCACAACACTATCGCCCGTTCCAATTTTCAGTGACTCCAAAGTTTGGAACGTTCAGACTTTCTAACATTTGATCTTGCGGCCTCTTCGAGCTCAAGTCATTTAACATCTCTCTCATTCAATTCGGCAAAAACCCTTGGGTTCTATCAGGACGGGGGGGGGGTGGTTGTGCGCACGCTGTACACGGTGCTGTGCGATCTTCAACCATTCAAAAGTGTTTTGGATGGTCTAGATTTTAAAAAACTTTTCCGGGGAAGAGTTTAACTCTTCCTTGGTAAAGTTTCATTTTAATCCGGACCATTGATTACCGAGACGGACGATCCAGATGGTTCGCAACACACTGCACAGCACAGTCCTCGCTTCCGTTCTATCACTGTTACTTTTATAATTGTAGTGAAAGGGAATACCAGAATTAAGGAAGGTGACTGATTCGATAATTAGGTTTTATTTTTATTTATTATAGAGAAATGATAATTAGGTAGTATTATGACAAGGGGATGTCTAAGAAAAAGAAAGAAAAGACTACCCTTCTTTACAAGGGGCCGTGGGTAGCCAATAAAGATGTGTAGCATTGCAAAGAAATAAAAGTATGTTCCTAGCTATTAACTCGGTGTTTGGGTCGGCTTTTACATACATCTTTAATAATTTTGGTATCTTGAGATTAACGACTGGACATACCTCCAGTGATCCAACAGTTTTTTTTTTTTTTTTTTTGCGGGTAAGTTCAACATGCGAGCTTAGAAAGTGAACTTACTTGTTCTCATGCTCCCGCTCAAAAACTCCTTAGGGTTTGCAACGATGCATTTTCCTTGTCTACTCCATTGCCTTGCAGAATTTATCTTACTCCATTGCAGCATATATTGAAAAATGAAAATCTGACAGAAATGCCCTCTAGTCTCTTCATAAGTACAAAACTTGTATTAAGAACAGCTTAATTTCAATAAAATAGAGGATACAAATCCTGAAAGGAAACCCAACTCCTCCAAGGGATAATTAATTAACCACATAATCACAAAACGTAGCCACTTATAGTAATTATTTTACACCGCCAACAGTTACATACCTCCAAAATAGGTGAAATTATTCAGCAGTCCAGCTGCTCGTATCACTCTACGACCACACATTCTCGTAAAATTCACGACTAAGTGTATAAACATCTTATGAATATGTGGTTTTGAAATGGTCGAGCGGTGCGGTGGACTCCTGAATAATTACTCCCAAAATAATCCCTCAAATATTATTATTTGCAATAATTATACATAAACCGTCGTTATTATTTACGTAATTAACAGCTTTCTTAACGAGACCGTAAAGGCCGCGAATGCGACGTGCTTGAAGTAGACGACAATGACGAAGAACTCCCCGACCCAACACTCCCGAAGAACAGATCCGACAGGCAATTCCCCACATCCTCAGGGGCATATCTGACCAAATTCCTCTCCCCCCTCCACGCTGCCCTGTTCGCATCGTAGAACTCCGTGTACGCCCCGACGACCTTCCTCGCTATCGAAACCTTGATCTCGTCGCGGAGCTTGCTATCCTGTACGACGCACACAGACTGCTTACGGTGCGCCTGCTCGAAACTCGCATTGAATCTCCTGAAACGCTCCTTCGCTTCCTCGACGGGCATCGCCGCCGTCGGATCCTCCGGCAGCGATCCGACGACGAGGCCCCATCCCAGCCGCTCGTAGTTCGCCGCGAACTGCTTGACCTTGGCCTCGTGACTCGCCACCCACTCGTCGCCGAGCAAGTACTTGACGTTGGACGTGCGGACCTTGTTGACGATGTGCTGGAGGTTGTTGGCTAGAAAGAGGTAAGAGAGAGAGACTTCCTTGTGCTGCTTCGCTTTGCCGTCGAGTTTGCACAACAGGACGAGGATCAGCCACGCGAACCGGAGGGAGATCGCCGGCTCCGGGAAGTCGTCGGAGTCCGACGTGTCGAAGTAGGACTCCGGCAAGGAAGACTTCGACGGCGGGGGTTGGCCGGCGAGGATGTCGGCCAGCACGTTGCTGTAATCGGCCAGGAGCGTGACGTAATCCGTGACGCGCATGGTCAGCGGGTGTACGCCGCCGCCTGGTACGGGAGATTTCGACGAGTCCTTGTGGATTGTTGCTTCGAACTCGGTGAGCATGGCTCGTACTGACTCGCCGAGTCTGATGAGCGAAGCGATGGCCTGCGACAGGACGGCCGACGTGGACTCGAACGAGAAGATCGACTCGATTTCGGGCCACTGGCCGGAGATCGCAGTGTACATGTCGAGTAACCGGAACACTTTTTCCGGCGAGGCTTTCTTCTTTCCGATCTTGGCCACGTGTTCCGGGAATCCGAACAGGATCTGGGCGCCTTCTCTGGTGATCTCGGCGAAGCACGACTCCCGGATGGAGTCCGAGGAGGCGAAGACGTGGTCGCAGAGGATTCTCTCCCCGTTGAAGAGCGTCTTCACGGCGATCTTCACGCCGCTCAACCAGTTGTTGATCCTCAACTCCAACGAGTTCCAATCCATCTTTTGGATGTGAGACGAACTCATTTTCTCAACTCCGAGCTTGTATATGCCTTCGTCGACGATCGATTTTCGTATTATTTTGTATATCTTCAAGCACTCCTTGGCGTAACCGGAGGATATCATGCACTCCGCGATGGCTCTCAAATCAGCCATGGCGACGTTGGACACGTCCTCGACTTCCGAGATCGATTCGCCAGCGATCCGGATGTCGTCCTCGGCCAGGACGTCCTCGTCCTCGTAGTCCGACACGCTGGATCGCGCCGAGGCGCGAGACGACCTGGCCGAGACGGACTCCGGATCCAGGTGAGCCCGGTTCATCGACAAGATCTGGTAAAACTCCTTCTGGAGCCGCTTCATGGCGACCTCCATCAGGTTCTGGCCGCGGACGAGCTTCTCCGAGTTGGCGTCCTCGGCGACCAGCGAGTGCATGCATCTCTGCAGCTCGTTGACGCACCTGATGAAGTCCCTGGCTTCCCTCCGGTTCTCGTAGAAGAGGGAGGTGACCCTGGCGTACGCCGAAGCGTCCGAGTTCCATTTCCCGATAACAGATTCCGAGACTGTCAGGATCCGCTCCATGGACGCGTCGGATGAAATCCGCGCCGGGGTGGACGGATAATTCTGAGACAAGGAAGACGCGGACGCCCTCGGCGAAAAGAACAGGCTTCTCATCCCTTTTCTCGGCATCTATATATATAGCTCGATCAGTTACAGTGTCGAATTCCTAAAAAAACAACAAAACAAAGAGAAGACGGAGCAGAAGAGAGGTACGTAAGCGTGTTTTTGTACACACACTTGGTGTTAGTACTGTATGTGTTGATGTTGGTGTTTTTGTGTTTGTTAAAGTAGCAAACACTAATATATGTGGGTTGGGGACAACATGGGGGTGGAGGATGGGGTATATATAGAGGAGTGTGGCAGTTAACAGTGGGGAAGGAAACTTGTGGTGTTGAAGAATACAATGCATGGGGCAGGGTGTGGGTTAGGACTTTTTCGGGTCTTTAAAAACGAAAAAAGACCCGGGGATTTGGTTGACTCTCTCTCTACGCGGTGCACGTGTCAACGCATGACGTGATTTCCTTGGTTGCCAAACATGATTATTATTATCAAACAACTGTTAATTTTTAGTAGACTCGGAAGTCCATACCTCTCTCTTTCTTGGAAAAAGTACCTTTGCCTCCGGTTCGGGAAATTTTTTTGGTGCCGGGTGGGTACCACGACACCTGTCCGACGTGGTGCATCCGAGCCGTCCAAAAGTATATTGGATGGTTGGGATTGAAACACTCTCTCTCCTCTTTTTCTCTCCAAATTTGAGCCGTCCAAAACCGAAATGGACGGCCCGGATGTACCGAGCGGGCACCGCGTGATACCCGCTGGCACTGAAAGATTTCTCCTCCGGTTCTGTCCATGCACCTGAAAAATGATTCAGTGCACCTTGGAGTAGTAACTACGTATGCGCATGAGAGCTGCTAACTACATGGACAAACTGGAAACCGGGGGAGTGATGTGCACCATCCGGACCATTCATCTCGATAATTAATGGTCCATAGTTAAACTCTTTCTTGAAAAAGTTTTTTTAAAAAATTTGAACCATCCATAATACTTTTTGGACGATTGAGATTGCATGACACCGTGCTACACACCTATTGCCCACCATGCCCTCGGTTGGACAAAGTGACACTGATTTTATGCACAGTGTGGGGGCCACTCTGGGTTCCACACAAAAAATATTTGTCTATTATGTGTACGTTCCGTTAAAAAATATACTTTCTCCACCCCAAATTTCCGGTCCTTCTTTTCCTTTTATGGATGTCCCAAAATGAATGTCCATTTTGAAAAGTCAAGATAAAAAGTTGTGCAACATTACTCTTTTCACCCTTTCTTTTCTACATTAACTGTCATGTCAAGCATAAAATAGAAGCAAATTGGGGAAGTCATCAATACCAAATATATATTTCACCCTTTCTTTTCTACATTAACTGTCATGTCAAGCATAAAATAGAAGCAAATTGGGGAAGTCATCAATACCAAATATATATTTCATCATTCTTCCCATAAAAACTCGTGGCATTATATATTGGAAAATTCTAAGATCAGTCCATTAGTAAGTGTATGAATATGTATTAAAGGGTATATAAAGTACAAAAAAATACGTGTTTTTCTTGTCTTCTAGTGTATTTATCGTCGGCCCACTGAACTGAAAATAGCAAGACCGTTATATATTTCATCATTCTTCCCATAAAAACTCACTTTTCCAAAAGTGACAAACTAATTGGGACGGAGAGAATATATGTCTATTGCCCGCTCACCTTGATCAAAATCCTAGTTCCGCCAACGGAATGATTTGGACAAGCATTGTCGTAGAAAGGATCACTCCGGTTAATTTCCAAGAAACCATGCAAAAGCTGTCGTTTTGTTTTGAGAAAAAAAGCACATGGTACTAACGTAAGCAGAGCAGAGAAAATTCGGTCTAACTCTGAGTCATCAGTGACGAAACATTTTTTTATTAAATAAAATTTTAGTGAAAAGTCAATTTATCTAAAATATATTATTTTATTTCTGTTTCCCATGTTTATGGGGCTCTTTCATTCACTTTTCCCCTTTGATTGCTCATTTAATTTGTCAGGATCTCCTTATTTTTCTTTCATTTTTTTAATAATGCTTTCTTAATCAAGAATCATGCCATGACGAGATGGGCGTTTAAATATTTGACTCTCTGTATATATATATATATATAAAATCTAAGACAAGAGGAATACAGTATATAATAACGAAATTAATCAGAGTCATAATCACATTTGTCGTGTCTCTCGTTGTGACTTTAACCCCTTGAAATCACAATCATAATCACATTTGTCGCATCTCGTTGCGACTTTAACCCCAAAGAGTTGGTGCCTACCTGAGATTTAAGAGTTTGCTCCATTCTTTTTAGGTCTCACGTTTAATTTTTCTTGCTAGCAATCGGGGGTGTTTTCGGTAGCGTGCGAATAAGTTATGGAGATTTTGTTGTTGTTTAAAAATTATTGGTTGTTTCCACTGACCAATAAGTTGTTAATATGTCAGGTTGTTTCTACTAACCAACAAGTTGTAGATGGGTCTGTGAGTGAAAAATTGTGGAAAAATGTCCAGCTATTTTCACTAATTAGTAAGTTATTGCCAAATGTTAAGTTTTTTTTTTTTTTTTTTGTAACTTAGAAAAAACCCTGCAGCCGAGCCACTATTGGACCCGACTGCGCAATCCAAACCTCGGGAGAGACTAGCACAGCAACTCACCGCCATGGCCTCCTACTTAAATCATGGTTTGTCTCAGGGGGAATCGAACCTTGCTATGTTGCAAGCGCAGGTTCGCCCTTACCATGTTGACAACTCATGGGTGGGTGCCAAATGTTAAGTTGTTTTTACTAACCAATAATTTATTTATTAGTTTGAACAACTTGATAAAATGCCATAATTAAGCGTATCAAATTGCTGTGGGAGGGGCAATGGAAAATGGTGAGGCGTGCGCAAGTTGACCCCAATAGTTTGCATTATCAAAAAAAAAAAAGATTTATTACTTTCAAAATGTTTAAACAATTCTAATTTTGACGTGATATGGGTCTCCCTTTTCGGCTTTTCGTAGATGCAATCACAGCTCAAGGGTTTTCTAACATGGAATGCTTTAGAATAATTAATGAATTACATCATCAAAGAATTACTTTACATTCTTCTCTAAATAAATAGTAAATAAAAACAGCGCCGCAACAAGAAAAGGTCAGCAATATTCTCTTACCTAGAAAATAAATAAATTAGTAATTAATTAATATGCACGTATGATCCTAGGATCGGATATGAGCATTAGGTTAAATTTTATACCGAATATTTGGTATTTGGTTAAAATATTTACGCTTAGAATAAAACAAGCCTCGAACATATAATTTCCTGAAAATATTTTTGTCTATACAAATATTTGGCGCGTACGTCCAACAGAATTGCATATCACGACAGCTTCTTTTTTTTTTTTTTTTTCCTTGTTTTCGACCATGTTCGTTTTGAAATTTTGTCGCATCACATACCTTTTATATAACTTTGTGGCATTTGTTAATCATCTTAATTAATTACCATCAATGACCGTTGTCGTCTAGGCTAATAATTAAAGTGAAGCACTATGATGGATGGACTTTGACCCTCATTTTTATTCTTCTTTATTTTTTTTGCTTCTCTTCCATGTTTATATTTTAGAGCTTTGGACCTTAAACTTGCAAAAACTTAGAATTTGTTGATTACCAAGAGAAGCTAGTATTAAATTGAAGTTATTTTAGAATTAATTGATTAATGTTCATTTCAGAATCGACTGCACACACACACGCACACACAAAAAAAAACCTAATTTTGTTTTCACGAACACATTGTTTTATGTCATATTTGTTAGGTAATTGATTTTCGTATTCCCTTTTTGATATTCACACACTTTTTTTGTTTTTTAGTGTTAAAAGTATATGTATTTTTTTTTCTTTCTAAAAGATAAAAAAAGAAGAGTGGATATAAAAAAGGGGAGTGTGAAAATCGATCAATTCCCTATTTGTTAACACAAAAAGGTTATTTCAAAAACAAAACCCAATAGAATTTTATTTGTAACTGTGGAGCAAATAATGTCTCTTTCTGTTAGAAAATGAGCTCATAATTAGCTACACCAATTACACATATATATCTTACTATTCAAAATATGGTACTCCCTCCGTCCCCATTCTTTAGTCCCTTTTGGAAATTCCAACTATATAAGAGAACACAATCATTACACTTTTAAAACCTTAATTTTCTCATTTTATCCTTCAATCATTATCTTTTCTTACTTTTTTGTACTACGAATTTTAAGAAATGGAAGGGTAAAAGAGGAAATCCATTATATATTACCCATTTAGCTTTGAAGTGGGACAATCTTTTTGGGACGGAAAAAAGTGCTAATTCGAACCAAAGAATGGGGACGGATGGAGTACATCAATAGCACCTTAGACCCTATTACATACGAGTAACAGATCATCTAGTTTACCACCTATAGGGTGACAGCCTAGTGGTTTCATGGTTTACTCCCAAAGTTGTTTGGGTGCTCAAGAGGTTCGAGTCGTGCTAACGACGCCCTCTCGAAGTTTACCCTCCTTGGTGGGGGCGGTAGTTGCAATTAATGGCTCTCTGGTCCCTTTCGGGTGACTGCAGGTCTAGAGTTCCTATGGTCACGCCCAGAAAAGTGCTGCTATGCCTGGTCGCCCCCTCCACCCTTTCGATTGGCAAAAAAAAAAAAAACAGAGACCTTCTAGTAGTTTTTTGTTTTTGTTTTTTGACAGTTCCTTTTGATTCATTATAAGCTCTTGTTATTCTCCAAACACAATGATAACTTATAGGCTTTTCAGCTTGCTTTGTTTGTACTTTTCTTTTCCTCACATTTTATTAGACTTTTATGTTTCAGAATCAGCCAAAAACTTAACATTCTTCACTTGTTGACCGGCGGCTGGCCACTGACAACAAACCAGAAAATTAAAAGTGAATAGAAATAAACCTCTAGATGGTTGTATATTATTCTTGGAGAAATTAGGAGCGAGAAAACATAGGTGGAAAGTTTCGAACTCCTGTCAGACTTTAAGAGAGCACGCCATGAAATATCGCACCTATATCGTTCCTGATATTTTTTTTTTTGGGGGATAACTCCGGTGTATGTCCGGGCCAGATACGCATCTCGACTAACCCTAGGGGGCCTCTTTGATTCGCCTTGCACCCATTTGCGGGGAGTCTAATTAACCGGAGCAAAGATTCTAATGGACTGGCCTCAAATGAATTGACCACCCGATCCTTAGAGTTATTTGTTCTCCAGAAATTTTGTCGTAGCAACTAGTCATTGGAACTTTCAATTTCATCTGGGGGTTTAAGTTTCTTGCTTCCCAAGTTCCCAGTGAAGTTTCTTTGCGAAGAAAAACGAAGAGAGATAAAAAAACAAGGTTCAGTGAACTTATCATTTTAATCTCAGGGGTAATGTGATTTCTGAGAAACCGGGAAAAAAAAAAAAAAAAAACTCGGGGTTATGAATTCCAGTTTAATTCCACTTTTAGCCCGTTTAATAGACTTGTCAAAAAAAAGAAGGCATAAGAGATGGAAAAATAATTTGGTGGTTTTGGGGCACCGCCACGTGGTACGTCTACACTCTTATTCACCACGCATTCCTGTAGGATACAGTACTGAGTGTATGGTATAGACTCATACAAAAATGTGTGGTGGAGAAGGGTTCATGTGGCCGTGCCTCAAGACTAGTAAATAATTTATTGAATGGAGAGGCGTTTCTAGATACCGAAACGCCTTGTAGGGTTTAGTACTAAGTGTTCGATTGCTTGATATGTTCCTTTTCACCACGGTGCTACGCACACCATTTTATTTTACCTGTTTCAACATTCACCGCTCAACATCTCACTGTCCGTCTCGGTAATCAATGGTTGGGATTTAAAAAAAAAAACTCTGATCCAGAGTTTTCAGAAGGAAGAGTTTTTTAAAATTAGAACCGTCCAAATTAAAAAGTGTTTTGAACGGTGAAATTGCGTGCGGTGGGGAAAGCGGTACACAGATTTTCTGTTTCAACATATTGCAATTAGCCTTTTTCTTTGTTTAGTCTATATATCGCTTTCGTGTTGTACGTAATTTCCCTTAATTTCCAAATCAGTGATGTCACCCTTTAGTTTCGTTATTACGTTTTTGTGTTTTTGAAACAGCTAGCTGATTGAGGAATCTTTTGGAATGATGCTACTGGTACAGATGAAAAATCTGTACCAGTGGGTACAAACTCCTTTCTCGGCCCATTTTAGGTCTCAAAAAAATGATCGGAGTCGCTCATTTTGTTTGAAATACTTTGCTTATGATCCCTGCAAAAAATAAGCTCAATCCGATATCGATTAAGACACCTACAAAACGTCCAACTTTGTCCCAGAATTCAAGCCTAAATTCTAGAGCAAAGTTTGGATGTTTCGTAAATGCTCTTACCGATACCGGATTGAGCTTATTTTTCGTAGGGGGTCCCATAAGCAAAGTATTTCAAACAAAATGAGCGACTCCGATTATTTTTTTGAGACCCAAAATGGGTCGAGAAAGGGGTTTGTACCCACTGGTACAGATGAAAAATCTGTACCAGTAGACTTTCTGAATCTTTTGTTTCCATCATATTGCGTGCATGTTGGGGTGCACACGTGCCGAATTGACTAGCTCGAGTTCGGCTCATCTAAAATTATCAATATTTGGGCTGGGCTCAATTTGGACTCGTTTTGGGTTTGACAAACCGATCGAATTGAGTTGTATCCAGACTCTAGTTTGGCTCCTTGAACATTTTTGAGGCTCAGACTCGTCTTGTGAAAGGTCGTTAAACTCAAACGAGTCGAATTCGGTATCGAGTTTGATAAGTTTTTATTTCAATAGACAATTATTCACTAAAATAAACCAATTTTTTTTTTATTTAAAGAAACCAATCAAGAACCTGATCAACAAAAACCCTGTATGATATCTCTATCATAGTGCATATATACCCCACTAGAATATTATTTACGAATAGTCCTTCAAAAATTAATTATTTATATCTTGATTTGATCCTAAGTTCGCAAGCCTAATTAACCGAGCAAAAAAAAAAAGTTCGCAAAGCACAACTGAAATTAGTTGTGCAGTTAAATAGATTTTTTGTAACGACCCGCGTCAGCTGACTTGCTTACTCTTAACCTAATCACGCGTCTCAAAAGGTTAGTCTTAAGTAATACAGTAGTTGCTCGCAATCGATTATACATAACTCACTCTTTCCAAATGTTTCCAATGTGAGACATCACAATCTCCCCAACTTAGAATCGCAACGTTCTCGATGCGCCCCATGGTCTAGTACCTTCTACTGCACAGCGATGTGGGACAAGTGCCCTTAAGCACGTCAAGCTCGTCTCATGTGGGACCCGTCCAAGTACGACAAACATCTCAAGCTCCTGATCACTTATCGGGCTCACCAATTGCACTGAAGCACGATCTCCTAGCGGGACCCGCCCCATACTTCCATTGGTGCAAGTTCTAATACCACCAGCTGTAACGACTCGGGTCACCTGACCTGCTTACCTTTTAGCCCAATCACGCGGCTCAAAAGATTAACCTTAAGTTATACAGTAGCTGCTCGATCGCAATCGTTTATACATAACTCTCTTTCCAAATGTTTCCGATGTGGGACATCACATTTTTAATTTCCAAATGAAAAGTCATATTACTAGGAAGTAGGAATAGTAACTTATTATTAGAACATGTGAGGGTGACTGCCTTTTATGGAAAGACCTTTCTTTTATAAAAATAAAAAATAAAATTGCACGAGGGCTTCCCGGCCGTTACCAGTTTGAAATAATGTTAAAAAATTGTTGGAGTATTATTTCAACCTACGAATCAGTTTGGAAAACTGACTTGGACCGTTGATGTCAATCGTATATTTATAATAATTAATTAATTAGTATTGCGGCTAGTTTGAAATTAATGTACTTACCGAAATAATTTTTTGTGCATTATGAATCTTGTGTAATAGATCTGGATGAGATATTTTAAACGGTGCAAAAAATTTTAAAAAATTATTCCAGTAAATAAACTATTTTTAAGTTAAAAAATTGCACGTAATTTCATAGGAGACCAACTTTATGAGACGGAAGGAATACTAATTTCCAATCAAATGTGTTTATAAAAACAATGGGAAAAATTCAAAAAAACCCCTGAACTTTGAACTCAATGTCAAATAGGCACCTGAACTTAAATAAACTTCAATTGAACACCTGAACTTTCACTCCGTTATTCAATTTACCCCCTGCCGTCTCAATCCGTGACTTGCCGTTAACGACAAAGGCACAGTAGCCCTACCACACACCAAAACGGCAACGTTTTGGTTAAATAAAAAATACTTACCACCAGTTTGCAATTCTATGAAGCAGAAACGTGATTATGAGAGCCTTAGAGACAAAATTTGATTATGTCTCTTTAGAATAATATGATCAGAATAATAAGATCTTCACACCCGTTCAAACGGATTAAAAATTGGAGCACTTAATTTTTTAACAATATTTTTTAATATATAAACGGTCTAAAAAAAATTTAAGTGCTCAAATTTTCAAAAAGAATTTTTTAAAAAATTCTCCCTACTTCCAACATTTCTCTCTCTATCTCTCTCCACTTATTACCCGGACCCGGGGGCTCTGCTGCCCCAAAGGCACATCAACCCCTACCCACACACCAAAATGGCAACGGTTTGGTTAAATAAAAAATTCATACCACCAGTTTGCAATCCTATGGAGCAGAAACGTGATTATGAGAGCCTTAGAGACAAAATTTGATTATGTCTCTTTATAATAATATGATCAGAATAATAAGATCTTCACACCCGTTCAAACGGATTAAAAATTGAAGCACTTAATTTTTTAATCATATTTTTTAATATATAAACGGTCATAAAAAATTAAGTGCTCAAATTTTCACTCCGTTTTGAATCAGTAAAAAGATATTTAAGTGCTCATAAAAAATTAAGTGCTCAGAAAATTAAGTGCTCATAATCACATTTCTGCTCCATAGGGTCCTAAATAAAGAACACATACTTAATATGAGAGCCTTAGAGATAAAAATGAATTACGACCCTTTAGAATAATATGATAAGAATAAAAAGATCTTTGTACCGATTCGAACGGAGTGAAAATTTGAGCACTTAATTTTTTGAGACCGTTTATATATTAAAAAATATGGTTAAAAAATTAAGTACTCCAATTTTTAATCCGTTTGAACGGGTGTGAAGATTTTATTATTCTGATCATATTATTCTAAAGAGACATAATCAAATTTTGTCTCTAAGGCTCTCATAATCACGTTTCTGTTTCATAGGATTGCAAACTGGTGGTAAGTATTTTTTATTTAACCAAAACGCTGCCGTTTTGGTGTGTGGTAGGGTTACTGTGCCTTTGCCGTTAACGGCAAGTCACGGATTGAGACGGCATGGGGTAAATTGAATAACGGAGTGAAAGTTCAGGTGTTCAATTGAAATTTATTTAAGTTCAAGTGCCTATTTGACATTGAGTTCAAAGTTCGGGGGTTTTTTTGAATTTTTTATTGAACCATATATACATCCACCTAGTCTGGATTCAAAATCAAACTTGTCATTCATTTTTTCCAAGACGGCTATAAAATGGTCATTGGGTAAGCCATCTCCACTCGACTTTTTTTAATTATAGGATTGATGTACTTGATGAACTCTACAAAATGACCAATCCGGATTTTTTGTTTGAAGAACACAATAGGCTAGGCTAAACAACTACACCGGTTCCTGGTTCCCGAACAAAGCTAGTATGAGCGGGAGGGAGTCAAAAGCAAATGGGTTCCACTAAATTTTCATTAACCTCCATCATCGATCCATATACTCCCTTTGTCCCACTTTGTTTTGCCCTTATTCTTGAAAAATTGTCAAAAATCACTTCCGATCACAGTTTCACACCTTTTTTTTGGAAAGATTATTAGGTGGTTGCGGGTCATTGCCACATATATACGTGTTGTCCAAAGACACTTAACTAGTAACTACCACACAATCGCGTTAGATCCATGAATAAATCAATGGAACCCATCAAAAGGAAAAAAACAACCTAAGCAAGGAGACCAGCAAAAGTAAGTCCTTTAGAGTATCCAAAATGGCATAACCAAAAGTGGTAGGTTTTTAAAATTAACAATGTTGGTACAAAATATATATGGCTCACAATGCTATAATTAAATTTAGCAACCTCCTTAGAAATAATCAAATTTTGGACTTTGGATAACCAAAATTAGCAATATTTTGCCAATAATCAAATTTAATAAACCTCACATTCTCAATTAAATACACACATCATTACAAAAAACATTCTCTCACTTCCCCTCTCTCTCTCTTTTTCTTTTTCAACAATGTTTTCAAAAAAATATTTTACTTAAAATTGTTTTTTAACTATTTTAAAAAACATTTTTATACAAAAAAATTGTTCTTTTTAAAAAGAATTGTTTTGTATAATAAAATCTTTTCTTTTTCAAAACCTTTTCTTATATAAAACTATTTTTTTCAAAAACCGCAGTTACACAAAAGCTGTGTTTCTTTTTTAAAAAAAAATTCAAAAGTTATTTTCTATTTCTAATAAATAATTTTCACTAGTCTCAAAATTATTTTTTGAAAAAAAACTATTTCTATGTTCACAATTATTAGTTTTTTTTGCAATTTAAAAAGGTGATATGGTAACTTTTTGTTATTCAATTTTGATTATTTCATTGTGAACCTCTACATTGCTAACCTTAGCATTATCTTAAATGGATAATCAAAAGGTGATGTGGCAATTTTTGGTTATTCATTTTTTATTATAGGATTGTGGACGTTCATGAAAAGTGTGGCTTAATAGCATAATTGCCAAATTGGTAGCATTATTTTACGGTTACATGATTCAATGCCTTAAGGCATCACGTGGCGGCGTCCTAAGCCTCTCCCCACCACACATTGTTGCAAGGTCCTCACACTTAACTAGTCTCGGGCCTCACAAAAACGTATGATTGAGGAGAGGCCTGACAGCAATGCCCCAGGAATATCGAATTTTTTTCCAAGATAGAGTCATAGAGAGAAGGAGCGACAACAGGAGCAGCGCATTTCCCATCATTAATTTTTGGCCTGTGAAAAAGGACACATCGACGTCCATGACTTGACTTCTAATTGACTGACTTGCCAATTGCCTCTAATTTGCTTTCCTTCTCGATGATGGTGGGTTTGGACTAATTTTTTGAAGGGGGAATGAATTGGACAATAACAATTTAAGAATTTTTCTTAACAATTTTTAAAGTTTTTCCCTTTTAATCTTTACGAGATTTAGGTAAAATTCTTATAAATATACGTTTCGTTTTTCACAAGAGGAATTGAAAAATTAGATGAACATAGATCAAAGTTGAAAAAATTCATATATAAAATAACGCAAAACACCCAGAGAGTCAAATTCCTGCGTCTTTTTCCTCATCTTATATCAACTTTTTTTTAACATCTGGTATAAATATTATAGTTTTTGGATTACTATCTGTCCGAGACAACAACAAGAAAAAATGATCTAAAATTTTGACCCGAACCATGTAAAGATTGAAAAAAGCAACAAAAAAAAGAAGATCGTTTGTGTGACGGCCTTGGGGCAAACTCGCCCTAACCCCTTATGGATGTGAAATCATAGATGCCCATTTGTACACACGTTTGCTTGAGACCTCTGATTCCTTGACTTGTAACAAATAAAACCGTCATCACCCTTTGAATTTCCTTTGCAAGCACCAATTTCCCCCCAAAGATTTGGCGGTCTAGTCTGACGGCCTTGGGGCATTTACAAAATTACGGAGTAACTTTTTTTGGGGGGATGAAAAATCAAAATTTCTTTTATTGCACATGTTGGAAACGTACTTGTATCTTGTTGCAGCAAACACCACACATAACTGGGTCACAAGTCATTGCTTCTTTGTGGGTGACCATCCAGAAGACTTATTTATTGCATTTTGACCCTTAATTGGAGGGGAACCGAAGACGAAAATTTTGAAACTTTTCGCACTACCTACAAGAAGCTAGCGGTCGCGTTGTTGCACTGAAAGGACTAAATTTGCTACCCGTTCGAGCTCTCGTAGTTTCTTATTGGGTTAGACGTACTCCTAACTCTACTCACGCGTGGTGAGATATGAGCTTCGGTCTTGACGTAGTCTCTAATAGATAGTGGTGTGCTGTAACGGGGCAATACTCCTTGGCGAAGGTGACTATGTATCATTCCAGAACTTCCATTTTGTCAAAGAGAGAGAGAGAGTGAGAGAAAGGACTTCACACCCTTTTTCGTTTGTCAGACGGAACTGAGTGCAGATAAACAAATTACGTCATTTCCGCTAACCAAAAAGTTTTTAATTATAACTTTTGATTTTGACCTTATTCAAATTTTTTCACGTTTGTTAATATTGCGTCAAACTTTTATACATTATTGATTCGTCTCGACAAGAGGAATCGAAAAAAATAAAAAATTATGACTTTACTCAAGCATTTTTGGAAATATTCAAGAAAGGGGCCTCAATAGAACCGTTCAGCCTATATGGGATAGAAATGGATCTTGTAAAAACCACATTTCAACCTTAAAGCCAGGCCTGGCCCTAGGGCAAGGCTAGAGGCCTGCAAATTTTGGGCCCAATATAGGGCCCCCATCATGACTAGGTATATATATTATTTGTTTGTAGCGTAAAACAAGTGCCTTTGTTGGATTGATGGTAAGACGATTCCATACCTTAATGAATTTCCTATGTTTGAATCCTGGCAAAATACTTTCTTTTTAAGGCTCCGTTTGTTTTGATGTAAAATATTTTACAATGTAAAATGTCTTTCATGTAAAATGTTTTTTCAGTAAACAAATTTCAAACTTTTATTTTCCGGTGTTTTGTTGGCCCTTGAAAAATATTTTCAGAAATCGACAAAATAGTGTAGAGAGAGAGAGAGAGAGAGAGAGAGAGAGGGAGGGTGGGGTTTAAACGGTGGAGAGATCTCAGAATATTGGAATTGAACATGGGTCAGGATTGGCGATCGAGGAAAGTGAACAGTGAAAATTGCAGTGGAAGGCAGCAGGTTCATTTCGGAAAATAACTTACAAAAAAATTTAGGATAAGTCATTATCATCCAATTAATGGAAAATGTTTTACATGTAAAATATTTTTCTCATTTTTTTAAAATCAAACACCGGAAAATAGGTAAAATATTTTACCCGAAAATATATTACGTCCAAACAAACGGAGCCTAAGTGTCTTTCCGCCAAAAATAAAAAATAGAAACTCAAGCTACGCTATTGTAGCTGCTATGATTTGAACCTAGTAGGTCAAGGGGGTACAAGGCAACCAATTAAGCCATTGGAACCAAAGAAATTAACGTGCTCAACATAGACCAAAATACTTATATGATAAACAATTGTATTGTTGTTGTTTAATTCTAAAATATGTAGGGCCCCACCCTCAAATTTCGCTTAGGACCTCCAAATACTTTGGACCGGCCTTGCTTAAAGCTATATATGATATATGCGACTTACACTGTGATTAACAAACTTCTGAAAACGTGTTTTATCTTTCTCAAATCAACTTCATAAATTTCAGATGCCACTGACCAATGGCTAGAGAGAGAGAGTCTGAAAGAGAGGGAGTGTGGGAGAGAGTGCAAGGTAAGGAGCGAGATGAAGGTGGGTGGATTCCTGTAATAAAAAATCACAGGGCACAAGCTGCTAATGGAGACAGATCTCAGGAAACCTTTACGTTGTACATTGACAACATCCCTGAGGACAAAGACCTACAATGGATACAACGAACTTTCAATAAGTTCGGAGTAGTTAAAGATGCGTTTATTTCGTGGAAGAGAAGCAAGCGTACAGGTAATAGATTTGGCTTTGTCAGATATGACTGTCATGTTTTTGCTACCATGGCAGTCTCTCGGTTGAATGGGCTATGGGTAGAGGACAAAAAGTTATATGTCAAAGAGGCTTGCTTTGGTCGGATTGAGAAGCTGAAGGAACCTAGGGCCCATGAAAGAAGAGAGCAGGACTGCCGGTACAGAGTCAAGCATCACCAACAGACTGATCAAGGGAAGAACGAGACGAGAGGTCCATCTGGACAAGTACGGCATAGCAGGGCTCCTGGCAAGTCATTTGCCCAAGTGGTAAATGGTGAGTCATCCAAACAACCCAGCCCCAATGTTTCGATACAGATTAATCCTACTGGGAATGGATGGCTCTTCCGGAGTGCGGTGGCGGTTATGCAAAGAGTGGTCCCTTTGATGACTTTGAGGGCTAGTTT
Source organism: Rhododendron henanense subsp. lingbaoense (assembly GCA_020567845.1). NCBI lineage: Eukaryota > Viridiplantae > Streptophyta > Magnoliopsida > Ericales > Ericaceae > Rhododendron > Rhododendron henanense. The sequence continues at coordinate 40,856,318 of CM036318.1, forward strand.
TGTGTTGGAAACGGATAAATCTGCTCAGTTCAGAGCCTTGGGGGGGAGATCCATCTTAATCACTTTTCAAAGCCAAGAAGAAAGGGATGACTATATTAAAGATCCGTGGATGAAAAGGTGGTTTGAGGTCGTGAAACCATGGAGTGGAGAGCCAGCTAGTTATGAACGTTTTGTTTGGCTGGGTTGTCAAGGGCTCCCACTCAATGCATGGGATAATACAACTTTTCAACGAATTGGTGAAATTTGGGGTCATTTCATCTCAGTGCATGAGGAAACATTGAGAAGTCTTAACTTTGCTCAGGGGAAAATTTTAATAGCTACGGAGGAGAAATCAAAGATAGAGCAATGTATTCAGCTGGTGGTGCAAGGAGTGAAGTATGATGTTTTGGTCAAGGAGATTTCTTCCTTTGTTAATCCGGATGAAGTTGAAACTCCAAGGCTAGTGACTCATGCTGCTCCACGGCCAGCAGTGAAATTTCAGGAGAAGTTTGGCAATGGTTCTGGGGCAAAAGGGGTGGTGGAAGAAGATGATGACGTGGAAATCCTTTCAAAGGGGCCAGCCAATGAGAAAGGCGGGGTAGGTGAGGGTGCAGGGGTCTTTGTCTCTGACTCTGCTCTTGCGCATGGGTTGGAGAAATCAGACGCCAGGGTTGGTGGCCCAAAGCTCTCGGCTGCAGGGGAGCATTTAATGTTTGACAAAAGGGGTATACAGTCACTTTCAGAGGATTTTGAATCCTTGGTGGAGGATTCAGTTGTTCAAGATACTGATATGGGCCCCTTTGGAGTTATTAGCTCCCAACAAAGCCCAAGAGAAACCTCAGGCTCACTTTAAAACAATGGATGGGCCAGTGGGCCAGCTAGGTGTAGACAAGAAAGTGGACTGTGTCCAAGAGAGACCCCCTTTAGTAGGGGTTCTACCTGATAATTCCCATTTGGGTTTGACGTCTCCAGCTATGGAGTCACCAGTGGAAAGCTCAACGAACCAGCTAGTGGTACGATCGTCCCAACTGCCTTGCATCAATCTCTTGGTGGATCTGACTAATACGGAATGCAGAAAAAGGAGAAGAAGACAGCTGAATAACATGTTGAGGATCCGTGAGGACTTAGAGCAAGACCCCAGTTCAACGGAGGAGTCTCAATCGTGTTCCGAGGATATTAGCCAAGTCAGCCCGACGATTGTTAACGAGGTCAGAGCTACCATGGCAGTCGGAGGTGAGTTAGATGTTAATTTTTTACCAAATGATGATGAGACTCTAAAGAGGATGATCGAACTAGAGGTTAAGGAATACTCTCTAGTGAAGGAGAGAGGTGAAGGGAATTAGTCTGTATATCTAATTCTGTGGTGCACCGCGAAAGGTTTCTCGTTTTAATGCAAATTTTAACTTGGAATATTAGAGGTTTGGGGAGTATTGTCAAAAAACGTTTTTTGTCAAAACTTATTAAGAAAAGGAAGCCGGACATGGTGTTTGTTCAAGAAACCAAACTAGAGACAGTAGAGAGATTTGATATCCAAAAGATCTGGGGTAGTGCTAATTTGGAGTTTATATGCTCTGGTTCAGTGGGTGCCTCGAGGGGTCTCCTAAGTATTTGGAATAAGGAGTTTTTTATTGCTAATAATATTGTGGTCCAACGATCGTTTATTCTAATGAGTGGGTTGCTGTATGGTGAATTCCCGTGTACGCTTGTCAATGTGTATGCTCCAAATGAGGCAGTGGCTAGAAGAGTGCTTTGGGAGGAGTTATTGGTGCTTAAGGCAGGTTGCAATGCTCCATGGTGCCTAGCAGGGGATTTCAATGAAATAAGGGCTATCAGTGAAAGGGTGGGTTGCTTACGGCTTGAAAGGGGCATGAGGGAATTCTCTGAGTTTTGCAATAATATGGAGCTGATAGACCTTCCATTGCTGGGCAAGAAATACACCTGGACCAACTATCAAAATCATGCTATACATAGCCGATTGGACAGGTTTTTAGTTTCTCAACAATGGCTTGAAAAGTACAATATTTTGCAATGGGGTCTGCCGAGACCAATATCTGATCACTGCCCTGTGACGATTACGGATGATAGCAGGGATTGGGGCCCTAAACCATTCAAGTTTATGGATATTTGGCTTTCTAACCCTAAGTGTATGACTTTGGCCAAAGAAACATGGAATGAGGTAAAAGTGGTAGAATGGGCTGGTTTTATCCTAGTTCAAAAATTGAAGGCCATAAAAGATAGGTTGAAAATCTGGAATAAGGAGGAATTTGGGGATGTCAACTCTGCGTTACAGGATAATGAAGCTAAACTCCATCAGCTTGATATGGTGGCTGAAGGAAGACCACTTGATCCCGAGGAAAAGGCCTTGAGATGCAAAGTTAGAGCAGAATATTGGAGGCTTTATAAGCTTTCAGAAACACTATGGAGACAGAAATCACGGGTTAAATGGCTAAAGTTGGGGGACAAGAATACAAGGTTTTTTCAGATCATGGCGAATAACAGGTTTAAGAGGAATATGGTGGGTTCAATCAGAGTTAATGGTAGATCCGTGGAGAACCCCAATGAAATTAAGGAAGCTGCAGTTGTTCATTTCCGGAGTAGCTTCACAGAGGAAAGGAAGAATAGACCAATGTTGGGGGATGTTTCCAAAGATACCTGCCCGGAGATGCCAAATTGCAACTGGAAAGACAGTTTGAAGAAGGGGAGATTATGGCTGCTCTAAATGGGTGCAATAGCTTAAAGGCTCCGGGTCCGGACGGCTTTAACTTCTCGTTTGTTAAAAAGGGGTGGGCATTCATGAAGGACTTAATTATCCAATTCTTTTCAGAATTTCACAGGAATGGAAAGCTCACGAGAGGTATTAACTCAACCTTTGTTGCTTTAATTCCTAAGGTTGATTGTCCTACTACTTTTAAGGATTTTAGACCTATTAGCATGGTGGGGTGTATGTATAAAATCCTATCCAAAGTGTTAGCTAATAGACTTAAGGAACATCTTCCTATTATCATTGGTGAAGCCCAAGCTGCGTTTGTTGGGGGTAAACAAATTTTGGACGGTGTTTTGATTGCTAATGAGGCTATTCACAGTTGAAAAAATTCTGCTCAAGGTGGATTAATTCTTAAATTAGATTTTGAGAAAGCGTATGATTGTGTAAACTGGGGTTTTCTACTGGATATGCTTAAGAAGGTAGGCTTTGGGGAGAGGTGGTGTGGGTGGATTAAGGAGTGTTGTTCCACTGTTGCTATGTCAGTCTTGATTAATGGATCACCTACGCGGGAGTTCCAAACGCAGAAAGGGTTGAGACAGGGGGACCCCTTATCACCCTTTTTGTTCAATATAGTAGCTGAAGCACTCAACATCATGCTGGAAAGAGCTCGTGCAAAAAATATCATTAAAGGTGTTAAGTTGGGGAACAATGGAGTGACGATTTCTCACCTTCAGTTCGCCGATGATACGATTCTCTTTTGCAACAATGATCTGGAAGAAATGGGGAATATCAAGCGAATTCTCAGGTGTTTTCAGTTAATGTCTGGCCTAAAAATCAACTACTCTAAGAGCTCCATTTGTGGGATAAATATTCAACAGGAGGATATTGAAGCGCTTGCACATGTGATGGGCTGTAGAGTGGAGTCCTTGCCCATTAAATACCTTGGGCTTCCGTTAGGTGCTAATCCGAGGAGGGTCAAAACGTGGGAGCCCGTTCTAGAAAGAACTCAAAAGAGGTTAAGCATTTGGAGAACGAGAACCATCTCTACTGGGGGCAGGCTTACGCTTATTAACCATAACTCTAGCACTCTGCCGATCTATTACATGTCTCTGTTCAAAATGCCCATGGCAGTTGCAAATTCGTTGGAGAAGTTACAAAGGCAATTTTTTTGGGGCGATACACCGGACAAAAAGAAAATGCACATGGTCAATTGGGAGAGGATCACTATGAAGAAGGAAAATGGCGGCCTAGGGATCAAGAGATTGGTACAACAAAATTTGGCTCTACTTGCTAAGTGGTGGTGGAGATTTGGCAATGATAAAAGTTCCTTGTGGGTAAAAGTTATTCGTGGGAAATATAATCTGGACCGGAGGAGTTGGCTTCCATATACACATGGCTCTGGGTCGATTTCTAATGTATGGAGGGACATTTGCTTAGTGGGAAATATTGATTCGGCCCTTGGATTTTCTCTTCGGGAGGGCTTCAAGGTGCAGGTTAACTCAGGCCAAGATACACTATTCTGGGAACATACTTGGCTGGGTACTACTACGCTTCGAGAGGAATTTCCAAGGCTATATCGGCGTTCCACCCAACAGGATGCGGTTATAAGCAATATTTGTGGAGGAGGGGGCAGTGGAGACTGGAATTTGCAATTTAGAGGAACGCTACGTGTCCGACAGAATCAACAGTACGAGGAATTAAAACAAAGACTGAACGGTGTGTTATTGGATCCTTCAAAACAAGACTCGTTACAGTGGATTTGGACAACAGACAAAGCTTTCTCTGTGAAATCGGTATATAGGCAGTGGGAATCCCATACACAGTCACGAAATCACCTACTGGGCTCGTTGTGGAGGAACTTGAGCCCCCCTAAAGTGGAAATTTTCTCATGGATGGCTATTCAAGATAGAGTTGCAACAAGGTCGGTACTTGTCGATAGAAATGTAATTTCTGAGATTCAATTGGCAATGTGTCCCCTGTGTGCTCTTTATGTGGAAACACCTCCACATCTACTCCTTCACTGTCGATTTGCTTGGGAAGTGTGGTCACGAATTGTGGATTGGTGGAACCTACAGTGGGCATGTCCATCCTCAATAGCAGAATTAGCGCTTTGGTGGTTTGGGAATAGGTTTCGTAACTTGGAGAAAGATATATGGGAAGTATGTTTTTTTGCAATACTTTGGTCCATTTGGCTAACGAGGAATGACTATATTTTCAACGAAGCAACAACCCAGGCTTCGGAAGTGGCGGATTTAGTCAAAACTAGAGTTGCAATGTGGATGAAGGCTAAGTTTGACATCAAGATTTATACGGTGGAGGATTTTAAAGGTTATTTAGATGGGATTCGAAAAGTGAAGGTGTAGAGTGCGTATGTGAGGTGTTTTTTTTATCCAACTTTGGTTGGATGGATCTTTGTACTTTTGGTTTCCTTTTCGATGTACCCCGTCGAGTTTAATATAAAGTTTCGTTTTCCGAGCAAAAAAAAACTTCATAAATTTCAGTTAAGAAAGAAAATCCTAAACCACTTTTATTTTTTATTTTTTTTGGAAGAAAACAACTTTTATTTGGCATAATTAATCCAATACTGTTTCAAGTGTTAATTTTGGTTCATGTCTAGGCCATTCCCATTCTCTCCATATTATGTCGAAAACTTTGGAATATAGATTAACCGAGAAGGATTTTCCTGCTAGTCAATGTCTGAGGCTGAGATGTAGAGGTTTGCTTCCTATAAAGGTCTAAGCTCAAAACCTCTTAGGTGTTATCAACTACTTTAAAGTTAGTCCATATGAAGCTTTGTTCTTGCTTTAATTAGGCTCCCCGTAAGTTAGCTGTGAGATTGAGCGCCAAAATTAATCTCGAGGTGCGCGTAAACTGGTCTAGACAAATAAGAAAAAAACTTTGGAATATTACAGACTCACTAATGATTAACAGGTTTGGTATGGTTCTCAGTGTCACACCTGCCATTGGCCCACCCCACCAACCAAAAAAGACTAATCAGATAGTATAAAAAGAGCAATAATTCTAGGACCACACCCAAGCACACACCTAAATACACACCCACACTCACATGAGTGGTGGGCCCCATACACCCATGTCATTGGGACCAAGGGACTGCTGCTAAAAATCTTTGTGGAATTTGGCCATGACATTTTCCTCCTTGTGACCACATTGTTGCTTCCATTTGGCTAAATCTTACTTGGATATGGATAGATTTGATCTAGATTCACTAGATATAGATAAGAATGAAAGATATGCTCCTTCTAGATTGATCCTTCTAGATTGCTCTTAGATATCCAAACAAACGCTAATAAAAGAGCCTCACGCTAATATACATGTGACTTGTAAAAGTCTAGCACCAAAAGATGTACAGAAATTTAATATTAAAATAATAAATTTCCAACAGATAGTTAGGGCCGAATTTACTCTCTCTTAGGTCTCAGGTTCGTAGCTTCTTTTTGTGTTATCATCGGTCAGTTCACATGGGTTTTGCATTAGTTTTATATAAATGCCTTTTGCTTGTGGTCAACGGTGTGATTGGTTCACAAATATTAATTAGTCGAGATCTACTAATCGGATCTGGATCATCGATCTATGAGCACGGACAGGTTGTGATAAACAATCATTTTCTTTTAGACAACAACTTCTGCTCGACCCGTACACGTACTGTGGTGATGAGAAATCATTGTGTTCACAAAAATGCATCATTTTCACGCTATGATGTTGATGCATGCATGCAGTTGAAATTTTTGCGTGGAAGTGAACCAAATTCAAACACATAATTAACGACTTGAATTTAATTAATGGCCACATCATACTACTCCAATACGCTCCATTCTAATGGAGGAGTATGACTTATTTACTGAGCCGCTTGATCTCAGCTGTCTATTTCAGCATTGGACGATCAAGATTTTAATAAAAATTTCGCGGAGAACAATTTGCGATTCACCTCCGTAAAACCATATTCACAGAAAGCTCCGTGAAATAAATTTTTCTCCTAAATAGAGGCTTTTATTGAACAACGTTGCCTCTAAGTAGTTTTCCCTTTCGAGTGATTTCCCAATCAATCTAAACATTTCCCTTTTGAATTTTAGCTTGTCTCTATTTCTGGCAAGAAATTTTAGTTTTAAGATGGTCCTAAGTTTGTTATGCATGGGTGTATTTTTCACAACCCCATGATCACTTTTTTTTTCAATCGATAGAAGAGATCTTTTTACGTCATTTATGAAGTACATAGTACAAACTCGATCGGGACACTACATCAATTGTGAGAGTCCATGAGACAACCAAACCAAACAACTCATAAGATACAAGAAATAAGCCGCCCATTATAGGGTAGAAACAAAGAAAAAAAAAAGGAAAACCATCTAAGAGAAAAATACCCACACGTAGGTGGGGAGACTCGAACTTCTGATAAACTAAGAAATGTCCGATATTTGAACATTCGCTTTCTTTTGAAAAAAATACGAAGATCTCTCTCCCTCTCTTAACTTGTCATGCAACGCGATACTCCCTCCCATCGTTTTCTATCGCACATCTTCTCTCGGATCCGTACGCACGTGAATTAACCCTGGTGTTTTGGGCACACAATGTGTTGACAAAAATGCATCGATCTGATGTCGATGCTGCTGAATTTTGCAAGTGAAGCAAATTCAAACACCGATTACTTGTTTTAATATCTCAACATAATAACCCTCCATGAGTACTAACCGCCACCGGCGTGGCACCCGCTCGGCGCATCTCAGCCGTCCGATTCACTTTTGGACGGTTCGGATTGAAACCCTCTCTCTCCTCTCATCCCAACACTTTCTCTCTCTAAATCTGAGCCGTTCAAACACGAAATGGACAGCTCGGATGCACAAGAGGGCACCACGTGGTACCCGCTCGGTACTGAAAAATTTTCCTATAAAAAGAGTCACTTTCAATTAAAAAGGCTTATTTACCTTTTTGGTCCCCAAAGTATTAGCGAGTGGCCAATTTCGTCCTCAATATAAACATTTGACCAATTTAGTACCCAACGTTTAAAATTTGTGTCGATTTGGTCCCTATCCATAACGCCGTTTCTTGATTCCGTCAAAAGAAGGGGCATTCTTGGTATTTCACCTTTCTCATCTTCTTCACACTCCACGCCCTCCAATATGAGCACAAGCCGAAATAACAGTTGCCATGGTCCCGCGCGCGCGTAGATCTGACGCGCAGTTACGCGCCTCTCCTTCTGGCCGCGCGTGCGGCTTACTCCGGCGTCGCCCGGTGATTTTCCGACCACTCCCGAGCTCGTCTCGACGAGACGAACACAACCCCGTGCTCAAATCTCCCATCCGACGACTCCTGGTACGAACCACCATTAAACCGCCCCTCCGCCGCTCGCCTCTGCCGTTCGAACAGCCATTGCCGCCACCTCCAAGCTCCTCCGGCGACGTACTACCCCAATCCGTGATCGTCTCCTCGAGGTGAACACAACCCAGTGCTCAAAACTTGTCTTCGATCTTCCGCGACTTCGGGCTTTTCAAAACAGCCTCTACGCCCGTCGCCGCCTCCGCCCGGTGCGATCGAATGGCTCCCGAGCCTTCATCCGGTGACGAAACTCGACCACCCACATACCGTGGCGATCATCTCTGTGAGGCGCACAAAACCCATTGATCAAAACTTGTCTTCGATCTTCCGCGACTTCGGGCTTTTCAAAACAGCCTCTACGCCCGTCGCCGCCTCCGCCCGGTGCGATCGAATGGCTCCCGAGCCTTCATCCGGTGACGAAACTCGACCACCCACATACCGTGGCGATCGTCTCTGTGAGGCGCACAAAACCCACTGATCAAAACTTGTCTTCGATCTTCCGCGACTTCGGGCTTTTCAAAACAGCCTCTACGCCCGTCGCCGCCTCCGCCCGGTGCGATCGAATGGCTCCCGAGCCTTCATCCGGTGACGAAACTCGACCACCCACATACCGTGGCGATCGTCTCTGTGAGGCGCACAAAACCCACTGATCAAAACTTGTCTTCGATCTTCCGCGACTTCGGGCTTTTCAAAACAGCCTCAACGCCCGTCGCCGCCTCCGCCCGGTGCGATCGAATGGCTCCCGAGCCTTCATCCGGTGACGAAACCCGACCACCCACATACCGTGGCGATCGTCTCTGTAAGGCGCACAAAACCCACTGACCAAAACTTGTCTTCGATCTTCCGCGACTTCGGGCTTTTCAAAACAGCCTCTACGCCCGTCGCCGCCTCCGCCCGGTGCGATCGAATGGCTGCCGAGCCTTCATCCGGTGACGAAACTCGACCACCCACATACCGTGGCGATCGTCTCTGTGAGGCGCACAAAACCCACTGATCAAAACTTGTCTTCGATCTTCCGCGACTTCGGGCGTGGAGTGTGAAGAAGATGAGAAAGGTGAAATACCAAGAATGCCCCTTCTGACGGAATCAAGAAACGGCGTTATGGGTAGAGACCAAATCGACACTAATTTTAAACGTTGGGTACTAAATTGGTCAAATGTTTATATTGGGGACGAAATTGGCCACTCGCTAATACTTTGGGGACCAAAAAGGTAAATAAGCCCAATTAAAAAGATCCTATTGTTTTGAAGACCCACGAACCGCCACACAAAACAAGAAGAAGAAAAAAAGCACCCATGTCATTGGGACCAAGGGACTGCTGCTAAAAATCTTTGTGGAATTTGGCCATGACATTTTGCTCCTTGTGACCACATTGTTGCTTCCATTTGGCTAAACCCCATTCACACATTATTTACGTATCGGGGGCACGTGATGCCCCTAGCCTTAACTCCCTCCGCCCCTGCAGACACAATGACACACATTCATTATAGATCGATATGTGGGGGCTCCAATCGGGATGGTTCGTCCGTCTAGCATTCTTGGCTCAGTTTGGCATGATCCCTGGTTACTTCACCTAACCTGCACCAGAGAATACAACTACAGACCATACCGAAGGATCTCTGGAATGACCCTCCGGTGTAAGGATAAGTATAGTGCAGAGAGGAAAGCAAAAGAATAGGGTTTGAGTGTAGGAGATCATCTACCTCTAGGGTTGCTATCAAGGGATATTTATATAGCTCTCATTTACTTGTCCTCCAAGATTGCACATGTGCACAACACGAGTCGGCTGATGTCACCCCATCATCAGATTAAGGTTTTGTAACAGCTAAGGGGGTGAGCATGCGCCTTCACGTGCCCTTATCTTTATTCGAATATGTAACCGCACGGATGACGTCACAGTCATCATCATGGCTAAGACGGTTGTTCCCACGTGGGTGAGCCGACAGTAAGGTCCTAACGTCCCTTCATAGCCAAAATGATGTCCGACCGTCAAAGGGTCGGCGTGCCTGATCGGCGATTCCAACCGACATAAATGGAGCTTCCGCCAAACATTGGTAATTGCCGAGCCGAACCCTTTGACGGTCATATGTATTTTAGTGCACATATGTATTTTAGTCATTTTAGTATATAGTATGTAATTGGGCTAATGAGCGGGTCGGGTTTGCTTTAAATAAATGGGTTGGGTTGGGTATGGGTATGGGTATGGATAATTAGACTCATAATTGTTGGGTCTAAATGGGTCAATGACCCATTAAAGATCCAACCCACTTGCAACTTATCCATTTTGGCCCAAACCCGCTTATTTGACACCCCTAATTCAAACCCATTAACATTATTTACCCCCCAAAAAAACCCATTAACATTAACATTATTATTATTAATATATACACACACATATATACGCATCTTATATTCATACTCCATATTCGTACAACCCAGATCTCACCGCCACCACAGTTCCCCGTCTCCGGCTCCGGCACCGACAAACTTCTGTGTTCTACATGGAAGTGAAACCCACCTCTCTCTCTCTCTCTAACTGAAGCTGAAACCCACAAATCCCTCAAATCCCACAAATCGGATCTGGAGATGATCCATACCTCTAGGGCAAGTGTTCCGTCGATTTCATAACCCACAAATCCGTCGATTTAGAAAGCTCCAACAGTCCGGCAAAGTAGAAAAGAGTAAAATACTCTAGGGCGAGTGATCCGTACCTCGCTCGTTCGAGCGAGGTATTGTAGCTCCCAAGCAAATTGGCGTGGCTGGAGTGAGTCTCTTGACTCTCTTGGGTATGTGATTTCACTGGTTTTCTCGCCATTTTTCCTCTAATATTGAGCTGGAGAGAGTCTCCTGGAGATTCTCTAATGTCTTTGTACCATATTCTTATAATCGCTTTATTTTTTTTCACTGGATAAAATAAAAATGTTCAAAATCCGTGTTTATTTATTATATGAGTGATCTTATGGGTAAGTTCAAAAATAAATACACTTATACGTACCCGTGTTTTAATGTATTTGATCTCTTAAAATTTAATAGTGTTTCATTTCTTAATTAAACCCAATTACAAGATTTTTAAATACTACTGAACAACTTTTTTTTTTAATCATGTGACAGAGAAAATAATGAGATTGAAAATTCAATTGAAAAAAAATACAATACCAAGACATTTAACATAGGGGTTGCTACATTAACTGTCATGTCAACCATAAAATAAGAGCAAATTGGGAAACTCATGGTATTATATATTTCATCATTCTTCCCATAAAAACTCACTTTTCCAAAATGAACAAGCTAATTGGGACGAAGGGAGTATATGTCTATTAAACCCGCTCATCTCGGATCAAAATCCTAATTCTGCCACGGAATGATTTGGACAAGCATTGTCGTAGAAAGGATCACTCCGGTTAATTTCCAAGAAACCATGCAAAAGCTGTCGTTTTGTTTTGAGAAATACTAAAAAAGCAGATGGTACTAACGTAAGCAGACATCTCATGGCAGAGAAAATTGGGTCTAACCCTAAGTCATCAGTGACGAAACATTTTTCTATTAACTAAAGCTAATAAAATAAAGTTTTAGTGAAAAGTCAATTTATCTAAAATTATTTTATTTCTGTTTCCCATGTTTATGGGGCTCTTTCATTCATATTCCCCTTTAATTGATTTGCTCATTTAATTTGTCAGGATCTCCTCTCTTTTTTTTCATTTTTTTAATAAGGAAAATTCTTAAATCAGTCCAATGGACTGACAATAATAAATGTGTGAATGTATATTAAATGATGTAAAAGGTACACTGAAATATGAATTTTTCTTGTCTTCTAATGTGCATATTATCAACCAAGTAGGCTAACAATAGTAAGACCGTTTTTTAATAATGCTTTCTTATAATCAAGAATCATGACATAACGAGGGGAGTTCAAATATTTGACTGTGTATATATATAATATAAGACAAGTGGAATCCAGTATATAATAACAAAATTAATCACAGTCATAATCACATTTGTCGTGTCTCTCGTTGTGACTTTAACCCCTCGAAATCACAATCATAGTCACATTTGTCGTGTTTCGTTGCGACCTTAACCGCAAGGGCCGGGTTGGGGCCTGAGATTTAGGAGTTTGCTCTCTTCTTAGGTCTCACGTTTAATTTTTCTTGCTAGCAATCAGGGGTGTTTCCGGTAGCGCGCGAATAAGTTATGGAGATTTTGTTGTTGTTGAAAAATTATTGGTCGTTTCCACTGACCAATAAGTTGTTGAAATATGTCAGGTTGTTTCTACAACCAACAAGTTGTAGATGGGTCTGTGAGTGAAAAATTGTTGAAAAATGCCAAGCTATTTTCACTAATCATTAAGTTATTGCCAAATGTTAAATTGTTTTTACTAATCATTAACTTATTGATTAGTGTGAACAACTTGACAAAATGTCATAATTAAGCGTATCAAACTGCTGTGGGAGGGGCAATGGGAAATAGTTAGGTGTGCACAAGCTGACCCTTAACAGTCTGCATTATCAAAAAAAAAATTATTATTACTTTCAAAATGTTTTAAACAATTCTAATTTTGACGTGACATGGGTCTCCCTTTCCGGTTGTTTTCAGGTGATGCAATCACAGCTCAAGGGTTTTCTAACATGGAATGCTTTAGAATAATCCAATGAATTACATCATCAAAGAATTACTTTACATTCTTCTCTAAATAAATATATAAAAACAGCGCCGCAACAAGAAAAGGTCTAATTACCTAGAAAGTAAATTAGTAATTAATTAATATGCACGTACGTATGATCCTAGGACCGGATATGAGCATTAGGTTGGCACTTTAAAAATTGATGGAGACACTCCAAAAAATAAAGGAAAGTCGCTTTGGAATTATACCGATTTTGGAGTACTTGCATCAATTTTTAGAGTGTCAATATCATTTTTCAAATTTTATACCGAATATTTGGTATTTGGTTAACATATTTACGCTTTGAATAAAACAGGCCTTGAACATATAATTTCCTAAAAATACTTTTGCCTACACAAATATTTGGCGCGTACGTCCAACAGATCAATTGCATATCACGACAGTTTTTTCTTGTTTTCGACCATGTTCGTTTTGAGATTTTGGTTTTCATGATTCTGAATTTGGTTGTCGCATCACATACCTTTTATATGGCTTTGTGTAGACACCCCATTCTGGACTGTCCAGATTAGTTTACTTATGGTCTTTGATTCCCCAATGATGATTGAGGTCAAGAACAACCTGAGTTTGCAAGTGTGTTTGAGCTTTGAGCGTCCCGAGCCTCATCCAAAACCTCTTCGAACCCCTTTCAAACCCTTCAAGCCAGAACCAAATGGCAACAGCACAACCCTACTTGCTTGCGTTGGTTCTATGCTGGCGTGCACTAGTAAACAGCCACGTGTCAGTCATCGACCGTTGACTCGGTTTCCATTGGCGCACGCAGGTAAAGAACTGGCGCACGCCAGTCTAGCCCAGTCAAATCAACTTTATTTAGCAACGTGCGCGGGACTTTGTGGCCACCCGACGTCAGCCACAGTCCTCCTGATGATTATATCGTCCGTGGCTGTCCCCCTCCCTCCTACAAGACCTTTCAAGCCTAGTCCCATGCATTTAATGCATGGGAAGCTCCCTCTCTAACCAAAGCCAGCCAAACCAGCCCTTAGGCCAACTGATTTACCTCCCCCCTTCAGTCATTCTCTCCTCTATAAATACCCCCATTGCATTTATTTGCAAGGGGTTAGCACCATTAAGGAAGGAAAAGCATTGCTCTCCTCTTTCTCTCATTGCTTCTTGTTTTTCTTTCATCCATTGAAAGACTAAACAAGAGAACAACACTCCACAGTCCATAACACCCTCACATTCACAATCTAACCTTCAAACCTCAAGCTCAAGTTCAAGTTCATTTCCAAGCTCACAAGCAAAGGTATACCACCTTTGTCAACTGTTATCTGTTGATCTGACCCCTGAGGGGGGGCTGACAGGGTCAAGGCTGGTAATCTATACCAGTCCTGGCCCTAAAGCTGGCAAAGTTTCTAAGATCGTTGTAGTGATAGGTGGTGCACGCCAGTAAACTAAAGCCGTACGCCAGTCATGGCAGTACGTGCACTACTGGCGTGGGGATCACCGATCATTTGTTTTCTGCTTTCTTTTGCTTTTGATCACCTTATTACATGATAAAAACTAGTTCACTGCTTTCTGTACTTAGGGATGCTTTCTCTTCCATCTGTTATTTCTGTTTAGTATGGCCTCTGGGGTTACTCTGGTCATGTTCCAGAGCCCAGATGGTGAAAAGCCAAAGCACTGGGTAAAAAGGTCAACTGGCGTACGTTCCCTTTCCACTGGCGTACGGTAGTTGGATCGATATCCAGTGGCTTGGCCCTTGCATGGATCTCTGATCCAGGCCTCTTTTACTTCCCCACACTATTTATGGGGTGCTATTTCCTTTTATTTCTTTGGACTCTCTACCCTGCTATCTGTAACTGTATATTATTGTTGATATAACTGCGTGGTTTGTCCTGGGTGTGCACTGGTCCATTCCAGAGCCCAGAGGGTTGTTTACAAGAGCTATGGACTTAGATCTACCGGCGCACGCCAGTACTGGTGTGGCGCACGCAGGTCATCTCTGCATGCAGTGGCTTGGCCAGTGCATACGAGGTCGTTCCTGCGTGCATCACTTTAGGTCACAATGTTCCAGTTTATCTAAGACATTCACAAGAGCTTGTTCACAATCTATTATACTTGCTTTAGATCAAATATCAAACATACATCACATTTTGTCATATAATGCAAACGTGTTACAGCTTTAATCCCCTTTAACTGTTCCCCCGTCCTAACTGACTAAAAATGATTAATGAGAAAAAAATACAAACGTTTTACAAAATGCCCGAGTAGAGACCGATCTCCGGATTGGGCGAGAGGGGTGCCATAAAACCCTTCCCCTCTCGTAACCTGGCTCCCGAACCTCAGATATCGAAGGTGAAGACGGTCCAGTCTGCAAGCCTTTTTCGAAAATCAAACAACGTAGCCAAAACGTTTTCAAGCCCGGTTCCTTGGGTATTTTTCGCGAAACCCGAGTGGCGACTCTAAATTGCAAAGCGTTTCGCCGCGCTTTCTAAAAGAGCGCACCCGATTTTATAAGCAAAAATGTAAAATTTTGGGGCGTGTACCCACACTTTGTAGCATTTGTTAATCATCTTAATTAATGTCTGCTGATTTTGCTACTCCTTTTTGTTAATGCCACTCCCCTGCAAATGTATTTTTGCAAAAATATACTTGCAGAGGAGTGGCGTTAACAAAAAAGAGAGTGGCAAAATCATTTCCCTAATTAATTACCATCAATGACCGTTGTCGTCTAGGCTAATAATTAAAGTGAAGCACTGTGACGGATGGATCTTTTACCCTCATTTCTATTCTTCTTTATTTTTTTGCTTCTCTTCCATGTTTATATTTTAGAGCTTTGGACCTTAAACTTGCAAAAAACTTAGAATTCGTTGATTACCAATAGAAGCTATGTAACGACCTTGACCCGTCCCTGTAGGTCTTAGCCATCACAAAGCGCCGGTGAAACTATCACCAAGGCCATATCTAATATATAACTTCTCATAATCATATAATAAGAAAGAACAAGAGTGCGTAACCAACGGAAGCTTATCCTATATAACACTATAACCTAATTAAATGACAACTTACATTTAAAAGGGAAACTATAATTTTCAAATACGCCTCAGAGTTGTGCTTATTAATAAGGTTTAGCAAGCTACTTACAATGATTACATAATTTAACAAGTAATTTGAACACATCTTTTGTCTACAAAATAACCATAAGACTTGACTCCACAAAACAAGTGTCAGGCCATCTAACTATTCAATTCCTGAAAGGTGGAGAAAATACATAAGCTAACGCTCGTATGAATGACAAATACATAATTTACATGCTCTCCATGGACAATGCAAAATAATTTGATAATATTTCAAAACAAAGAACTCAAATCCATAAGCCAAATATAATGCACATTCCTCTATTCAAAATTCAAAGCTACCAAGCGTCCCTGTGGGCACACGCCCCAAAAATCCCGTCTTTAAGCATAGAAATTCCCGGGTGCGCCCTTATCTCGCGGAAAGCGCGGCGAAGTGCTTCGCAGATCAGAGAGTCGCCACTCGGGTTTTGCGGTTTGTACCCAAGAAACCGTTCTTTTGAAAATGTTTTGGATCGCATTTGTTTGATTTTGAAAAAGGCTTTTGTAGACTGGACCGTCGTCACCTTTGATCTTGAGGTTCGGGAGCCAGATTACGAGAGGGGAAGGGTTTTATGGCACCCCTCTCGCCCAGTCCGGAGACCGGTCTCTACTCAGGCATTTTATAAAACATTTGCATTTTCTCTCTTTATTTGGTCATTCTTTTAACCAGTTAGGGCGGGGGAACAATTAATGGGGATTAAAACTGTAACACATTTGCATTTATGTACAAAGATGTGACAAAATGTTTATGGATGGTGCATGTTTGATCTAAGCAAATATAATAGATTGAGAACAAGCTTTTGTGGACGTTTTAGACAAACTAGCACACACTGACTGTGCAATGGCGCACACAGGAACAAGCCTGCATGCACTGGATAGACCACTGCATGCAGTCAATACCTGCGTGCGCCACCTAACACTGGCGTGCGCCGGTTAACCCAATACCACAGCTTCTATTCTCAACCCTCTGGGCTCTGGAAAGGACCAGTGCACACCCAGGACAAACCACGCAGTTTATATAGGCTACTGAGCTATTACAAACAGATAAATGGGCTTAAAAGCCACCAAATAGACAGAAAACCCCTTAAACAGTGAGGGGAGGATGATCAAAGGCCTGGATGTAAGATCCATACAAGGGCCAAGCCACAGGAACATAGATCACTACCGTACGCCACTAGTAAAGGGGCGCACGCCACTCATCTCTTGGTTCCAGTGCTTTGGCTTTGCACATTCTGGGTTCTGGAATAGGACCAGAGGGACCCAGAAGGCCAAACTAAGCAATAAATATAGATAGAAAAGAAAGCAGTTCTAAATACAGAAAGCTGTAAACTGGTTTTAGCATGCAGCAGGGTGATCAAAGCTTAAATAATGCAAGAAAACAATGATCCATGATCCCCACACCAGTGTTGCACATACTACCATGACTGGCGTACGGTACATCACTACTGGCGTGCGCCACTGATCATTGTACACGGTTCTTGAAACCTTGCCAGCATTAGGGCCAGGACTGGTATAGATTACCAGCCTTGACCCTGCCAGCCCCCCTCAGGGGTCAGAACAGAAAGCAGGAGCAAGAGGTATTATACCTTTGCTTGTGAGTTTGAAAGAGAGAGCTTGAGTTTTGAGCTTGAAGATGATGATGAAGGTGGATGTGGTGAAGGTTATGGACTGTGGAGAGTATTCCCTTGCTTACTCTTTCTATGGAAGAGAGAGGAAGCAAAGGAGAGTAATCGAGAAGAAAACAAAGGAACTTGAAGTCTTTATGGAGCTAACTCTTTCTTAATGATGCCAACCTCTTGCAAATGAATGCAAAGGGGGTATTTATGGAGGAGGGAGAGGCTGGTCAGTTTAGGCCTTAGGGGCTGTTTGGAGTGGAGTAACTTTGGAGGAAGCTCCCATGCATTTAATGCATGGGACTAATTGATGGATAGATAAGGGAACAGTTCTGGCCGAAGCAGTGATCTGGGGGCTGCCAGCCGACGTCAGGCGGCTGCAGAGGCTCCCGCCCAGCTGGCTGAAAAAGGTTGATTTGACTGGTGCTGACTGGCGTGCGCCACTTTCTGAGTGGCGTGCGCCAGAGAATGGTAATGACTGACACGTGGCAGTGGTTCCTGCGCACGCTAGTCCACCACCAGCGTACTCCAGAAGGGTTTTGTTGAGGCCATTTGGTTCTGGCTTGAGGGTTCGACAAGGGTTTGAAACGGGTTTGGACGAGGTTCGGGACGCTCAAAGCTCAAACTCATCAAACGACTCGGTATGTTCTCGACCTTAATCATCATTGGGGAATCAAATACCGTAAATAAACTATTCTGGAAAGTCCAAAATAGGGTGTCTACAGTAGCCCCCCCTTTGACGGCGCTTGGAGCACCATTGTCTTGATACAAGTAACGTCAAAGGTTTCTAGACACCCTCTCAAGGCTATCCAGAAGGAAATCGAAAATGCGGACATGTATTTAAAAGTACCGTCCATTGAGAGATTGAAGACGGGCGGACCATCTGAAGATCGTTGAAAAAGAGTTTGGAACTCTGTTGGAATATAGGGATGGTTGGACCATCATTGAATGGTGAGGCGGACTCTCCTGGGGAATAATCAGTTGCGGATAGATTAGCGCCGCTAGGGATCAAACCTTCTTCGGCGTAAGTGATTCCAACAACCACGGGTAGATCGTATCAGGTAGGTTGAATTCCATCGATGTGGACCAGGATGGCGAATTGTTGTTGTAGATTGATTGGACAGGCTGATCGCCGTTGATTTTGATGTTGGATGGACAGACCGTCGTTGATTGGAAGATGGACGGACAGACCGTCGTTGATTTGAAGTCGGACGGACAGACCGTCGTTGATTTGGACAGGACGGGCTGTCATTGCTGGGGATCAAACTATCCTTGGCATAAAGAATTCCAACAATCACGGGTAGGTCGCGTCAGGTAGGTTAAATTCCATCTGTTGGGAATCAGAGCCAATCTCCTTATCAGGGACCATCCGAGACAGAGCAATAAGACTGTTGGGAAGATGTGCTAATAGGTTGATTTGGACGGACAGACCGTCGTTGAATTTGGAGTTGGGACGGTGGGTCATTATTGAGGATGACTCGTTAACCATCGGGACGGTGGGTCATCATTGAGGATGACTCGTTAACCGTTGTTGAGTTGGGACGGTGGGTCATTATTGAGGATGACTCGTTAACCATCGGGACGGTGGGTCATCATTGAGGATGACTCGTTAACCGTTGTTGAGTTGGGACGGTGGGTCATTATTGAGGATGACTCGTTAACCATCGGGACGGTGGGTCATCATTGAGGATGACTCGTTAACCATCGGGACGGTGGGTCATCATTGAGGATGACTCGTTAACCGTTGTTGAGTTGGGACGGTGGGTCATCATTGAGGATGACTCGTTAACCATCGGGACGGTGGGTCATCATTGAGGATGACTCGTTAACCGTTGTTGAGGGAGTGAACTGGCGATATTCTGATCGCCGTTGATCGGGGTGAACGCGGGCAATATTCTGATCGCCGTTGATCGGGGTGAACGCGGGCAATATTCTGATTGCCGTTGATCGGGGTGAACGCGGGCAATATTCTGATTGCCGTTGATCGGGGTGAACGCGGGCAATATTCTGATTGCCGTTGATCGGGGTGAACGCGGGCAATATTCTGATTGCCGTTGATCGGGGTGAACGCGGGCAATATTCTGATTGCCGTTGATCGGGGTGATGATATGACTGATCATCGTTGAGAGGACGACATGGCTGATCATCGTTGAGTGGACGACATGGCTGATCGTAGGTGATGACATGGCTGGTCATCGTTGAAATAGACGACATGGCTGATCGTCGTTGATGACATTGCTGATCATCGTTGAAATAGACGACATGGCTGATCGTCGGTGATGACATGGCTGATCATCGTTGAGAGGACGACATGGCTGATCGTTGGTGATGACATGGCTGATCATCGTTGAAATAGACGACATGGCTGATCGTCGGTGATGACATGGCTGATCATCGTTGAAATAGACGACATGGCTGATCGTCGGTGATGACATGGCTGATCATCGTTGAGAGGACGACATGGCTGATCGTCGTTTGAGTTTGGACAGGACGGGCTATCATTGCTGGGGATCAAACTATCCTCGGCATAAAGAAACTCCAACAATCACGGGTAGGTCGCGTCAGGTAGGTTAAATTCCATCTGTTGGGAATCAGAGCCAATCTCCTTATCAAGGACCATCCGAGACAAAGCAATACGACTGCTGGGAGTTGTGCGGTTGAATTGGAAGTTGGACGGATAGACCGTCGTTGATTTGAATTGGGACGGATAGATCGTCGTTGATTTGAACAGGACGGATAGATCGTCGTTGATTGGAACAGGACGGATAGATCGTCGTTGATTTGAACAGGGCGGATAGATCGTCGTTGATTTTGAAATTGGACGGATAGATCGTCGTTGATTTGAGGTTGGAATTGGACGGGGTCTGCTTGGGGAAATAGCAAACCGGGATGGAAGCATGGATCAGGGCAACATGGGCTGCCTGTTGGGAATGGGCCTCAACGCTGATTTGATTTGATTTGCCAATGCCACAACATGCTTTGGATTGATTTGATTTGAATCACTTTCCTGCTTTTGACATTTGATATACAACATGCAACGATAATGTATGCTAAACACATATGTACAAATTGAAAATGCAAGGGCAGACTAGGGCGACTTCTAGAGAACGGGACGACACAAACGACGACCAGGACGATTTTGACGATTGAGGGCTACCACTGAGCCACACTTTTGCTTTACTGCTTTGATTTGAGTTGCGGGCCTGCAGGTCCAGGTAGGTAACTTTCGAGCGGGTCAGAGCTTTGTTGCTTTTGTATTGGGCCAATGTATCCCTCTGTACTTAACGATTTGCTGCTTGCTTGGACCATGGGTGCCGTAGTGGCGCTGTAAAAGTTGCATCATTCTCGGTTTATTGGAGATAGAGTATAAACCAATCGCTAATATCCAACTTGCATTGGCGAGCGAATCGAGTTGACACACAGACATACGCACACGTATAGACTGCCTAGCTCGGAAGAATGAGGAAGAAGAGTCCTAGGATACAATGCAGACTCTCCGACACATGGGCAATAATGAAATTTTGGGCATTGATAGGCCAAAATCCAAAATATCCCTAGACAGGTGAAACTGACACTCACACACAGTCAAATATGTACAAAGGCCTGTGTGAAACAGAGAAGAAAGCCCCGGAATGGGCAATAGATCGAAAAATAGAAAAAACGTCGCAAAGATGGACAAAATACAAAAAGGAATGACTCATATAGGCCCGGACTGAAACCGACACCCCCGCACAGTCACATTAGGTACACATGACTTGCACGGCATAGAAAACTTGGCAAGAGCCCTAAAAATCAATTTCGAGGCACCGAAACCTTGGTTTTAACTTGAAATTCTCACCGGGGGTTCAAAATCGTTGTTAGGCGTGATGGCTGCCAACCGTTGTATGCTACAAGAATTAAAGAAGTGCGCACAGGTTTGAGACCAACGCGCATCACTCTGAGCAAGTGCGCGTGAGCCTCAAACTAGCGCGCGCGACTGAAAAGCTGCCGCCGCTGCTTAAACTAGACTTCGCTGAACTTAGAATAAACTGTGAGCCCGTTGGGGCCTCGTAAGCATTTCGTTCTGTTTTTTATGCTTCTCTTTTTTCTTTTTTTCCTTTTTTTCTCTTTTTTTTTTTTAAAGGTTTTTGCTCAACTTTGAAATTGAAGTAGTAGTTTGAAATAAGATTGAAAGACAAAGGGTTCCCCCTTCTGTTTCTGATGAAGCTTGTTCTGTTCTTGACCTTTCTTGACCCTTGATGTGTACCAAAACGTCAACCATGGATCCAATTGATAGAATATGACCGAGTCTTGAAGAGAGACTGCCTACGTATCCCACATTTGGGGAATCAGGTCAAAACGTAGTTCAGGCCAAGGTTCACTCGTGTGTTTTACCTCTCCTTTTACGCTCTAACTTTTGCCTAGTGCCGCCTTCTCAGGTTTCCGGCCTAGCGAGCTTTCGACTTTTTGCCTATTTATTTTTGCCTAGACCGCCTCCTTAGGTTTTTGGTCTAGCAGGCTGCTCTAACTTTTACTTGGTACCGCCCACCCTTGTGGTTTTCGGCCCAACGAGCTTCTCTCAGGGAAAAGTGGCTCTTGAATTGATCCAGGTTGACTAGAGTGTTGAATTTGTTGTCGTCGAGATCGATGATCTTTGGCTGCAGCCCCGGATAAGATGGCTTTTGATAATGCAGGGTCCTGACTGCTTCAGTTGAAAATGCCTCGCTCCAGGCCACTTTAGCGCCTTTTTAACGTGCGCTTGATGGAATGCTGCTAACGCTGTCTTGGACACAGTGCAAGGCTTGGAGCCTTCTGAGTTTCTGTTTTCTGGCTTGACATCCGTTAGCAGGGGTTTTGAAGCTTCTTTATCTCACGATCGACGCCAAGCGCGTCTTTGTGAGACCATGCCAAAACGTCGATGAATTCTTTGACCCTGTCTGATCAGGCACGATGCTCCTTTGGGGGACAGCGTTGAGCCAATTTTGAACCATCCGGGGCCAAGTGTTCCTTTGGGGGACAGTGTTAAGCCAATTTTAAGTCATCCAGGGGTCTACCTTATCTTTCAAGTTTATTGAAACTACTTCTTCTTTTAATAGGCCGAGCATGCCTTTCGTCTTCCCTTTTGGCGAGGGAACACATTTTCTTGGGGATGACCCCATCGAAATCTATCCCTTCGTCGTCAGGGTCGACACAGTTTATTCAAAAGCCAGCAAAGTACTTAGAAGCAAGATAGTGCATATCATAAAGAAAGCCCCACGGGGTTGTCAAGTATAGCAAAAGACTCGAATTGAGAATAGAAGCTATGACATGGAGGGCCAAGAGGCACGAACTCCGACTCAGAGCTAGACTAAGACGACTTGACAGACACTGTGTCAGACTCAGACTCAAAAGTGTGCAATGCAAGCTAAACGCGATTTGAAAATGCAACTTTTATTGTTACCCTTGGCTTCCTCACAGAGAGGTGAGATCTAGAGGATGTCAGGCCCAAGCAACAACACTTCAGCTTCCTCATCTTCTTTGACTAAACCCACTTGGGAGAACAGCAACTCCAAATGCCCTTGAGTGAAGGACCTCAGACTGTCAGTCTGTTCCCTTGCTTGATCGATTCGGTCCTCGACCAGTGCTTTCCAGTTTTCAGCCCCATCTTCTATTCCGCACCCTGCAGCCTCGGATTCAGAAGGGCTAAACACAGCTGGTTTGGGTTGAGTTTCTGGGACAGTGCAGAGGGTTGGGTTGAGTATGGTGGAGTTTGGGTTGATTTGAGTGGAGGTGGGGTTGTTTTGAGTGGAGGTGATAGATATCTGACCAACCAGAGGGTCAGACTTGAGTTGAAGCAATGAGCTGGGAATGCCGTCAGGTTTTGATGGGAGTGGGACTGGAATGATGCCATTATCGATGAGATCTTGAACGGCATGTCGGAGGCGATAACAAGCATTGGTGGGATGGCCAGGCATTTGATGGTAGGTGCAGAAGTGATTAGGGTTGTGGCTAGCAGGGAGAACCTTGGGCAGTGGAGTTGGGATTAGAGGCCTGATGGAACCGGCATCGAGAAGCTTCTCGTAAACTGAGGCCAGAGGTGCAGATAAGCATGAGAAGGTCCTTGGCTGGCTCCGGCGACGGGATTGAGGGTTCAAAGTGGAACCTTTGCTTGCTTTGTACAACACTGCGCCTTCGACAGGGTGCATTCTTCTGCCTTTGGGGGTGACTTTGAACAGGGATTCAGCATCCTCTTTTGGGTGAATTCTAACCTCATGGAACTCGGCCAGACTTTTGAACATGTCTCTTGAGCACGGCTTGATTCCGACCGCCGGAGTGTGGCAGGCCTGAGGAGGTTCATTGGCTCCAGCATTAGCAGCGTTTAGTGCCAGATCCGATTTTGACAGGGTAGAGGTAAAAAGGTCAACTAGCCCCTGGACGATAATCATTTGTTTGTCCAGCTTCTGGCTCATTTCTTCCACAACCTTCTTTATCTCAGCCAACTCTGTTTGTACTGCCATTTTGGATTGATGATCGAGGAAGGTGATACGGCTTTGGAAGTACTAGTGAAATAGCCCCGGCAGACACTCCCAAGCAGGTTTGGCTCTTCTTTTCGGTACTTTCCTCGACGGTGCCACGCCCAAAGCTAGACAGTAAAGCAATCGAAAGCTCAGGAAATGTCCCTGCAATAGTTTTATTTTGAAAGGAAAATGAAACAACGGAAAACGCCTGTAAGAGCGTCGTCGGTGTCCTCCTAGACTCTAGAACTAGCAGACAAAACCGTTTTATGACAGCCGGACGCTGCCCAGGTCCTCAGATTTCTTTTCGGCGATGTACCTTAACGGGATCGATTAACACTAAGAGATGTCGAAACAACCAAGTCTTTGACTATTCCGCTTTCGAAGTTTCAATGTTGGAACGGAACAACTAGGTATTTAATGACATGATACTGTAACCAGGATGGCATAAGCAGCATTGTGCTGGAGCCTTGAGCGGTGTAAGTGTTTTGCACTTTTGAACCTGGGTGGTGTGAGTATCATGTCATGTCTCCCGTTATTCCTAGTTTTCTGTTTGAAACCTCGATTGGGTCTAGGCAAGGATTTAGAAAGTCTCGATTTCCCAAAGTCTCGTTGGCCCAAGGAATTGGAAAGTTGACAACGTGCACCATCACGATGCACGACTCGTCATCGGTCCAGGCAGCGCCCTAGCAGGCATAAAACGGGCTTGAAAGAGAGACAACCCTAAAAGCCGCCCTAGCATGCTCCTACGCAGAACGGTATGGATGTATGTACAGGCATGCGATATGGAAAGCAGTAACACATAGACAGTTTATGGGGGTTAGATGCAAGTAATCCTACCCTGTGGGTTCCTGTCTTAGTTTTGGAAGGTTCTATTGCTTTGTACGCATGGCGAGGCTGGTTTTGGCTTAGAGGGGTTCCTCAGACTAGAGATGTTTTATACCTCCCATTGCAATGCGTGCAGCAGAGCGATGGTCAAACGGTAATACGTCTCATCATCGTCCAAGGTTGTTGGGCATTCGAGGACCCCGGGCTCCAGTAAACTGTGCCGGTTACCCAAAACCCCTCAACGGGGCTGATAGAACACCGATGCAAATGAACGCGTGCCGAAAGAATGATCGAGAGAGAGAAACGAAATGCTTTTCAAAACGCCTTTTGAAGCTTGGCTCACTTCATTAATCGACACTTGGAGAAAACTACATAAGCGAACAATAGTAAAAGCCCCAGATTGGAATGGCCGGATGTAGAATCCTGTTTATGATACCATTCCGCTCTTCAGTAGCGCGGAGCGTACTGTTTTGCCAGACTTTTGAAAAATTGTTCATTCATGTATTATTTTCCAAATGTTGATTAATGTAATGTCCCCAGCAGAGTCGCCACTGTGGGCACACGCCCCAAAAATCCCGTCTTTAAGCATAGAAATTCCCGGGTGCGCCCTTATCTCGCGGAAAGCGCGGCGAAGTGCTTCGCAGATCAGAGAGTCGCCACTCGGGTTTTGCGGTTTGTACCCAAGAAACCGTTCTTTTGAAAATGTTTTGGATCGCATTTGTTTGATTTTGAAAAAGGCTTTTGTAGACTGGACCGTCGTCACCTTTGATCTTGAGGTTCGGGAGCCAGATTACGAGAGGGGAAGGGTTTTATGGCACCCCTCTCGCCCAGTCCGGAGACCGGTCTCTACTCAGGCATTTTATAAAACATTTGCATTTTCTCTCTTTATTTGGTCATTCTTTTAACCAGTTAGGGCGGGGGAACAATTAATGGGGATTAAAACTGTAACACATTTGCATTTATGTACAAAGATGTGACAAAATGTTTATGGATGGTGCATGTTTGATCTAAGCAAATATAATAGATTGAGAACAAGCTTTTGTGGACGTTTTAGACAAACTAGCACACACTGACTGTGCAATGGCGCACACAGGAACAAGCCTGCATGCACTGGATAGACCACTGCATGCAGTCAATACCTGCGTGCGCCACCTAACACTGGCGTGCGCCGGTTAACCCAATACCACAGCTTCTATTCTCAACCCTCTGGGCTCTGGAAAGGACCAGTGCACACCCAGGACAAACCACGCAGTTTATATAGGCTACTGAGCTATTACAAACAGATAAATGGGCTTAAAAGCCACCAAATAGACAGAAAACCCCTTAAACAGTGAGGGGAGGATGATCAAAGGCCTGGATGTAAGATCCATACAAGGGCCAAGCCACAGGAACATAGATCACTACCGTACGCCACTAGTAAAGGGGCGCACGCCACTCATCTCTTGGTTCCAGTGCTTTGGCTTTGCACATTCTGGGTTCTGGAATAGGACCAGAGGGACCCAGAAGGCCAAACTAAGCAATAAATATAGATAGAAAAGAAAGCAGTTCTAAATACAGAAAGCTGTAAACTGGTTTTAGCATGCAGCAGGGTGATCAAAGCTTAAATAATGCAAGAAAACAATGATCCATGATCCCCACACCAGTGTTGCACATACTACCATGACTGGCGTACGGTACATCACTACTGGCGTGCGCCACTGATCATTGTACACGGTTCTTGAAACCTTGCCAGCATTAGGGCCAGGACTGGTATAGATTACCAGCCTTGACCCTGCCAGCCCCCCTCAGGGGTCAGAACAGAAAGCAGGAGCAAGAGGTATTATACCTTTGCTTGTGAGTTTGAAAGAGAGAGCTTGAGTTTTGAGCTTGAAGATGATGATGAAGGTGGATGTGGTGAAGGTTATGGACTGTGGAGAGTATTCCCTTGCTTACTCTTTCTATGGAAGAGAGAGGAAGCAAAGGAGAGTAATCGAGAAGAAAACAAAGGAACTTGAAGTCTTTATGGAGCTAACTCTTTCTTAATGATGCCAACCTCTTGCAAATGAATGCAAAGGGGGTATTTATGGAGGAGGGAGAGGCTGGTCAGTTTAGGCCTTAGGGGCTGTTTGGAGTGGAGTAACTTTGGAGGAAGCTCCCATGCATTTAATGCATGGGACTAATTGATGGATAGATAAGGGAACAGTTCTGGCCGAAGCAGTGATCTGGGGGCTGCCAGCCGACGTCAGGCGGCTGCAGAGGCTCCCGCCCAGCTGGCTGAAAAAGGTTGATTTGACTGGTGCTGACTGGCGTGCGCCACTTTCTGAGTGGCGTGCGCCAGAGAATGGTAATGACTGACACGTGGCAGTGGTTCCTGCGCACGCTAGTCCACCACCAGCGTACTCCAGAAGGGTTTTGTTGAGGCCATTTGGTTCTGGCTTGAGGGTTCGACAAGGGTTTGAAACGGGTTTGGACGAGGTTCGGGACGCTCAAAGCTCAAACTCATCAAACGACTCGGTATGTTCTCGACCTTAATCATCATTGGGGAATCAAATACCGTAAATAAACTATTCTGGAAAGTCCAAAATAGGGTGTCTACAGTCCCCGGTAGTGGATAAACCAGACGTCTACGCATTATCCCAAAATACACGCCAACCTCAAGCACCCTTGCTAGCCATTAAGCTGTCCCCTAGTAAGACCGAACGTTGGGAATGCTATTAAATAGATTCACAAATATTTCACAAATAGATCCACCTTCCATTGTTATTCCATGGAGTACACAATTTATAAAACTTGTTCAAATAAGCTCGTTAAGGAAAACAAGTTCAAAACCGTGTAATTTAGGTATTAAATCACTCACCTCAACTCCAAGCTTTCACAAAACTTCCTATATCAAATAAGCATCAAGAACATATATTAGATACAATTCAAAATATTCTAATCGTATCCTAATCTCTCAATGTCCTAAGTATTACTAATCAAGACTCTAGGGTCAAATATAAAGTTAAATAGCGAGCCTCGAGAGAACAATTACAGAATCTGCAATTTTGACAACTTCAAACCAAAAACTGCTTTTGCTCAGGCATAACTAAGGCACAATCTTTACCTACTTTTAAAGGTCTATGTGTCTAGTTTCAAAATCAGAAAACGGTTCGTAATTTCATCACTCGAGCTAAAAGATATGGTCGTTTTCCTAACGTGTGACAGTGCTGACTGCACAGTAACGAATTTGAGTGCTGCTAGGTTACGAATTTCCACAGAACTCAATACTTTGAATTCCATTCCAAATATTTTACCAAATACAAAAGACACATAAAGGAACTCCCAGTAATAATCTCACGATTTTATGAGTTTTAGAAGTACCTCTAAAAAAATCCCTAAAATCAGGTCAGACCTAAGATCACAATTCTGCAGATTTTTTCAAAACTAAGTAATCACTTTGAAATTCGTATAAATCTTCAAAAGTTCATCATGAATTCTTCCAAAACTCAATGATCAAGGGTTCCCATGGCCTCTAAACTCCAAACCCTAAGTTAAAGTACGAAATTAAACATGGAAATTATGAAATCAAGGGCAGAAATACCTTCTAGGGCTTCAATATTTGCTAAGAAAGGTTTCTCCCCAATTTACGTAGAACCTCTAAGGAATATTAATCTATGTGGTTGAGTCCATACCAAACAACTAAAGACTTTCCCACATCCCTACCTATTAAGCCTTGCCTTGTCATATAAAACCACCCTTATTAACATGTGTAGCTAATCAATTGCAATAACAGTTCTGATCAAAATAACTTAATTAGATTAATTCCAGTACTAATACGATCATAAAATATCATTCAAACTAATTAACATAATTAGGAGTCTAGGGTGTTACAAGCTAGTATTAAATTGAAGTTATTTTAGAATTAATCGATTATTGTTCATTTCAGAATTGACTGCACACACGCAAAGGAAAAAAAAATTAACCTAATTTTGTTTTCACGAACACATTGTTTTATGTCATATTTGTTAGGTAATTGATTTTCACATTCCCTTTTTTGATATTCACACATCTTTTTTGTTTTTTTAGTGTTAAAAGTATATGTATTTTTTTTTTTGCTAAAGGATAAAAAAAGAAGTATGGATATAAAAAAGGGGAGTGTGAAAAACGATCAATTCCCTATTTGTTAACACAAAAAGGTTATTTCAAAAAACAAAACCCAATAGAATTTTATTTGTAACTGTGGAGCAAATAATGTCTCTTTCTGTTAGAAAATGAGCTTATAATTAGCTACACCAATTACACATATATATCTTACTATTCAAAATGTGGTACTCCCTCCGTCCCCATTCTTTAGTTCTTGTTGGGGATTCCAACTATACAAGGGAGCACAATTATTACACTTTTAAAATCTTATTTTTCTCATTTTATCCTTCAAATCATTATCTTTTTTTTCTTTTTTGTACTACGAATTTAAAAAAATGGAAAGGTAAAAGAGGAAATCCATTATATATTACCCATTTAGCTTTGAAGTTGGACAAATCTTTTTGGAATAGAAAAAAGTGCTAATTGGGACCATAGAATGGGGACGGAGGGAGTACATCAATAGCACCTTAGACCCTATTACATACGAGTAACAGATCATCTAGTTTACCACCTAAAGGGTGACAGCCTAGTGGTTTCATGGCTTACTCCCAAAGTTGTTTGGGAGCTGATCAAGAAGTTCGAGGTTCGAGTCGTGCTAACGACGCCCTCCCAAAGTTTACCCTCCTTGGTGGGGGCGGAAGTTGCAATTAATGGCTCTCTGGTCCCTTTCGGGTGACTGCAGGTCTAGAGTTCCTATGGTCACGCTCAGAAATAGACTGCTATATGCTTGGTCGCCCCCTCCACCCTTTGGATTGGCAAAAAAAATAAAATAAAGACCTTCTAGTAGTTTTTTTGTTCTTGTTTTTGTTTTTTGAAAGTTCCTTTTGATTCATTTTAATCTCTTGTTATTCTCCAATCACAATGATAACTTATAGGCTTTCAGCTTGCTTTGTTTGTACCCTTTTTCTTTTCCTCACCTTTTATTAGACTTTTATGTTTCAGAATCAGCCAAAAACTTAACATTCTTCACTTGTTGACCGGCGGCCGGCCACCCACAAAGAAAATTAAAAGTGAATAGAAACCTCTAGATGGTAATATTATTCTTGGAGAAACTAGGAGCGAGAAAACATAGGTGGAAAGTTTCGAACTCCTGTCAGACTTTAAGAGAGCACGCTTAAATTGAAATATCTCACCTATATCGTTCCTGATTTTTTTTTTGGGTGGATAACTTAGGTGTATGTCCGGGCCAGATACGCATCTCAACTAATCTTGGGGGCCTCTTTGATTCGCCTTGCACCCACTTGCGGGGAGCCCAATTAACCGGAGCAAAGATTCTAATAGACTAACCTCAAATGAATTGACCACCCGAGCCTTAGAGCCCTTATTTGTTCTCCAGAAATTTTGTCCTAGCAACTAGTCATTGGAACTTTCATCTGGGGGTTTAAGTTTCTTTATTACCTCCCAGTGAAGTTTCAATGCGAAGAAAAACGAAGAGAGAGAAAAAACAAGGTTCAGTGAACTTAATCATTTTCAATCCAATGGAGCCAATCTCAGGTGATTTCCGAGACACCGGGAAAAAAAAAAATGCATAAGAGATGGGGAGATGGAAAAATAATTTGGTGGTTTTGGGGCACCGCCACGTGGTGCGCCTACACTCTTATCCACCACGCATTCCTGTAGGATACAGTACAAAGCGTATGATATAGACCCCTACAGAAATGTGTGGTGGAGAAGGGTTCACGTAGCGGTGTCTCAAGACTAGTAAATAATTTACTGAATGGAGATGAGGGCTTACACTCGGAAAGGCGTTTCTAGATACCAAAAAATTATTCCATGGTCCCGGAGCACCGACAACTTTTTCCACCACACATTCTTGTAGGGTTTAGTACTAAGTGTTCTATCGCTTGATAAGTTCCTTTTCACAACAGTGCTACGCCCACCGTTTTATTTGACCCGTTTCAACATTCACCGCTCAACATCTCAGTGTCAGTCTCAGTAATCAATGGTTGGGATTTAAAAAAAAAAAAAACTCTGATCCGAAGTTTTCAGAAGGAAGAGTTTTTTTAACATTAGAACCGTCCAAATTAAAAAGTGTTTTGGACGGTGAAATTGCGTGCGGTGGAGAAAGCGGTGACTGTTGAGCGGTAATCACAGATTTTCTGTTTCAACATATTGCAATTAGCCTTTTTCTATGTTTAGTGATTTAGTCTATATATCGCTTTCGTGTTGTACGTAATTTCCCTTAATTTCCAAATCAGTGATGTCACCCTTTTAGTTTCGTTATTACGTCGTTTTTGTGTTTTTTATACAGCTAGCTGATTGAGGAATCTTTTGTTTCCATCATATTGCGTGCATGTTGGGGTGCAAACGAGCGGAATTGACTAGTTCGATTCGTCTAAAATTATCAATATTCGGGTTCGGCTCAATTTGGACTCATTTTGAGTTTGATAAACCGAATCGAGTTGTATCCAGACTCTAGTTTGGCTCCTTTAACATTTTTGAAGCTCGGGCTCGTCTTGTGAAAGGTCGTTAAACTCAAACAAGTCGAATTCAAGATCGAGTTTGATAAGTTTTTATTTCAATAGACAATTATTCACTAAAATAAGCGATTTTTTTTTTTATTTAAAGAAACCAATCAAGAACCTGATCAACAAAAACCCTGTATGATATCTCTATCATAGTGCATATATACCCCACTAGAATATTATTTACGAATAGTCCTTCAAAAATTAATTATTTATATCTTGACCCCAAATTCGCAAGCCTAATTAACCGAGCAAAAAAAAAAAGAAGTTCGCAATGCACAACTGAAATTAGTTGTGCAGTTAAGAGATTTTTTGTAACGACCTGCGTCAACTGACCTGCTTACTCTTAACATAACTACACGACTCAAAAGGTTAGTCTCAAGTTATACAGTAGTTGCTCGCAATCGATTATACATAACTCACTCTTTCCAAATGTTTCCAATGTGAGACATCACAATCTCCCCAACTTAGAATCGCAACGATCTCGTTGCACCCCATGGTCCAATACCTTCCACCACACAGCGATGTGGAACAAGTGCCCTTAAGCACGTCAAGCTCGTCTCATGTACGTGAGACCCGTTCAAGCACGACAAACATCTCAAGCTCCTAATCACTTATTGGGCTCACCAATTGCACCGAAGCACGATCTCCTAGCGGGACCCACCCCACACTTCCCGTTGGTGCAAGTTCTGATACCATATATAACGACTCGCGTCACCGACCTGCTTACCTTTTAGCCCAATCACGCTGCGCAAAAGATTAACCTTAAGTTATACAGTAGCTGCCCGATCGCAATCGTTTATACATAACTCTCTTTCCAAATGATTCCGATGTGCGACATCACATTTTTAATTTCCAAATGAAAAGTCATATTACTAGGAATATTACTAACTTATTATTAGAACATGTGAGGGTGACTGCCTTTTATGGAAAGACCTTTCTTTTATGAAAATAAAAAATAAAATTGCACGAGGGCTTCCCGGCCGTTACCAGTTTGAAATAATGTTAAAAAATTGTTGGGGTATTATTTCAACCTACGAATCAGTTTGGAAAACTGACTTGGACCGTTGATGTCCATCGTATATTTATAATAATTAATTAATTAATATTGCGGCTAGTTTGAAATTAATGTACTTACCGAAATAATTTTTTGTGCATTATGGATCTTGTGTAATAGATCTGGATGAGATATTTTAAATGTTGCAAAAAAATTTGAAAAATTATTCCAATAAATAAACTATTTTTAAGTTCAAAAATTGCACGTAATTTCATAGGAGACCAAGTTTATGGGACGGAAGGAGTACTAAGGGGTTGTTTGGACAAAAAAGCCACTGGGTTTCCCGCCAAAAATGAGACAAATAAAGCCAAATCAAGACGAAAATAAGTCAATAAGCCAATTTTTTCGTCTTTATTAAAAAAATTGGATTTCGATCAAAAAAATTTACTTTTTAGATTCCTCGTCATGAGGATGCAATAATCCCCAAAAAAATGATGATAAGCCAAGTGATACGAAAAAAATTTGAATAAAGACAAAAAAATAAGCCACTTGACTTATTTAGCCGAACGGCCCCTAATTTCCAATCAAATGTGTTTATAAAAACAATATTGAACCATACATCCACCTAGTCTGGATTCAAAATCAAACTTGTCATTCATTTTTTCCAAGACTACTAGCTATAAAATGGTCATTGGGTAAGCCATCTCCACTCTACTTTTTTTTACTATAGGATTGATGTACTTTACGAGCTCTACAAAATGGCTAATCCGGATTTTTTGTTTGAAGAACACAATAGATTAGGCTAAACAGCTACACCGGTTCCTTTTTTTTTTTTTTTTGAACAACAAAGAAATTTATTAATCTTTGAAAACAGATTGCAAAGATTAAAAGGATCCAAAGTACGAGGCATCAAACAGAGCAAAGAGAACTCCGACAATCATATGTCATGCCGCTAGGAACCAGAAGGGAAAAATAACAACCCATGGATGGCAAGAAGCCAACCCGAGCCAGAAAACCCAAAGTAGAGACAAACACACCCAAGACCCAACCATCTGCCCCCAAAGATGACTAAAGATCAATCATGATTTTACTTCTTCCTCATCATCACCCAAATAATCTTCGGCCAAGATTTTCTCAATAGACCGGGCAGCCTTTGCATCATCAAGGTGTAACCTGTTAGTGTCTCCGGAAAAAGCGAATAAAGCCGCAGCAGCAATCGCAGATCTAAACACAACGCATTTTTCCTTCTTTCTTCTCACCGGTTCCTGGTTCCCGAACAAAGCTAGTATGAGCGGGAGGGAGTCAGAAGCAAATGGGTTCCACTAAATTTTCATTAACCTCCATCATCGATCCATATACTCCATCTGTTCCACTTTATTATGCCCTTATTCTTTTTTGAAGCCTATTTTGCCTATTTGACCCCACAAAAATTCAAAAGTAGGCCCTATATAGGCACCTCATAAAGTTACCAATTTTCTCAACACACTTTGTCAAATTTCTTTAAAAAAAATTATTTTTTCTTTGAAAAATTGTCAAGAATCAGTTTCACAATCGAGATTTTAGAAAGATTTTCGAAAAATTGTCAAGAATCACTTCCCATCACAGTTTCACACCTTTTTTTTTTGGAAAGATTATTAGGTGCTTACGGGTCATTGCCACATTTATACGTGTTGTCCAAAGACACTTAATTAGTAACTACTACACAATCGCGTTAGATCCATGAATAAATCAATGGAACCCATCAAAAGAAGGAAAAAAAACATAAGCAAGGAGACCAACAAAAGTAAGTCCTTAGAGTATCCACATTAGCATAACCAAAAGTGGTAGGTTTTTAAAGTTAACAATGTTGATGCAAAATATATATGGCTCACAATTCTATAATCAAACTTAACAACCTCCTTAGAAATAATCAAATTTTGAACTTTGAATAACCAAAATTAGCAACATTTTGCCAATAATCAAATTTAATGAACCTCACATTCTCAATTAAATACACACATCATTACAAAAAACATTCTCACTCCCCCCCCCCCCCCCCCCCCCTCTCTCTTTTTCTTTTTCAACAATGTTTTCAAAAAAATATTTTACTTAAAACTTAATTTTGTTTTTAAAAAATGTTTTCCCCCAAACATAGTTTTTTAACTATTTTTAAAAAACATTTTTATACAAAAAAATTGTTCTTTTTTTCAAAAAAATTGTTTTGTATAAGAAAATCTTTTTTTTTTTCAAAACCTTTTCTTATATAAAACTATTTTTTCAAAAACCGTTGTTACACAAAAGCTGTTTTTCTTTTTTCTTTTTTAAAATTCAAAAAAAAGTTGAAAAGTTATTTTCTATTTCTAATAAATAATTTTCATTAGTCTCAAAATTATTTTGAGAAAAAAACTATTTCTATGTTCACAGTTATTAGTTTTTTGCAATTTAAAAAGGTGATGTGGTAACTTTTTGTTATTCAATTTTGATTATTTCATTGTGGACTTCTACATTGCTAACCTTAGCATTATCTTAAATGGATAATCAAAAGCTGATGTGGTAATTTTTGGTTATTCATTTTTTATTATAGCATTGTGGATGTTCATGAAAAGTGTTTGGCTTAATAGTATAATTGCCAAATTGGTCGCATTATTTCACGGTTACATGATTCAGTGCCTTAGGGCACCACGTGGCGGCGCCCCAAACCTCTCCTCACCACACATTGTTGCAAGGTCCTCACACTTAACTAGTCTTGGGCCTCACAAAAATGTATGATTGAAAAGAGACCTGGTAGCGATGCCCAGGGATATCGGATAATTTTCCGAGATAGAGTCATAAAGAGAAGGAGCGACAACAGGAGCATTTCCCATCATTAATTTTTGGCCTGTGAAATAGGACACATCGACGTCCATGACTTCTAATTGACTGACTTGCCAATCGCCTTTAACTTGCTTTCTTTCTCGATGGTGGGTTTGGACTTATACTTTTCGAAGGGAGAATGAATTTGACAATAACTATTTAAGAATTTCTCTTAACAATTTTTAAAGTTTTTCCCTTTTAATCTTTTCGAGATTTAGGTTAAATTCTTATAAATATACGTTTCGTTTTTCGCTAGAGGAATTGAAAAAATAGATAGACATAGATCAAAGTTGAAAAAATTCATATATAAAATAACGCAAAACACCCAGAGAGTCAAATTCCTGACTCTTTTTCCTCATCTTATATCAACTTTTTTTAACATCTGGTCTATATATTATAGTTTCGGATTCCTATCTCTTCGAGACAACAAAAAAAAAATGATCTAAAATTTTGACCCGAATCATGTAAAGATTGAATATCTAGGATGGGTCTGTAACGCCCCGCTTTTCGGAAGCAAAATAAAATGATTTCATAAGAAAATTTGGATAATAAATATGATTTTCCAAAATAAAGGTTTGGCTAATACAATCTCAAAATAAATTTATCGATTCAAAATACATTAACTTCAGAGCTGACTCTAGGCTTGATACGAATCCCAAGCATACTCGATCTTCATTCCTGATATTCTTCCGTGTCGAACTGCACCATCATTGAATCCCCTCCGTTGAATCCTGCACCCTCTGGCAAATTGATCGCCGAAGCAATCGATTTACCAGGATACAAGCGTATCCGTGAGTGATAAATCACCCAATAGAATAATCCAACCCAACTACCCCTCTTACTTTACAGCTAGCAGGCAACAAGATAATAATGATACGAAGAAGCAAAGCAGAGATTTTTTCACATCAACCAGTTTATTACTATCCATTAATCTATCGTGAAATCTAAGATCTCATCCACGAGATCTTTCCTCCCCAACCGTTAGCCATGCTCTGTCCCATGGGGTCACTTTCTTTTGCTGTCGCGGATTGCACCTAAGTTATGTACCCAGTGTGTATCCCTCTCATTACAACAAAAGAAAGCTTACCATGCCTGAATCATAACTAGGGTTCGTCTATCTTATGTACCACTTCACAATCATCACTGGGCTTACTTTGCCAGTATCAAATCATCACTCAACACTGGGCTTACTTTGCCAGTTTCAAATCACATCACTCAACACTGGGCTTACTCTGCCAGTTTCAAAATCATCACACAACACTGGGCTTACTCTGCCAGTTTCAAAATCACGCCTGCAGGCAATCTAAAACAAAAACTTTTCCAATTCATCCATTACTTATCATCGTCTAGGTGATTTCTATTTCGCATACCACCCCATGTCTCTAGGATCCAATCTAACATATCAATCAGCAGTTGGAAATAATAATTAGGCAAACAGGATAATAATTGAAATAAACAATATGCATTAAATTACATAACCTTTTATGAATGGGCCGTTGCCCTTAATTCTGTATGATCAACAAGTCATTAATAAGGTAAGGAACTTTTATTAAATAAAAGTTTTACTAAAAAGAAACTAGACTAAGCTTGTATAAATTTTTAATTAGGAAAAATAAATTTATTAATGATCATAATAAATACAATAAGTAATTAATAACACTAGAATAAGTAGCATGGCTCTAAAAGGAGTCCTAGGGTCCTACGTAACCTGTTCAAGTAACAACAAGTGGGTCCGGAGGGTTCGGAACTATTTTGAAATAAAAGATGATTTTTAAAGTTGTCAAAAGTAGCATAAATAGATAATAAATAAAATATGTTGAGATTAACAACATATCATCTTTAAGATGTCAAGAATATAAAAAATATATTTCAGAAATTTATAAAATGGTTTAAAGGGTCGCAAGGATTTTTCGTTTGAAACTTTTGATTGAAAATAAACAAAAAATTAATTAAATAGATATTAAAATAAAACAAATATGATATTAACAAGTTATGATCTTTGAGTTGTGGGAAAGCTAGAAAAAATAGTTCGGGCGTCGAAAACGGAGTTCGGGACGTCGAAAAGTCGATTCGGAGCGAAACAGATCAAACCGCAAGGTCTGACCGGTTGACCTTGCGGTGGATCACGCGGCCGCGAACTCGGCTCTGGTTCTTGCGGTCCGCAGGTTGCGGCCGCGAGGTTCAAGGCAGTTTCGTTTTTTTTTTGTTTTCTTCGAGATTTTTGATGCATGGGGCCATGGGGGACTATGGGTTAGGCCTAAAAACAATAAATATACTTAGAGGAGGGATTGGAACGGATTATAGTACCTCGAATTGGGTCGGATTGATTTACGAACCGAAACTTGAATTTGGAGAAGGAGACTTCGGTTTCTTCGATCGGGGGACCTTGGGCTCGAATTGGATGACGTTTGGGGATGCTTGGGGTTGAGGGAAGAGATTGGAATGGTCAATTCAGATTTCGGTTGGGTCTAGAACACAAACCCACCTTTCTCTCTCTTTCTTTCTCTCTCTAAAACTCCATGGATTGGAGTCCGATTTCTCTGCGATTTTTCTCTCTCTCTGGACTGGTGGAACGTGGGGAGTACCGTGATATGCCCTAGGGTCGGAGTTATGAGGTATATATAAGAGAATTTTTTCAACGAGGGTGATAAATTTGTATTCGAAAAGGTTTCAAACTCTCGGGTTTTGATAGGGGAGTGATATGGACGAAAATAAGATTGAGGAAGAGGTAGAGACCGATTAGGAGTGGGAGAGGGAAAGATGGGAGGAGTTGTATGCTTGCATGCAACTAAAAAAAAATAAGATAAGATAATTATATATTTTTTTGTATTTATCTATTAAGGAAAAGGAATTATATAAAATAATAATAATAATAATTAAGACTTAATAATATTAACGCTATTATAAAAAAAAAAAAAAAAATTGGGTCGAAAATCCGGGTTGTTACAACCTATCCCCCTTAAAACAATTTCGTCCTCGAAATTAAAGCGTACATTTAGGAGGAAACAGATTCGGATAGTTGGCGCGTATAGTATCTGCTCGTTCCCAGGTTTATTCCTAAATTCCTCGATGTCGCCAAAGGATTCGGATAAGTTGAATGGTTTTGCCTCGAATGCACTTCTCATTATAGTCTTGGATCTCCACTGGCTGTTCCTTGTGTTCTCGCGCTCCCAAGATGATTTTTCTCGTTCTCGGTATCTCCATAAGACATTGACTATTTTGATCGTTCGCCCTCGGGTAACTTTTTCTCCATGATCCTAAATTTTGCCGGTTGCTCTTTGATGATCGTTTCCTCGTCTAGTGTGATTTCCTCTCAATTGAGTACGTGGGTGGAATGGGTCATATCTTTCCGCAGCGTAGAATCGTAAAAGACAACGTGAATTTTGGCGATTTGCGGTTGTAAAGTTAGGCGATAGGCAACTTCTCCAATTTGCTCCAAGATCTCAAACGTACCAATGTGGCGAGTCGATAACTTTCCTTTCTTGACAATATCGGGTGATCCCACGGCGCGGTTTGAACAAAAGGTACATTGAAAATCTACGGTCTCATCCTCTTGTCGGCGTTGCTCTTTTATTGACTTCGAGCGATCGGGAGTCGTCAACGTATCTCCTTCCTTGGTCAGTTCTTGAAAGCTTGGTCCCTATCTCTTAGAAGGTGGGTATTCTTCTCTCAAAGAAACGAGAGGATTACAAGAATTTTCATGAGGTTTCAAACACGAGTCGAATGTTCGAAGGTCAAAGCACAAAATAGCAAGTACGAACGGATACCCCTCCATGAGTCGAGGTGTAGGTTGTTTTGAGTTGGAGTTGGAGTTGGAACACAATGGGAATGATGATTAGGTTAACCCAAGTGAACTTAATGATTGGAATTTGAAGAGTTTCATCATCATAGTAGTGACAATTAGAAGTTTATCATGTCGACAGAACAAACAAATACCTTGGCTTGCAAAACGGTGCAATGGGAATAAATGAGAGTTCTTCTTAGAAGTATAAATTTACTATGATAGGTTCTGAATGATAACAAGGTTCAACGATGAAATCAAACTAGATATTCATTTTGCACCACGTTGGCCAGACGCGTTTCAAAACAAGCATCTAACTCTAGTTATTTAAAAGAAAGGAAAAATAATGGGCACAAGTGAAGAGTAAACAATGACTTTCGAATCCACAAATAGAAAAAGTCATTAATAGAACAATGGTTGGATCTTACTAGCTCAAGACATGATGCAAAGCTCAAGGGAAATGAAGCATAACAATAATATGTGCGTCAAAGGATTCGACAACTCCAACATTGAAAATTGAACGATGTTTACGGAATTTGAGTTTTGTAAGATTGGACACAAGTCTTGTCGTGATATCAAAAGAATCAAAAGTTGTGAATACCTAATAGTGCACTGGTCAAAATAAATGAGGAGCTAGTCAGAATAAATCAGGATTGCTCCAAACTGCAGTATTCAATGGATTGAAAAGTTTAGACTCATAATTGAGTAAACTGTTGACTTCAAATCAAATCAAGTCAAATTAAGAAAGGTTGGAACAAAATGATCTGTAGGAATACCCAACTTACAAAAGAGAAAGTTACAAAAGTCAGGTGCTTGGAATAGACAAGGAGTTCAACGATTTGAGTTTTAGTTGAAGTTGTAACTCTAACTATGAAGAGTCACAGTGACAAAGGTGATTTTTAAGAAGAGTCATGAGAGATGCAAAAACAGCGGAAGGTTAGAATACAATTAATCGAATGAAAAAGAGGATTAAGATGAATGATCGTCAGTAGTTCTCCTATCCCCCTTAAAGAAAAAACATATAACCTCCCTCAAAGAGAATTGTCACCACTTTCCCAATTATTCACGACCTTGAACTCTTCTCGATTTGTTTGAACTACGATGGTGTCGTCGTGGCAATCGCTTGTAGAAGTTGCATAACCTCCATGTTACTCGGTATCTCATTGGGCTTCGTGTTGTGTAGACCTCGAGATTGGCGTAAACATGTTGATGGCGTGGGCGGCGTTGGCATTAGGGTTACACGTATTGTCCTTGCTGGTGAGGTTGACAAAATGACCGTAGAAAGTGGCGTCGTTGACCTTTGGTACCAATCTTGTAACGACAGCTCAACGAGGTTAGGTTCAGGGTTTTAGGGATTTCTAAATATCTGGTTCTAAAAAGGGAGTGAGTTGTAATAACGTTCTCACACTGATCCTATCCTATTTTCGATCGTTATCTGCCTAGAGAAAGGAAAATCTTCTTCGACAGGTACTCTATTCACGGAGTAGCCTCCTTCGACAGTACCTTATCCTTTATTGTCGAGATTTGTCTCTTCGTCTTCTTCATACTAAGATTCTTTGTCTCATTTGATCGACCAACTAAATTATGAAAGGAAACGGCTGCTCCATCGCTTTCTTCTGGTCAAAGTCAACTCTGATTTCATAATTTCTCGGAGTCTGAGTCGCAGCAGGTAAATAAATATTTATATGATATACTTAGGTAGGATATATCGTAGTTTAGAGAAGTAAAAGATATCATAAACGTTTAGCTATTCGGATTTACGCTCTCAGAATGTGGTCTACCCAATCTACCCAAGGCCGAGGGTTGAACCTATGCTCTGATACCACTTGTAACGCCCCGCTTTTCGGAAGCAAAATAAAATGATTTCATAAGAAAATTTGGATAATAAATATGATTTTCCAAAATAAAGGTTTGGCTAATACAATCTCAAAATAAATTTATCGATTCAAAATACATTAACTTCAGAGCTGACTCTAGGCTTGATACGAATCCCAAGCATACTCGATCTTCATTCCTGATATTCTTCCGTGTCGAACTGCACCATCATTGAATCCCCTCCGTTGAATCCTGCACCCTCTGGCAAATTGATCGCCGAAGCAATCGATTTACCAGGATACAAGCGTATCCGTGAGTGATAAATCACCCAATAGAATAATCCAACCCAACTACCCCTCTTACTTTACAGCTAGCAGGCAACAAGATAATAATGATACGAAGAAGCAAAGCAGAGATTTTTTCACATCAACCAGTTTATTACTATCCATTAATCTATCGTGAAATCTAAGATCTCATCCACGAGATCTTTCCTCCCCAACCGTTAGCCATGCTCTGTCCCATGGGGTCACTTTCTTTTGCTGTCGCGGATTGCACCTAAGTTATGTACCCAGTGTGTATCCCTCTCATTACAACAAAAGAAAGCTTACCATGCCTGAATCATAACTAGGGTTCGTCTATCTTATGTACCACTTCACAATCATCACTGGGCTTACTTTGCCAGTATCAAATCATCACTCAACACTGGGCTTACTTTGCCAGTTTCAAATCACATCACTCAACACTGGGCTTACTCTGCCAGTTTCAAAATCATCACACAACACTGGGCTTACTCTGCCAGTTTCAAAATCACGCCTGCAGGCAATCTAAAACAAAAACTTTTCCAATTCATCCATTACTTATCATCGTCTAGGTGATTTCTATTTCGCATACCACCCCATGTCTCTAGGATCCAATCTAACATATCAATCAGCAGTTGGAAATAATAATTAGGCAAACAGGATAATAATTGAAATAAACAATATGCATTAAATTACATAACCTTTTATGAATGGGCCGTTGCCCTTAATTCTGTATGATCAACAAGTCATTAATAAGGTAAGGAACTTTTATTAAATAAAAGTTTTACTAAAAAGAAACTAGACTAAGCTTGTATAAATTTTTAATTAGGAAAAATAAATTTATTAATGATCATAATAAATACAATAAGTAATTAATAACACTAGAATAAGTAGCATGGCTCTAAAAGGAGTCCTAGGGTCCTACGTAACCTGTTCAAGTAACAACAAGTGGGTCCGGAGGGTTCGGAACTATTTTGAAATAAAAGATGATTTTTAAAGTTGTCAAAAGTAGCATAAATAGATAATAAATAAAATATGTTGAGATTAACAACATATCATCTTTAAGATGTCAAGAATATAAAAAATATATTTCAGAAATTTATAAAATGGTTTAAAGG
This sequence comes from Rhododendron henanense subsp. lingbaoense, assembly GCA_020567845.1. Lineage (NCBI taxonomy): Eukaryota > Viridiplantae > Streptophyta > Magnoliopsida > Ericales > Ericaceae > Rhododendron > Rhododendron henanense. The sequence goes on from CM036318.1 coordinate 40,898,385, forward strand.
GTCGCAAGGATTTTTCGTTTGAAACTTTTGATTGAAAATAAACAAAAAATTAATTAAATAGATATTAAAATAAAACAAATATGATATTAACAAGTTATGATCTTTGAGTTGTGGGAAAGCTAGAAAAAATAGTTCGGGCGTCGAAAACGGAGTTCGGGACGTCGAAAAGTCGATTCGGAGCGAAACAGATCAAACCGCAAGGTCTGACCGGTTGACCTTGCGGTGGATCACGCGGCCGCGAACTCGGCTCTGGTTCTTGCGGTCCGCAGGTTGCGGCCGCGAGGTTCAAGGCAGTTTCGTTTTTTTTTTGTTTTCTTCGAGATTTTTGATGCATGGGGCCATGGGGGACTATGGGTTAGGCCTAAAAACAATAAATATACTTAGAGGAGGGATTGGAACGGATTATAGTACCTCGAATTGGGTCGGATTGATTTACGAACCGAAACTTGAATTTGGAGAAGGAGACTTCGGTTTCTTCGATCGGGGGACCTTGGGCTCGAATTGGATGACGTTTGGGGATGCTTGGGGTTGAGGGAAGAGATTGGAATGGTCAATTCAGATTTCGGTTGGGTCTAGAACACAAACCCACCTTTCTCTCTCTTTCTTTCTCTCTCTAAAACTCCATGGATTGGAGTCCGATTTCTCTGCGATTTTTCTCTCTCTCTGGACTGGTGGAACGTGGGGAGTACCGTGATATGCCCTAGGGTCGGAGTTATGAGGTATATATAAGAGAATTTTTTCAACGAGGGTGATAAATTTGTATTCGAAAAGGTTTCAAACTCTCGGGTTTTGATAGGGGAGTGATATGGACGAAAATAAGATTGAGGAAGAGGTAGAGACCGATTAGGAGTGGGAGAGGGAAAGATGGGAGGAGTTGTATGCTTGCATGCAACTAAAAAAAAATAAGATAAGATAATTATATATTTTTTTGTATTTATCTATTAAGGAAAAGGAATTATATAAAATAATAATAATAATAATTAAGACTTAATAATATTAACGCTATTATAAAAAAAAAAAAAAAAAATTGGGTCGAAAATCCGGGTTGTTACAGGGTCACTGTGGGAGGGTCACTGGTCATTCAATATCCAAGATGGGTCGAGGGTGACTCAGTGAGGAAGGTATTGGGGGAGGGTCACTGATCATGTACTGAGGAGGACATGGTATGAGATCCCTTGTGATTGTTGCTTTGACTTGATGGTCAATTATCGTTTATTGATTCCACTTGAATATGAGCTTTGTTATTCTGTTGTATTGTATACTTCCCGGATAATTTCTTTTTCAGGTGTGGAGCCGGATTAATGGAAATTGAATCAGAGCATATAAGGATTAATTTGGAGAGGTCTTGGAAGAGTTGATATTTTTGGAGTATCTAGAAGATTATTTAGCTGGCAGCTTAAATTTATTTTGGTGATGTAATTTATTTATGGAGAGAATAAGGGCCTAGAAGTGTTTGAAATACAATGTATTTTGGAGTTTATTTTTAAAAAATAGCGGGGCGTTACATGACTAATCCGGATTTTTTGTTTGAAGAACACAATAGGCTAGGCTAAACAGCTACACCGGTTCCTGATTGCCGAATAAAGCTAGTATGAGCGGGAGGGAGTCAGAAGCAAATGGGTTCCACTAAATTTTCATTAACCTCCATCATCGATCCATATACTCCCTCCGTCCCACTTTGTTATGCCCTTATTCTTTTTTGAAGTCTATTTTGCCTATTTGACCCCACAAAAATTTAAAAGTATGCCCTAGGCACCTCATAAAGTTACCAATCTTCTCAACACACTTTGTCAAATTTCTTTTTCAAAATTTTTTTTTGCTTTGAAAAATTGTCAAGAATCAGTTTCGCAATCGAGATTTTAGAAAGATTTTCAAAAAATTGTCAAGAATCACTTCCGATCACAGTATCACACCATTTTTTTTGGAAAGATTATTAGGTGCTTGTGGGTCAGTGCCACATATATACGTGTTGTCCAAAGACACTTAACTAGTAACTACCACACAACCGCGTTAGATGATCCATGAATAAATCAATGGAACCCATCAAAAAGTGTGGTGGTTAGAACTTAGAGGTCATGGTTGGGCGGTAGTCATATGGTCATGTTCCAGGATCACTGAATAATCACTCTTTCTTAATTTGTATGGGTCCAGAGCAAATAGTTCATGGCATGCATTGCTCCAAATGAACAATGTGTTACAACAAAAGAGGATGTGTGACTAAGTTACTGTGTTTTTTTAAAAAAAATTTGCAACCGCAAACTGAGATAGCGTACGTGATTTATACCATAAGTTTGGACCCCTTAACAAATCACGTCGCTTAAGTTTTCGCCTAACCGGAGGGTGGATACGTTATGGCGGCATGGATCGAGGAGTATGTAGAGATGCTACGCACCACCCTAGAATGAAGTTCAGATCTTTATCTTTTCATAATATTCCATGCTCACACGCACTTGCGGGCTCTGTCTCGAGTCCAAAAAAATTATCTAAATTGTTCATCTTGCAAATATTGTAGCGTAGTATATTCTTACAAAAAAAAAAAAAAAAGATAGATCGGATATTTATAAGTTACATGTTCAAATTGTATTTATTTGAAATAATGGACAACAAAGAAAACTCAAAAATTGTCCCTTTTATCAAACAAGGCATATTTTGTTCAGGTGCGAAAACAGGAGCATTTCTCATCATTAATTTTTTGCCCGTGAAATAGGACACATCAACGTCCGTGACTTCTAATTGACTGACTTGCCAATTGCCTTTAATTTGCTTTCCTTCTCGATGGTGGGTTTGGACTAACTTTTCGAAGGGAGAATGAATTTGACAATAACTATTTAAGAATTTTTCTTAACAATTTTTAAAGTTTTTCCCTTTTAATCTTTATGAGATTTAGGTCAAATTCTTACAATATACATTTCGTTTTCGACGAGAGAAATTGAAAAAATAGAGAAACATAGATCAAAATTGATAAAATTCATATACTTATAAAACAACGCAAAGCACCCAGAAAGTCAAATTTCTGCGTCTTTTTCGTCATCTTATATCAACTTTTTTTAACATCTGGTCTATATATTATAGTTTTTGAATTCCTATCTCTCTGAGACAACCAAAAAAAAATGATCTGAAATTTTGACCCGAACCATGTAAATAAAAAGACCATGTCAAAAAGATTCCGAAAAATTGGTCCAAACTCGCCCTAACCCCTTCTGGATGTGAAATCGTAGATGCCCATTTATACACACGTTTGCTTGAGACCTCTGATTCCTTGACTTTATATAAATCGAACTGCCATCACCCTTTGATTTTCATTTGCAAGCAATTTGGCGGTCTAGTCTGACGGCCTGGGGGCATTTACAAAATTAGCTTTTTTTTGGGGGGTGTGAAAAATCAAATTTTCTTTTATTGCACATGTTGTTGGGGGGTGAAAAGTCAAATTTTCTTTTATTGCACAGTGGGCGACTATTCGCAGCCCCGTATTTTCTCTCATAGCCCGTTAAAAAATTTTGAAAATTATATTTCGGTAACTACATGTCGAAAATATGTTCAACCTTCGGTAAACAACTGCCGAACATACATTTCGGTAAATAGCTGTTGAAAACAAGATTATGTTTCAGTAACTACATGTCGGAAATGCACAAGAAACATATATTTCGGTAATTGGATGCTGAAAATGTATCTCAATTTCGGTAACTAACTGTCGAAAATGTATCTCAATTTCGATAACTAACTGTCGAAACATATTTCAGTAATTGGAAATTTTTAATGGGTTAAGGGAGAAAATACGGGGCTGCGAATAGTCGCACCCTATTGCACATGTTGGAAAATACGGAGTGAAGGAGAAGGGATCATGGCCCCCACATCCGTTTAGAGCCGAATGTGAGCCGACAATCAAGGAGTCGGCTAGCCGAGAAGTTGTTGGCCGAGAAAGACATCTGGGGGACAAGTTCATCCCTCAGTAAGCCGAGGCGGTGAGATACCTTACTGGGTCAAATTGTACCGTCGGTAAACCGAGGCTCCGTCGGCATCTCCGCGGAGGGGTTGGGACCGTCGGTACGCCGAGGCTCTGCTAGCCTTGCTTCAGGGTGAACATGGACAGTCGGTCACTCGGCTCGGTATCACGCTCGGTGCAGCTCGGGCCATCTAACTCGACCTGCTACATTATCATCGGCCAGTTCTTTGATAGGCGCGTAAATGTTCACATAAGCGCCCCCTAATTTATCATTGTTAAGTCTATTTATTTTATTACTTGGTGTTTTAATGTTTGATTTTTGTATTGTAGGTGTTTGAAAGCTTAATAGATTAAAGCCGATTAAATCATGGATTGGACCATATTATTTTTGCTCCTACTGTTGCATGTGTCGGTGGGCCTCAAAAGGCTACCTTTTATTACCACTTGTGAAAGAAGTCTTGGACAAGAGAAAAAGGAATTAAGCCTAAGGCAATTCTCGGCCCACAACTGGTACAGGGGATCTTATTCTGACGCAAAGGAGTGAACGACGAACGGGGCTGCCGAGATAACAACGGACGGGGCCGCCATCAGGAAAATTCCTTTGTTCTGAATAATGTTAAGTTTTCTTCTGAGTTCTTTCTTTTCTCTTTTTCCCTTTCGTGTTTTGATGCTTTGTTCAATTATTCGCACTTCGGTAATTCGTTTTAATTTCTGTTTTTAATAAAAGTTATTCGCTGGTGTTTGATTAGTTGATATTTCTTGTTTATCTTTCATCTCGCGTAATAGTAGCATGTTTCAAACTAGAGTTTCCTTTGTTTATTGCTTAAATATGAATGAGTAGTCGTTTAGGTAAGGTCACGGGGTGATTAGCACACCGTGGCCAATCCGGGCACTGCTCCTGTTTTCAAACGATAAAAAAGATAATTTTAGATTGGCAAAATACTTCCCGTAGAGGAACCTGAGCATTGTCGGAGCCCATGTGAACGGAGGAATGGAGGTCTCCGCTGCGCATGGGTAAATGGCGACCATAAGGGTTCGCATCTTGCAGGGTATCTTTTCCAATCTAAAGTTGAACGTTTTTAATAACATTGAATGGAGTAGGTTAGTCAGGACTGGTTGCGAGTGCTAAGAACCCTACGACCGTACTCATTTTAATTATCTGAAAAGTACAATCAATTTCTAGTTTTTAGTTAATCTCAGCATCGAATACAAGGGGTGGCCGGCTACCTAAGAGCCAGTTTAAATAGTAACAATCCGAGTTTTTGAGTCAGCACATATCACCGTCTTTGTGCATTCGACTCCGGTCTTACCGGATATTGTGCTACGTCGGTCTCAGCCCTACGTTTGGGGCAACCCCATTATTTTAGGATTAGGATTCCGTCAAGCAAAACTCTTCACCGAAAAAGTTTCGTTAAGATTCGGACGTCCAATACACTTTGGACGGTCGCGATTCACCTCTATAAATTACTACTATTCACGGAAAGCTCCATGAAATAGTTTTTCTCCTAATGAAAATAGACTTTTATTGAACAACGTTGCCTCTACGTAGTTTTCCCTTTCGAATGCTTTCCCAATCAATCTAAACATTTCCCTTTCTCCTCTCTATTTCTGGCAAGAAATTTTAGCCTTAGGATGGTCCTGAAGTTCGTTTCGCTTTCTTTTGAGAAAATACGAAGATCTCTCTCCCTCTCTTAACTTGACATGCAACGGGATACTCCGTCCCATCGTTTTCTGTCGCACAACATCTTCTCTCGGAGTGATTTTTCAGCGCCGAGTGGGTATATCCTACGTGGTACCCGCTCGGCGCATCCGAGCCGTCTGATACACTTTTGGACGGCTCAGATTGAAACCCTCTCTCTCCTCTCATCCCAACACTTTTTCTCTCTCCAAATCTGAGCTGTTCAAACACGCAATAGACTGCTCGGATGCGCTAGCGGGCACCACATGGGGCACCACATGGTACCCGCTCGGCACTTAAATTTTTTCCCTTCTCTCGGATCTGTACACATGTGAATTAACTCTGGCCGGTGTTTTGGGCACCCAATGTGTTGACAAAAATGCATCGATTTGATGTCAATGCTGTTGAATTTTGCAAGTGAAGCAAATTCAAACACCAAATGTCGATGCTGCTGAATTTTGCAAGTGAAGCAAATTCAAACACCGATGACTTGTTTTAACATCTCAACATAAGGGCATATGGGGGCCACTGACCCCACGTTGTTTCGGGGTTTTTTTTTTTTTAAATTTTAGTGTTATTATTAATTATTTTTTGTTTGTTAAAAACACTTAGATATTGTATTTTGTATTGGATGCTATTTAAACCTTTAAATGCTTTAAGAATGTGTTCATTTTGGGTCCCAAAAACCAATTCATCTCTTTGCGTATGGTCTCTCATAAGTTTTTTCTTTAATTATTAATCTCATTTTCTTTCTATCTCTCTCCACTTATTACCGAAAAAACCTTCCTCAAAATCTAAACCAAACAAACTACTAGATTCCCGAACCTTGAAATTTTAAAATCTCGTTGTTCGTAGTTTGGCCCCCGCATTCACGAAATTCTAGTTCCGTCCCTGGCGTCAGCGTATCCTAAAAAATGCTGTCGAAATTCTTCCAGCCACCGGCCTCATTAGGGCATAACGACCGATTGCGATTGCGAAACAGGTAGAGCCAACAACTTCAACCAGATTGCGAAACGGGTAGAGCCAACATCTTCAACTAGCCAACATCTTCGAGCTGAGAGCCTGAGACCGACATGTGATTGAATAAAAATATGGAGTAAATGTTTGTGAAGGCAAACTCAAAGATTGAATTTCAAAAAACAAAGCATGATTCGGGCCAAGAGGGACATGGTTGAAATAAAATGTATGTGTTTGTGGAGGCAGATTTGAGAAATAATTTCAGTAGTTATCACCACCTTGGCTTTTGGACGATTACTATGAGGTCCGATCTCCACTTCCTTGTGTCTTTATGGCGAGGGATTTTTCGGCTGTTGGACTGTGGGTTTTTTTTTTTTTTTTTTGTGTTTGAAATCCAACAGCCGAAAAACCCCTCAGCATAGAAGCACAGAAATTTTCGGCACGGGAAGGTCCTCATAGGTTACAAATTACATCCAATTCCATAGCCCCCTTGATAGAATTAAAATGTCCTTTCAGAAAAGCAACAGCCAATTTTTCAGAAAATGTCACCATCTTGATCATCTCCGTACACAATAAGCATCAAAAAGTCGGAAAACCTTCAAAATTATGAAAGCACACTTAAATATTGCTATCAATGCGAGAAAAAAACTAAAACCCTACCTTTATTTTTCTGTGTCCTAAATTCGAAGTGTCATTTGAGTTCCGATAACGATTCCCGTTTTATTTTCTGTTTCCGTGAATGTTTTCGTTTTAATAGAGTTGGTATTTCTTTCGTAACTTGACCATATCTAATTCCATGAGCCGATTAATTAATCCTGTGTCAGTCTCACCGTCTATTAGTGAGAGACCCACTTAACGTAATTGTTTATTAAGCGAAAAGATCATGTGAAATCATAGATGCCCATTTGTTGTACACACGTTTGCTTGAGACCTCTGATTCCTTGACTTGTAACAAATAAAACCGTCATCACCCTTTGAATTTCCTTTGCAAGCACCAATTTCCCCCCAAGGATTTGGCGGTCTAGTCTGACGGCCTTGGGGCATTTACGAAATTAACTTTTTTTGGGGGGTGTGAAAAATCAAATTTTCTTTTATTGCACATGTTGGAAACATACTTGTGTCTTGTAGCAGCAAACACCACACATAACTGGGTCAGAAGTCATTGCTTCTTTGTGGGTGACCATCCAGAAGACTTATTTATTGCATTTTGACCCTTAATTGGAGGGGAACCGAAGACGAAAATTTTGAAACTTTTCGCACTACCAACAAGAAGCTAGCGGTCGCGTTGTTGCACTGGAAGGACTAAATTTGCTACCCGTTCGAGTTCTCGTAGTCCCTTATTGGGTTAGACGTACTCCTAACTCTACTTATGCGTGGTGGGATATGAGCTTCGGTTCTGACATACTTGCAGTGAAGTCTCTTTTAAAGATAGCGGTAAGGTGTAATGAGACAATACTGTCTGGTGAAGATAACTGGGTATCATTCCAGCAATTCCATTTTGTCAGGAAAAAGAGAGAGAGAGAGAGAAAGGACTTCACACCCTTTTTTGATTGTCCGACGAAACTGAGTGTGGCATTTCCGCTAACCAAAAGTTTTTTTACTACAACCTTTGATTTTGACCTTATTCAATTTTTTTTCTCGTTTGTTAATATTGCATCAATCTTTTATATGTTATTGATTCGTCTCGACAAAAGGAATCGAAAAAGTAAAAAATTATGACTTTTACACAAGCATTTTTTGGAAATATCCGAGATTAAAAATCGGAAAAGCCAGCTTTTTGGGCTTTTTCTTGAACATTTTCAAAAATGCTTGCGTAAAAGTCATAGTTTTTTACTTTTTCTTTTCCTCTCATCAAAACGAACCGAGAATACATAAAAATTTAGCACAAAACTAACAAATGCGAAAAAATAAAATAAAATAAGGAGGCTAACCAGTGGGCCGCTTGTATGGAATAAACATAAGAGAAAATTCCATTTTCTGAAAATCAAGTTCCGTCGCCAGGCTTTTTAACCCTAGTCGTGGCACCTCTTTGTTTCTCCCTCCCCCTAGGGTTTCCACCCTAAAATGGGCGGCGGGAGGGGGGGGCGATATCCCTTAGGGAGTTTTTCTCTCCGTCGGCTTCCGATCGGAATCTCTTTTCCTCTCCTTTCATCACTCTCCACCCTCATCCTCCCCTCACGCCTCCCGACGCCTTAGCCTCCCAGGTTCCTCTACTGCTGGACCTCCTCCATCATATCCGTCGTTCGTCGGTGACTCGTCTCTGATTAGTTGAGATTTGCTAATCGAATCTAGATCCTCCATGAGCACGGACACGTTGTGGTAAACAATCATTTTCTTTTAGACAACAACTTCTGCTGCTCGACCCGTACACGTACTGTGGTGATGGGAATTTCATTGGATTTGCGGGTGCGATGTTGAATGCCATAAAAGACTTAATTGAAGCCCTTCCTACCACCAATTGGTTTTAAGAAAGATAGTGGAAAAGCGGTCCGACAAGTGGTATCAGAGTCAGAAAGTTATGGGTTCGAGTTGCCGGAGCGTCATCGTGAGGGAGGGATTGTTGGGCCCGGAGTGCCCCCATGGATTTGGTTACACAATGCCACTCCCTGCTACCGCTCTAAAAACAGACTTGCGGGTGCGATATCGAATGCCATAAAAAACTTAATTGAAGCCCTTCCTACCACCAATTGATTTTAGAAAATATGGTGGAAAAGTGGTCTGACATATTGTTTCAAAATGTCACTGCTACTTTATCCCTGGTTTATTTTTCAGACAGGGCTATTATAAGCCTGTAACACAAACTCAGCTACTCAAGCTCGACACATGTTAAACTTGTTAACAATTTGTCTCGAGTTCTCTTGATTATGTAAATAAGCCAACCTTGAACACATTTTAGAGTTCATCAAGCTTATACTGTGTCTAAAAAACTAGAGCCAACTCAATTCAAGATCGCGATCGACTTGATTTAATCTCTTTGAAATTTGCACCGATGACAAATGAGTCGAAACTTGAACACATTGTTCAAGCTCGTTAAGTTTACAAGCCAAGATTCACAACCTAGTACCCAACTCATTTACAACCTGTAAATCAGTTTCCTTGAAAAATCCTACATGGCCATATCTGTAACCAACCAATAGCAGTTCCCAAAAGAATATCCATGCTATCAGCCTATCATTTTCATGCTATGACGTTGATGCATGCATGCAGTTGAACTTTTTGCGTGGAAGTGAACCAAATTCAAACTCTTAATTAGCGACTTTTGAATTTAATTAATGGCCACATAATAGTACTCCAATACGCTCCATTCTAATAATGTAAGAGTATGGCTTATTCACGGAGCCGCTGCATGTAAAGAGCTAATTTACGGAGCCACTTGATCTCAGCTGTCATGTTTCGGCATTAGACAGTAAACTCTTCACCGAAAAAGTTTCATTAAGATTCGGACGTCCAATACACTTTTCACCTCTGTAAACTACTATTCACGAAAAACTCTGTGAAATAGTTTTTCTCCTAATGGAAATAGGCTTTTGTTGAACAACGTTGTCTCTACGTAGTTTTCCCTTTCGAATGCTTTCCCAATCAATCTAAACATTTCCCTTTTGAATTTTAACTCCTCTCTATTTCTTTTCCAATCAATCTAAACATTTCCCTTTCGAATTTTAACTCCTCTCTATTTCTTTTGAAAAAAATACGAAGATCTCTCTCTATCGATCTCTTAACTTGACATGCAACGCGATACTCCGTCACATCATTTTTTGTCGATGCTGCTGAATTTTGCAAGTGAAGCAAATTCAAACACCGATTACTTGTTTTAATATCTCAACATAATAACAGAACCCCTTCACCTCTGAGATAGAAAAATTTTGTTTTCCTTTTGCTGGCGATGACTATCGTAGAAACATCTAATTAATATATACTCATCATTTCCCAATTGACGCAGAAGTACTAGTTGAAATTTGTGCACTCAGGGGTGGAGCCATGAATTTTGGTTAGTGGGGTCAAAAATTAGATTCATATGCAATATATTTTTTCTACGCACAAGTCCAAAAATAACTAAAGTAAAAGGTTAATTATAAGATCGATATGCACTAATAATTCATTTTTGCCACATAATTGGCCCCAAAAGACTTGAAATAAGTTAGGGCAGTTTAGAGATTTTTTGTGAGGTCAAAATAGTTAAATTATACTTATTCTTATGAAAATTTAGAGTCAAATTGGTAAAATTATACCTATCCCTACGTAAATTTGGCAGCCAGTGGGGTCGGCCACCCTCCCTTGTACCCATGTACCTCCGCCCCTGTGTGCACTAAAATGTCAAGATCGCGTCACCATATCCTGAAAAATGCTATTGAAATTCTTCCAGCCACCGGGCCTCATTATGGCATAACGATCGATTGCGATTGCAAAACGGGTAGAGCCAACATCTTCGAGCTGAGACCGACATGTGATTGAATAAAAATATGGTGTAAATGTTTGTGAAGGCAAACTCAAAGATTGAATTTCAAAAAAAGCATGATTCGGGCCGAGAGGGACATGGTTGAAATAAAATTAATGTACGTGTTTGTGGAGGCAGATTTGGACGATTACTATGGGGTCCGATCTCCTCTGTCCCGAAAACTCCCTTGTGAGTTGTGTCTCTATGGTGAGGGATTTTCCGGCCGTTGGACTGTGTTTTTTTTTTTTTTTTTGTGTATTTGAAATCCAACGGCCGAAAAATCCCTCACCACAGAAGCACAGAGATTTTCGGCACAGGAAGATCCTCATAGGTTACATCATTTCTTATTGCAATTAATTCTCATGGGTTACAAGTTACATCCAATTCCGTAGCCCCCTTGATAGAATTAAAATGTCCTTTCAGAAAAAGCAACAGCCAATTTTTCTATGTTTAGTCACTATATCTTAATTAATCTCCGTACATAAGCATCAAAGTCGGAAAACCTTCAAAATTATTCAGCCTGTCACTATAATTAAGCACACTAAATATTGCTATCGATGCGAGGAAAAAAAAATTAAAACACTACCCTATTTTCCTGTGTCCTAAATTCAAAGTGTTATTAAGTTCCGATTGTGAATCCTGTTTTAGTATTTTTTTTTGTTTCCGTGCGTTGTGTTTCGGTTTTTTGTTTTATAATAGAGTCGGTATTTCTTAATTTGGTAACTTGACCCCTATCTAATTCCATGAACCGATTGATTAATTTTGCACCATTCTTGCTGTCTAATAGTGAGAGACCCACTTAACGTAATTGTTTATTAAACGAAAATTAAACACAAATATTTTCTAACGATAACATGACAAGTAGTGGTTTGGTAACATTCATTAAGAAAATTGCTAAAATACAGAATGCTTTCGTCAAAAAGCATTGATAATTACAGCTTGAATTTTTTTATTTGATAATCATTACAGCTTGAATTTTACTTTATGAAAAAGACCATAACAAGAAAATTACTTTATCAAAAAGTGCACCAATATGGACTGACTTGCACTTATTAGTTGCCTTTGTTTTTACTCTAAATCCACTCCTTCGGGATAAGGAAATTAAGCATATATTTACCAACCATGTTGGTGTGACATCAGGTTCGGAAGAGGAAAGCGGTTGCGAAAGGTTGATCACTAAGAAGTCCTAAAGCAAAGAAAGAGCTCGAGAGAGGTTTTGTTAGTGATCAAAATTTCGCAGCCGCTTTTCTCTTCCGAACCAAGCTAAAGTAATTCATCTAATGCTCACTCGGTTGCGTAAATTAACTTATATACCCGTATTCTATCGCTTACTTAGAAAAAACTATAAATCGCGAACTGTAGATTGCATGAATTCAGAGCAAACTACGGCCAAAAATTATAGACAAGAACTTTCATGTGGCTTTGGTATTACCCTTTCTTTCTTTATGAGTCATCATGATAAGAAAAACAATAAGTCTGTTGACACAGACAAATTGGAAACAAATCACGCATAGATTTTGTGTGGGACCCACTACGGGTCTCACACAAACAATTCGAACCGTTCATTAAATGTAAAACACTTTTTCAAGGGCCATCGCGAAAAATCAGCTCAATCCAATACTTATAGGTGCTTGATTCAATCATTTAACTTTTCATTCAGATTTCAAGATAATGAAAAATTAAATGATTTTTTTTTTTTTTTGACAAGGAAAAGCTAGATGATTTAATCAAGCACTATAAGCATTGGATTGAGCTGGTTTTTTTGCGGGGCTTCTTGAAAAAGTGTTTTACATTTAATGAACAGCTTAGATCGTTTGTGTGAGACCCGTAGTGGACCCCATAAAAAATCTTTGCACGATCCATGTCGATTTTGTCTGTGTGAATAGCACAGTTGATCTAATTCGTCATTTGTCTATCTTTTGAGCGTCGGGCGTGCATGAGATTCTTCTCATAGTATTTCGGATGAATTCTTTGGGCTTTTTGAATGAGAATCATTGACGTTGATTAAAAAAAGTCTACCATGCACTTGTTCGTTTTAGGTCTCAAAACTCATGCGCATGGTCCCCATTAAATTTTCTCTATCTCTTTTCACTCATTACTCTCAAAACCCAAGCCAAATAGTGTCTCACCGAATCATTTCGTTTTCAATTTTATGTGGTTGAGTACTCCTATTTGTAAATAATAAGACCCATTACTTCAATTCATTTTTTGGGTAGAGCCAACATCTTCAACCAGCCAACATCTTCGAGCTGAGAGCCTGAGACCGACATGTGATTGAATAAAAATATGGAGTAAATGTTTGCGAAGGCAAACTCAAAGATTGAATTTCAAAAAACAAAGCATGATTCGGGCCAAGAGGGACATGGTTGAAATAAAATGTACGTGTTTGTGGAGGCAGATTTGAGAAATAATTTCAGTATTTATCACCACCTTGGCTTTTGGACGATTACTATGAGGTCCGATCTCCACTTCCTTGTGTTTTTATGGCGAGGGATTTTTCGGCCGTTGGACTGTGGGTTTTTTTTTTTTTTGTGTGTGTTTGAAATCCAACAGCCGAAAAACCCCTCAGCACAGAAGCACAGAAATTTTCGGCACGGGAAGGTCCTCATAGGTTACAAGTTACATCCAATTCCGTAGCCCCCTTGATAGAATTAAAATGTCCTTTCAGAAAAGCAACAGCCAATTTTTCAGAAAATGTCACTATCTTGATCATCTCCGTACATAATAAGCATCAAAAAGTCGGAAAACCTTCAAAATTAGGAAAGCACACTTAAATATTGCTATCAATACGAGAAAAAAACTAAAACCCTACCTTTATTTTTCTGTGTCCTAAATTCGAAGTGTCATTTGAGTTCCGATAACGATTCCCGTTTTATTTTCTCTTTCCGTGAATGTTTTCGTTTTAATAGAGTGGGTATTTCTTTCGTAACTTGACCATATCTAATTCCATGAGCCGATTAATTAATCCTGTGTCAGTCTCACCGTCTACTAGTGAGAGACCCACTTAACGTAATTATTTATTAAGCGAAAAGATCATGTGAAATCATAGGTGCCCATTTGTACACACGTTTGCTTGAGACCTCTGATTCCTTGACTTGTAACAAATAAAACCGTCATCACCCTTTGATTTTCCTTTGCAAGCACCAATTTCCCCCCAAAGATTTGGCGGTCTAGTCTGACGGCCTTGGGGCATTTACGAAATTAACTTTTTTTGGGGGGTGTGAAAAATCAAATTTTCTTTTATTGCACATGTTGGAAACATACTTGTGTCTTGTAGCAGCAAACACCACACATAACTGGGTCAGAAGTCATTGCTTCTTTGTGGGTGACCATCCAGAAGACTTATTTATTGCATTTTGACCCTTAATTGGAGGGGAACCGAAGACGAAAATTTTGAAACTTTTCGCACTACCAACAAGAAGCTAGCGGTCGCGTTGTTGCACTGGAAGGACTAAATTCGCTACCCGTTCGAGTTCTCGTAGTTTCTTATTGGGTTAGACGTACTCCTAACTCTACTCACGCGTGGTGAGATATGAGCTTCGGTCTTGACGTAGTTGCGGTGAAGTCTTCTTTACAGATAGTGGTGAGGTATAATGAGACAATACTCCCTGGCGAAGATAACTGGGTATCATTCCAGCACTTCCATTTTGTCAGGAAAAAAGAGAGAGAGAGAGAGAGAGAAAGGACTTCACACCCTTTTTTGATTGTCAGACGAAACTGAGTGTGGCATTTCCGCTAACCAAAAAGTTTTTTACTACAACCTTTGATTTTGACCTTATTCAATTTTTTTTCTCGTTTGTTAATATTGCGTCAAACTTTTATGTGTTATTGATTCGTCTTAACAAAAGGAATCAAAATAGTAAGAAATTATGACTTTTACACAAGCATTTTTTGGAAATATCCGAGATTAAAAATCGGAAAAGCCAGCTTTTTGGGCTTTTTCTTGAACATTTTCAAAAATGCTTGCGTAAAAGTCATAGTTTTTTACTTTTTCGTTTCCTCTCATCGAAACGAACCAAGAATACATAAAAATTTAGCACAAAACTAACAAATGCAAAAAATAAAATAAAATAAGGAGGCTAACCAGTGGGCCGCTTGTATGCAGTAAACATAAGAGAAAATTCCATTTTCTGAAAATCAAGTTCCGTCGCCAGGCGTTTTAACCCTAGTCGTGGCACCTCTTTGTTTCTCCCTCCCCCTAGGGTTTCCACCCTAAAATGGGCGGCGGGAGGGGGGGCGATATCCCTTAGGGAGTTTTTCTCTCCGTCGGCCTCCGATCGGAATCTCTTTTCCTCTCCTTTCATCACTCTCCACCCTCATCCTCCCCTCACGCCTCCCGACGCCTTAGCCTCTCAGGTTCCTCTACTGCTGGACCTCCTCCATCATATCCGTCGTTCGTCGGTGACTCGTCTCTAATTAGTTGAGATTAATTTGCTAATCGAATCTGGATCCTCTATGAGCACGGACACGTTGTGGTAAACAATCATTTTCTTTTAGACAACAACTTCTGCTGCTCGACCCGTACACGTACTGTGGTGATGGGAATTTCATTGGATTGACAAAAATGCATCATTTTCATGCTATGACGTTGATGCATGCATGCAGTTGAAATTTTTGCGTGGAAGTGAACCAAATTCAAACTCTTAATTAGCGACTTTTGAATTTAATTAATGGCCACATAATAGTACTCCAATACGCTCCATTCTAATAATGTAAGAGTATGGCTTATTCACAGAGCCGCTGCATGTAAAGAGCTAATTTACAGAGCCACTTGATCTCAGCTATCTTGTTTCGGCATTAGACAGTAAACTCTTCACCGAAAAAGTTTCATTAAGATTCGAACGTCCAATACACTTTTCACCTCTGTAAACTACTATTCACGAAAAACTCTGTGAAATAGTTTTTCTCCTAATGGAAATAGGCTTTTGTTGAACAACGTTGTCTCTACGACTCTACGTAGTTTTCCCTTTCGAATGCTTTCCCAATCAATCTAAACATTTCCCTTTTGAATTTTAACTCCTCTCTATTTCTTTTCCAATCAATCTAAACATTTCCCTTTCGAATTTTAACTCCTCTCTATTTCTTTTCCAATCAATCTAAACATTTCCCTTTCAAATTTTAACTCCTCTCTATTTCTTTTCCAATCAATCTAAACATTTCCCTTTCGAATTTTAACTCCTCTCTATTTCTTTTGAAAAAAATACGAAGATCTCTCTCTATCTCTTAACTTGACATGCAACGCGATACTCCGTCCCATCATTTTTTTGTCGATGCTGCTGAATTTTGCAAGTGAAGCAAATTCAAACACCGATTACTTGTTTTAATATCTCAACATAATAACAGAACCCCTTCACCTCTGAGATAGAAAAATTTTGTTTTCCTTTTGCTGGCGATGACTATCGTAGATAACTACATCTAATTAATATATACTCATCATTTCCCAATTGACGCAGAAGTACTAGTTGAAATTTGTGCACTCAGGGGTGGAGCCATGAATTTTGGTTAGTGGGGTCAAAAATTAGATTCATATGCAATATATTTTTTCTACGCACAAGTCCAAAAATAACTAAATTAAAAGGTTAATTATAAGATCGATATGCACTAATAATTCATTTTTGCCACATAATTGGCCCCAAAAGACTTGAAATAAGTTGGGGCAGTTTAGAGATTTTTTGTGAGGTCAAAATAGCTAAATTATACTTATTCTTATGAAAATTTAGAGTCAAATTAATAAAAATAGGGTAAAAATTATACCTATCCCTACGAAAATTTGGCAGCCAGTGGGGTCGGCCACCCTCCCTTGTACCCATGTACCTCCGCCCCTGTGTGCACTAAAATGTCAAGATCGCGTCACCATATCCTGAAAAATGCTATTGAAATTCTTCCAGCCACCGGGCCTCATTATGGCATAACGATCGATTGCGATTGCAAAACGGGTAGAGCCAACATCTTCGAGCTGAGACCGACATGTGATTGAATAAAAATATGGTGTAAATGTTTGTGAAGGCAAACTCAAAGATTGAATTTCAAAAAAAGCATGATTCGGGCCGAGAGGGACATGGTTGAAATAAAATTAATGTACGTGTTTGTGGAGGCAGATTTGGACGATTACTATGGGGTCCGATCTCCTCTGTCCCGAAAACTCCCTTGTGAGTTGTGTCTCTATGGTGAGGGATTTTCCGGCCGTTGGACTGTGTTTTTTTTTTTTTTTTTGTGTATTTGAAATCCAACGGCCGAAAAATCCCTCACCACAGAAGCACAGAGATTTTCGGCACAGGAAGATCCTCATAGGTTACATCATTTCTTATTGCAATTAATTCTCATGGGTTACAAGTTACATCCAATTCCGTAGCCCCCTTGATAGAATTAAAATGTCCTTTCAGAAAAAGCAACAGCCAATTTTTCTATGTTTAGTCACTATATCTTAATTAATCTCCGTACATAAGCATCAAAGTCGGAAAACCTTCAAAATTATTCAGCCTGTCACTATAATTAAGCACACTAAATATTGCTATCGATGCGAGGAAAAAAAAATTAAAACACTACCCTATTTTCCTGTGTCCTAAATTCAAAGTGTTATTAAGTTCCGATTGTGAATCCTGTTTTAGTATTTTTTTTTGTTTCCGTGCGTTGTGTTTCGGTTTTTTGTTTTATAATAGAGTCGGTATTTCTTAATTTGGTAACTTGACCCCTATCTAATTCCATGAACCGATTGATTAATTTTGCACCATTCTTGCTGTCTAATAGTGAGAGACCCACTTAACGTAATTGTTTATTAAACGAAAATTAAACACAAATATTTTCTAACGATAACATGACAAGTAGTGGTTTGGTAACATTCATTAAGAAAATTGCTAAAATACAGAATGCTTTCGTCAAAAAGCATTGATAATTACAGCTTGAATTTTTTTATTTTTTTATTTGATAATCATTACAGCTTGAATTTTACTTTATGAAAAAGACCATAACAAGAAAATTACTTTATCAAAAAGTGCACCAATATGGACTGACTTGCACTTATTAGTTGCCTTTGTTTTTACTCTAAATCCACTCCTTCGGGATAAGGAAATTAAGCATATATTTACCAACCATGTTGGTGTGACATCAGGTTCGGAAGAGGAAAGCGGTTGCGAAAGGTTGATCACTAAGAAGTCCTAAAGCAAAGAAAGAGCTCGAGAGAGGTTTTGTTAGTGATCAAAATTTCGCAGCCGCTTTTCTCTTCCGAACCAAGCTAAAGTAATTCATCTAATGCTCACTCGGTTGCGTAAATTAACTTATATACCCGTATTCTATCGCTTACTTAGAAAAAACTATAAATCGCGAACTGTAGATTGCATGAATTCAGAGCAAACTACGGCCAAAAATTATAGACAAGAACTTTCATGTGGCTTTGGTATTACCCTTTCTTTCTTTATGAGTCATCATGATAAGAAAAACAATAAGTCTGTTGACACAGACAAATTGGAAACAAATCACGCATAGATTTTGTGTGGGACCCACTACGGGTCTCACACAAACAATTCGAACCGTTCATTAAATGTAAAACACTTTTTCAAGGGCCATCGCGAAAAATCAGCTCAATCCAATACTTATAGGTGCTTGATTCAATCATTTAACTTTTCATTCAGATTTCAAGATAATGAAAAATTAAATGATTTTTTTTTTTTTTTGACAAGGAAAAGCTAGATGATTTAATCAAGCACTATAAGCATTGGATTGAGCTGGTTTTTTTGCGGGGCTTCTTGAAAAAGTGTTTTACATTTAATGAACAGCTTAGATCGTTTGTGTGAGACCCGTAGTGGACCCCATAAAAAATCTTTGCACGATCCATGTCGATTTTGTCTGTGTGAATAGCACAGTTGATCTAATTCGTCATTTGTCTATCTTTTGAGCGTCGGGCGTGCATGAGATTCTTCTCATAGTATTTCGGATGAATTCTTTGGGCTTTTTGAATGAGAATCATTGACGTTGATTAAAAAAAGTCTACCATGCACTTGTTCGTTTTAGGTCTCAAAACTCATGCGCATGGTCCCCATTAAATTTTCTCTATCTCTTTTCACTCATTACTCTCAAAACCCAAGCCAAATAGTGTCTCACCGAATCATTTCGTTTTCAATTTTATGTGGTTGAGTACTCCTATTTGTAAATAATAAGACCCATTACTTCAATTCATTTTTTGGGCCTTTGTGTGGGCCAAATCCAACCATGATAACCAAGTTCAGCCCAGATTGGTATCGCCTCCTGCTTTAAACTAAGCCCATTTCAGTTCTAATATCGGATCTGCGACTTGCCCTACTAGTCCAGGAAAAGATTTCTTGCAGAGAAATTTAAGGAAAATGACGGCCCATGACGTGTTTTGATAATTAATATCCCGTCAAGGACATTTTCAGCATTGAAAAATATTCTCAGCATGTCCTTGGCGGATATTAATTATCAAAACACGTCATTGGCCATCATTTTCCCAGAAATTTATGGGCCATGGGCTTAACAATATTAACCATGCATTTTGTGCATTTTTTTTTCTTTTTTTGACAGCAGAAAATAACCATTTTGTGCATCTTAGATGAACCATTTTGGTTCATGGAAAAAGTCTATTTAACAATCCACTTTACATAATAATATGCACAACGTGCTTACGTGATACTGTATCATTGAGCAATGTAAAATAGCACCTCCTCCGTTGCCAGGTGATACAGTGTCACCTAAGCATGTTGTGCATATTGTTGTGTTAGTAGCATATCTCTCTTGGTTCATAGACTTGATAGTTGTGGATTTTGGGAACCAAAAAAAATTTCAATATTAGGATTCGAATAAAATCCTTTTGAATTGGAGATTTATAAGGTAAAATATATAAGAGAGAAATGATGTCTATAGATACTCCTTTTTCTATTCATGACACTGTTCTATATTAATTTCTTTTTGTTTTGAATGAATCATCTTTGAATTATGGATTAAGCTCATGTCTAGTTAACTATCCTCCAATTTGATTGAAGTTCAATCATTTTGAGCTGATCCCAAGCGCAAAAGCAATTATCTATATTGTTCATGTCGTAGACTTTGCTGAGAAGTATGTTAATGTAAAATTTAAGTCAATTGGATATCTTTAATTAGCAATATCAACAATTCATTGTTTGTATTTATAGAAGACAAGATGAACGATGAATGTGATTTTTAAAATTTCACTCGTTTATTTTGTGTTTGACAAATGCCAACAGCTAATATTGCTATCGATGTCGGATTTTTAACCTACAAGGTAAATAATTTTGATCACCGTTCGGTCCGTTCTTGAGAGACACCCTCCATATGTGGCGATAAAAGACCAAAATCAAAAAAGGCCAAATTCATTAGGCTTTTGCAAAATCACTAGGTTCAAACTTAAAAGGTATCACTACCCTTTTTGTACCAAATTATTAGAGCACTTAATCTATACGTTAAGGATAGTGCACTTTTGTTGTACAAAATCTTCCCCCCTCCTAAAATTCGGCATTTCTCAAGTTAAAATTCTAGTTCCGCCTTATTCTGGGATTCGATTTAGACAATCTTGTGCAAGTTTACGAGATTTTTCTAAGTTTCGTTTTTCTCGATTTGTGAATGATTAGAGCACTTAATCTATATGTTAAGGATAGTGCACTTTTGTTGTACAAAATCTTCCCCCCTCCTAAAATTCGGCATTTCTCAAGTTTATCCTACATCGGTTAATTATCTCCTCCAAAACTAGTGTATGAGTCTGCGCGGCCTCTCTACTTATGGCCAATTAGTTTTGAGCTGGGTGCCTTAACATAGTATCAGAGCTAAGGTTTTCGGAGAACTTGTTCCTCCTTGTTTGTGCCATCAGTAGTACACCATTGTTTGTTGTGATTCAAGTGATATGGATCATTCGTTTATCTCTCCACTACTCATTGCTAATTGGTCTTGAGTTGGATGTTTTAACAGTATTATCTAACACAGAGAGGTTTTCGTACTTCAAAGGCTTGCTCAAGATTTTTGAGCTTTCCCACCAGAACAACTGCATGGGTTTTTGTCTAAACAATCAGCAGTGGAAATTACTATACTATTTTGGGAATCAATATTGGAGTAATTAATCTACATTATTAATCAGGATTTACTATTCCCAGACAGCTCATAGGAATAACTGTGGGAAAGGGAAAAAGTTCATTGGGGAAATACACAAAGCAATAGAAATTCATGGGGAAGATGGACAAAAGTTCCCTTAACTATAAAGCTAATCAAATTTTAATCCCAAAGCCCCAAAAATAAAGGGAAATGATTTTGCCACTTCCTTTTTTTTTTTGTTAACACCACTCTCCTGCAAATATATTTTTGCACCAAAAATACACTTGTAGGGAAGTGACATTAACAAAAAAGGGAGTGACAAAATCAGCAACTAAAATAAAACACACTAACTGTTTTTCTACAATTAAAACATTGCTCCGTTACACCCAACACATTGAAAGAAAAAAAACAATCAAGATTCTAATTTATCTACCCAAAACTCTGCAGTAATTTACAAGTAGACTAAATAAAACATTACGTCGACTAGTACCACCGCCACCACCACCACCGCACAATATCCCTAGTTATTTATTTATTCTTTAACTTTCTTTTAGTAGTTCAGTTCACATGCCAACAGCAAGTGCTTTGCTTTTCTTGATTTCCGAGAAGCTCGAGCTTGCCGCGGGGAGAGAGGGTGGCGTCGGAGGAGTACTCCACAGCTGTGCGGTTTTCACCTTCGATATGCTCGAAACGACTTGTAACGGCGTGATGTCACCCACAACCGTTACTTTTTTCGCCGCGAAGTCGATTTTGAATGATTTCACCCCTGCTCATGGTTTAACACATTAATTTTAAGACTTACTATTGTTAACACTTGAAATGCTAAGTAAATTGCATAAGATACAAGCTATGGTATTTTCTTTTGTGTCATGATATTAAGGGCTGGGCTGGTCTCAGGGACTTGAATTGATTAATTGTTTACAATTGGGCTGCGATAAGCTACCTTAAGCCCAGCCCATTGATGGGGCCTTTTCCACATTGAACTACAAAAGTATGAAACTAAAGGTTTTGTTTGGCATATGAATTGGGCCAACCAAGCCTCTCCAAAATTTCCCAAACCCCAGTCCAGGTCCATCCCATTGCCTAGAATTTTGCTGCATTCCCTGTGTTTTTAAAAAAAAAAAAAAAATTAATGTTTGCTGATTTTTTTTTTCTTTCCAAAGAGATGCCGAGCCTCGGGTCAGCTGGACTTCTAAGCTTCGGTCCACGAGTCGTGGGAACCAAATCATACCTACAGAGGTAGAGGATCATACTGACAGAATCATAGCACATCATACTCTGTCACGCTCCTCTTTCAATAGGAATAAACAACAAAAAGCAACAGTGTGTCAAAAATTGAAATGCTAAAAATTTCTCCTCTCTGTTTCACAGGAAAGAAAAAGGCAAGAGGGGTAAAAATTCAGTAATATAATATGCTTACCTTGCATTCTAGATATGTGTTTCCTTACTTTGCCCTCACACCCTTTGCAGTGCAGTGAGACCCTCAAAACAACCTCCTGTTACAAAAAAAGGCCCATTAAAATCATACCTACCATAATTAGGCCCACTTCTGCCACCCTTTTAATATCATCATTATGGCCATCAACAGAGTAACTTGTACTACAATGCATAGAGTAACTTGTATCCGGGGCGAAATCAGAAATTTTAATGTGGCATCAAAATTTTAGAATAATAACAATTTATGACAAATCAGGAGTTCAATTGTGGGGGCAAAATAGTAAATATTAGGTGCAAAATATAATATTTCTTATTGAAAAATCAAATACAGTGGGGTCAAGTAGCATCATATGTCTTTTAAGAGATTAAATTCTTTATACCGCCGGTGTAAACATTTGTTTCCTCCAAATCAATTATATTGCGCCACGTCGCCATATTCTATTGATTGGAACCATTGTTTTGCAACGTGTCGTGATGTAATTGATTTGGAGGAAACAAATGTTTACACCGACGGTGTAAAGAAATTTATCCTCGTCTTTTAATGGTGCCGCTCCTGCTTGTTTCTACCCCTTCGATATATACTTGTCTTTTTTTATCATTTAACACTAACTAATTAAAATAAGTATTTATTTTTTAAATTAAAAGTAATATATTGTGAGAGAATGACCCGTCACGTAAAGCGGAAAATAAGTACTTAAAGAATAATAACCTTATTTATTTATGAGAAGCAATAAACAGAGAAGCTTGTTTCGCGAGGCAAGCTTGTTTACATATTTACCCATTACTAGTACCTGTTCATGGTTTACTTATTTTGCTGCGTGTTGCAAATAATCAACAATCAAACAATTAATGACCAAATCTGTACATTTTAAGTACTTGGAATTTGACATCAAAATTGTAGACGAAGGTTTGTTGGTGTCAAATTTAGAGATGTCTAATTATCGCACAAGCCTTCAAATAAATTCGGCATCTTCGAATTCGACGTCATTGTTGGAGATGCTCTTATATTGCGTGTTGCTTATTTGTTCCCATGTTTTTTTCCTTTTCTCAATTCCAGAATCACCAGGACCAGAAGAAAGCGGGTTTTTGCAAATTATATCCACGTTTGGCATAAATACGAACTCATGAAAAACCAATCAAAAGCTGAACTAGTCTATCTGTAATTCATGGCCGGTCTGGAATCATGAATAATCCATTGTCCAGTCCAGTCGGCACGAAAGAAGTTCTACCAAGAATTCCCCTTCGTTATTGTATAATTATTCCATGGACTTGCATGAAAAACTGAGAGAGAGAGAGAGAGAACCTGGTCAGGAGAGCGGGTGGAGGCCGGTGGTGGCGGTGGTGGTGGTGGCGGTGGTGGTGGTTTAGAATCGGAAGCAGAGAACTCCTCTGTTTTCACACCCTTTTCATGCTTCGCCTTACCATTGCTACCGTCCACCGCAGGAACCAATTCAAAACCCGGCTCAAAATCCGACGCCAAATCCAACAAACCCGCTTCGCCCAACAAGTACCTAGACGAATCAGGACCGTTGATCACGAAATCCCCACGCTGCTTGCCGAAACTCTTCCTCACCATTTCCCCCTCGACAGCATCACTCTTCCTGCCATCAAACTTGCTCTTCTTCTTCCGATCAACGCTACCACTGCCGCCACCAGCAGTTGATTTCTTGGAGCTAATCTTGACCAGATCATTCGGCTTAGAAGAGCTGTTTCGAGCAGGCTTATGGTGGAGTTGCTTGTAGGGGACAGGATCCAGGGGCGGCGGGTTAGAAGTGCAGGGGATGTTGGTGGCGTTGATCATGCGCCTGGTGGTTTCTCTGATGATGGGATTGTGACGGTCGATGGCTCGGGTGCCGCCGAGATGGGCGGAGGAGGAGGAGGAGGAGGAGGGTTGTTGGAGGAGGTCCATTGTGGTGTTGTGGACTATGGCGGTTGATGCTTGGGAAGCGCAGAATATATCGATTGATCGTAACTTCATCTTTGGAAAAGAGAGGGGGGGAATTCAAAAGCAGGGGGGTTAATGGTTTAGGGAATCTGGATTTTGAGTTTTTAGAGAGAGAGAGAGAGAGAAACGGGGTTGGTTATTCTTCTGTTTTGAAGGTTGAACTTGTATGGAATCCATATGGAGAGAGAGAGAGAGAGAGAGAGAGAGAGAGAGAGAGAGAGAGAGAGAGGGAGAGGGAGAGGGGTCCACGGGAATTGAAGAAGAAGTTGGGTAGCCTGGCAGTGGTTCCATGGCGTGGTGAAACGGAAAAAGGATAAGAAACCAAGAAATTAGTAATTCAGAAATTTTTGGATGCAAATATGGTGTTGTACCCGTGCTATCCAGCAGAGCATCCAAACGTATCTTGGACGACCTAGATCTGAGAAGAGGAAAAGAGGAGAGAGTGTGGTCGGTTGAGTAGGAGAGAAGATGCTCGGATCTCGGCTGCCCAAAACATGTTTGGACGGCTCAGAAGGGCGCTGGGTACTGCCACGTGGTACCCAATTTGTACCCAAAAAATTGGTAAGAAAGTTGCATGTAAACTTCGTGTTTTTTTTAGCTTTGCTGTAACCCAGTGTGTGGGCCTCACATATGTTGTGTGATTGTGTTCGTAGACGTAGACTTTTTATTTTTAATTTTTTTTTAGATTCAGAACCTTGTAATTATCCTTGAAGGGAAATGCTACGGTGTCCATTTCTGGGGATTTTGGGAGTTATGCCTTCGTAAGGTTTTGGTTATACACATCACTGGTTTTGATTATACACGTCACTGATTTTGGTTATACACATCACTACATTCAACAGAACATGCACGTGACAACGGCATACTTGGCTATCGAGTGAAGTTTCATGCGTGAGTGAAGTTTGCCTAAGAGTATTTCTAAATTTTTCCCCAAGGGAATTCATCGCAACTTTATCGGAATCGAAGCTAAAGTCTCACCACGCATGGGAGGTGTTACAAGTATGTTTAGCCTCAATAAAACGCTATAGAGATCCGAACACGGGCTTTGTCCAAGCAGATTCCGATCGAATTTCCACCACTGAACCGACCATGGTTTTTGATTGCTTTTTACTCCAAGCAACATTATGTACCCATAATGCACTGACTCAGTTGGGGCAGAGGAGTCGTGGCTTCGTACAAAAATGAGGTGAAACCCTAACCCCAAAAAGAGTGAAAATAATTATATATAAACGAATTAACATAATGTATTCTTTTCGAAAATTGATTTCCGCACTCCACTTATGTACGCAGGCGCTCCGCTTTGTACATGAAGTTACTAGTAACTTCACGTTAAAAGTGAAACGCCTGCGTACAAAAGTGGAGCGCCAAAATCAACATCCATTCTTTTTTTCCTTTTTTTTCTTTTCTCTTTAATGAGCAGCTCAATAAAGTTCATTGAACATAAACTGACATCCCTTAAGATGATAATCTTATTTAATTAGTCCTGATAATCACATTTAATTAGTCCTAAGATGCCGCTCGTGGCCTGGATTCTCTGCAATCTCCACTCACCGCACCCTCGTAATCACGTTCGGCTCCTCTGTAATCTTATTTAATTAAATTAATTTATTCAGGAAACAAAAAAAAAAGTAATTATTCCTGCAAAAATTTATAATAAATCCTGTTCGATCGACGTGGCCTACCGGTTCAATTGCACGCTAAAGAATCAGGCTTCTCTCCGGTACGATGTTAGACCGCAGAGAGCCTTCTGTGTAGTTTCAACCGTTCGATTCTTTTAACGGTTAGACTATTGTCGAAATGAACAAACCGAGACACAACTGTATAGACATTTTTACGGTCCAATTGCGGAAAATCCGGGTCCTTAATGAACCCTTCAGAGTGAGTTCAGAGGAAGCTGTCCATGGATTGAAGATTTGAATAACAAAGAGGACAAGGCAACGGCTAAATAATCAGAGAGACAGATTTCGTTTTCTAAATTTTAATGACAGCCACAGGGGGCCATGCATGGTTTTCTGCCCACATTGTCACCAATGCCCCCAATAATAGTTTTTTTTTTCTGACTTTGGACATGCCCTACGTCTTAAATAACCCATTATTAATTGTTTGGTACGGTCCTCGGCAACAGGTTGGGGCATGCTCTGTAAATTTTTACTCCCATCTTCATCAAAGGTGAAATTTCACAGAGACCCCATCAACTATGTCTGTCCTTTAACGTTTAGAACCGCCCATACAGACTCCATCAACAATAACCGTTAACCAGACAGCACTCTTCTGTCAAAAAGACCGTTAAGACGAAGGGATCAGCGTGGACAATTTTTATAGATGAGGAGGGATCAGTGTGGACGATTTTTAAGAGGTGGAATTGTCATTTTCCCTCATTCCGTTAACAGGGTTGGCCAATTTTTTATTTCATATAGTTGAGGGGTTTTGTATGAGCGGTTTTAAACGTTAGGCGGTCTCCGTGGGAAACAGGCATAGTTGAGGGAGTCCCCCCGTGGAATTTAACCCTTCATCAAATTTCACTGTTGATATTTACTTCTTTTTGTTTCGTAAAAATTAATCAAGGTTAGTTCGGCCCCTTCCAGAATAACAACTATGACTCCGCTTCTGGTTGAGGTTATCTCAATGTCTCGTACAGGCTTCTTGAGCATGTTTGAATTTTTCGGAGACCAAATATTTCAAACCTTAGGGCCACCAAAGGGTTTGCCAGGTCATCAATTTGAAGACCCCGAATTTAGTCGAGCTGTGAACAAGGTTGGTCCGGAAAAAAAGCTTTGAAGAAGTCTCATCTTCTAAAGAATAAAGAGTTATTGGGGAATTGAATCAGATTCTCAACTTTTACCTATATACCAAACCATCTATTCTTCTCTTTCCCTGTGGATGAATGAGACGCAAAGCTACTTTGCATTACTCCCCCACAAAGCTATGTTCTATACTCCACATGTTCATGGAATCAGATGCCTCAATAAATAACTAGATATGCCTCTCTCTCTCTCTCTCTCTCTCTCTCTCTCTCTCTCTCTCTCTCTCTCTCTCTCTCTCTCTCTCTCTCTCTCTCTCTCTCTCTCTCTCTCTCTCTCTCTCCTGCCAACTAGTTACACCATGGAAGAGTCGCAATTCGAAATGATCTTCCATACATAAATCATCTTTTATTTTCTATAAATTAATCAAAGATTCAAAATGAAATAGAGAAATTCTTTTTAAAAACCTCTGAAATCTATAATCTGCAGCAGAATTTGAAGTTAAGATTTAGAATTTGTATTCACAGCTATCACAAGCACGCCCGTTAATTCATCTACCAGACAAGTTGGGCTTCATGATTAATTTATTTTCATATCAAAAGTATCTCTTTAAAGTGACATTGGTACTTCACAACTACCATTCCATTTTTCGCTCCGCTCCTAATCACCGCGTACATGAAGTCTCGTGTCACTTCTAGTCTCTTGCAGTCTAACGAGGCTACTATGAAGTATTTACTCATGGGTGGGGCAAGCTTCTATTCTGGTTCATGATTTTTCTTGGCTATATGGTTCATCAGGGGAAAATCGAGCTTCAAGAAATAGCGAATGGTCACCATATAATTACCAGACCTAAGCTCTGAAAGTAATTCTTAATATTGCTTCCACAAAAATGCACTCAAAACAATCAAGTGGCATCATGCACATATGAAGAGGGATGTGGGAGAAAGGGATCGGAAAAGGAAAATAAGATCCCCATGATACATAAAATATCCCTTCACAAGAAGGGAAGCGGGGGCTGTTGTGCTCATCTCACAGCAGCGTGCAACTTTGCCATCCTCACGAGGCGCTCCGAATTTCTTTTCCCTTTTCTTTATCATCTGCGGACGGGACCAGGGTGAGCTTTTCACTTGCGTACCCAATTTGTATAAGCAATACTACTAAAGTATTGTCTGGTTCACTCACGGCACAGAACTTCTTTACTACTACTACAGGTGAGCTTTCAAAGGAAAACTTTGCAGAAATCTCTCATGCTTTCTTGCCGAAAGGAGAAAACCTAAGCAGATTTATATGATTTGATTATCATATCCATCAATGGTGGCAGTTGGTTTGAGAAAAGGTGATTATTAAGTCAAATGGCCGGCTTAGTACTTTCTACTACTTTGTTTAAAACCACGGGATCTCGTTCGGGATCAGCTCCCCTCAAGACTCCAATCCTTCGTACTCCTCCGAACGTCTTCTTTTCGAACGTGTTCTTGGAATCGCATTAAAGATCGAAACCACTTATCTTGTACATTTTCAAGCGAAGAAAAGGGATTTAAGTCAAGTGCATTAATTTGAGAGATCGAATAAGTTTGTCTGGGACGATCAGACCGATCGATTAACCATTTCTCCACCAATTCTTTTTTAATAAAAACAAATCCTATATGTACTAGAAAGTTCAGAGTTATGGATCATTTTCTAAATAAGTTTCACAAAAGCAATCTGTTTTTTTTTTGGCTTCTAGTGTATTATTAGTATACTTAATATATTTCCTAACAAAATCCAAAATTTACAATTCAATACCAATTGATAAAATGGAACTTTTTTACCAGACTTCACACACAAAAAAATTCCGAAAAAGATAAAGAGAAAAGGGATTTAAGAGAAGGGAACTGATTTTCGTACCACTTATTACTCATGGCGCTTCACTTTTAACGTGAAGTTACTAGTAACTTCATGAACAAAGTGAAGCACCATCAGTAAAAAATGGAGGGCGAAAATCAAAATCCTTAAAGAAACCCAAGGCCTGGGGACCTCAATTAAAAAACACATGGGTAGATGAAAAGAGAGAGCTGTCAAGACTGGGAGTAGATGACCCTTTTCTCCTTGAAAACAACTTCCACACAAGAGGAACAATAGGCTGCTGCTTCTTGTTCACCACCTTCTCCCCTCCCCTTTCCTTCTCTCTCTCTCCAAACAACCCTTTCCCCTCTTCACCACCACCCAAAATCTGAGCCATAGTTGGTAAGTACTCCTCCTCCATCTTCCTCTCCCTCTCCCTCTCCCTCTCCCTCTCTCTCTCTCTTATACTCTCTGTCCTCGCAACCACCGCCGCTTTTGCTGCCCTAGCCGCAGCCGCCTCCACTTTGGCTATCTTTGACATGTTCTTGTGGAGCTCCGCGTTGAGGGAAGCCACCGCCACCTCCGTGTCCTCCTCTCTCTCCTTCAGTAACTTTAGCTCCGTCTTTGTTGCTTCCAGCTCAGCTTCGAGTCTCTTCACAGTACATACGAGGGTATTTTGGTCATTTCTGTCATCGGGTTCGTTTGTCTCGGTGGGATTAATTTTTGGTGAGGATTTACACATTGGCGATTTCTGAAAGTTATTTGGTGAGGAGGAGTGGAAAATTTCTTGAGTTAGGAGTTTTTGGCCGAAAACGGCAACGGCTTCTTTGACGGAGGAGAAAGGGCGGGAAGTATCGACGGTGGGGGAGAGGAAGGTGGCAGGAGGCGGAGGGAGTAGGGGAGGGGTTTGGGGTTCTTCCATTGTGGTGGTGATCAGAAATGGTAGAGAATGGCGTTATGCATGAATGATGTCCTTGGAGAGAGAGAGAGAGAGAGGCTAGGGTAGTATATATTTAATGATGGTGTTAAGTTTAAGTTTTCTTTGCTTCTTTTTTTTTTTTGATCCGCAGTTTTCTTTGCTTCTACTGCACTAGTTTTGTGGGGTGAAAAGAAATGGACCACTCAACCCCTGGGACATTTAGAAGGATAGAATAGCCCAACGCTAGCAAGGGGATCCCAGATTTAAAAAAAACAATTAGCCCCTCAAATCCGTAAGCATTTCTGTCATTTTTGGGTGTCAGGATTGTGATCTACTATTTTTCACGTAATAATTCTAAGTACCCCGAAAAGGTACTCCGAAAAGAAAAAAAAACTGCGAATGTGAATCTAAACTGCTGATTTCTCTTTTGGGCTACCTTTTCGGGGTATGTAACTTTGTTGTTGAACATAAAATCTTTACAACCAGCGTAGAAGTCCAAAAAAGAAAAATTAGGGCTCCTTCCGAATTCGTTCTAGGCTTTCGAAATGTCATGGCCGGCCCCAGTGGTGATTGTGGAGGCAAGGATGTACCGAGGGACAAATGACCCCAAACAACAGCCTACCAAAGTTTCAAAATATACTTATTTTGAACACCGAAATATCTATCTATATCCAAATCCTTGCCCACAGGGCTAAAACAAAAGGCAAATACTTACCACTGCACTGCAATAGATCTGTGTTACTCATATGCAACAAATTTGTGAACCATTCCAAGTAGTATGTAAAACTGAATGGGATGGAGATAATAACTGGAAAATTGTAGAAACGAAGATTGAACAACGTAGTTTTCACTCTGTTCCGGTTGGCACGATCTAGTGTCTAACCTGCGTTCATATTTTCGATAATGATCAA
Organism: Rhododendron henanense subsp. lingbaoense; assembly: GCA_020567845.1. Lineage (NCBI taxonomy): Eukaryota > Viridiplantae > Streptophyta > Magnoliopsida > Ericales > Ericaceae > Rhododendron > Rhododendron henanense. The sequence continues at coordinate 40,929,225 of CM036318.1, forward strand.
GCTTCTCACTCCTTTTTTTTTTTTGTCCCCTACATCTACATGCCCTATCAAATAAGGCTAGACAAGAAGTACCTCATCAGTGGTTGCATGCAAGCTAACTGCTAAATAACAATTAAACCTCTGAAGGAGACGTTTTACCTGGGGGACGAGTCCACTGGTTGAAACAGTAACCTTGGGAGGACCGAAACAGACCCTTGCTCGTGCACCATCATGTCTGCGGCTTTTAGGACAATGTCAATCATATGAAGCGGTTCCCCCATCCCCTACAATTTGACTAACATATTATCTAATTTCAATCTACATATGCAGGTTGAACAAGATTAGTATCCATAATACTCATATAGTACAAATGGGAGGAGCAAAAGATCACCAGGTAGTATATAGAAGGAAGAAGAGGGTATATAAAAAGGGAATAACTGAAGGCTCCTAGAGCAATAGAGCAAGAAGAAAGAAAAAAAAGAACTCAATGATAAGCTAATTAAAAAAGAAATACCTTGTTGAACATGGATTCAGTTCACCAATAACCCTTGCAAGAACAAGCCCCATCTTTGTAATGGTGAAATCTATTCCTATCCCTAACTATGATCTCTCTGTTATAAATATCAGATATTATTGCTGTTACAGCATGACAATCCCAACAAACACGGAGGTTCTTCACAATCCTTATCGGTACACCTTCCTTTAGACTGATCAGTCCAAAGGCAATTGCAATTCTCTCACTATGTTGGCACAAAGCATCCTCTTTCTCTTCCTCTTCTAAGTCAAATAGAACTGGAAACGTGTTAGCCACATATCCGGATGATTTGAGCCTCTTAGATATCTCCTCCAACTTCGCCTCAATTTCGCCATACCTAGGATGGGACTTATCCCTAACGACGAACTCATGAACTTCTCCGTTGACTTCTATAATGCTACAACCAGGGAGCTTTCTGACACCTTTGGCCTTCATTGTTTGCCTCACGTTACTAACTCTATCCCAGTTCTTTGAATCAGCATAAATGTTTGACAAAAGCACATAAGCTCCATGGTTCTTGGATTCTAGCTCTACTATCTTTCTTGACGCGAGTTCACCTAGTTTCGTGTTTTTATGGATTCTACAAGCATTGAGCAAAGCTCCCCAAGCTCCGGCATGAGGTTTCACAGGCATTTTGTTTATGAAATCCAAGGCTTCATTTAGGCGCCCAACTCGGCCATACAAATCAACCATGCAACCATAATGTTCAAAAATAGGCTCGAGCCCGAATTCTTTTCTCATCGAGTAGAAATGCATCCGACCTTCCTCAACTAGTCCCGCGACACTACAACCCCTCAAAATAGACACAAACGTGACCTCATTTGGCAAAACTCTTTCTTGTTTCATAAGGGCAAAAAGCTCGAGACAGTCGTGCCCCAATCCATTCATTGCTAGCCCTCCCATGGCACTACTCCATGTATATACATTCTTTTCTCTCATTCCCCAAAAGACTTCCATTGCCTTGTTCACATCCCCACATTTCGCATACATGTCAATGAGCGCAGTCCCTAGGGTGACAGTAACTGTGATTTTCTTTCTCCCTATATAAGCATGTGCCCATCTCCCTTGATCCAGGGCACCCAAGTGCGAGCACGCGGACAAAACCGAAACCAACGTCACCTCATTAATCCTCACTCCTTCCATTTGCATCAGGTTAAACATATCCAACGCCTCCCTTGATTGCCCGCACTGCGCGTACCCGGATATCATTGCGTTCCACGCAACAGGGTCCTTCTCAGGCATACTATCAAACAACCCCCGTGCAAAACCAACATGACCTGATTTAGCACAAGCAGTCACCATGGCAGTCAAAGTCACCAAATCAGGCAGGGGAATTCCATCAAACACCTTACGTGCACAACCCAACATACCCATTTCAGCATACATGTAAATCAACCCGCTCTGGACGTGCGGGTCGGTTTCAAACCCACGTTTCATAACACACGCGTGGACTGCCCTACTTGCTTCGCAATCCAACAACTGTGCGCACGTGCGGACCAAGAAAGTGAACGTGTAGTTATCCGGGTATGGGTTGTGACCCGATTTTAACAGCTTGTTGTAAAGTTGGAAGCTTTTTTGAGGGTTTGGGCTCTTGGAGTGAGCTCTGATCAAGGAGTTGAAGGCGAAGACGGTGGGGTTGGGGTTTTGGTCGAGGGCCCGAGTGGAATAATCGAGAAGGTTGGGGTGTTTGAGGGCAATTGAGGCGACGAATTGGGCATGGAGGAAAGGGTCATCGAGGAGGCCAGTGATGAGGAGTTGGGTGTGGACTTGGTTGATTTGTCGGAGGCTTGTGCAGGATGATTCTACCAGAGAAATTGTTGGGTGCTTTGCTATACATCGGAAATGGCTCATGACCACATCCAGATCACAAATGATGCCTTTCTCCGATTGTTAGTCTGCTAGTGAGTTGCTGTATGCAGTCCAGTGCCCAATTCAGAGTGGAGATTTACATAGATTTGTCGCAAAAGAGACGAAGGCCGCACCATCCAAAAGTTTCTTTCTTTCATGTAATATTGTCTATAGTCAAGTGAAAGCAAGAGAGTGAGAAGTTGAGCAGTTTATCTTGTTAATGGCTACAATAAGTAAAAGAAGTTCATCGTTTAGGCTAATCAAACCATAATATCCCTGATCATATGAAGCAAGCCCAGGTTTCCTATCTTTCTTATATTACCTCCTACTATATGTATCAGCAAGCTTAAAGTAGACAAGCATATCTATTACCTACATGTATCAGCCAAAGAAAAACAGGAGGAAGTTATGCTAAAACTTCGCCGATAAAACAAGAAGGATATGTCCATAGATGTGCAAAAGAATCCACACCAAACACTAAAACATGCTGGTTGAGACATAGTTAACAATAACCTACTGAAAATTGTAAGCTCCTGCAAATGAATCAACCACTTATCTCGTTTGTCAAATGTACATATGAATATGATTACATCAACTCCTCATCACTCCTCGTCAGAGGAAAGGAATAACGAACCAAACAAGAATCAGTCCATGCAAGGGAAGAAAGGGATCAAAATAGGTATAAAAAAATGGAATCAAAATTTGTTTCACTTATTTAGGACTAGTGCTAAATTTGTGGATATTTCCAAAAAAAAATTAGGTGAAAATCATAATTTTTTACTTTTCCAATCCCTCCCATTGAGATAATCCACAAAAATTTGACGCAAAATTAACAAAATGTGAAAGAAATTTGAATAAATACAAAACAGAAAGGAAAGAAAAAAAAAAAAAAACCAGGCTTCTTTTGGGAAACTAGACCTTATACTCATAACTAAATTGTCACTCAACCAATTTATCAAACACTTGGTGGCCCCAAATACAAAACCATAAACTTACCCAGATTTCTTTAGAGCACCGAAATCTCCATCAAAATTTCGCACAAAAACGAGTAGAAGCTTTGGAAGCATACCTGTTATCGGTGTTTGTTGCTGATGAATGGCCAAAAGAACAAAAAATTAAAAAGGGGGAAAATTGAGCGCCAGTTGTGAAGAACCATAACAGAGAGAGAGAGAGAATTTGATAAAGTAGCCTCTTCAGAAGCAGCGAGGCACTGTAGCCGTATGCATTTTATCGAGTCGTTTGTTGAAGCTGGTGGAATACATTCTTTCTGATTTTGACTAGGTGAAATAGCTAATATGCCTATTTAGCTAATCTGGTGCACTTGCTCCAGCGTGCTGGACGTGATTTCTCATGTCGGAGAAGATGGAAAAGCGGCCATGCTACATGCCTTCGGCCGAGATATACGGAAGAAAAGCAGAGAGAGAGAGAGAGAGAGAGAAGTCGGTTTTGATTTTATCTGCATATCGTGTTGTCTACTCGGCAAACCTTCTTTGGATTTGCCCGAGATATTTGGAATTCATTTATTTCTCTCACGCGTGGCTTGCTTTGCTTCTGGGATTCCGACGTGTTTTTATGGTCTGAAAAATTCTAAATCACAGAAGAAAACAAGTATCCCATCACAAATTGTTTTGCGAAAACAAGAAGATCAAGTCAATCCCAGTTGCTGAAAGATGGATAACAAGAAACCAAACATGAGACAAGGTCCGAATAAAGCAATGATAGGTGCGGTTTTCATTATAAATCGAATCAGAAACTGTTTATTCAGTACAGCCATTACACCCCTGCGAAAGTGGCGGCCCGGAAAGCGGCTCGAAATAAACTGACCTCAAAAGAACAGCAGGCAGATAAACAATAGATCTGTCTACCTTGATATGCAACAAATTTGTGAACCATTCCAAGTAGTAATATGTAAAAACTGAATGGGATAATTATGATAACTGGGAAGATTGTAGAAAAAAAGATTGAACATTTAAAAAAAAAAATTACTTTTCACTCTATACACACTGGCTTTTGCTTTGCGCAACTTCTATTTGTTTCCTTTCCCTTCATCTTCATTCAAAATGCGATTTCGAAAATCAGCTACCATGAGAGGCAGCCCCTCACGCAGCGGTACCTTCGGCTCCCAGTTTAAAAGCTCCTTTGCTTTGCTAATATCTGGTTTCCTTTTATGCGGATCATCAGCAGTGTTTGGTTTGAATTCTATTGTTGCACTGGAATCAATAGTTTCTTTCACCACCTACATTTGAAGAAGAAAGTAATGTAAGCATGCCAGTATGAACAGGAACCCTTCCCATCTCTTAAAATGTTATGAACAATTCTTTTGTAGTTTGAGTAAGACGAACCTCAGCGAGTTCTAACATGGTGAATTCTCCTGGGTTACCCAAGTTAAACGGCCCAACATGCTCACCTTCCATTAACGCCATCAGTCCATCAACCTGACAAAAAAGAGGAGTTGGTAATTCCCTCTTCACACCATTCAAAGACTTCAAACGGAAACTGTTGTGTCTAAGGGATGGATTAGAATTCAAGTTTTTCGAACAACTTATTAGCTATATTACTCCCTCTGTCTCATATTCTTTGTCCATCTTTTCAATTTGAGTGGGATGTCCCAAAAAGATTGTCCACTTTGAAAAGCCAAAGATCCAAGTTTGTAAGTTTCTCAACCTATCCCTATTAAATAACTGTGACTCATATAGTTGAAAGTGGGCATAAAGGGGAAATGCTGCACAAAATGCGTTTAAATAAATTTCAATGGATTAGCTTCATGTCCTCTTGAAAAGTCGGAAACCTTAAGAGAGACAAACAAAACATGATGGGGCGAGTATCAATTTTCCAAAATATAAATTTGATGGAAATATGTAAAAGTATTACAGAAGGCTAAGAGGGGAGGAGTCGTAAAATTTTTGAACCATATGTTTCAAAAGTTGCAAGTATTATTCGTATATGCAATTTTACACTAAGCGGCCTAAGTAGAATAATTGGTCTGAGGCTTCTTAGTAAATTCGGGAATGTCTAAATTTAGCCTAAGCCTAGCCACTGAGTGACTCATCAGTCATCATTATTGTACAACATCAGGGCATAATTGACATTGTTGGAGGCGGTTGTGCAAGTCGGACATCCTGTTGTACAGGGTAAATGCTGGCATCTTAAACTTGGCTGGGAGAGAGATCTGGCAATGCTTCTGGCTAAGGGTATCCATTGATCATCCTCGTCGGACCCATTCCTGCTGACGGAGGGTGAGCTTACTCTCATGTCGGCCTTCGCCTCTGTCCGCCCATTGTTGTTACTTGAACCTTGGGGAGTGCGCACTCTCAGTTAGCTTGGCTACTTGCCTCCTGACTTTCCTAAGGGCACCCCTTCCTCCTCCTCGAGGGTCCAGTCCTCTGACATTGTTTGTCCCTCAATCCTCATGGCTTTTTGTGGTCATAAGTGTACTACTCGCAGAGTGACTAGGAGCGCGAGCGCAGTGCGAGGGTTGGGGAGCACGGGACATTTTGAAGGATTATGTGACTAAAGTTCAACCTTGTTCTCCCCATAGTATATATCAATACGATTCGTGCCCATTTGAGTACATAAAATTTTACAACATGTAAAATAAGTCATCAACCTATTCTACGTGTCCTCAATTATGAGAATGTAATGAATAGCTTAGGCATTCAAAAACAACCCAAAAAATGGCAGCAGCAGAGGAAGTTACAAGCATATGGCATACCAAGTCAGCTACATATTGGAAGCTTCTCGTTTGTTTTCCATCACCATACACGGTCAATGGTTGCTTACGGATGGCCTGCAAGAGACAGATGCAAGAGTTAAAAATCACTGTGAACGATGAACTTATTACCAATATCCAAATTTGCATTTTACCAAATTATCATTCTCAAAACCATGAAGAATTAATCAGGATCTCTGACTGTGTGTGCAAGTGATTGTGCCCTGATAAGATAGGGGAAGAGATCCAACCTGTGCCACAAAATTGCTTACAACACGGCCATCATCTAAACACATTCGGGGCCCATATGTGTTAAAGATACGTGCAATCCGCACCTGCGTAGACAAAAAACAAGATAAAGTCTCACTACATTTTTTATTAACTATTCAGAAGAATCTGAACCAGATAACATCTAACCAATTACAATAAATGTAATGAATCTATAAGGATACCAAATCCTGAACTTGTCATGTGATTTGAATTTTAATCAGGCAAATGAACCCCAATCACCCATTATAGTCATCTTCAATGACACCCAACAACCTACAAATGAAGGACTGAAGGTACTTCTAGTGCACCACTGGTCAATTGGAAAATTATCGTTCTCTTTTTGTTTTTTTTAAATAGTCTTACTGCTCGATGAAAAAAACAAAAACAACACTAGTCTAACTGAGCAGCAAACATAGTCATTCCCGTAGTATACCTCTTTATCTTCAGACATTAATAACTTCCCTTCAAGTAACATCTCTCTTTAATCTGCAATCTTTGAGTTTTTAATCTTTAGCTACTTGATCACACACTTTGTCTCTAGAAATTACTCCAGTACTCTGGTTATGGTATATTTGTACGATGAACACGGCTAAACTACAAGGTTATAAAATGCTATTGGCCATTAGCTGTATGGACTTAATGACAAACTACACTCCAACATGAGTTCAAATAAAGCATGTCTTAAGCCTACAGAGATCACCATTACCACGTATAAAAGTTAATGCATACGGCAGAGTCAGAGTCTTTCCATAATCTCACCCTTAATACCTTGTCATGATATGAAGCTATTAACAAGGGTGAATAAGAGAATAATAAAAGAGCAAGCACTTACGTAAACATATAGAGCGTACTAGTAATACTTCCATCTGATAATATTTGATATACGAAAAGAATTTTGAAACGTCTTTACATCAAATTCATCACATACATGTAAATCAGGTAAGATTACCTCAACATCTGCCCCTCGATGATAATCCATAGTCAAGGTTTCAGCAGTTCGTTTGCCTTCATCATAGCAGCTCCTAACACCTAGACACTCGTAAGTTCTTTGTGATTATTATCATCATAGAATGCAGAGCAAAAACCCACAAATCATAGAAAACAATTTGGTCAGCAGCAGCTCACCTATTGGATTCACATGCCCCCAGTATGTCTCCTTCTGGGGATGCTCGAGGGGATCCCCATAAACTTCGCTAGTACTAGTGAGCAAAAACTTTGCCCCAATTCGCTTTGCTAACCCCAACATGTTAAGCGTACCCATCACATTCGTCTTGTAATCTAAGTCAAGGATTCCAAACCCCTTGCAAACCCAGCAAAATCGACACTCCGTTTGGAAAGATGTGGATTTCAAATGAAGGGAATCTATGTCCAATTCCAACAAATACATAAAGAGGTATAGCTTAGGGGTAAAAGGGAAGTATTTTGTTGGAAACCTTCTCTAATCTGTAATCCTAAACATGGACGAAGGATCACGAAATTCCACGGATCAAACCCAAAACTAAGCTATTCAATTTTTCATCAAGTAATTATGTTAAACCCCTCCCTCCATTTAAATCCACATCAACCCAGAGTCTAAACGTAGAAATACAACAAAAAGCATAAAACTTGGAAGTAATCATAACTGTGATTCAGATAAAGACAATAAACCAGAAAACCCATTAAGGATATGATAGTCTTGACAGGATTGTACTTATAGTGAACAGGAGAAGCAGGGCAGGCCAAGTGATAGATCTGATCCACCTCCAACAAAATGGGTTCAACAACATCATGCCTAACAAGCTCAAACCTGGGATCCCCAAAATGATGCATCACATTCTCTTTCCTCCCAGTAAAGAAATTATCAATCACAATCACATCATCACCCCTCCTCAACAACTTATCAACCAAGTGACTGCCCACGAACCCCGCCCCGCCCGTCACCACTATCCTCGACCGCTTCCGCCCCACCCCCGCCGGCACCCTCCCGCTGCCGCCCCAACTCCGATACGGGCTCGACACGACGGACTCGCGGTTGGAGTACGAAACCGAGGCGGGCACGTAGGAGGAGGAGGAGGGACGGCGGCGGTCGGGATCGGGCGGGGCAAGGCGGGAGAGGGTGGGTTGGAGGATGAAGAAGGTGGAGCCAATGAGGATGCCTACAATGATGAAGAGGAGGCGTTGTTCGGTGAGGAGGTAGGATAGGGATCTAGGGAGGGATCTGGAGTAGGGATGTTTCTGGGTTTTGGGTGAGTAGGGTTGGTGGGTGGTTAGGGTTGTGGGGTTTTCTTCGTCTCTTCTGTGGTGGGTTGTGGTGGACAGCTTGTGGAGTTGTTTCATGGCTTAGGGTTTGAGACTGAAGATGGGTTTCAGTCCTTTGGGGTTGTGTAGGATTGGAAGGTTGTGTGGAAATCGTGCCGACTCGGCAATGGGTTTGGTAATGTTTTCCGGTGATGGTTACTGGAATTGGGTTGGAGGTGGAAGACGCAGTGGAAGAGAGAGAGAGAGAGAGAGAGAGAGAGAGAGAGAGAGAGAGAGACAGAGTGGCAATTGGGCAAACAGTTAGAATGTCAATTGTCAAAACAGATGAAGAATGGCTTTAACATATAGAAGGTGAATAATGTAAGCCCCAACAACGATCCATAAGACGTACGCGGGCCATCGATCTTGATAATAAATGGTTAGATATAATTCGAGCTTCTACTAATCATATCCGTCCATTGTTTGGATGATAAATGGTTAGATATAATTCGAGTTTCTACTAATTATATCCGTTCATTGTTTGGATGAAAATCCGAGCCGTCCATTACCGAGATGAACGGCTGAATTGATAGCAATACACGTGCAGTGCAGTGCAGGAGGTGCACTGCCAGGTCCCGAGTTCTTTTGAGGGCCGGGTATGTGGGAAATCCTACTAACACCCCTTTTTTTTCCAAGTACCCACACCAAACAGGCAAAATTACCACTTTACTGTCATTTTTTTTCTCAGTACCCACGCCATTATCTTTCTTTTCTTTTCTTTTTTGGTTGTTCGTTAAACCTAATCTACTCTTAACCGCAATACCGGGTAAAACAATAAGTTTATAATCACACACAAACACTTACACATACACACTCACAATAAAAGTGGAACCTACACACACTGGAGATGTGCAGTGTGTATGGGACCTACTGTATGCGGTTGTAACATTATTGCCGGGAAAAAAGTATTTATTAACGATTAAATTAACATATAGAAGGTGAATAATGTAAAACACAGTCGATAGATATTTCAGAAGAAAGAATAATTTCCTCCTTTTTTCCCTAACCATAATCTCATTCCCTTTTGCTGTTTTCGGATATAAGATTTTTAGAAGAAAAAATATATATTCTTGAAGAAAAAGAAAGGAGATATATATTACCTTCACAAGTTCCCCAACTTTTTTTTGTCACAATACAAATTTTAACCTCTCATATTTTGTGTACTATGAATGCATTAGGGCTATCATTGTTTTATATTTTTTTAAATCAATTGCAATTAGGTCCCGTTTTCACTAACAAAAAATACTAAAATTTAACGCATTTTACCCGTTTTCACTAACAAATTTTTTTTTACTAACTCAACAATTTTTCCACTCACATACCCATCAAAAACTTATTCACTACCGGATACAACTTGACATTTCTCAACAACTTATTCATTATCGGAAACACCTAATAATTTTTTTATTCATTATCAGATCAGTAAAAAGGAGAGATCGGGGGATGGTGCTGTGCACATCCATAGAGAATATAGAGGAGAAGAAAGAACTAGGGGTGATTTCGGTTCGATTCGGGGTGAAATTTCCGAAGACTGGTTTGGTTCGGTCCAAATATTTCTAGGACCGATCCCGACCAGAGTTGAGTTCGGTTCGGTTCAGGGTGGGATCGGTCCGGGATTTCGGTCCGCCCGAAATATAAAATTTCCATTGAATTTTAAGTGTATATATATAAAATATATAATCGTTCGGTTCGGTTCGGTTCGGTTCGGTCCAGCAAAAATTCCAGGAAACCGAGACCGAACCGAACCGATCGGCATTTTTTTCAGATTTTTTCGGTCCGGCGGTTTTTAAACAACTAAAACATCCCTACTGCAAAAAAACAGGGAGGGAAAGAGGAGGAGGGAGAAGAAAGAACTGCAAGAATAGCAAATGGATGAAAACTCCAAAAGCAAAAAAAGAAAAAATATCCGACCTGCCGGATTCGAACCAGCGACCTAAGGATTATCTGTTAGGAATTTTCCCACTACAGTCCTCCGCTCTACCAACTGAGCTAAGGTCGGTTTGTTTAATGCGACGTACAAATTAAAGTATAATCCCTTTCAGAGTGTTCCAAACTTAATGCACCCAAATGAAACCAAAAAGGATTAAAATATTTAACATTGCTCATTTTGTTATTATTCCTTTAAAAGCATTCAAACGAGTTTTGGACAATCCGGATTTTAGAGAGAGTGGTGGGGTGAGGGGAGAAAGAGGGAGTAAATCTGAACCGTCCAAAACGTATTTGGACAGTTGGGATCGCCGATGGGTACCGCCACGTGGTACCCGCCCAGCACCCAAAAATTTCTTCTATGCAAGGGATAAAAGTGAATGAATCAAAAAGAATCATTTTCTACTTTTCATAGTTGACTAGAAAGAAATTGCTTCCATTTTAGTATGTTTTACTTGCATTGGTGGCTTGAAATAAGTTATTTTCAGAATGATATATATAGAATAGTAGTATTCTCATCTCCAACTTTTATTCGTACTTTTACTCAAATCTTGAGTGAACAGTTGGGTAGAAGCTTTGTTTGATATGAACATTCTAATGGGCAAGTGTTAATCTAATCATAAATCCGAGTAAAAGCATCATTAATGGTAGAAACTACGAAATTGAGAAATACACAATAGTCCTCTTAGATTTAAATAAAATTTCGAGACTCTTAGATTTGAGTAAAATTCAATTTAAAATAATTATTCAATAGTCCGGAATACTGCCACGTGATACTCCCAATCACTTTACTACCACACATTCTTGAGAGGTCCATACACTTAGTAAACTGTAAAGCAACTTTTGAAGTGTTTTTACTCAAAAGTTTAATTTTGAGTCACGAATTGGGTAAAATAGGTTTTTCTATTTATTTATTGTAAAGAATAAACGAATAAGAGTTGGAGTGCTGTTAAAAAAAAAATATGAAAAAGAGTTGGAGTGCTGTTCAAAAAAAATGAATAAGAGTTGGAGATGGTCTTCATCTTGTATTATTGAGTCAAAGCCCGTAGCCCACCTTATTTCACAGAAACAAATGTCATCATTTTGCTATCTGAAAATGTTGTACAGTGTTCGGGCCTCGCATTGGATTCGCAACCGTGCCACGTGAATCCAATGTGACCCAACATATAACCAACGTGGGCTCAGGCTTACCGAAAAACGATATAAACGAATCAGAAACGCAGACCTGCACCTGTTCCGGCAAGGATTTTGTCCAACGACAAAACCAAAATCATACCCAGCCTAGAATCTCAATTCATGTATTGATTTCCAGTCAAATTCCATTCTGGAATACTAGTGTTAACCAGATTTTCTATTAAAAATGCTTTAGTAAAAGAAGCACTACCAATGTATGGTGTTCATCAGGCATTCATTCCTCTAAGTGGTGATCCTTTATTCATCATCTCCTACGGCTACAACTACCATTCCATTTTCCTAAAATGGAGTTATGCCCTACATTCTACACATACGCAACCTCCGATATTAGCTCATCTATCAAATTCTTCACAATTTCCCAACCTATCTCCTCAACATTGTCCCCGGAATCTATCCACTCCATCTGCCTATCCAGCACCCTCTCCGTCACCTGCTCATTAGCTCTCTCCTCTTCACTAGCTAGCCACTCGTGCAGCTCGCGCTTGACCCCACCTTTCCCCCACAAAGATCCCATCTTCCTCGTCAATGCCAGCTTCACCCACGCGTGTGGGTCCACAAACCACTTTGAGATCTCAACAAGCCCGGAATTGATGCGGTCAAACAACAGCTTCCTGTCGAACCTTGACCATGTTGTCTGATTTCTATACTTCTGCTCGAGGTTATCGAATAAAGTGGGACCCAGAGGGCAATCCTCATGGTGCCATTTTGACGTGAATGTATCAGGGTCAACATCGTCAAGTTGAGAGTAAATAAGCACATCAACAAGATAGGAAGACTCCAAGCTCTCGTCATCACATATTCTGTTCTCTTGGGACACTGCAGCAAATACTGGGCAAACATCTTTTTCACTCGTGAATGTCTCAACGTCCGCATACGATCCAGACTCCATCTTGAGAAGCTTGAGCTGCATTCGAAGCTCTACAAGTACCAAACAATATAAAAGAGAAATTAAAGTAGAGAAACAGCTACACTGGAAGTACCAAATAAGTAGTCCTTATTAGGACATGAAGCATACTAGAGTTGTTAGGGAGGTTCTAAGATTCAAGTATATGTGAGGATGGCAATCCGGTTAGCTGCCTCTGCAGTTAATTTTTTTCCCTTGGAGCAGTTGCCAGGAACATGTGTAAAAAAAAATTGAATTGTAAGGGCATTTTTGCTTAGTAACACATTGTCCCTTCCTGAATAATTATAGAAGAGATGGCCATGTAGGAAGAGAACATGTTAACGTGATAATTCCACAGACAATAAAACGAGGGTGTGGAGACCTGATTGAAGAGGTAACAATTATTGGCTAAACCGGTACTTTTACATGCAACTGCATGTGGAAGTGAATCAACACAATCTTGTCTGAAGGCCAACCAAAGGTTATTAAGAATTTAAATTGAGCTTGAGACTACAGGATGTCCAATACTATGAATATATTTCTTTTCATCGATTTTTAATGCCATGACCTTATTATCCCTTGAGTATGGACATCACACACGACAAAAAGTCAATAAAACGCTTCTAGTTACCTTGAAGGTCAGCACTGACTCTCTCAAAGCATTCGGAACCAGACGATATGTCTTCTGTAAATGGGGCTTCCAAAACTGAAACTGGGCTCGGATGATCGGCATCCTTTGAGCTCTCCGGAGATTGTGGTTCAGGTAAAGGACACTGCAGTGGAACCGAATCTTCAGCAAATGGTCCAATTTGAGGTACCTAGAACATATAATAAAAATTACTAATAACAATATCAATAGACAGGGAAGAACCTAATTTATCTAGTTATAGGAGATTAGAGAGGGAGAAAAAAATGAAACCAATCTTTCATGGAAAGTATCTTGCAAGCATATAAGGAATGTATTGGCCGAGATGATACATAACCGACATCAACACAAAATATAGATATCACACAGCATCATTAAAGAATTCGCATAAAGTCAATAAGTTTCTTGCCAAATTAAATCTACCAAAAAGAAACTAATATTGAGCAGATAAAACATAGAGCAAAGAGATCCTGGTCATAAATTAAGAGGGAATCATGATGATGCAGTTGTTCCGACCCAAAGCCCGGAAAACTGTGAAGACCCCGGCTGCCTAGATGTGTGCCATTTATTTTCCTATGACAAAAGGACGAATCGGTTTGTCAACCTTCTGTATTATGTACTCTGTCCACTTATGTGATCTTGTAACATAGTTCAACATCCAAACATATCAAACTATGGAAACATCGAAGTACATTGCAATACAAACAAATCTATGACTAGGCAGCCCGCAGTCTCATGCACAGCGGTACGTGCTATGCATGACAGCATGAGTAATGACATATAAATCGGTATTGATTTGTGCATTCTAGCAATGTGATTGTTTAGTCCATTCATACCCTGGAAATAACAAGTAGACGAGGAAAACAGTCATGATGGTAGGAATACCACGACACAAAAATTGTTTCAAAACCACCCTGCCTATAAATAAAAGAGGAAAAGAGGTTGTTTTTTTTTAGATAAGTACTCAATCTTATAAAGCTCAAACAAAAGTACACAAAGAAAAGAGTTCTAGTAAAACAAGGAAAAACTACTTGTGTTTTAGACTTCTAGTAACTAGGCAAAGAAAACCCAAAAATATTGACAATATTTAAGCAGTCAGTTCTGGTATCTTGCAATATTGCAAGTATATATAGGAAGGGTACAGTATATTTAAGAGTGGTCATGTGCTTTCCAATATTGCAAGTATAAATATGTGGCACCCAATTCCCAGCAATGTAAGAGATACATACACAAAAGAGGCCAAGGAAGAAAATATGGATGGCATCACCGTACCAACCTGCACACCTGAAATGTCTCACCCTATTCGGATGGGGACGAGATAAGGTTACGTGGTACTTTTCAGAATGGCATTCACATGCAGTTTCAATTTGATACCGGAATGGGTTTAGCATGTAACATGGTAGGGAATGTTTAATCATAACTATCAACTCAGTTGCTTCGAATGGATAAGATGTCAAGCAAAGACCGTTCGTAATTCCGGAAAAGAGATTGTCAATATAAGCTTATCTTTCGGAAAACATCTAAATTGTTGAAATTGGAGGATTTCATAATGTTCTATTTGGAGGGAATGCAACCTAGTGTAATAAATGTTTTATATAGGGAAAACGTACTACATGAGTGGAACCGGTGACAAATATGGACTTCCATACGATAATCTCTTATTTAGATGTACCTTAAGTTCTAAGAATATGAGCGAGAAACCTAACCTATATGTACAACCTTTAAAAGCATCAAATAAATACCGTTCTCATTTCCTTTCGTAGGTCACAAACGAGTCAAGCCGAGCTACTTTTATGCAACGTTCAAGCTCCACTTTGATGAAAATTGAGGTGTTCAAGATCAGCTTGAAACAAACTGATAGAAAAAACTGAGCTCAAGCTCAGGTCATTGAGGTAAAATAAATCTCAAGCTCAGCTCAGCTCGAGTTGGCTTGACTTTATTATAAGCATTGTTGGTGCCCAAGGGGTGGAGTCAGTTTGATTGCCCTTTCCACATATAAACTATCGTAACATTTAAATGACTTTATTGGCCGATTTGAATCTTCTAAAGCACTGGCAAAAATGATTGCGTTACTTAAACGACGTCGTTTATCAACTTGAGTGATATATGTTGGTTTCTTGACTCCGCCCAGTGTTGATAAAACTTTTGGGTGTTATCCATTGGACATTCCATGATCCATCTCATGTCATACAAAAAAGGATGCTTTAGGCAACTCATTGGTTACCCTCCCTCCGTTCCAAAGTGTTCCCAAGTGTTGGTCCGCCATTCCATTTTGGGATGTTCCATAATGTTAGTCCCTCAAAAGTCAAAAACCTAAAATTAGTAAGTTTGCACTATTACCTGACAAATACCTATGATTGAAGCTTAAATGAGTTATAATAAGGAGCAATTTGGGAAAATAGCACCTTGAGGTTTGATGTGATTGTAAATTTGTAATCATTACTTATCCTTTTAAAAAGTTGGAATCCCCAAAAGGAACCAACATTGAGGAAACAAGTGAGTAATAATTTATGGTGATGCTTTTAGCATCGCATTAAGTGCCAGCTGGCATCGACAAACAAGTTAACATTGTTGAACTACATTAATAACTAGTTAAGGAAAAAGTCAAAATGGTTGGTCAGACAAATAAAATGATGAGTTTAGTAGTTTAAGTAAAAGTTGAGCCAATCCTAACCCAATGAAGCTCACCTCAAATCAATCTTAGCTCATTGTTGAGCATGATATTAAGCTCATTGAATTATTGAGCATGATATTAAGCTCAAGCCCTTACTCATTTACTAATCAAGTGTTTGAACGATTAGCAAACTAGTTCATCTTTGAGTTTTTCGTCAATAATTTGGTTGTCACTTTTATTAAGGGTATATTCACTTCTTCACCTTTTTTCCTTTATCAAGGGTGAGCTTTGGTAAGTGGAGAAAACAAGGTGAAGAAGAGAATATACCTTTAGCGAATGAAAGAACGCAGCATCAATAGGGCTAGTAAATTCTTGCCGCTAAAGGAACTGCTTAGTTTGGGAAACTGATTCCAAATTGATTAGGTAAATAGCAATCACTTTACTATTGAAATAAGGTCTTCCTCTTCAGATTCGAGGGAACCTAGAAATGCTAGAGCTAGAAGAACGAAAGGAATTCTGAAATCAAATGTGAATCCAAAATTCCATTTACATTGATCCTGTGCAAACCTTCATACCCATAAAGAACAGCAGAGATGCAAATGAAATTCTGAGGGATTTACAAACTTATAAAGTTTGCTACGTCCATTTACCTATATGAAGGCAAATGGAGGCTTACAAGTAGACATAGGAAAACAAGCGAGGAAAAGTGTGGTCTTGATCTACGTTTTGTACCCTTGGTAGGGTCACGCATTTGCAACCAGAAAAAGGGGGTGTCTAATATGTGGATTCTTTTAATTCTCGCCCCAATGGTACAGGGACACTACAAAATATTCAGACTTCTTAACAAATTTCTTTTATATTCTAAGCTAATTGTGTTAAGGTGTCATATACCATTTCATGCACATGCTTCCAAGGTGATTACCAAATAGAAATATGGGACACATATCTCATACCATTTGGTCCTAGCCCTATTAAAAATCGTTAACCTGACGTTCTTTCCTTATACAGAAATGGTCATTATCAATTTCTCTGAGTTGGAATTTCGAATGACAATAGCTAATTTGAGGAAGTAAAGATTGATCCATATATTGTGGAAAGGAAATAAAATATGGGAGGCGTTCAATGTTTACTTATGCAGTGTTCGAGCTTGAATTTGTTCATTATTGAGGTGTACAAATCAAATTGAGCTAGAAACGAAGGCTCAAGCTCAGCACATCGAGGTAAAATGAAACTCTCCAGTAGGCTCAACTTGAAATCATGCCAAGATCAAGGTCCAGAAGAAATTCCACTTATTCTTGTCCTGATATCTTAAATTTCCAAACAAACTACAGAAAGATCTATCGTCCATGGCTGCAAACACAAACCAATTCCATGGCATAGGAGCGCAAAATATTCTGGTTTGTACTCATCAGGCATAGCACAGATAGTTTCCTCCTAAAAACTGAGATGATAGACTCAATCATGCACATGGGTTGTCGAACCTCCCATGGAAGTTACCCAAACTAAGGGAAAGAAGGCCAAGTACGAAGGTAACAGAGCTTATAAGTTGAAACTACCAGAAGACTGCTTTCCGCGTTTTACCAAAATTGCTGTTTGAATCATAAGTCGTGGATCATCTACCAAATGCTTGCATCTGACGGGAGAGAAACAAGATTCAAGGAAAGCTGAATAGTCAATAGTCTCATCAATTTGGCATAGAGAAATATCAGTTCCTAGTTTAAATCCTCGAATTTGCTGAATTAGGGAACACTCAATCTAACAGTGTAGTTGTACCGACCTCAGTTCAAGGCAAATGACAAGGTTTCTCTATTAATGAAAGTAAATCCGAAGAATTGAATAACATGTGATGTTTCAAACCTATTGCAGGATATATCATATCAAAATTCACCTACAATGCAGTAATTCATTACGATCAGTAATATCCCTGCATGATATAAAGACATACACAAATTAAACAATCCAGCAAGAAAGACATGAAATACCACAAGCAATGCACCCCCACATATGTACATGACGTGATGATACTACGAAAGAATGTAAAGGATCAAAACATCAGGGAAATAAAATCACGTTGCCTCATGAAACAAATACCTACGGTGTCTCAACAAGTATTTAGAAGAGTTTTAGTCAAGTTGATCAAACCTGTGCTTCTGAGTCATCGGGACCAGGAGTTGCAGGATGCTTATATTCTAATGAACAAGCTGAAGGCTTTGGGGACAACTCATCAGGAGATTCAGATGACATGGTCATATCCTTATGTCCAGCAACCGCCTCAGCTTTAGAAATCGAACATTTACCAGTCACATTATCAGCCAGCATCTCAGTAACCAGCGGCTTTTGTTCAGATGGATCCTTCTTTCCCAGGTTAGTCTCCATCTGAGATTGGTTAAACTGCATCTCCTCCAAAGAGTCAACACTATCACTAGAGTTGTGTCGGGAGGAGTGCGACTTCTTGCCATATCTTTGGTTTCTGGTTGAAGAAACATTTTTTGCACTGGAATTTCCATCTATTACCTTATTTCTACTCTGCTTCCTGGCTTCTCCTGACCTCAAATATCTCTCCTGATCAAGAGCTTCACAACGCGTGCTTGATTTAGGACCAACAGAGCGAACAGATAGAGCAGGAACAGATCTTGATCTGGATGGAATTCTTTTGCATTCCTTCTTCCAACCATCCCCACTACTAATACCCAAAGGACTATCCCACTCTTCGACTCTGTCAGTGCTACCAAATCTGTCACTGGACCCATCCAAACAAGTCATTCTATCTAAATTCTCTGGCCACATATCCGAATCAGGAAAAGCAAGCATTTCACCTAGTGTGCCACCCTTGCCTACTACTCCAACATCTTGATACCTCCTGGACATCTTCCACCTCTCTGAGAGCCTCTTCTTCGCCTCCTTACTTAGAGATGACTCAATTGAGTGCGATGGTGAAGGCTTCTGCCGGTTACTCCAGTGAAATGACTTTCTGGAAGTTTGCACTGTCACCTCCGATTCACTTCCAGAATCACTTCCAGACGCACAATATGAGCTCTCATCCCCAGAGTATCCCTTGACTTTAGAGGACAAATCTATCAGCTCCCCACTATAACTCTCTCTCATTCTCCTAGAAATCTCCTTTGCTCTTTCTCTGGATTCTCTAGATTTAGGCCTGAACATACCCACATCATTAGATAAGTTTCTCTTACCAATGATCTTATTTTCATATTCCATGTTCTTCGTGCATTCTGACAAATTACCATGTGAAGAACAAGGTGATGAAGTTGATTTAGTAGCATTCTGCACCTTCTCAAGATTCGGCTTCAGAACAACAATCCTTATTGGGAGGATGCCACTCTCATTCTTCTCATCAAATTGAATTCTTGATGACTGCAGAGTTTCTTGAACACCACGATGACTATAATGGGTACCATCATGATGTTTCCGGCATGACACCTCGTGATGTTTTTGATATGGTAGAGCATCAAGTCCTAAAGTACTGTTGTCCGATTTCCAAACAATGGTACTACTTTCGTGTTTATGTGAATTTGACGGCTTTATAATTGCTATACGACTACATTGCATGTTGGGAGCATCAACTTGCAGGTCAATAAGATGTTTTGCAAATAAGGAATCTGGCTGCTTAAGAAATTTCATCAACAGGTCCTTATTTCTGTCCAGCCGGTCAAGGGGGTCACAAATCCCTTTTGAACTACGAAGCTTCTCATCTGTGGAAAGACATTTCACATCCACCAACTTCTGTCGAACAAATGCCATCTCTGCCTCAGAAAACTTCGAGTTTACAATCCTTTTTGCTGGGTAACCACTTCTCTCCGCTTTTGGTGTTTCTGGAACCTCGTACACATCCTTAAATTTGTCCTGCTCCATTGAGTTTTTCCTACTTGATCGGTGTTTGTAATCCTGTTGAGATGCTACAAACGTAGTCCTCTTTTGATGAGTTTCAGCCAACCCCTTGTGTTGTTGATGAGGAGGCTGCTGAGTTGGCAGCCCATCAAGACCCATCAATCTGGCAATGACACTTGGTGAACGTCTCTTGGATTCAGTTTCTTTTGACATTTCTTCTGCTAATAACTTCTTTATTGGTGTTCCAGTAACTCGACTGCTAGAGTTCCTCCCCAACTCATAAGTGACCTACATGGGGAAGGTATTTGAAATCAAATATCGTTATACGCAAATGAATAAATACATAGCCATGATATTCTGTTCTCAATGGCTATTTAAAAGTGAATGTTAAAATAACAACTCCAAATCATAAAGACCAAATAAAAGTACAAATAAGTAATCAGCGCACCAAATCTTCCTCTATGGTACCGCTGCTGTAAGAACTAGAGTCTGATGCCAACTTTGAGAGTTTTCTTTGTCTAGGAATCTGCATGTTTCCTGGAAGCAAATACAGATTAGAAGACAACATCACAGTATGACGATTCCAAGATGATAGGTATGACTGCAAAATTGAGTAAACAGAGTTCCAAATCACCAAAAACCAAGGACATGACACAATGGATGGAAAAGACTAGTGATAACAATTTCATAGCAGTTTTTAATAGATTAACCAGCTCCATTCCAGTAACTCGAAGATTCAAAATTCAAGTGCAGAAGGAAATTAAGAACAACCCAAATTTTCTGCAAAGGAAAAACATATGGGAAAACATTTATACAACGTAGGATGCAGGATATTTGACAGCAGGGAAGTATGAAGAGCATATTTGATAGCAGGATCGAGGGGATGGATTAGGATTCAGAGTAAAAACGCGTGCGGTCCATGCATCTCCTAATATGCAGCTTGTTCATCATTTGGCGCAACATACACAATCAGGAAATAAGGACTTGCCCCTACATGGGAAATTGAATGCGAAGATAAATAATTCCCCCCTCTCCCATAGGATCTGTTACTCTTCTTTCTCTGCTTATCTTCCTTGCCATGTCGAAAACAATCTCCCCACCATTATCACATTCTTAATCCCTCTCTAACCAAGATGAATAAAATCAACCCCAGGGTAAATGTGAAGCAAAGTCCCAGATCTCAGGGGTATGAAAGTAATGTAGAGTGTACAAGCGCAATGCCCACTTATATATTCCAAGATAATATTGTGTCCCTACCTCATGTACAACATGCTCGCTCAGCAACACCTCAGCATGCAGGCGAGGGACACACACCCTCGGTACCCTGGCTCTTATACCATGTACACGGTCTTGTGTATACCTCAACCAGAAAAGCTTGACCCTCACGCTCATATACCGCACATTGTTTTCGTATCCAAACAATCTGGTTATCCACCATACCATGATAACACTCATTCTCTTTTATCCCGTGGTATCCAAGGTCCAACCCCACAAATAAAAAAATAATTCCGGAAATTAAATGTGGCCTACATCAGGTGTATAAAAAGAACTTCTAGAGCACTAGAAACTGCAATTATTTCTCATGATAATCCTAGGGATTGATAAAGAACAAACAACATCATTCTGGTACCACTATGGAAAAGTCCCTACTCAATTACACTAGAAACAAAGCTTACTTTACCAAAAGCACCAGCAAAATCAAACCTCAACCTCATCCATGACCTAAACCAAAACAGAACTGATACAAAGGCTCCATTCATGTTACGAGATCACAAAGAGTAAAAAACCAGAAGATTCGTTCAGTTAATCACTAAATCCAGAATTCTTAAGTTAAGAACCTCTAAAAGGAGCGACCAATTCCCCTAATTGAGGTGAAACTTTTTCACTTCTCGTTAGAAAAACAAAAGTTCGTAAATAAATTGTGCAAAAAAAAAAAAAAAAATCATTTCCTTTTCTTTTCTTTTCTTTTTCCTCAGTTTGTCAGCATCCAAACAGAGCTTATCAAGCCCCAAACAGACATACATTCATGACATACAAGGATGAGATTCTCTCGAGTAACTGTTCTGGACAGTTGAATATTTTCTCACAATCGTGGGACCTGCACTTGTGAGACAACTCCAGCAACTGTCGAGAACGACAATTACCGGAGAAGATCCCCTCCTGACATTATATACATATATATATATATGGAGAGAGAGAGAGAGACCTTCGGAGAGTGTAGGAACGTGCGATTTCTTCGGCCGAACTCTCTCCATCTGAACTGGAGCAACAGAAAAAACAGGAACAGCTACGGAAAAAGAGAGATAAGGAATTTCCAAACAGGCAGAGAAAGAGCAACGAGAGAGGCTTGAATTGTGGATGGGGAGAGGACGAAGCCCTAGATTTCAGCTGACTTCAAACGAGGAACCGTACGCGGAAACAGAATCCGACCACAGATCTTCAAACTCTTTTAGAGCTCAAAAATAAGCCACAAGCGAAATTAATTCGGACGCAGGAAATGCAGGTACACCGAGAGTCTCCGAGAGGGAGGAAATCCACGAAGAGAGAGAGAGAGAGAGCGAGAGTAGAGTAGAGTGACATTAATGACGGACCCGATCGGAGAGAGAGAGAGAGAGGGGGGGGGGGGGGGGGGGGGGGAGGAGAGAGAGAGAGAGAGAGGGAGGGAGGGGTTTTTTTTTTGTCCGGTTTTTTTGAACATTCAAAATGGAAATCGATAGAGCCTTCTACTGGCACAGGGCACCTAGGACCATCGCAAGGGCAGTGTACAGTCCTTTTTGCTTAAGGTGCCACGTGTCAGGTCTAGATTTTGTCACGTAGTGGATTTTTTTTTTTTTTCAGCACGTTGTGGAAAATACGGAGTATGATTTTGGCATATTTTGCGAAGAGCTCTGCTATGGGAGGAATTTTTCAGTGACGAGCGGGTATTGTCCACGTGGTAGTCGTTCGGCGCATTTGAGCCGTCCAATACACTTTTGGATGGCTCGGATTAAAACACTTTCTCCTCCCACCCCAACACTTTCTCTCTCCTTTTCTCTCTCCAAATCTAAGCCGTCCAAAAATGAAATGGACGGTTCGGATGCGCGAGCGGGCACCACGTGGTACCCGCTCGGCACTGAAAAATTTTCCCTGCTATAGGCACACCATCAAGGCATCAAGCATACACCGTCTTCTATGGGACCCGCTTAGGGGTCCCACACAAATAAACGAGCCGCTTAATTTTTTTTAAGCATTTTTGTAAAAAGTCAGCTACGCCGGATATCGGTAAATATTTGATCGATTCTATGCCTGTTTTGCCAACAGAGCTAATTTTTTACAGGAATGCTTGAAAAAATATTTTGATTAATTTGTTTTAGTAAGGATTTTCATTATTTTGTTGGCCTATGAGTGTTACGAAAATAATTTTTTTAATTTTTTTTGTATCATTTAAAAGATCTCTTGAGATCTTTCAAACAAAATTCATATTACATATTTTTAGATTTTCGTAAGCCTATGATTTTTTAGTTTGAAAATTACAAATACGTACTTATTTGTCTTTCTAGAACGGGCCTTTATAAGTTGATTAATAATTCGAGTATGTTCTTGAATTTATGTGCTTAGAAAAAGAAAATGTAAGGGTTCAATTATTCAGGACCTTGACCGTGGCTCTGGATTGAATCCTTCCTCCGCAGCTCCGTGCTTCCGCCGCTGGACCTGCAACAAGTCACTAGGGCTTGTATTGCCTAGTGACCCTCCGACGATCAAGTTAGATCTCAGGAGAAGTATTTAGGTCTAGGGTTAGGATAGTGTGGCGTACCTCTTTCAGGTGTGTATCTCTTTGTATTTATAGACCTAGGTTTACTTGGCTTCTAAGCCAGCGCGTGGAGGGTACGCTCGGGTAACCGCCTCGGGTGATGTCACGTATGACGAGGGGGACGAGGCGGTTACGGAGCACATGGGCCAGATCCCAATGATTATGCCTGCGTGCTGTGTGGGAAGCATGATCCTTACGGGTCCCACTTGCAGTAACTGCTTTGCTCTAGGTCGTTTCTGGAAGCACCGAAGCAATGGGGATGGCTGATGACAGCTCCGAGGCCGGTTACAACCGAAGACCAAACTATCACCGAGGTGGATGTCGTAGGGAACTTGTCACCAGCTTGCGGCCCAGACCCTAGCCACCGGTTCAGGATATGTAGCCCGGTTACCGAGCCGTTAACCGAGGGCCCTACAGAAAACATAATGAATTTTTTTGCAGTCAATTATTCAAAATAAAATCTCTGCGCAGAAGCTGAATTTTTTAAATCCCTCTCTCTTTTGTAGTTATGCATTTGTTTTGCTACTGATTACTGTGTTTGTTTTAGGCCTCAAAACCCAACTCCTCTCTCTGCGCATGATTTTCAATAAATTTTCTATCTCTCTCCACTCATTATCCTAAAAAATCTTTCTCAAAATCCGAACCGAACAAAAGTGATTTCCATTTCGTTCCATTTAGGCAGATGTGAGGAAAACCATTTATTGTGAACCGAAATCTGGTATTTCCTTACCTCATGTAAAGCTTCATTTAAGAGAATGTGAGGAAAACCATTATTATTGTGAACCGTAATCTGGTATTTTCCTTGCCACATGTAAAGCTTCATTTAAGAGACTAATGAACCAGTTAAAAGGAAGGGCACCTGGGGCTGTAAACGAATCGAGCCAAGTCGAGTTGTGTCCTGTTCAAGTTTGTTTATTTATTAGTAAATTTTTGGTGAGCTCGAGCTCGAACATAGTGAAAACTTAACGAGCTGAGCCAGTCGAAGATTGACTCGATGATCGATCTTGAGCTTGTTCACGAGCCTTAACGAGCCAACAACAAACATATATTTATACTTGTATAGTAGAGGAAATTTTGGTTGTACATATGCATGTGTCATATATTTATATAAGCTACAAGAAAAGGCCTCTATTTTAAAAGGGAAATGATTTTGTCACTCCCTTTTTTGTTAATGTCACTCATCTACAAGTATATTTTTTGTGCAAAAATACACTTGAAAGGGAGTGGCATTAACAAAAAAGGGAGTAGCAAAATCAACAGCCTTTTAAAATAATGATACTACAATTTACTATAGTTTTTGAGTATTGCACAACAACATATTACTTTTGAATTAAGAAGAAGTGATGTAATCTTCTCCCGTTAAAAAGAAAAACGAGCCTTTATGGTCCGAGCTGAGCCGAGCTTGTTAATGTTCAGATTTGTTTATTAATTTATTTGCACGATCGAGCTTGAGCCGAGCCGAGCATGATGTTCACGCTTGTTTATTAATTTTTTGGTGAGCTCGAGCTCAAAAAAAACTTAACGAGCCGAACTTGAACAAGTCCAAAACGAACTGAATACCGAGCTAATCACCAACAACTTGGTTCATTTACAGCCCTAACCAAAACAGAACTTTTACCACATATACTACATATTTTTATGAACTTGCTGAAAACCGAATCGTTGCCACTTGTCGTACCACAGAAAAGAGTTACTATCTGATTAACTCTCTCACAGAGACGTCTATCTAACAATCACAAGGCCACATGATATGCTTAGTAGGTATATGTAACAATTATTTTATAACCAGATGTCCATGCCAGTTTGCGCGCACCTCGACTAATTTCGGGGTTTTGAAGTTAAATAGTTAATGACTGGAAAAATCTTCAGTGGCCCCAAGTTTTAAAATGGTTGGCCTTCGGGGGGAATGTTCGAACTTGCAGCCTCATGAAGAGCAAGCCCTTCGGTTGCTTTTTCATGTCCACTTAGCCAAACTCTTGCGGTTAGTTACATGCAGCCAGTAGCATTATTGTGTGAAAGTTATGTATGTTGAAGTTATGAGGAATTCCAAATTCAAATTTTTAAAAAATTTGGTGAGGAATTTAATGGGGATATATCTGCTTTCACTACTCATTTATTATGAGGCATACCTATTTTATTTTTTGGTACTTTTGCACAGGATAGCTTGGCAACCATGCTATTATTGGCTTTTGCTAATTAAAGGGGAAAATAATTTGTGGGTTTCAGACTTTGGTTCCATGTGTATTTTAGGAAGATGTCTTAAGTGTTTTTTTTTCTCTTTCCAAAAAAACTTATGGGCTACTTGGATGAAGGTTTTTATCGAGTCTAAAAGAATATGCGAGCTAAGGTTTTTATTTTTTAAGTACTTGTTTTCTGCTTTACGAGACATGTCATTCTCTTAGAACACATCACCTTTAATTCAAAAAGTAAGTATTCATTTGGAAAATAAGTACTTATTTTAGTTAGTAGAACACACCCCGTATATGGAATTGGGGGATGGTGTTGTGCAGTGGTGTGCGCAGCACCGTTCTGCGCACCTCCGAGCCGTCAGAACGTGCATCCGACAGCTTGGATCTCATCTCGGCAATGAACGACTCTCGATCGTAGGTTGTCGAAATGAGAATTTAACTTTAACCCTTTCAGAATTGGACTTTTTCTATCATACTCATTCTAAAGACTAATAACTTCATGTTTGATAAAAAAAAAATTTATAAGCTCATGTTTGATATTCTCTTTGGGAAATTCAAGCCTTCGAGATATTATTAATGAGAACATTTTTTTTTGTCAATCGATAGGAGATATCATTTACATGATGTAAGAATTACAAAGTATAAACCCGGGATATTACATCAGTTGTGAGAGTTCAAAAAATAATCAAGCCCAACAACTCAACCAACACAAGAAACAGACCCATCCTAGGGATGAAACAAAGAAAGAAAGAAATGAAAAGCCCCTCTAAGGGAAAGAATACTCACACGCAGGTGAAGAGATTTCAAACTATGCCTGACTTCTAGTGAGATGCAAGAATCCTGACCTACTGGGCAACCCACAATTGGTTAAACACTTGGTAAGTTATAATTTGGCAAATCTATGCCTATGTTGTTAGAACTTGTGGCTCATATGTTAATATAAAGAAATACTATGAAGTTCTAGAAAGAGGCTGGATGCCCCGCGGTATGGTACGGTACAGTACATGGGTATTTTTGGAATACAAGCCAAATACCAGCTTATGGTTAGAATAGAGTAGGTATAAATACTCTATGTTGTAAATCCTGTTTCAGTTGATTGAATAAGAAAAAACAACTGCCGCTCTCGCTCCCGTGGTCGTACCCGGTATTAGAGAACCACATATATTCTGTGTTGATTTCTTTATTGTTTTCTATTCGCATATCGTGTTTGTGTGTTTCGGTTGTACATATGTGATAGAAATGCTTTGCCTTCTTTGCAATATCTGTATACTTATATGACATATTTGTTGTCATTAGAGGGGGAGTCCATCTCTGAGCCATTTAGGTTTGCCAAAATCATAATGTGGCAGATTCTTTCACAAAATTCTAGTCCATTTGTTGCTATCTTTTTAAGCTAAAAGCCCTCTTTGATGCCGAATCTGGCACCAACTTTGGCTAATTTGATACTCCGTATTGTACCAAAATTATGCCAACCCAGTACAACTACATTATTATGTTTTGACTTTTCTGACACTATAGCAAATCTAACAAATAATTTTGACAAAGTCATTTTGACACCAACGGATGGACTTGTATTTTATAAATGTCGAGACGAACAACTACATCGTTATGTTTTGACTTTTCTGACACTATAGCAAATCGAACAAATAGTTTTGGCAAAGTCATTTTGACACCAACGGATGGACTTACATTTTATAAAATGTCGAGACAAACAGCGACGACATTATTGTCTGAGTTAGCTTGACAAATGGACAAAACACATTTGTTTGATTTGACAAAACACGTTGCATAAATTGTGGTAAATTGACTAGATAACCAAAATCCTTGTAGAAGGAAAATACATGTCGTGAACCCAACAAAGCAAGGAAATCTCTTCATTTATTAAAATTGTCCCCCAATAAGAGGGGCTAGTTGTTGGTAGCTGCAAGAAATATCTATAGCTAGGCTTTGTTTTGCTTGACAAGTTTTGGCACTCCCCTTGTTTTGTGATTTGGAAGGAAGCTTGAAATGGCCATGGAATTCTTGCTAGCTTTGTAGGGGTTGAAAATGGACGTTCATTAGGATGAGAGAGACAAACACGTACTCTCTCTCTCTCTCTCTCTCTCTCTCTCTCTCTCTCTCTCTCTCTCTCTCTCTCTCTCTCTCTCTCTCTCTCTCTCTCTCTCTCTCTCTCTCTCTCTCTCTCTCTCTCTCTCTCTCTCTCTCTCTCTTTGCTAGATAAAAGAGATTTGAGGGGGCAGCCAAGCGTGGCGACCTGTCCTGGCCGTGACCACAGGGCCTCCAAACCTGCAACAGGTCTGGTTTCATATACTAAACAAGTCTCCATAAATGAGCCGATGCCATACAAACGAGCCGAGCTTAATTTAACTGAGCCAAGCTTTAGGGTGTTGAGCTCGACTCGTCTAGTAAATGAGCCTGAACCTCGAGCTCAAGCTCGGCTCAATTACAAAACGAGCCTCACCGAGCCTTGAGCTGCTCGCGAGCCGCTCGGTTCGTTTGCAACCCTAATCAGCAGTACTGATTAGTACTGCTGATTTTGAGGTAGTTTTTCGTTTTGGATTTTGAGGTAGTTTTTCGTGGTAATAAGCAAAGAGAGAGAGAGAGACAGATAAAGAAACGAGAGTAAAAATTCATTGAAAACCATGTGCATGAAGAAAAGGTATGGATCTAGAGTCCCAAAATGAACATGGCTGATGTTGTTTACAGTACTACATCGCAAATGGCATGAGATCGATGATCAGGAGTGAGTAAAGGAAAAAGGGAAGTCAAATTGAAAAGTCTTACTCAGCAGTACTGAATGGGACACCATTTTGCAAAAAGACACAGGCCTTTGTTTTTATTGTCTTCTGAAAGTAAACTCCAACACCGATTGAATCACGAGATTTGTTGGATACAGGCAAGTGGACCCCTTGTAGTAAGTTGTAATAACATCCAGAAAATGGGTAAAATTTGGAACGTATGCCCACTTGCCATTCATCTCCCATATGGTGCCTCCCCCACCACGGCCGCTCGTATAGACCGAGGTGAGAAAGTTTTCAGTGTCCCTTCGGTACTGCCACGTGAAATTCCAGTCCCTACAGACTATTTCACCTCCATAAATTAACGTGGATTTCATATGTTTAGTCTTTAGACTTTTTTAGTAATTTGTGTTAGTGGAGGAGTGCTACTGCTAGGGCTGTAAATGAACTGAGCCGTTCGCGAACTGTTCGAGGCTCGGTTCGGCAAGAGCTCGTTCGAGTTCGATTCGTTTGCTAAACGAACTGAACCTGAACCTCAATTCTAGGCTCGTTCCGTAAATGAGCCGAACCTGAGCCTAACGGTATTCGGCTCGGTTAAGCTCGCGAACCTATACTTAAATTTAATTAATAATTCAATAGGGGTCTATTTGTAAATATAAAAAATTTTAAGGTTGTATATATAATTCAATACTTATTTTTCTCCCAAATTATATACGATCAATGAGAGAGTTTGGGTTCGCTTGAGTTTAATGAGCCAAGCCGAACCAAACCCGAGTCTTGACGAGCTCAATTCGAGCTTAGATTCGGTTCGGCTCCATTCGTTTGAGTTTAACGAGCCAAACTCAAGCCAAGATGTTCAGGTTCGAATCGAACTCGAGCCGAACTCGATCCGAACTAGTACCTTAACGAACCCAACCGAGCCGAACCCGAGCCTTGAAAAATTTTAATGAGCCGAACTCGAGCCGAGTTGTTCAGGCTCGAATCGAACTCGAGCCGAACTAGTACCTTAACGAACTCGAGCCGAACTTAACAGGGTTCGGCTCGATTCGGTTCGTTTACAGCCCTGGCTACTGCACAAGAGCGGGGTGTGATGGGGCCAGCAGGGGCCCGACACCCTCCAAATTTTATTTTTCAAAGAAAATAAATATTTTGAGACATTCTAAAATGAAATTAAGCAAATAAAATAGGACGGACGGATGGAGTACTATCTTGGGTGAGAGTAAAACCATGCGCGCATTCCCAAATGTGAGCCTGACTCCTCTATTTCAGTGTGCATTCAGCCAAAGCAAAAGGTGTGTTGCAAGAAACGAAATCATGGTTGTCTCCAAGACTTCCATAACTCTCATAAAGTAAATTAAAGGCAGTTCACTTGTCCATTGAATCAAAGAACAGTACTAGCCCCGCCGCTCTTTTTGACCACTTCTTCTATGCTACTTATTTTCGCGCTCCAAGGTTTACTGCAGGCGCTCTACCTTTTTGTTTTTATACTGTGATGTTGTTGGCAACATTACAGTGTAAGTGTAAAAACAAAATACACTGTGATGTTGCCAGCAACATCACAGTATAAAAACAAAAAGGTGGAGCGCCTGCAGTAAATCTTGGAGCGCGAAAATCAGTATCCCTTCTTCTACTGTATCATTCAATTTCACCGTTCGTTTTGGCAATCAATAATCCGGATTTTAAAAGGATACTGATTTTCGCGCTCCAAGATTTACTGCAGACGCTCCACCTTTTTGTTTTTATGCTGTGATGTTGCTGGCAACATCATAGTGTATTTTGTTTTTACACTGTGATATTGCCAACAACATCACAATGTAAAAACAAAAAGGTGGAGTGCCTGCAGTAAACCTTGGAGCGCAAAAATCAGTGGCCTTTAAAAAACTCTTTTAGGAAAGAGTTGAGCTCTTTCTTTCCTGGAAGAGTTCGTTTAAAATTCGGACCGTCTCAAACACTTTTGGACGGTGAGATTGAGAACAGTAGGGAGAGCGGAGCGGTGGGGTGGACTTTTTGACAAAGAAATACATAATCATATGTTGTTTCTTAATTGCTTTCCAAACAATGGATCCAATGTTTGGTTGCAAAAGCAGGTGAAATTAGTGAAAAGACTAAAAACACCCAAGTAAACCCTGATTTTATTCATTTCATCTCCCACTTATAAAGTAGGAGTAAGTCAAATTGCATTAAAGAGAGCATCAAAATTGGATTTTGCCCACACTAAAAAAGGTTAAACCTAACCTCAAACTACTCAAAGCAAAAATAAGTCCCTACAAAAGCATCTTCAATGGTAAGTCATTTCTCGAGTCAAATCCGTTATTTGGCATGAGTGCCCGAAAAATGACCTCCAATGCCCGGCTATTTCTAAACCCAAAAAATTATTTTTTCTATTTCTCAAGCCAAATTTGGCATGAGAAATGGTCAAGCCAGATTTGGCAAGAGAAATGGCAAAGCCGTTTATTACCACATCACTATTTGTGTGTTGCTAGTATTTTGTTTGCTCAAATCTCCATGAAAAAATATAAGTGATCGAATGCTTTTGATAAGTTTACTTAAAACTGGCTTTGGCTCTATTAGAGCAAATTTGCTTATTTTTGGAAAAATATCTCTTTTTTTTGGGTAACGGGAAAAATATCACTTTAATAAGCCCAGCAATAGCTTTGACCTGAAAAAATAACTCAAGTATATAAATAAGTAATCAACCATTGGAGATGCTCTTACAGAAGCAAAAGAAGAGCTATATATATATATATATATATATACAAAAACATAAAAGCCCTAGACATCTAACAATATTTCAAGTATCGACAACATGATGAAGATTTGGTGAAACTCCCACTATGAGGGTGGCTCAGTGGTAGTCACCCGACAATCAATATTGTCAGGAAGTTTTTAGTCGGGGGTTTGACTCTCACCCTCGCACGTTCAACTCCTGTGTTCGGTCGGTGGTTAATTGGGCCCTCCTACTAGTTGACGGTGAAATTGATCCCCTCTTAGTCGGTCTACTGGACAGAATATATACCAAGTTATTAAAAAAAATATACTGTAGTAATAACTGGAGCTTTATAATATGGCATTCTAGGCTTCTAGTTCTAGCCTAAAGCTTCAGGTCAAAAATTTCAACTCCCTAGTTATTGGTTATAATTAACCTCACTGTCTCATTGACATTGCCTCGATTATGAAAAGAAGATTTCAACATCCAGAAAGTTCATGGACTTGTCCCAAATTAATTGCCTAACAATTCCTAAAGCATGACTTACAAAAGGGATCCGGGGATGCTGCAAAGCAGCTCCCTATAGAGGGTTCTACAGGGCACATTCGGACCGTGTATTTTGACAATCAATGGTCCCGATTGAAAACAAACTCTTTCAAGGAAAAGTTAGGGAAGAGTTAAATTTTCCATGGAAGAGTTCGTTTTAATCCGGACAACTGAAAACACTTTTGAACGGTTTGGATACGTCCTGCATTATTCTACAGGGAGCTATTTTGCAACATCCCCGGATCCCTTACCAGAGAGTCTGATAGTTAATCAATAATTTTAATGTACAATAATTAACTGCATGCCAATAGGAAAAAGAACTGTGCTATTGGTACAACACTTGCTGTACAGATAGCGCGCACAGCGAGCTTTTGGGCCCGTTTCGGGTCCAACAAAGACAATCGGAGCCGCTTATTTTGTTCAAAATATTTTGCTTTAGGTCCCCGTAAAAAATCAGCTCCAACCGATATCGTTACGGGCATTTACAAAACGTCCAATTTTACAAGCTTAAATTCCGAAGCAAAATTGGACATTTCGTAAACGCCCTTAACGATATCGGTTGGAGCTAATTTTTTACAAGGACCTAAAACAAAATATTTTGAACAAAATGAGCGGCTCCGATTATCCTTGTTGGACCCGAGACGGGCCCAAAAGCGCGCTGTGCGCGCTGTCTGTACAGCAAGTGCTGTACCAGTAGCATTTCTGTAGGAAAAATGGGTAAATAGAAGGTTCTCTTCTCTCGACAGGATGAAGTCACTTTAACTGAATATGTTTGACTTAAAGCTAATAATGAAAGACAAAGTAAAAGAAAATTATCTAAAACTAAAGTGTGTATTAGGTGCAAACCCACAATTATAGCTTTTGAACGACCATAATTAACAGCAAAAAAGTGCCACATAGACACGTATAGATGATTATAGTAGGCATTAGCCGTAATAATTGAGAGCCTAAGCTTGACTCATTTTAACGATTACTTCTTGGGCTTTGGCCTCCGTCCCAAAAGACCTGGTGGGAGCATTTGTTCCTACCTTAGTCACATAATCTTTCAGTAGGGTCCTTTACTTCCGCTCTCAATCTTTGTATTCACGAATTTTCAGGGTATGACTGTTTCTGAAAGACACATTACGTGACTTAGGTCCCTACCCTAAAAGCCGCCCTTGCAGACAGGTCAACCAGGCCATTTGGGACTGATCAAGCGCCATTTCAGTTACTGCACATAGACTTTCAGTAGGGTTCTTTACTTCCGCTCTTAATCTTCCTAATCTTCCAACTCACGAATCTTTAGAGTTAGAAAGACGCATTCACGTTCCCGCACGGGCATTACGTGACTTAGGGCCCGACCCTAAAACCGCCCTTGCAGACAGGTCGACTAGCCCATTTGGGACTGATCTAGCGCCATTTCAGCTACTGCACACTTCCCATGAGGCCTACTCACTACCATAAAACCACAATTCCTGGATGAATTGGCAGAAAATACGGGTGTCAATTCTGATCAAAATTAACCTACGACAAAAAAGAAATGTTCGCATCCAAATTTCACGAATTCTTCTAAAGGCTTTCTAAGGACAAAAAAGACATTCATTCAATGATAAAGTTATTCTATACCTCAAATTACACTAGTAGAACTTCTTTCCAAACTCATAAAAAGTTACACCAAACATGTTTACAACTTATAATAAATCTTTTAAGTAAATAGTAATCAAATATCTATAATCTAAAATTTTGATTTTAAGTGATAACAAACGAGTCTTTAATAATAAATGAGTTACTTTAGTACAAAATGTAGTTACGTATTTTGCAATTAACTTGTGCAGCGCAAGCAAGGTCAATGAACAAACAGTAATACCAATATCTGACATCGAAACCCATGTTGGGACTTGGGGAGTGCGAAAATCACTCCCCGTAAACAACTGTAAATGACAGAAGTTCCTAAAAGTGCAATGTTATCGGAGGTAGAAATCCAATCCTAAATAGGAAAACTGCAACCTGCGACAGATACAAACAAGAAAACTATGTACCAGTTCGAAGCTGAGACCATATGCATATCTTCTAGCAATTATAAATCAACTTTTGGACTGTAACACGCGGTGTATCTTTTAAAATTTTGTTACTCGTCAAGACAAGCATAATTCTGGAATAAACATAGCGCGTGATCGTGTGAGATGCTTTGAGGATAAAGCCCAAAGTACGCCCGTCAACGGGACTATGTTCCACCAACACCACCTCTGCTACAACCACCACTCACCACCACGGCCACCATCTCTCCATCACACCAACCCACATGAAGTCACCACCTCTCCATCACCAACCTTCCACCTCCACCACAAACACATAACGACCAGTAATACAATACGCGACATGCAGGAGAATGTGGTACCAATAATCCTGTCACTATATGATGGGATCAAACATTTTATGGGATTGGATATCCCCTCTTTAGTAGTCCGACTAATCAAACACATCTAGTACCATATAGAATCGAGGGACAAAAGTTATTTGGGGACGTTACAGGCAAACACTAGAGGTTTGCAAATGTAACAATTTGTCCTAGATAGAATAAGATGCTACTCTTATCAACATTGAGTTGTTCATGTGTTAGCAAACTTGCCAAGCAATTGTAGTCCTGTTCTTTTAACCCTAATGGATGGGCTTACTATCTGAATTCTCTCCTCCTACACTATCCAACTAAGAAGCACAAACACGGACATGAACACAAGACACGGACTTTCTAAAAAAAATAGGGACACGGTATATCTGCATTACGATAGCCGTTAGAGATATTAAATTGTTACTCATGTGAACACGCCATCCGAAATAACCAAAACTCCATATCTTTTAATTCTTTTTGTTCCCGTTTGAAATATTACAAGTTAAACGAGAGTTCCATTTTGTCCATATTCATTTATTCGTACTTTTTTCCTCATATTTTTAGAAATATCATATCCTCAAAATAAGCTTTCAACATAACGAATTGACCCCTGCCATGTTTCCATCCATGTCCAAGTTGAGAGACGGATATCCCCAATGTGTCCCCTGCTTAATAATAATTAAATTTATTGGACATGCCCTTACCTGTCCCTGTGTGTCCCTGATGTGTCACGTGTCCCCAAAGTGTCTCACACGGATAAGGCAAGCATTAGGAATGTCAGCGCTTCATAGGTATCCAACCATGAGGATTGGACTCTGGGCAATACTAACTTTGGTCAATGGTCAATTGGTCATCCTTATAAAACAGCAAGAAAAACCAGCTTCTCGGTGATCACAGAAGAGAATTGTTCAATCCCATAATGCCTAGTTTTCAATATGCAATCAATTATTGAATCCAAAGGTACAATTGTTTTAACTGGATTTTTGTGTAGAGCTTCTAACTTCCACTTCAAGTCTCGAGCCGACCCAAAAATTTAAAGTTTATACCACAATGATCTAATTGTGTAAATACTAAAAGCCGGGCACACTGTCAATCTATGTTTGTTTGATTCGTCCAAAATATCCACTGTGTGTTTCATGTCTACTTAATTAAAAAAACCGGTCATGTTTTCAAGTAAATAGAATTCAAATCAGAATCACAGGTGATTACAAAAAATCAACAAAACACTCATTGAAAAAGTTAGAGCCTGAAAAAACATGCTCGACCCCTTCAACAATCCTCTCTCATCATACTATTGTCTATTGGACAACCATCGATGGACTCATCTACATAAAACTTACAATGAACAATCCCATTATTTCTTTCTCACTCTCATTCTCTCTTGAATTCACAATAAACAAACTTTTCATCAATAAATCTCAATTTAGTCCTAATTATCAGCAAACCCAATCCTTTTTTTTCCCTAATTACAACCTCAGTCAAAGTTCCCAACATTAGTTAGTATTAGTCTTGTAGATATTTTATCCTAGGTAGTTCATTGCTGCCTCTATAATTAAATGTGAAAATAGAACAAAAGTTGCAGGGGAAAGATTTTGAAAGGGAACCAAGACTCAATGAAAACATTCGTAAAAGGGCAAACCAAATATGAACATGACTACTCAACAAATACATGAATATAAACATGTAAAACCCAAGGCATTTACATCCACGTGCTTATGCAGAAAAAAAAAGCCATAACCAATAAGTGGTATATACCATTAATGATCACTGCCGATCAGACAGACCCTTGAAGAATAAAAAAGCAATGCTTCGTCTCCTTACCTAAAGTATTCCATGATTTCCTCTAGCTATGATCAATTCAAGCGCTCTCAAATTTTATTCTTTAGAGCCTTTTTTATTCTTTACAACATTGGGTCAATCAATAAATTATTGTGAATAATCAGATACATTTAGAGCCTTTTTTCAGTGGTAAAACAGTAGGGGGAGTACTTTGGTGAGAATGATGCTTTGAAATATCAGTTATGGAATTAGACTTCCTGTGTGGAAACATCGAACACATAACAGGATAAGTGAGGTGGAAATAAAGGCTGATAGAGATCCACAGTACCAGATATAAGACCAATTTTTTAGAAGAAATCCATCTAACTGGGCGAGAAACTTCATATTACACCGCTGCAATTCAATCTCTCAATCTGAATTTTACATCTGCAATTTGTGCAACGGCTTTTCTCAAATAGGAATATCAAATCGGCAGTTTCCTGATGCCCTGTTCAAAAAACTGAAGAAGACATAGAAGTGGTGTTTCGACATTTTTGGCCTCAAGGATATTCAAAGCAGAGGCATCTTAGGGTGACCTAGGCATTGGAAAATCCCTACAGCTTCAAAATTAGAGTGAACCCGAACTTAGGGTTGTCCTATATATTAGACAAAAAAAGAAGATATTATATCGCAAGAAAAAAAGATTTGACAATCAAACATATATTTGAGAAGTTCACTTCCACTATTGAGCTGAATATACAAGAATACGAGATACAACAAAGGTAACTTACCCTGAACGTCCTTCCTCAGCTAATTGCACCCACATATCAATCAACTGCACATTGAATTCCGCATAGCTGTATTTAAACATCTCTGGCAACAAAAGTGAAAATCCATGCTCCATTAACATCCAGTGTCGGAGTTTTATCCTCCCTTCCTAACAAACGCAAAATACTGTGGAAACCTCTTTAATTCCCATTCATCTCTACCAAGAAATGCTCCATCTTGGACCTGAAATTTTCCTCTATACTAGAGTCAACAACGCTGGCAACCTCAACACCATCATCTTCATCTCCTTAAAATCATAACCCAATTCGCACGAAAAGTTCAGTTTCGGAATCAGAGTGCCTTCCACGCTTGAAACCAACAAGAAGGCCGTGTGGCAATTAATCGCGTCATCTCCCTCAAACCCTAATTTTTTCACGAAAACAATGCAGGTCTCAATTGGTTATTTACGCTGGATCAACAGTCTAGGCCCAGGGCATTGAAGGATGGATTTTCGGATATCAGGGTAAGGGATATTGACGATAGGAAATCAATTATGGGGTAAAGGTCAGAATAGGGATTGGAGGAGAGGAGCTCCGGGTCCATTTTGAAGATGCGGCTGAAGGCTGAACACTGGATGCCCAACGAGGAGAGGCAATTCTAGATGGATTTGAGGGTTTCAAGTGGGGTTGATAAAAAATCTGGGTTTTTGTTAGGTCTTTGGTGAGATATACTTTGAGGTTTGGAGGTAGAGGATTTTTTCACAGAAACGATGGCCGGGGTCGGAGGTAGCGGTGGCCGTGGGGGTGGTAAGGAGGGGGGTGAGTGGTATTCAGGTTTTGGAATGTTGTTTTGGGTTAGGGGGGTTGGTGGGGTTTGGAGAGGAGATGAGGTCACCATACCTACTTGGACAAAAAATGAACAAGTAATCAGCTAATTGAATCATACTTATATCAAGCTATCTTTACAATGTAATCCGTCTTTGACATATAAACAGGTCATGCATTTCATTTCTATCACTTGACTTCAGGAAAATGCTACATCATGACATCAATGAGAACATCCTAAAGGATTATAAGCACAAACAAATTATTTTTTTTATAGTAGTAAATGTCATTGGAAGGCATCAAGGGGACGCCACCCATTTACAAAGAAAGCAAGGTACATAAACAAAAGGCCAAACAAAAATGAAGAACCTATACACTACTCCAAACTCCAAAAATATCTAACATGCCAAAGAATTGATCAAATGTGGGGTTGTACTCCTTCGACTCCCAACTAAAACAAAGTTGATGCTAAACAAAGGCCTATCCTCCTCGTCGAAATAAACAAAGTTGCACTCCCTCGCTGTCTCCATATTAACCGCATCAAGCACTGCAGGATCAAATGGATTACAACTTTTACAAAACGTTGGCTCATCAAGTTAAATTTAGAATCACTTCATATGGACCACATGGCATGCAGTAACAAGTACCAACTTGATGTAAAGCAACTCACACACCAGTTACTCCCTTACTAATGAACCATATTATCATGCAATTCTTAATTTTGTACAACAATATAGGGCCGGTAAAATAACAACCCTTTCCATCTCCTCATCCATCTCATCAAAAGTCCATGTGCTTTCTCTTGCTTTTTCCTGGCATCTCCAACATACTGTCATCTTCCAAATGTAGACTTGAACTTCAATTTGCATGGCATTCTACCCATCCTGCGACTAAAAGAAGAATGCCTGCTTTCTTTTCCTTCTTCTTTTCAAACAAGTCGAAACTAGTGCGCAACTTTTTAATGAATCTAAAACCCAGAATCAGCCTCTATGCTTCAGAAGGGATGAATGCATATTCAACATTCGAAAAAGGCATACTATAGAGAGCTTGCCAAAATACTAAATACTCACAAGAATATGTTTAACTAAATACTCACAAGAATATGTTTAGCCCGCCCAACTTTGCTTGGTTTCCCCAACAATGCTGCTTGACTGTAATTTAAATTGCTCCACTAGAGAAGAATTTCTAATTTCATTTCAATCTACTTGCCAGGAACAATAACTCATAATTGCATATATGTGATAGTTCACACCTCATGTAGCCTTATTTGTACCAACTGGCATTTACAAAGTTTAAATCATTCCCTTCATGTTCTCTAAACCCCAAGTACCATTGGGATTCAGACAAGGCAACCCTTCCTTTAGGGGTGTGCATTGTGTCGTGTCGTGTTTGTGTCGTGTCATCTCCCGTTCATGTCAGAATTCTCTCAACCTAACCCTAACCCGAACTATCTAGCTTTTCGTGTTATAGTGTCTTGTCATATTCGTGTTCCGTGTTAGAAACAGCCTACCCTAATCCGCTAACTTTGTGTCAGGTTTGTGTCGTGTTATCGTGTCCTTTCATAAATTCCCACCCCGCGTTGTGTTCGTGTTGTGTCATCCCATGTTTGTGTCAGAATTCTCTCAACCCTAACCCAACTTGTTTAGCCTTGTTATTGTGTCATGTCATATTCGTATTCCATGTCAAAAATAGTTGACCTTAACCCGCTAACTTCATGTCATGTCAGAAATTCCTACCACGTCAATGATTATTAAAAGTAAGATTTTTTTAGATATGAAAACTTACATTATAGACAATGAATATTTAGGTCATGACTCCTATCGAATGCATTATCGACCGATGGTAGATACCTACACATACACATGTTTTAGATTACACTTTTAGCCCAATACTTCAAAATTCATAAATGTCTTACCTTGGACAAGCTTTTAGAATTTACAAAAATCACCCTCGTATCGCAAGACACAAAGATTTGACATCCACATATATTTCAAATGTTCACTTTCACTATTGAGCTAAATATGCAAAAAGCTGAGATACAACAATCAAGGTTACTAACCCCGAACGTCCTTCCTCAGCTAATCGCACCCGCATATCAAGAAACCGCACATTGAACTCCGCATCACTGTACTTCAGCATCTCCGGCAACGAAAGCGAAAACCCATACTGGGCCAACATCCGGTGCCGGGGTTTTATCCTCCCTTCCAAACTATACCCAAAATACTGGGGAAACCCCTTCAATTCCCCCAAATCCCCATTCATCTCCTCCAAGAAATACTGCACCTTGGGCCTAAAATTCCTCTCTACACTATACGTCAACAACGATGGCAACCTCAACACGAATGTCCTCACCTCATCATAACCAAACCCTAATCCTTTCAAAAAGTTCAGTTTTGGAATCAAAGTGTTTTCCACGCTTGACACCAACAGAACAGACGTCTGCGAATTAATTGCGTCGTTTCCTACAAACCCTATTCCTTTTAAAAACAACAATGTGGGACTCAGCCGGTCGTCCACGCTGGAAACCAAGAGCCTAGGGCACCGAAGGATCGATGTTCGGATGTCGGGGTAAGGGATACCGACGTCGTTTAGTAGGAAATCGAACACGGGGTAGAGGTCGGAGTAGGGGTCGGCGGAGAGGAGGTGGGGGCACATCTCGAAGATGCGCCCGAAGGCGCGGCGCTCGATGCCCATCGAGGAGAGGAAACGCTCGACTGATTTGAGGGTTTCGAGCGGAGTGGAACGGAAATTTGGGTTTTTCTCGAGGGCTTTTTGGGGATTTACATTTAGGGTTTTGAGGTAGAGGAGTTTTTGGCGGAAGCGGTGGCCGGGGCCGGAGGAGGAGGCGGCGGCGGCGGTGGTGGTGAGGAGGGGGGTGAGGGATTTGGGGTGGTGTTTTTTAGGGTTAGGGTTTTGGGAGGGTTTTGGAGAGGAGATGAGGGAGGAGGGAAGGGTTAGGGTTTGAGGAAGGAGGAGTTGCACTTGCAGACGAATTATCATGTTTCATGCCAAGAGCGAGTGGAGAAGGGAAGAGAGCGAGAAAGAGAGAGAGAAGATGGGCACTTTTTGGGTGGCCCTATCCGTTTGTTGTATCTCCGCATCAAAAACTGGATGAAAGGCGTTCTTCCGCTCGTGCTCCGACAACTTCATGGCCACACATCCATGTGAAGCTCGTGTATTTAGTTCTGAGCAACTCGTAAAAAAGTAATGGTGGAAGTCGTAAGGTAACAAATGAACCGAACTATTCACAAGCCGTTTTTTGGCTCGACTGAGTAAGAGCTCGTTTAAGCTTGGTTCGTGAAGTAAATGAACGAGTTTACCATGAACTTGTCAACCCGTTCGACAAATGAGACAACGCAAGCTCGTTATACATACTAAAAATTTATTACTACTCAATCTTACCTCTAACAACGAATAGTAGTAATAAATTAGTAGTATGTAGACCAAGCTCGGGAGCCAACTCTGACCTGTCCCATTTTGACTCACACTTTGATTGCCAACAAGTTGCCACAAGTTGCCCCTTCATGGAGACACACATGAAGAGAAGCTCCACCAGAAAGCTTTGTAGAGAAATGGACAAGAGTTCATGTTCAAGGATGCCACCACCATGCTTTGATCATTTCCCCGATGGTGGCACCCTTGTGGTGTTATTATTATATGTCACTTTTCGGGTTCAAATTCAGGTCTTGTCCAAATAAATCCTTCCTCACTCCACTAGGAAAGAGAAGAGAACCAATCTGATCCAGGTCTGAATTTATATGGCATTTCCAAAATTATTAGAAGAAAGTCCAAATGGCAGCAAACTTCGCGATCCACAACTACATAAGGGGAAGCCTTTCAATCCAAGCAAGTAAAGGGGGAAAGCCTATTAGTCCATGCAAGCCAGTATCGCCGCTACGATTGAGAAAACTTCCTATTTTCGAGAAGTTGTTTAAGCTCCCTAGATTTAATCATTGCAATTGCAACGAGATTATCACCACTCTTCCTCTCTCTCTCTCAAAAGAATAAAAAAATGAAACAACAACAAACACCTGATTCCTTCTCTCTTCAGTCCACATCGGACGCTTAACACATATGAGAAATCCAAAATTGCTTGTAAGAAGAGAGCCCAACCTTATTGCCTTCGTCTTTACTCCATGAACTTGGCTTAGATTTTCGAGCCATGGAGAGCTCAGCTCGACCTTGGGAAATATCTCTCGAGCCAACTCCGACCCAATTTTCATAGCTCATTTCGAGCCCCATGTGGCCTCCTTTTTTGGCAAGTTGAGCTTGAACACTACAAACTCATTTTGACTCGTTTGCAACTTTAAAGTGATGGGGAACGTGGCACATTATGTCCAAATTGTCATACATGTCCCAAGCAATTCAATAATTACCTACAATTGGCTATTCTTTCCGATCAAAATTGTTTGTCCGTGACAATCTTACAATTTACTAAAAATGCAAAACTCTTACCTATCAGAGTTTCATCTCAAAATTCACACTTGTGAAAATAATTCTAGTAAACAGTTCCGTTTCATACTTAAAAATTCATTCTTTGAATTTGTTAACATAATATTAGAAAAAATTATATATGCCAAGACCCACAAAAAGCTCTGAATTGGGCTACAAGTTTGGGGTCTTTAAGGTACTTTTTAAAGGCTAGGCCTCATATAGAGACATATATTAAGTCTTTTTGGGCCTCTAGGCTAATGGTCAAGGTCTTGCTTTGGCCCATCGTTTCAACCTACCATGTTTTGCTTTTAAAATTCACTAAACATTCTATGATTCCATCATTTTTTTTCCCAAAATGATAACAGATATTATTATTAATCTCAATCAAAATACATCAGGTAGAAGACTCGTATCTAGTTAGGGAACCAAGCAATCACGATGGTTGCGTTCTGTTTAGAGCACTTCGATGATGGGAATTGTTAATATTCCAGCGTCGATTAAGAATTCAATGATGCAAAAAAATCATTAATCTGATGCCAATAAGAATTGATCACCACATATTTATCTTAAAATAAATGAGTTTTGACCTACTAAGAGGATTCAATTCTGTCATGATAAATAAAATCCGAAATCATATGATCAAAATTCGATCAACATGATATTTATCATCATTTTAGTTATTAATAAGTTTCGGAAAGATAAATAATTCTAATTATCGAAGTCTGGCATGCTATTGTGTCTACTAAAATCTCAGGACAAATGACTCATAACATCTCTGTATCTCTATTTGAGAGTGTGGATGTGACATATTGATGAGAGATTTTTGTAATTTATTTTATCTTTTCTTCAAGTTTTTGTACTTTATGAGAAAATATTAGGGGGATCCATTATTCTTTTAAGATATTTTGGAAATCCAACAATATTTTGGGTCTTCAAATATAGAGATCCAAAATTGAATTTAGAGACCAAATCTCTAAAAAAGATTATGGGTCCCTTCAAAATTCTCCCATAGTACAAAAGTTGAATAAAATAAAAAATAAATTACAAAATCTCTCATTAATATGTTCCATCCACACTCTCAAAAAGAGATATAGAGGTGGGTTGAAGATGCTATCACAAACCATGTTATTAGGTATATGTACGTATCTAATTCAAGATGGTCCCCTACCATTTGTCATTTGCCCTTGTTCTCACCCTTAACTTCACGAAACCATCAACCCTTTGTCCGGGTGATCAAATTCTGGGACTTAGAAATTTGCTTCCTTCTAAAGGTTTCTAAGTTTGAAACTTCTTGGATGTTACCAAGTATCAACTCTTGTGAAACTAGTCTATACGGAGCTTTCGTTTCGAGTTTAATTGGGGTGAGAGGGCGGTGAAATGGATTTCTCAAGACAGTCGAAGTACGCGCAAATTAACCCGAATACTTGATTCATAAAAAAACAGAACTTTGTGCAATAATAGTAGTACTAGAAAACAACTCCATGAAAAACAAATTAAACGGAAAACTCCAAAGAAGCAAAGCCTCGGAAGTCGGAAAAGTCACTCTCAAGTCCTCTCTGCTTTCTTTTCGTTAACGTTTGGCTTTATCATGATTTAAAAAAAAAAAAACTTTAGCAATTCAACCCGGCCGCCCCTACCCCGTCCGGGCGGTTTTTTGATACTCCAGTACTTTGGAGTATATGTTTCGGCTAACGAGTTAGGGTCGGGGGAGAATTTAAGAAAACCAATTGGGTTTGGTTCAGGTAGAAATTATCTCGCCTCGATATCCGTCCTGAAAATAATTTTTGAAAAAAATGTTTGGGAAGAATTCTCTCAAACAAGCAATTTTTCAATTTTTTTTGCATCGTATTAAAGATCTCAATGAGATCTATCAAACAAGATCCATAGTGGTAAGAAAATTATTTGCGTAAGCACATAATTTTTAAACTTGAAATTGCCTTCTTAAAAAATAAGTATTTTTTTTTTTTTCCGGAACGGAGCCTACTGATTTACGACGACACCGGACACCCCCAAGTTTAGGGG
Source organism: Rhododendron henanense subsp. lingbaoense (assembly GCA_020567845.1). Classification (NCBI taxonomy): domain Eukaryota; kingdom Viridiplantae; phylum Streptophyta; class Magnoliopsida; order Ericales; family Ericaceae; genus Rhododendron; species Rhododendron henanense. The sequence goes on from CM036318.1 coordinate 40,973,096, forward strand.
TGGAGCTTTGCCACGTGTACACCACGTGTCACGAGCTAAAAGCGTCAATTGGCCACACAACCAACGTAGGCCGTCACGCTTCCCAATATCGTCTGTTTTTCTTCTTCTTAATTTTCCCTCCATTTTTACCATTTTCTTACTGTATGTTGCAAGATGGGAAATTTTAAATTCCCCAAAAATTGATTTTGGCATTTCATTTTTGTCCGTTTCTCTATTTGAAATTACAATAATTATATCCTTTAAAGTGGATAAACTCTAACAAAATAAAAGATAATTTGATAATTTTACATAGGATAGAGATAAAAAGTAGAGTGTCAATAGCTAAACGTTTCCGATTTAAATTTCTAGGAAATTTAGTATAAGAAAAACAGCTGACATTCTTGAAAGAGTCATGCTCATCAGTGTTCTTGGAATAGAGAGCCCGTTCCAGAACAACTCCTTAAAAAATAAGTACTTATTTCACATTTTCAAACTCAAAAATAATGTAAATGAAAAATAAATTTTCAATTTCTTTTTTGCACCGTATTAAAGATCTCAATGAGATCTTTCAAACCAGATCCATATTGCATATTTTTAGATTTCAATAAGCCCATCATTTTTTAGCTTGAAATTGTCTTCTTAAAAAATACTAAGTACTTATTTCGCGTTCCGAAACGGGGTATTCAGCGTGTTTTTTAATTTTTTGGTTAACTTATAGTCTTATTAAAGCACCACAAAATAAAAGATCACGAGGGACTAGCCCTTAGTACAAACAAACTTCAAACAGAAGAAAAAAACAATCCCCAAAACAATAATACATCCATGATAAGCCAGCCTTTTTAACGAAGAAAAATCTCTACACTGACGCTTAGAGGTGTCAAACGTTTATTTAATAGTAACTTTTTTTTTTTTGGGTTTTTCCATGCCTTGTGCCGTGCTGTGCCCGACGAGAACCGTGTTGTGTCGTGCCTATGCCGTGCCGTGCCCGACTAGAACCGTGTCGTGTCGTGCCGTGCCCATCCTACTTCCGTGCTCGTGCCCGTGCCGTGCCATGCCTGGCTAGAACCGTGTCGTGACTCGTGCCCCATCCCACTTCCGTGTCGTGCCCGTCTAAAACCGTGTCGTGCGGTGCCATGCCAGGCCAACTTCCGTGCCGTGCCCGTGTCGTGCCGCGTGCCCACTAAGACCGTGCCTATGGCGTGCCGTGCCGCCTTCAAACGTGTCGTGCCCGTGCCGACCCGGCCCCGTTTGACACCTCTACTGACGCTGAAGAATTCTAAACTGTTCCTCTCCCTCCACAACCAGTACCAGATGGCAGCTCGGCCGAAGACAGCTTGAAAACAGAAAGCATGAGGGAGATACCATACCCCAAAATTGTTGAGCACAAGCATATACTATAATAGATCACTGCAATATTCCATACTCCATAATTGCACGAAGAAATTCAACATAAGTTTCAGTTAAAGGCGGAGCACATGCCTGTCTTGTTTTAGTGAGATAGAATCTTCGGGATGAGAAAACGTCGTGTTGCAAAAAAGTGCAGTAGTATTCATAATACATACTACTGTACTACTTTTACCTGGCCAGATAAGTTTTAAGAATTAATGAGACACAACAATTTTCGATGATTGAGTGGGTAAATACGTACGATTCGCCGTCGAGTCATTCGATGGCATTTTCATAGGACAACTGCTCTTTTAAGAATAGAGCAATCATATTCATATTTTCCCGTGATACTCACATCACATCACATCACATAATTAACAATAAGGCTCCGTTCTGAGTTAAATGTGATGTATTATGAGAGAATGACATGTCTCGTAAATCTAAAAAAAAAAGTACTTACAAAATAAGAAATTTGGCGGAACGGGGTGCACTTGCATCAGCATGCTCATAGAATTAATACACCATAATTTCCTGGATTAACATTAATGATACACACATACAAAAAATAGGAATAACTTATCAGTTATCACCCCATCTAAAATAGTAATACTAATAACTTGCCATAAAATAGAAAGAAACTACCCTTTAGTCTAAATTTAATTTAGAGATCTCCAATCTTAGCTTCAAATGTGGGAATGTTGATTTTTTTTTTTTAAACCTTCGTCATAATTTGATATGATAGAATCTGACATATTTAAAATACCAACTCAAATCAATACGAGAAACTCCTTGTTTAAACACGTTTTTCATATTAATTTTAACATGAGATCTAGTGGAGACATCAAATGACATTTTAAAGAAATTGACATCTCGATTGGATTTGGCTCAAACACAAATTCATATACTCCACATGGCATGCCATGTCCAATTTGGAAGAGAGGGCCCGGCCCAGTAGTGCAGCTAGTGTAAGGTGTGATCTAAGCAGTTCATTTATTATAATTAACAATTCAAATTTCTACAGATCATTAGGAGCTGTCTATATATTGTCGAGATAAAATCTAAAAAATCATTGATATAGCTTAGATGGAAGGCTCGGATCGTGCTCTACATCGCTGTAGTACTGTTGGGGACCACGAGTGCGAAACAAGCCAATCAAATCCCCAATTACAGGTGGGAACTGTCGCGGTCGTGGGTATCTTTTTTGGAAGAATCCAACAGCATCTTGTGAATTCTTTGCGTCGTCTCCATTTCACTCTCTCTCTCCTCTTTGTCTCTTGCGTACGCCTGGAAGAACTCCTTGTTCTCTTTCTCTAGCTCTTTCCACACTGCACGCATAGCAAACACACACATTAGGGCACATAATTAACAAAGTCCACTATAGCCTTTACTCTCCATTTGCCTTTCTAAGTCACGAGAAATTTTTGCACGGTTCGGATCACCGGCGGGTACCGCCACGTGGTACCCGCCCGGCACCCAAAAACTTCTCATCATAAGTCGCTGATCATATTTGTTAAAACTACATTTACTCTTGATCAATACAGAAGCAGGTGTGTGTCACCCACGTGAACGCGTGATGGAGAAGGAACCGGAAAAATACTACGCGGCGGTAGTACTCTAAAGAGCACTTATTAGCAATTACGCAAATTTATGGGTGAAAATGATAAAGCGGAGTCAAAATGCATAAATTGCCTTGAATACCCCACTGTCCTCTCAGGGGGTGTTTTCGGTAGTGATAAATTTGTAGATTTTTATTTATGATTGAGAAGTTGTTAGGTGTTTCCGGTAGTGAATAAGTTGTTGATGGGTTTGTGATCGAGTAGAGTTACTGTAACAAAAAAAGTTTTTGTTAATGGAAACGAAATGGTAAAATTCTAAAACTTTTTTGTTAGTAGAAACGAGATGGTAAAATGCTTTGAGTTTTTAGTATTTTTTGTTAGTGGAAACACCCCTTAGTGACATGTGGAATAGTATGTTTTCCAACCCAATCAAACCAAACCGAGTCTTATTACATTATTATTGTCTCGATCGAGTTTTGTAGAGCGCATTGTACTCTATGATAACAAAAAAAAAAACTTGGGTTCTAGGAGGCCCCGTTTCCGAACGCCAAATAAGTACTTATTTTTTAAGAAGGCAATTTCAAACTAAAAAATGATGAGCTTATTGAAATCGAAAAATTGTTTTTCATTTACATTATTTTTGAGTTTGAAAATATGAAATAAGTACTTATTTTTTAAAAAGGTGTTCTGAAACAGGCTCATTACTCATTTATAATCAGATTCACACAATAAATATAAGCTAGCTAACTTAGAGCATGTGCAAGGTCGGCATTTATTTGGTTCTAGATAAAGTAGAGAGCAAAAGTGAAGAATGACAGGAGCACCAGAATAGGTAAAGAGGAAGGCAAAACTAATTTCGCTACTGCATTTGGTTCGGTATTTAAAGCGAAGACCAGTTGCATATGCACTGTTCATGAGCTAGTTTACCTACTTATTGGTGTACATGCTTTTATAACCCTCCTCTCTTATTTGGGCTTGAAATCGGTTGTGTGACAGATAAAACCGTACATGGCACAAACAGCGATATATATATCTGAGGACTACTCTGCCCCGCTATATATATACTTCTTCCGTCTCAGTTTACTATTAGTCCCTCGTTCTATTCTAACTTGATAAAAAAAAACTAGTTATATCTTTAAATTGGTATTAAATTCTATATCTAATAGACTAATATGGATCTTGTTTGATAAAAATCTCGATTAGTTCTATAATACAATATTTTCAAAATCACATAAAATATTATAAATTACAAGATATAATCAATTAAAATATGATACGAACTCCCAGAAATGGCTACTCCATCCATCCCAATTTGTTGGTCCTCTTTGGGAGTGCGTGCCATTTTTTAATTTTTTTTCTTTTAGGTGATTTTAAAAACTTTGTATAAAAGAGCTCTTTGAGATATACTCCGTATCAAATAAGATCCATAATTGATATAAAAAATATTATAAATTAAGAGATATAGCCAATCTTTTGAAACTTCCAAAAAAGGAAAGAGGACCAAGAATTTGGAACAGGGGAGTATTAAATTGGGACAGAGGGAGTATATGAGAATGGTCGTCATGTGTGTCTAAAAGATGTGGATTTTAAGATAATGAAAGATATAATGTACATGTTGACTATGAGAGACAAATGTGGGGGTGTGAAGCCAATTCTTGCTCAAAAAAAAAGTCAACTAACCTGTGGAAGTAATAACTGGCATGATATTAGCATGTTTGGAGAGAGCATCCATGCACTCTTCTCTGCTCATGTTGAATAATATGCACTCTTCTATAAGGTGATGCACCTGCACCATATACAATCACACCCCCCTTGATCACTATTAAAACAGCCATCACAAATAACCAAAAAAAAAAAACCCATAACAATGACTGATCAGATCAGATCAGCTCTAGTCCAAGCAGTCATGAAAGGAGGCCTTAAGTGTGTCTATAGGGGAGGGTCTTGGCCGGGTTCGAGTTAATAGAAGTGACATCGATCAATTGCAGTCGTCGTAACTTATTAACCAATAACAACACGCCGATGTTGACACGACGCTGGGCCAAAAAAAAAAAACTAGAAACATAAAAGTTACCGGCCGATAAAAAAACCGAAGAACAAAAACAGATGTACAAAGTTACCAAGCGGATATACGAGGCAGAAGATTCTCCCATGTTGTCTCTCTGAAAATACAAACTCCGGAAATGTCTCTATATGTTGGTTTTAGAATTGGTAAAGAAGATCAAAGAGGTAGAAGAGGAGAGATCTAGAGAGAGAGAGAGAGAGAGAGATATTTTAGAGAAAAGGGCAGATCATGAGAGAGAGAGAGAGAGAGAGAGAGAGAGAGAGATTTTAAAGAAAAGGGCTGATCATGAGAGGAAACAACTAGTACAACAAAAAGCAAATGGCTCATGTATAATACAGTATGACTATCCTGTTTGAAGATGGGCAGGTCGAGATCTATTATATACTCCGTGGTACTAGTAGCAAGAGGGGAGGGTGCAGAGTGCTCCTCTCCGGTCTAAAAAGTGGACTGTTGAGTTTTGACTTCTTATTTATTGTAGTTTTATTTTGACATTCGAAACCGTTTATTTTTTAGAGTTCGTCTAGAATTTTAATCTTGTCAAAAATTATATTGATCGGCTCTCGAGTAGAAAATGATTGATTCACATTACAGTCAAATAAATATGTTCCAATGTCTGTAGTATATGCAGTATGTGTTCGACTTTTTCAATATGTACCGTATGGCCTAAAATCACATTCATCGATCTTCGATCAAGGTAGTATTTGACATGATCAGTTGTGTTCTGCTAAGAGCACTTAAAAAATAAATACTACTTATTTGTAATTTTAAAAAAATTTAAAGATAATGTATTTACGAAAATAATTTTTTGATTTTTTTTTATCTCTTCAAGATCTATCAAACAAGATCCATATTGTACAAAAAATTACTTCAGTAAGACCATTATTTTTAAGTTTTTTGAAAATTATAAATAAGTACTTATTTTTTTAGAACCTTTAGTAGAACAGGGAGTATGTTCTACTAACTAAAATGTAATTAGTTTTTAAAATTAAAGGTGATATATTGTGAAAGAATAACTTGTTTTGTAAAACGAAAAATAAGTACTGAAAACAATTGTCCACCTCACCGCCTCGAAGAGCAGTGGCTCTCTTGTTTTGCACGCCTACAGAGAGAGACCTTAGCGGAGTGGAATGGAGCCTAAACGATTGGACCGGACTAGGTTTTTTATCCAACCGGAGAGGATCCTTCCACAGTCAGGTTCAAGTCCACACCTCTTCCCGTTCGCACCTCCCCTTTTCCGATCGAATTTCGATGATTCGAGCCGCTCAATGTGTTCAGAACGTGATTTTAAGGGTACTCGCTAGAAATCGGCAAAAAAAAACACTAGGAATGGATTGATTTGGGCAGTTTTTTATTGAACCGTTCAATAAAATACAAACAAAAACTGTTCGGATGAAACCCTTCCCGATCATTTTTTTTGCCGATTTTTTGAGGGTACCCTTAAAATCACGTTCTGATCACATTGAGCGGCTCGGATCATTGAAATTCGATCAGGAAAGAGGAGGTGCGGACAGAAAAAGGTTTGGACTTGAACCGGACTAGATCCTTCCATTATTAAATGTACGATAATTTAGTCCTATATTAGTAATACTTACAAAAATACTCCTGTAAATAAAAAGGACGGTGATGAGGTGATGTGGGGGTCCCAAATCCCACGTGGGAGAATGAATCTGATTGGTCAGAATGGGATGAGAAGAAGATTTCCAAATCAGATGCCGTTCCTTGTTGGAACGTGGCCCCTGCGCCACCCTCCACGTGACACCGTCAACGTCTTATAATTACATAATCCTTCAAAATTAGCGTGCAATCCGATCAACGTGATTTTCGGGTGTGGTTTATGTTCTCAACGAGTTTTAAAAAATGAACGGTTTCAATCATAATTTTGGACCCGAAAAAGGCTCGCAAAAGGTTCAAAACTGGACCGGTCGAAAGAAAACTTAACAGGACCCTTGCCAGAAATTAACATTGGCTCTCGTCCTCAATTCTTTCTCTATGCTCGAGCAATCAATGCGCGCACTTGCGAATTTGAGTTGCGTTAGGTGGTTTGGAAAGATGATTTCCATCTAACGTGCGAGCGAGTACGAATTTTAGTTGCTTTTAGGTGGTTTGGAAAAAGACGATTTCCATCTCATGCTCTCGCTCTCGCTCGCGCAAGTGACTTGGCTCCGTCACTCCACTATTGTCCAACAATTGTTTCTCCTTTTTTTATGTTTGGGCTGGACCATCCTCCCGAAGAAAAGGCACAAAAGGGTGCAAATATGAGCCCCACTATCCTACTAAGCAAATGGGGCCCACAAAAGGGTGCAAATATGAGCCAAACGGGTATCACGTGGTGTCTGCTTGGGGCATCCGGGGCCGTCCATTTCGATTTTGGACGGCTCGGATTTGGAGAGAGAGAAATGAGAGAGAAAGAGGAGGGGTGAAAGGAGAGAGAAGGTTTCAATCTGAACCGTCCAAAAGTGCATCGGACAGTTCGAAAGTGCCGAACGGACACCACGTGAATTATACCCGGCACTGAAAAATTTCTCGTAACCAACGGCCTGTAGAACTGCCGTGATGTCTAGTCAGGGAATAATATTATTAATCTCAATTAAAATAATATTATTAATCATTCCATCATTTTTTTTTCAAAACGATAACAGATAATATTATTAATCTCAATTAAAATACATTAAGTAGAAGACTCGTCTCTAGTCAGGGAACCAAGCAACCACGACGGTGGAGACGATAGCTATATCTCAAACTAGAAAAACTTTTCCCTGCCAAAAACACACACTTCACCATAAGTTTTGATTGAAATCCAATCAAAAAAGTAAAAAGAAAGAGAAATCAGGAAAAAATCCCATAACATTACAAACCATCCTAATCCGTCACTGATAGAACCACTACGACCACGACCACAAATCAAGAATCTCCGACGACCTCGAGATATTCTAACCAGAACCACAACTGTGAACGCTGACCCACCGGCAATCATGCGTTGGCGACGATGGAGGAGAGTGGCGGCGGAGGGATCGGTGATGAAGCGAAACCGAGAGGAAAGAAAAGAGGAGTTAACCCAAATAAACTCTCAGATCTAAAATCGAGAGAGAAAACCCTCACTGAAAAGGAGTTATTGAAAGTGAAAAAACCATCACTGTGGATGAAGAAAAACATAACAATCAAGTATAAAGCCCTTCCCTTCCGCTGCCGTATAAGAGCGGTGAAAACCCGAGGGCAAAGGAGGGGAAGGAAGTACAGCCATTCCAATTAATATGCACACAAAATCTCAGGACAAATGACTCACAAACCATTTTATACGTATATTATACGTATCTAATTCAAGACGGTCCCCTTCCATTTGTCATTTGCCTTGTTCTCACCATTAACTTCACGAAACCATCAACCTTCGTCCTGGTGGTCAAATTCTCGGACTTAGGAATTTGCTTCCTTTTAAAGATTTCTAAGTTTGAAACTTCTCGGATGTTACCAAGTATCAACTCTTTTGAAACCAAACTATACAGCACAGAGCTTTTGTTTCTGGTTTAATTGGGGCGAAAGGGCGGTGAGATTGATTTACCAAAACAGTCGAAGTGCGCGCAAGTTAACCTGAACACCTGATTGATGCAAAAAAAAAAAAAAAACTTTGTGCAATAATAGTAGTACTAGAAAACAACGCCATAAAAACAATAATAGTAGTACTAGAAAACAACTCCGAAGAAGCAAAGCCTCGGAACCGTCACTCTCAAGTCCTTTCTGCTTTCTTCGTCAATGCTTTGTTTGGCTTTATCATGATAGGGAAAAAAAATTTAAAAAATCTTTAGCAATTCAACCCTCCCGACCCGCCCGACCGGGAGGGTTTTTGATAGTACTTCGGACTAGTATATGTTTCGGCTATCGAGTTTGGGGAGGGGGGAAGGAATTTAAGAAAACCAATTGGGTTTGGTTCGGGTTGGATCGGGTCGGGTTTGGACAGAAATTATCTCGCCCCGATACCCGTCCCGAAAATAGTTTATGAAAAAAATGTATTTGGAAAGGAATTCTCCCAAACAAGTAAAGCATTTACGACGACACCCCCAATTAGTGGTGCCTAGTGGTGGAGCTTTGCCACGTGTCACGATCTGAAAGCGCCAATTGGCCACGCAACCAACCTAGGCCGTCACGCTTCGCAACATCGTCTGTTTTTTCTTCTAAACTTTTCCTCCATTTTTACCATTTTGTTACTATGTTGCAAGATGGAAATTTAAATTCCGAGGAAATTGATTTTGGCACTACATTTTTAGTTATTGACACTCCATTTTACGTCTTTTTTTCCTATTTGAAATTAAAACAATACTATTTAAAGTGGATGAACACTAACAAAATAAAAGTAATTTGGTAATTTTACATTAGGATAAAGATAAAAAAAAAAAAATAGAGTGCCAATGGCTAATGTGAAGTGCCAACATATTTCAATTTAAATTCCCAGGAAATTTAGTATAAGAAAACAGCTGAAATTCTTGAAAGAGTTATGCTAATCAAGTGTTCTTGGAATAGAGTACTTTTAATTCCAAACTTAATTCAACGTTCTTAATATCATGTCGTATTTTCATTTGAATCAGGTTGATGAAGTTACACACTCCATAATTGCACAAAGAAATTCAAACTAAATTTCAGTTAAAGGCGGAGCACGCGCCTTGGTTTTAGTGATAGAATCTTCGGGACGAAAAAATGACGTGTTGCGAAAAGTGCAGTATTCAATATTCACGACGTTATATAACAGGTTCCGTTTCGGTAAGAGAAATTTGAAATTTATTTTTTGAATTAAAGGTGATGTATTGTGAGAGAATGACATGTCTCGTAAATCTAAAAATAAGTACTCAAAAAATAAGAACCTTAGCGAAACGGACAATGAATAACCCAAATACTATGTGTTTCGGTCATACGCTTGCCGGAAGGACCCTTCACACTTGCATCACCATGCTCTTAGAATTAATACATCATAATTTCCTGGATTAACATTAATGATACACACTAGAGGTGGCAAATTGGCGGATCTGAGCAGATTTGGGTGGGTCAAATATGGACGGGTTGAAAACGGGTCAAATAATAAACGGGTTAAAATGGGTCGGATCGACTATGAGTCAAGCCAAACGCAAAATAACCCGCCCGACCCAACCCATTTTCCTCCCCCCACATACAAAAATATATAGGAATAACTTATCACCCCATCTAAAATAGTAATAATACTAATAACTTGCCATAAAATAGAAAGAAACTACCCTTTAGTCTTTAGAGATCTCTAATCTTAGCTTCAAATGTGGGAATATCGAATTTTTTTAAAAAACCTTTGTGACAATTTGACATGCTAGAATCTGACATATTTGAAATACCAACTCAAATCAATACGAGAAACTCCTTATTTAAACACGTTTTCATATCAATTTTAACATGAGAGTAGAGATGTCAAATGCATGACATTTTAAGAATTGACATCTCAATTGGATTTGGCTCAAACGCCAATTCATATACCCCACTTGGCATGCCATGTCCAATTTGGAACAGAGGGTCCAGTAGTGCAGTGGTGTAAGGCGTAATCCGAGGAGTCCATTTATAATCAACAGTCCAGATTTCTACAGATCATTGGAGCAATCTATATATTGTCGAGATAAAATCTAAACCATCGAATAGAAGGCTCAGACCGTGCGCTACATCGCTATAGTAGTGTAGGACCACGGGTGCGAAACAAGCCAACCAAATCCCCAATCACAGGTGGAACTAGTCGCGATCGTCGGTGTCTTTTTTGGAAGAATCCAACAGCATCTTGTGAATTCTTTGCGTAGTCTCCATTTCACTCTCTCTCTCCTCTTTGTCTCTTGCGTACGCCTGGAAGAACTCCTTGTTCTCTTTCTCTAGCTCTTTCCACACTGTACGTATAGCAAACACACACATTTAGAGCACATAATTAACAAAGTCCACTATAGCCTTTATACCGTTTATAAGCCTTTCTAATGAAGATACCACACACACGTGGTACTTCGTCGGTGATCTGGACCGTCCAAACGTGTTTTGGATGGTCCGGATTTTAGAGAAAAGAAGAGAAGAGAGAGTGGTGGGGTGAGAGGAGAGAGAGGGTGGCTGTCCAAATACGTTTGGACGGTTCGGATAGCCGACGGGTACAGCCACATGGTACCCGCTTGGCATCCAAAAACTAGTTTTATATATATATATATATATATATATATATCTTTAAATTGATAATGAATTTTTATCCAATATGTATCTTATTTGATAGATCTTTATTAATTATATAACATATATAATGTTTTAAAAATCACGTAAAACATTATAAATTACAAGATATAATCAATTGAAAAATAGCACGAACTCCCCAAAAAAACTATTAAATTGGGACAGATGGAGTATATGAGATGGGTCATGCCGAACATGTTCAGTTTGGGTTTTGATGAAGATTTTTTAGAGTAATGAGTGAAAAGAGATAGATAGAGAAAAATTATTAGAGACTGTGCCCAGAGATTTTGAGACCCCAAAAAGAACAAGATCTGAAAAATTATTGGAGACCGTGCCCAGAAATTTTGAGACCCCAAAATGAACAGACTCGCTGTGTCTAAAAGATATATATGGATGTTACATATTGACTATGAGAGACAAACGTGGGGTTGTGAAGCCAATTCTTTTTTTCTTTTTTTTTGATAAACCAAAAAGGGTGGGAGGGGGCGACCAGCGTAGCGACTCCCCTTGGGCGTGACCATAGAGGCTCCCTACCCGCTGTGGAATGTCCGGTTCGAGCCATAGCTACTGTCCGGGAGGACATGCCGTCACCACAGCACCACTAAGGTGACTAGTTGGCCAAAGGCCTCCATGCAAATCCACACAAAGACCCAGCAGTGACATGGGTGGGATTCGAACCGAGATCCGTGCACATGGAGGAGGGGACTTATCCCACTCACTGTGGCCAACTAGGCTACCACCCTTGTGGTGTGAAGCCAATTCTTGCTCAAACAAAAAGTCAACTAACCTGTGGAAGTAATAGCTGGAATGATATTAGCACGTTTGGAGAGAGCATCCATGCACTCTTCTCTGCTCATGTTGAATAATATGCACTCTTCTATAAGGTGATGCACCTGCACCGTATACAATCACACCCCCCCTGATCACTATTAAAACAGCCAATACAAATAACCAAAAAAAAAAAAAAAAACCCATAACAATGACTGATCAGATCAGCTCTAAGTCCAAGCAGTCATGAAAGGAGAGGGTATCGAGTTCGAGTTAATAAAAGTGACATCAACTGCAGTCGTCGTAACTTATTGAGTACCATTAACACGATGGCACGTACTATGGAAGGGAGTAAACTAGAAACATAAAAGTTAACGTCCGATAAAAAAAATAATAATAATCGAAGAACAAAAATAGATGTAAGTTACCAACTTACCATGTGGATATATGAAGCAGAAGATTCTCCCATGTTGTCTCTGAGAATTCAAACTCCGGAAATGTCTATATCTTGGTTTTAGAATTGGTAAAGAAGATCAAGAGGTAGAAGAGAGAGAGAGAGAGAGAGAGAGAAGGGCAGATATTCATGAGACGAAACAACTAGTACAACAAAAAGCAAATGGCTCATGTATATCATACTATGAGTCACGAGGAGAAGTTTTTCAGTGCCGAGCGGGTAATGCCGACGTGGCACTCGCTCGGCGTATCTCAGCCGTCCGATTCACTTTTGGACGGCTCAGATTGAAGCCCTCTCTCTCCTCTCACCCCAACACTTTCTCTCTCCTTTTTCTCTCTTTAAATCTCAGCTGTTCAAACACAAAATGGACGGCTCGGATGCACAAGTAGGCACCACGTGGTACCTGCTCGGCATTGAAATTTTTTCCATGAGTCATGACTATGTTTGAAGATTGGTAGGTCGAGATATATACTATTACTATACAGTAAGAGGGAGGGTGCTCCTCTCCAGTCTAGGAAAAAAGTTTTGACGGCACTCCCCTAGTGGCAAAATCAACTCATCTTCTAAACGGTGCAAAAAAATTAAAAAATTATTTTCGTAAATACATTATTTTTAAGTTTAAAAATTACAAATAAGTACTTATTTTTTAAGAATCTTTAACGAAACATGGTGATTTTTTAAATTAAAAGTGTTGTATTGTGAGAGAATAACATGTCTCGCGAAACGAGAAATAAGTGCTTAAAACAATTGTCCACCTCACCGCCTCGAAGAGCAGTGGCTCTCTTGTTTTGCACGCCTACAGAGAGAGACCTTAGCGGAACGAGGCGTAGTGTTTGTTTGGGTCCTGGGGCACTCAAAACCCGTGCGCATGGTTCCTAATAAAAATTTTCTATCTATCTATCTCCATTCATTACACTTTAAAACCTCTTTCAAAACCCAAACCGAACAAGCCGTCGATCTGAGCATATTACGATTGGACCAGACTAGCTTTTTTTATCCAACCGGAGAGGATCCTTCATTATTAAATGTACGATAATTAGTCCCCTATCAGTAGTAGTACTTTTAAAAACGAATAAGGGAGGGTGGTGATGGGGTGATGTCACGGTGGTGGGTGGGGTCCCGAATCCCACGTGGGAGAGTGAATCTGATTGGTCAAAATGGGATGAGAAGAAGATTTTCAAATCAGATGGCGTTCCTTGTTGGAACGTGGCCCCTGCGCCACCCTCCACGTGACACTGTCTACCTCTTATACTCTATTTAACATAATCCTTCAAAATTAACGGGCAATCGGAACCGTTCATTTTTTAGAGCTCGTCGAAAACATTGACTACGCCAAAAGTCAATTTGATCGGATATCGTTTGGTATGATATCGAAATACATTTATTTTCAGATAATTGTGTCAAATGGGTTGCAATCCAGTGTCGCGTAATTTTTTTCCTTACAAAACTTGATGCATTTAGAAATCATATCAAACGATATTCGATCAACGTGATTTTTGGTCTATGCTCTCGACGAACTCTAAAAAGTGAACGGTTTTGGATCATTATTTTGGGCCCAAAAAAGGCCTGCAAATGATCCGAAACCGGACCGGTCTGGTCAAAAGAAAACTGGACACCTTGCCCGAAATTAACATTGGCTCTCGTTGTCAATTCTTTCTTGAGAGATGCTACATACACTACCATCCATTCACTATATCATCCACTATATTTTTTGTGGAGCTCACCCCGGGTCCTAAAAAAATACAGAAAAATGTCCATAAATTTTAGAATAATATTTTATGTGGCCCTGTAAAAAATCAGCTCTAACGGATATCAGTAAGTATTATTTCTTGATTTGTAGGGGCGAAACTGCTCAACTGCACAGTTTCGCCCCTACGAATCAAGAAATAATACTTACCGATATTTGTTGGAACTGATTTTTTACAGGGTCCCATAATACATTATTTTAAAATTTATGAACATTTTTCTGTATTTTTTTGAGACCTGGAGTGGGCCTTACAAAACATGTAGTGGATAATGTAGTGGTTAGATGTAGTGTACCTAGACTTATTATTCTTTCTATGTACTCAGCAGTCAATGCGCGTACTTTGCGAATTTTTGTTGCCTAGGTGGTTTGGAAATCGATTTCCATTACAAATTATGGTTTGGAAAGACGATTTCCATCTCTCGCTCTCGCTCTCGCTCTCGCACGTGACTCGGACTCAACTATTGTCCAACAATTGTTTCTCGTTTTTTTTAATGTATGGGCTGGACCATCCTCTCAAAGAAAAGACACAAAAAAGATGCAAATATGAGCCCCACCGTCCTGATGTAGCCCACTACTGAAAAGGGTAGTGATTTTCGAGATTTGGGGGTGTGAGAATCAATTCAGGATTAATTTTCGCACTCTCTCAAATTGTTGACTTTTGAAGAGGGGAGTGCGACTAACAATTTAGAGAGTGCGAAAATCATTTTCCAAAGGAAAACAATAGAGAAAACAGAAAAGGTACCGAAAGTAACGACTCCGTTTCCCTGAATATATCTATACGTATATTTTCTGCTAGAAGTGTAAACGAGCTGAGCCGAACTTTGTAATGTTGATCTCCGCTCTTTTACTATATGAGCCTAAAACTCGAGCTCGAGCTGCTCGCAAGCAACTCGATTCTTTTGGGGCCCTAGCTTATACACACGTATCTATGTAGAAATACATATTCGATTTTCAAGTGTTTTGCTAAAATCCACCCAAAAACAAAGTGTTCGCTAAAATTGCCTTTTGATTTTACGGAGATGATTTCTTGTGTTAAGTTGCAAAGCCGGATATAATACGCTAGTGGCAATGGTAATGGTGGTGGTGGAGTCGGCGACGACGGTAGTGATTGTGTGGCAGTTTCTCATCGGTAGTTAAAAGAATTACCACTACCACTACCAATGTGCTACTGCCGATAGTTTTTAACTACCAATGAGATACTGTCACATAGGCATGCTGTTGTACTCTTCGTACTTTTTCACAACCTTCTTATTTGGAGAAAGTTTTACTAAAACACAATAATAATTTGTGACTTGTGTTATTGAGCAATTCGAAAATGGACTTGTGTTATTTTTTTTGATATTAGACTTGTGTTATTGAGAAATTCAAAAAATAGCAATTCACCTGATCGCCAATGAAGCAGTGCCGTGCGATATAGGACTTTTTGTCAAGCTGGACGCATTCCTTTTCTCCTCATAGGTTGCTTTCCACAACAGCTAGGCATATGTGTACTGTTAAAAGTTCAGGTCGGAAACGCATGAGCCAAAGTTCAGGGTTCGGGTGTATAGTATAGTATAATGATTGATCCTTATATACCACTGTATTCCTGTGATCCTGTCATCTCAGGCTTTGGTTTGTGAAGCGAAGTACTATATTGTTT
The DNA here is from genome assembly GCA_020567845.1 of Rhododendron henanense subsp. lingbaoense. NCBI lineage: Eukaryota > Viridiplantae > Streptophyta > Magnoliopsida > Ericales > Ericaceae > Rhododendron > Rhododendron henanense. Next base: position 40,988,897 of record CM036318.1, read on the forward strand.
GGGCACTGTGGGGGGTTAATTCCACCTTGAACATTTTTCTTCATTCGTCTTGGGTTGAGAAGATGGACAGAGAGCGCCTGAGTACCTGCAAGTCGGAGGGGGATGTTCCTCCGGGAAGAAGCTCCGATGACCTAATCAGTAGGTGGAGAAGAAGAAGAGGAGAAAGCTTTTTAGAAAATATGTAAAGGTAGAGAGTGTATCAGAGAGCGAACCTGGTTGGGGGCAGTCCTCTATTTATAGGCAACCTTGGAGTATCAAGCAAGTTAGACCGCCTCCACGTGTCGTGTTGTTCGTGTTGTTCAGCTGACGTCACGTGTCAGAGATATTTGTCGAGCCACCGCCCCACGTGGGTAACAGAGCCGCGCTAGTCAATGTCAGAGCGGTCACTTTCGTTCTGACATTGTTGACCGTAGACGAGCGTACTGACTGCCAGAAGAAGCGGTTTGCCGAAGAGAGACCATCCCGAACAAAAACGGCTGCCAAGCTCAATGGTTTCGCCGAAGAGTGAACTTCCCGAATGTCAAGCTTGCTGAACGTAATGACGAATTATTCTTCCCGGAGCAAACAGAATCACAAGAGTCGGCGCACTGCCTTCACTCGGAAGCCGAGTGTAGTAATGCCACGTTTCTTCGGCCGACGTACAGAGTCCAAATCAATTAGGTTTGTAGGCCACTGGACTACATCGCTTTGACCCCTTTGAACCTTCGGTATTTTCGGCCCACTACAGGTACTAAAGTACTGTAATATGAAGAATATAAGTATGAGAGCACCCTCACTTCAATAGCTAGCTTTTGGGATTGAGTTCTACCTAAAACTGTGTAACATGGTATCAAAGCCTGGTATGCCAAGAATGGGTGGGGTGCATGTCCCTGGCCTGCACGCAACAGGTGCTGCCGAGTGAGCACGCTGGGTGTGAGGGAGGGTGTGAAGCGAAGTCTCACATCGCTTGGGTATCAAAGTAATATGAAGAATATAAGCGTGAGGGCACCCTCACTTCAATAGCTAGCTTTTGGGATTGAGTTCTACCCAAGACCGTGTAACATTATATCAGAGCCTGGTATGCCAAGAATGGATGGGGTGCATGTCCCTGGCCTGCACACGGCAGGTGCTGCCGAGTGAGCACACTGGGTGTGAGAGAGGGTGTGAAGCGAAATCTCACATTGCTTGGGTACCAAAGTAATATGAAGAATATAAGCATGGGGGCACCCTCACTTCAATAGCTAGCTTTTGGGGTTGAGTTCTACCCAATACCGTGTAACAGGGTCTTGGGTGGTTATTTTTCCTTTCTAGTTCCTAGCGGCATACGATTGTCAGAGTTCTTTTTTGCTCTGCTTGATGCCCCGTACTTTGGATCCTTTTAGTCTTTGTAATCTGTTTTCAAAGATTAATAAATTTTCTTTGCTGTTCAAAAAAAATAGTTCAGGTCGGAATCCGCCAAACGAAAAGATATATCTC